>CM033322.1:49727839-50927839 GCA_019359835.1 Pharus latifolius
TGAGGTAGAGGGGAAGACGTTGCATTGGACGCTCTCGTCCCCCCCGCCGCGGAGATGGCTGTGGAGTAGATCTGCACGAACTCGTAAGGGTCCGCCTCGCCATTATAATGCTCGATGTGTGGGGGACGGTAGGGCCGCCGCCATCGGATGTTACGGAGTCTTCGACACAGAGGCTGGTTCGCCCCCTGCACTTCCTGGGGGGAGCCCCAGTCACTGTCTTCTTTAACGGGGGACGCCCCCTCGTTATCCGAGTCAGGTAGCGGCCCAAGAGGGCCATCGGAGTGGTGGTGACGACGCTCCTCTTCTGGGCCGGGACTGATTTCCCGGACGTCCGGGCTTCCCTCCGGGGTGGATGGTCCTTCGGCTGGTCTCTTCCCCCGACCGGTGCGAGAGCGAGGCTCCCTGCGACAACGACTGGGGGGGAGCTCTTCCCCGCGGCTGGGAGAATGCATTCGCTCGACCTCCCCCCGGAAGAAGCGGATCTGCTTCGCTGGGGGAGGGAGCTCCTGCACTGGGGCAGCCGGCCCGGGAGCTACCGGAACCTACTGGGGGGAGCCCCCTGCGACGGCCCCCGGGACCGGAAAGGGGGGAGACCCTGCACCATCCGGAACCGGGGAGGGGGCGCCCGGGGCGGCGTTTGGATCCGAAGAGGGGGCCCCCGTGGCAACGACCGGGACCGGAAAGGGGGAAGCCCCTGTGACATCCGGAACCAGTGGGGGGTGAGCCCCCTCGGCGACGTCCTGGGTCGGGGAGCCAATGCGGGGGGAAATTCGCTGAGGCACGGGAGCTGCTCTGTCGACCGGCCCCGGTGCGGTAAACGCAACGCGGGGGGCGGGACTGGCTCCCGGCGTGGGAATAGCCCCCGGCATGAAATGACCCCCCAGCCCCGGAAGCGAGCCGGGGACGGGGTACCCCCCTGGTGCCATGAAGGGCCCGGGCATGAAATAGCCTCCCGGCACCGGGACAGGCCCGGGTGTCGAGAAGTGTCCGGAAGTATATCCCGCGGGGGGAGGGAACCCCCCAGCGGGATTATACGGGGTAGACAGCCCCCCTGACGCCGGAGGGGCCGCTGGGTATCCCATAAACGGGGGCATGATCCCCGGATACGGGTGCGACGAAAATGTGGGGGCCGAGGGCCGCGCCAACACACTAAGGAGCTCGTCCATAGAGCGCTGGGCGCGGAGCTGGCCCTCCACGAGAGCCTCCAGCAGGGCATCCCGGGGAGCCGGGGGAGCCGTCGGGGGGAAACTCGTCCCGGCCGAGGTCCCCGCGGCCGCCGGGAGCGACCCGGAGGTGGAGGCGCCTAGATTGAGAGGAAAGGTGGGAGGCGGTACCTGGGAATGGTCGCCTCCGGACGGAGGCGCAGGAACAGCAGCGTCCCGGACGGGTGGCGCCAGGTCACCGGGACCGGCGTCACCGGGAAGGGCGCGGGCCCTTGTTCTCGGAGGAGCCATGGCGATTCGTCACGGATCCCCACGGACGGCGCCAACTGTCGTGGTATTAAGAATACCCCGGCAGGTTTTGAAGACGATCCTAGCGGAGAGCACGCAGCGCGGGTTGACCGAGTAACCGGTCCTCCCCCGCCGGACAAACACAAGAATTGACACGTGGAGTTATACAGGTTCGGGTCCCGGTGGGGGCCCTAGTCCTGTCGACGCGCTCCCGACCGGAGTCGGCTGGGGAGGCTCTCTCCGGGGGAGAGGCTTCCGGAGCACGTCTGTGAGATTAGCTATTCCAGATAATAATGAACTGATCTTTTACAACAGGGGGGTACAAGGGCTATTTATAGCCCCAAAAAGAAGCAAAAAACCTAAACTACCCCGGGAGCCACCGTCGGATTGAAGGGTAGACCGTCCTTCTCCCGGTCAAACGTCTTGGATGCTTGACAGGTGGTCGCTGATTCCCGAGGCGTCCCTCGCGTGACCTGCACGTGATAAACAAACAGGGATTTTACCTTTTAGAAGGGCGGTGACGTCTGGGACCTCTTCCGGAGAGTAGGGTCCCGGGAGCCCAAAAGGCGGCGCCCGGGACATGCCCGGGGGGCACGGTCCCGGGAGCCTAAAAGGCGGCGCCCGGGGCAGGCACCGGCGGCCACTGTCCCCGGGCACATGGCGGCGCCCGGGCCACGCCCGGGGGGCACGGTCCCGGGGGCTAAAAGGCGGCGCCCGGGACATGCCCGGGGGGGCACGGTCCCGGGGGCCAAATGGCGGCGCCCGGGTCATGCCCCGGGGGCACGGTCCCGGGAGCCTAAAAGGCGGTGCCCGGGGCAGGCACCGGAGGCCACTGTCCCCGGGCACATGGCGGCGCCCGGAACATGCCCGGGGGGCACGGTCCCGGGGGCCAAATGGCGGCGCCCGGGACATGCCCGGGGGGCACGGTCCTGGGGGCCAAATGGCGGCGCCCGGGACATGCCCGGGCGGCACGGTCCCGGGGGCCTAAAAGGCGGCGCCCGGGGCAGGCACCGGAGGCCACTGTCCCCGGCCACATGGCGGCGCCCGGGGCAGGCACCGGCGGCCACTGTCCCTGGGCACATGGCGGCGCCCGGGACATGCCCGGGGGGCACGGTCCCGGGGGCCTAAAAGGCGGCGCCCGGGGCAGGCACCGGAGGCCACTGTCCCCGGGCACATGGCGGCGCCCGGAACATGCCCGGGGGGGCACGGTCCCGGGGGCCATGGCGGCGCCTGGGACATGCCCGGGGGGCACGGTCCCGGGGGCCAAATGGCGGCGCCCGGGACATGCCCCGGAGGCACGGTCCCGGGAGCCTAAAAGGCGGCGCCCGGGGCAGGCACCGGAGGACACTGTCCCCGGGCAATCATGAACTTACCTGGACTTGACCGCGTGGAGATTTCCCCCAACAACTTCATTTAGAGCCCGATAATCCACACACATTCGTAGGGTTCCATCCTTCTTTCTTACGAATAATACCGGGGCTCCCCATGGCGAAGTACTGGGTTTAATGAATCCTTTATCTTCCAAGTCTTCCAATTGACTCTTGAGCTCTTCTAATTCAGAAACTGACATCCGGTATGGTCGTTTTGCTATAGGTGCTGCTCCTGGTTTAAGCTCAATAGAGAACTCTATGTCTCTATCGGGTGGCATTCCTGGAAGTTCTTCTGGAAATACATCAGAATATCGTTGCACTACAGGCACTTGTTCGAGGCATAACTTTTGCAATGCTTGAACAGATCTTAGCGGTCTCTTGACTGCTGATCTTTCTGCATGGAATAGAACTCTCTCCCCTTGGCTACTGACAAGACTAAGGGTTTTCTCTTCACAGTCTACTAGTCCTTTATGTTGGGACAACCAATCCATTCCCAAAATAATGTCTAGACCTTGCAGTTCTAGAACTAGTAGATTTGCCTCAAATTCTACCCCTTCTATAATGAAAGTTACATTTGGGCAGATCGAGTAAACAGATAATCTAGCCCCTGGAGTTTGTATAACCATAGAGTACTCTAGTGGTACTTGGTCTATATGCATTTCAACTTCAGATGCAAATGCTTTTGATATGAAAGAATTTGTAGCACCAGGATCAAACAATATTAAGGCAGATGCAGATTGAATCAGAAATCTACCTAGAAGAATGTCGGTGGCGTTGCCTGCTTCTTGAATTGAAGTATAGTTTAATCTTCCTCCTTGGGTTGCAGTTGGTGCTCTACCTCTTCCTCTTCCTCGATTAGCCATGTTTCCTCCTCTTCCTGCTGAATTTCCTCTAAAATTCTGCGATGGTGATGCTCTGGTTACTACTGGCTGTGTTCCTGCCTGAGATCTGGCAATGGACATCGGAAGTTGTTTCCAAGGACAGAATTCTTTACGGTGCCCACGCTGTCCACAATGATAACACTCAACACGAGGATGAGGGCAATCCTTCTGAGAATGATTTCCTCGGCAGTTGGGGCACAATGTCGTTGCTGGTCTGGGATTCTGATAAGATGGTCGGAAATTGGGAGTGATAGGAACTCTTCCTCTGATTGGGTTTGGCTGTGGTCGTGTTTGCTGGAACATTCTCCTCTTTCGGCTTTCTTCCCCCATATTCTTCTTTTCTTCCACCTTTAAAGCTCTGTTCACTAGGGTTTGAAATTCCGTAAGTTCATGAGAAGCAATTTGATACTGTAAATAGTGTTGAAGTCCTTCTGTGAAGCGCTCTATCTTCTTCTCTTCAGTATCCACATCTCCAGGTGCGTATCGAGCCAAATGAGTAAATTGGTGTAAATACTCAGTAACTGACTTACTTCCTTGAGTTAAATTCCGAAATTCCCGACGCTTAGCTGCCATAACACCAGTAGGTATATGGAATTTCCGAAATTGATCCTTAAATTCCCTCCAAGAAATATTATCTTTATCAAGATGGGCTTCCTGGTAGTTCATCCACCATGCAGCTGCAGCTCCTGATAACTGATGAGATCCAAACAAAACTTTCTCTCGTTCGCTGCATCGGACCGTGTCCAGTTTCCTCTCGATATCCCGTAACCAATCATCGGCAACCATGGGATCAGTCGCACTAGAGAATGTTGGTGGACGGGTCTTTTGGAAATCTGTTAATCTCGCTCCTACAGCAGAAGTAGTTCCTTCTGTTGTTCCAGTAGGCAGTTTCTGAACTATCTGAGCTAACAACTGGGTATGAGCTATCTGAGCTTCTTGTCGACTTTTCTCCATTGACAATAAAATTTCCTGAAGACTGGGTTGTTCATTCTGGGGTGGATTGGAACTCTGAGATCCTTGCTGAAACAAAGGGTCTCTTGTCATAGTTTCTTCTTCCTGCGGAGTCTGACCTATATCTTCTCTTCCACTTCGAGATCTCCTTCTGGTGTCAACCATGGTGGCTCTGAAAAAAATTTAGACGGATCTAACTAACTAAGGCCAACTAAGACAGCAATGCAGAAATTAATGCAACTACTTTAATGCATAAAATTACTTAGGCTGTTAGCCATAATACACAAATTAACCATTGCAAAAGCAACAGCGATTCACAAAGCTATTAAGAGCATCCACTAGCTCTGTCTACACCAACCTCTAAGACACTCTGAAACAACAGAACGCACTCTCACAATCTGACCGAATCTTAGAAAATCCAAATAAAATTTTGAAATGAAAGTTTTCAAGAGCTACAAAGCTCATTATTTTTACCAAAATAAAGTTTTCAACAATTAGTTTTCTGAATAAATTACGTTTTCCTGGCACGGCCAATTCCTAAAGGTGTCGTCCTACAGTCAAGTTCTCATGTTGCTCTGATACCAACTTTTCTTGTCGCGCCCCGAGACTGGGACAACGACTACTCCTGTAGAGACCTAGCTCGCTGCAGCTAGTCTCATTCTCACAAACCTTTGACTTCCCAGGATAAGTCAAACACAGGAGTATATTACATTGCAACAGAGTACTCACAAAATATTAAGCAGTGTGGCCTGCTGGCCTTAATATTACATAAAGAGGATTACAATGCTTACAAGGCATTCAGGGTTTAGCAAAATATTTAACTACACAGCAGAAGATAGGTGACCCTCCCACAAAAGAAGTTGACGGCAGAACAACACACTTCAGGGTTCTGGCGGAACTGATTCTCCTCCTTCTGGATCCACGTAGTACTCCGTGCCATCATCTTGATCAAAGTAGGCTCCATCTATTGAGTTGAATGTTGCAAGGGTGAGCATTTACGTACTCAGCAAGTCATAGGTAAGAGTAGATACATATAGTAGTAATGATATGAACCTAGACTAGTCAAGAATTATGGATATTTGTAAAATAATCTTTTCCTTTCATACCTCATCTCATCTTATGACAGCACTTTTCATAATATAACATCATCATTAATGTTCACTAGATTATAGTACTACCGCGACACGTCGACACACGACAGCCCACGGCAGCACTCCTTACCATGACAACACATGTCATTTGGGTAATCTTGATTTAAACATATTTTATTTAGAAAATAGTACTTGTGTCACACCCCGTGGATTTAATCCACCGCAGCAGACTCCTATAAACCCGGGAGCTCGAAGTATTCGAATACGTTTTTAACTCTGCAGAGAGGTACCAATTTACCCGCAAGATATTCCACTTTCAAACCTTTCCTATCATAACAAAATGATTGGACCCCTGACTCACTTCATACTGTGAGCGGCAAGGTGGAAATAACAAGAACTTTTGTTATGTATCACTTACAATTCACCCCCGGCCCTGTGGCTCTCAGCGAGGCACAGTTGTGGCAGGTTGTATCCAAACCTCCACCCCTTTGCTTATTCCCATTACTGGGTCAGCGTGCTTGATCACCTTCAGTGATATGTGTGGGAGCCGCGCTCCGTGTTTATCGTGCATCACTACACATCTCATGCAGGGGTTTCATGTGCGATCCACATAATTACTTGTTCAGGCCTGTCCCATACCAGGCTTGCGGTTAGCACGTTGTTCATGCCACTAGACGCACAACACAAGGTTCTAGTCCTTATATGCCAGTGACCAGACCATCCACAACCCTGCACCTTCAGTGCCTGCATTCTTTTGCAGTCTAGCACCTCCAGTGCTACAGCCATCCATACCATTTTTCTGGTCACGGCTAGGGTTTTATTTCATGAATATAAGTATATAAATACATATAATAGTTCATGGCACAAAACTTGTTTATTTCACATTTCACAGATAACCAGTCTAGTACTGCCAATTCATAAATCAACCATTCTCAATCTTTCACATGCAATATTGCCTATATTCAAGGTTATATTATAGCAACATTTAAAATATAGGTTCAAGATGACCAAGGATATGACTTGCCTTCCGCGTCGTAAAATACAGCAGTCGACGTCAGATCCGCAGTGAAGTCCTCGAACTCGGGTTCTTGATCTGCTCTCCAAACAAACAAACAACCAATAATCATAATCTTTTCCATACATTATTATACTATATGCAATGATGCAAAGATGAAGTCTTGATGATTCTGAAATGATTACGTTAGAGGCTGATTTGGGTTAAGTTAAGGAAACCAATGTTAAAATTAGCTGTCAAAGGTTTACAAGGTTCCAAATGTCTCAAAATATCAGAATGATATCAAGGTTGCGACTGGTTCGCTCAAAAACAGCGAACGTCTTTAGGTCGACATTCGGTTCAAATCATCGACATAGGGTCGATGAATGATAGAGGGGTTATCTCAACTTGTGGTAGTAGAATAAAATGTAGATCACAACTCTACAAATTTAGTGGACAAAGTGGTTTTCAATTTGCACATTCAGAAGTGGGTAAACAAGGTCAATGCCACTGGCTGGCAAGCTCTGGCATAGAGTTGACAATGCCAAAAACTAGGGCTTAGCATAACTTTTGATCTGGAGCTCTAAATGATGCACCACTTTGTCTGGGAGGTAGGCTTGAGTAACAGGAACAATTAAGTTAACAGGATCTAGGGCAGAAAATGACTGGAAAGCAAGAAATTTGATGATGAACAGAGATGAACTGGCTGCACTGGAGCAGTTCTGGACACAAACTTGGTATGGTTATATCTTCCAATCTAAGCCGATCTAGGTGTCGAGCTAGAAGACAAAAATGCTCAGGAGGCTAAGGCACATCTAAATGACAAGGTTTCGAGGGCTGAAATGGCTGGAACAAGCTTTTCCGGTCATCGGCGCCGGAGAAGAAACTCTGGATTTGGGGGTTTTTGCTACAGGCCGAGAGAACTTAATTCCTTGCTTGGAGAGTATGTAGGAGGTATAAGAAAGCTTCTGGTAACATCAAATTGACCGGAGGATCACCGGAGAAGCCTGGCGACGATCGCCGGTTTCTGGTGAAGCTCAGGTTAGGAGAAAACTTTGATTCTTGCTCAAACTGGAAATCTAAATACACAGGCTTGCTTAAATTAGCTTACTGATCAATTTTGATTACAGATACGAGAGCTAATTCGGGCTGAATTAAGCTACATTACAGGAACAGGACAATTGACAATTCCGGTGATCGCCGGCGTTAGGGGTCACCGGTGAGAAATTAAACAGTACTACACAGAGAGGATAAGTAGAGGAACTCACTGATGGATTCAATTTGGAGTTTGGTACAACGGATGAAGCTGGCACCGTGAGCCTCCTCGACGGCTTGCCGGAGAAGAAGACGAAAACAGGAGAGTTTCGAGACTTAGCTGATTTCCAGTGAAACAAGAAGTTGCTGGGGTACAGTGGTGTATAAATAGGTCAGGCGAAGCTTGCAAGGAGGGAGCAGTGAATTGATTTGGCAGCTGGTGATGCGATTGGTTGCGTGCTGAACATCAGCGGCGAAGACACAGCAAGAGCGGTGATTGCGACGGCGACAAGTTTGTAGCTGATCACCACGTTGGTTCATCGGAACTTTGCAACGCTAGAGCACACGGTGGCGACAACAACTGGCACGGCGCAAAAGCAACTGACAAAAGCCTGGTGTTTCTGCCGCTGGTCGCACACGAGGGCGGTGCTGTGGTCGACGTAGCAACGACGCTGCCACGGTGACGGCTGAGGCGAGGACACGTGCGTACTGGCATGCACGGTCACAAGTGCGGCGAAGCTTGGCCGGCGGCGAGCGTGCACGGCGCAAGGAAACACGGTGAGCTCTGGTCGTGAACAGCAAACGGCCTGGTCGAATGCTACTGTTGACTTGGTCGAAAATGGATTCATTTGCAATTTCCAATTCTTGATTTGGACTGATCTGTAAATCTAATGATTTGGAAGGTTTGTTCTGAATTTGATTCTGCTATTTTGGCAATCTTTATTCCACAGATAATTTGGCAAGGATTGAAAATAAAACTTGGCACATTTGGATAGCTTTTGATACAAACTGAAAATAGGGTAATTTAGGGTAAAATAAAGTTTAAGTTTTGTCGATCTCAAGTTCTGGCATTTAGGCTTTCATTTTGATATCTGCACAGAAAAGAAACTTGTGGCAAATAGCATTTTGAGAAGATTTGCTGAAGAAATTCTGAATTTGGAGTTAATCTGGAGATTTTAGTCTTTTTAGGTTTTTAGATATCAGATAAGGACTAATTTGTGATAAGTCTTGGACTGATTTGTGAAAAGGGTCTAGATAGCAGAATCTGGCTGTCAACTTTTTATATTAAGGTATTGACATACCCATGATCATATTCCAAGAATAATCTGGTCTGAACTTGGTCAAGATTTTGATTTAATCTGTATTTCTGAAACTTAGGGTATTTGGGTAATATAAGGTATTTCTGTTTTCGAAAACAGAAGAAGTTGATAAATCTGGAATTTAGAGATAGAATTGAATCTGGGTTCTGAAGGCTTTTAGATTCAGGATAACTAATATATCACATCTGAACAATCTGATCTTGATTTAAGGTCACATGATAGATTTTGGAGATTTTAGGGCTTGAGATAGAAACTGATCTGGATAATACTACAAATACATGCATGCATGCTATTGAAGAAAAAGGAAATTTTTACCCCTAACTCAGGGCGTTACACACACCCTCCAAATACTCAACAGTAGTACGTTTTATTCCATACATCCAATATTCTCGGTCCATCTACAATTATTTCACAAAATTGACAAATTCAAATAAATAATTAATGACTCAGGGCATGCATATATGCATGAAACATAATTAGCTAGGCCATATGTGTGTACATGAGCTGCTTAATTACATTAAATGGATTTGTATATATCAAACCCTAATTAACTTGATGCATGCATTAATTGGAAGAGCCAGCTAGCTAGCTGCTTAAATTCAGCAAGCTATAGCTAGCTAGCCAACCCAGCCTTCTAACTAGTTTGGAGATACATGTATCTAGTTTAATGAATTGCAAGTAGAGAGAGAGAGGGAGAGTGTGAAAGAGTGATCGAGAGAGAGAGAGAGGTGATGAGAAGATGACAATACCGAGGGGGATGGAAATATGATCAACCTCTCAGCTAGCTTCTCTAGATCACTCTAGCTTGGAGTCGTGCGGGGCTGAAATGATTCCAACATGCAGAGCGCAGAGCAGGGGTCAACCTAATTAAGTTGTCCAATTTTACTATCGGTTCAAAAACACAAACCGATAGTAAAATAAGGTCCCCACTGTCATAACCATTAGTGTATATGAAGTCATTTTACTATCGGTTTGTTTTATATAACCGATAGTACTATTTCATATATTGTATCGGTTAGTACAGTAATAACCGATAGTAAAAAGTCAGTAATTTCACTATCAGTTACCCGAGAAAAACCGATAGTACTATTCAATATATTATAATGGTTAATACAGTACGAACCGATAGTATAAAGTGAGTAATTTTACTATTTGTTACGAACGAAAAACCGATAGTACTATTTTAATATATTATATCGGTTGGTACAGTAATAACCGATAGTATAAAGTGCGCAATTTTACTATCAGTTAAAAATGGAAAATCGATAGTACTATTTAATATATTATATAGGTTTGTACAGTAATAACTGATAGTATAAAGTGCGCAATTTTACTATCAGTTAAAAATGAAAAACCGATAGTACTATTTAATATATTATATCGGTTTGTACAGTAATGACCGATAGTAAAAAGTATTTTCATTTCACTAACGTTGGACTAGTGTGTAACTGATAGTAAAATGATGGTTTTCTGCCGCTGTCGTCCTATTCTATCGGATTTTTCCTAGATTGCTTATAACCGTTAGAAAATAAGGGTTAGTGGAATGCACTTCTGTAGTAGTGTTTATACATGTTTGGTTGATCGGTGTTTCTTCGCGTTTAGAAATCGCCCGTTCAGAAGTCGAGGAGCAGCTGAGTGAAGATGTCGCTGAAGACCTTGTCGTGGGAAATCAAGGCAAGTCACCATCACCTTGATCATGTTGATCCCATGTTTTCAAGTTAGCTAAGTATTTTATTTTGCAAATATTGTGCATGTTATTTAAGCAAACTGAGTATGTTGAAATATACCTGTTTAGCTATTGTCCTATATTGAATAGCCGTTCTTGATTCTCAAGCCATGTGTATAATATTCTTAATGCCCTAGGTTAATGCTAAAGCATAACATTGGTAATATGGGTTATTCACATAAATGAGCAAAAATGGTTTTTTTTCAAAACTAAAAATGCCTTTTTAAAATGTCTATCCTAGGGAGGAGAGGTGTGTCAGTCGGAACATGGAAAATACAGTGATGCTTATGATGATGTTGTGATAACATGATAATGTGGGAAACATGGAATGTTGTGAATTGTGAAAAATGTGATTAGGGAAACTCCTCTTTAGAATAGCTTAAGGACCAACAATTTGTGCTAAACATTCAATAACATGTTATCGTACCTCCACAAGCCTGGTATGGGACGGGCACGACCAAGTATCCTTGCCGAACTATTGCCCTAACTCTGCATAGAGTCTATAACTTAAATAATAAAGTTGCACTAATACTGTTCACTGGTCAGGGAGGGAAGATCCCTCTTGGCCCACTTACACTGACGGCTGGGACGAGCCCAGCCAATTCGTCTGAGTGAAAGATCGTGCAACTGATGTGGTTCTAGGGCACGAGTGCTGGATGTGGTTTCCCAGCAAAAACCCCTCGTGTGTCCGCTCACTATTGGTGGAGAGGGTCTCCCACCGTGGCCCAATACTGAGTGAGGGGTAGGGTGAAGGTATGAGAGGGAAGATCCCTACAATGCTTCACAACTATATTAGGAACACCAATCGGAGGTGGATTTTCCTTGAGGCACTACCCAGTGGTGAACCTTTTACAGGGCAGAGCTAGTATAATGGCAAAGTAGGGTGAAAAGCGTGTTATTCTCAACTCAGTGGCGCGTTTAAAGCAGCGTGATCGAACCTGGCATAGGAGACTCATATGCTTAAAGTAGCGTGTTGGGAAAAAGGCCTATGCTCGTGGTCAACAGTGGTAGTTGAGAAGTCTTGTAGGTAAAGCGGTACCCCTCTGTAGAGTTTAAAATGTATTTAAATACTCCGTGCTCCCGGATTTTGGAGTGTGTTATGGTCAATGGGTTTTATCCATATTGTGAGGCACAAGTAGTTTTTATGAACTGTTTTATCAACTGCTTTAAATTCTGCACTCTTGAACTGTTATATAAATATATTGACGAGGATTGACACCCGGGTCATTTCTAATAAACTTTTGGTTCAAGACAAGTTCGAACCAGACATGTATCTGGTGATGCGAACTCAAGCTATTCTGAGGGGCATCACCATGAGGTCGCAAGCTTTACGCGATCAGGTCGCAAGCTTTACGCAATCAGGTCGCAGCTTTACGCGGTCAGACCGTAAGCCTTGCGCGGTCAGAAGTTCGTAGGCTATACGCGAACTACACATTCGGGATATTGCGCGGTCAGCCAATATCCCGCGGTCAGAACATCTGCTGATCAGGATACTTGGGATCTATCTATTTCGGTTGCCCATACAACAGGATATTCTAAGTATCCCGAAGATTCCTACACGTGGAGAATCAACTGTCAGAAGGTTAACACATACAGTTATCCATGAATAACATGTGTTTAACCTGCGTGGAGGTTAAGAGCAGTTCCAAAAAACCGCATCCAACCGTCCGTGCAACAGTTTGATGCAGTTTCCTCTACATGGCACCCTTTCAAACAGTACAAAAGGATGGCATGGAGCATCAAAAAAGGGGAGAGGAAGAAAATCATCTAAGTTAGCCAAGTCTACGGCACACCTCACATAGCATTTTAATAAGCCTCCTTTGGCTTATCTTTGTACACTCTTACAGGAAAAATCCTCGCCTGTGAGGACTTTTTCCTCCATTTGTAAACCTTTTACAACACTTAGTGAAATCTCAACAGGACGTAGGGCTTTTACTCCCACCATCGAGGGCCCGAACCTGTCTAAACTCTCTGTGCTCCTGTTCACTATTGTTCAGCATACCTTCCCGAAGGGTCATCTTGAAAGGTCTCACAATTACAAAATTCTGCATAAGTTCGGCTGAGGACCCCGAGTCCGAATCGTCGACATATATATATATATATATATATAAGGTAAGTTTTCAAAGAATGTTTTGAATGCTTTTCATGACTATCAACTGTTAGGTGATGAAAAACGTTTGGAAAAGAACCTCAATCATTTCCTTGAATTCCCTATCATGTTATATATACTTGCATTTGTTAAGTGGTGATTTGCTGAGTACTCTGTACTCACCCGTGACTAAATTGTTCCATCAGAAGCTGAAGACTTCTTCGAGTTTGGTCCAAGCTTCTAGGCGTCGCGTACCCCGGTCGAGCGACTGTGGGAGAAGATTAGAGTTCCGCTCCTTCCGCGCTTTGAGAAAAGTTTGAAATGTTATTTTGTACCTCGTTGTGTTATTATTGTAAGGCCCTAGTGCCGTTGTCTGTGAGCCTATAATGTTGTGGATTATTTATGTATTCTGCTGGTTGTTGTGATATTCATTTCTGGTTCGCAACTGACTCCTGGGGAGTTGCGACAGGGGAGTGTTGTTCCGTACTGTGGTATTCGGTACGGGGCGGGGTTCCCCACAAGAAGCCACAATCGAGAAGTGTCGGATGAACTTCCGAAGATATTGGCATGCTCCAGCAAAACTACGCACGTCCATAACTGTTCGCTGTCGCGGCCATTCGTGAATCACTTTTACCTTATCCGGATCGATTTGCAACATACCGTTGCCGACCATGAATCTGAGGTAAAGTAGAGTTTGTTGACCGAACTCGCACTTTTTACGGTTGAGGCGAAGTTGATGTTGCCGAAGCTGTTCGAACACTTTTTCGACATGAATGAGGTGCTCATCCCACGAACGACTATAAACTAGTATGTCGTCGAGGTAAACGATCACAAAGTCGTCGATGAACTGTCTCAATACGTCATTCATAGGATGCATGAAAGTTGCCGGGGCGTTGCAGAGACCAAACGGCATGACCAGCCATTCGAACAAACCTTGTCATGTTTTAAATGCGGTCTTCCACGTATCCTCCTCTCGGATGCTAACTTGATGATATCCTGACTTAAGATCCAATTTGGAGAAGACAACATCATGCTTCAATTGGTCTAGCAGGTCGTCAATACGAGAAAGGGGGTACCGGTTCTTGATGGTGATCTTGTTTAGTGCTCGGTAGTCGATGCACATACGCCAAGTCCCATCTTTCTTTGGCACTAACACTGCAGGAGATCCACAAGGTGAACTACTCAGTTGAATGGCACCATCATTTAGCAACTCACCAAGTTGTCTTTTGATCTCTTCATTCTCCAATACTGAGTTGCGATACATACTCAGATTGGGCAGTGTCGCATCGGACACAAGCTGAATTTCGTGTTCGACTGGACGTTTCGGCGGACGATCTTGCGTAGTCTCGAACATATCACTGTATTTCTCTAGCAGTCCCGACAAACGAATAGAATCCTCTCGACATGCCAACGACAACGCTGGTCGAGTACCCTCACCTTGTCCAATGGGTCGAATCATGACAAGCACATACTTGTGACATGCATTGACAATTCGTTTGGTTTGATTTGCGGTAATTAAGTTCGAAGTGTTGACGTGGATGTCTTACTGATCACGAACTTAACTCTGTCTTTGGTGAGGTCATACTCTTGCGCACATCGATGGAAGTGAGCGTCTCAATCATACAGATACAGACTCCCAAAGATTACCTGACAGATATCGATAGGGACAAAATCGCGTTGCACCCCATCGATATATCGTGCAAAGATTGCAAACTTCAACACACACTGACTCGTAATCTGTTGGTTCACGTCGGATGTAAACCAACCTAGCGGATATGGTTGCGGGTGTGTGGTTGTCTTCAAACCAAGTCACCAAACCAGCCCAGCGGAGACCAGATTCTTTTAACTTCCGGGATCGAATATCGCTGCGACCACTTCGTGCTTCACCTGGATGTTGATGGTGAACAAGTCCTCCGATGGGTGATGGTCATTTGGTGGATCCAAACCCTTCTCCTTCGGCATTGCCATCAGAGACAAGGTCGTATCCGCCTCATTAACCGAATTCACTCGGACAACTTCTTCGTCGGGTGAAGTCACAGTAGCCGTGGCTGTTCTTTTCCCTGGTCCTTTTTTCTTGGGTCATAGTTTAGGATGAAGCTTGTAGCATTTGTCCTTGGTATGTCCCGTGACTTGACAATGTTCACAAAAGGCACCCGTGCCCGATTTTGAAGTGTTGTTCTTCGGACTCGGCTTTTTCTTTGTCGAGGTCGCATTTTCCTTCGTGCTTTTGTCGCTGCGGGATTTGTTCTTCTTCTCGATCGCCATAGCAGTTGTGCTCGTGGTCGCAATGTCTTTGACACGGAACGTACTTAGCTCAGTACTGATCGATTTCTGAAGTCCAGATGTGTATTCTGAAATACCTGAGGATCAGACAGTGAGATGCCAATGACTATTGCTTGTCACCAAAACTCTGTCGTATAGTCTTGGACGGTCTGGTCGTGCTGTTGGTACAATCTGTGCCAACGCTCCCATCTCTCCTCAAGCTAACCCATCAGATAGAATTCTTGTCGCAGAAGTCATTTGAATTGACTCCACGCAAGGTCATCAGCTTCACCACTAGTGACAAGGGCCTTCCAGCAAGTCTTGGCGTGGTCCTTCATCTTCAAAGGTGCGAACTTTACCTTTTGAGCACTACTGAACCCTTTCAGGTCAAAGTAGGTCTCAAGTTGATCGATCCAAGAATCTAGCTTCTCGGCATCGATCACCCCATCATATATGGGTATTTCCATCTTAGCGTCGACCTTGAAAGATCCGACATTTAAAGAGGTGTTGGCGAGGTCGTCGGCCTTATGGTCGCCTTCGTCTTCACCTTCGTCTGCTCTATGCAAGTCTTCACTAGTCTTCACATCCATAACCTTCCCTACTTCAGGAGGTACAATCATGGCCTGCTGCTTAATCCAAGCAAGCACAGTTTCCATGTCGGTGGAGAGTTTAGCCAATTGTTCGGCTAGGTTAGCTCGAACGGAAGTATCGTTAGACATTGTCAGAGACGCGGCTATAAGAACCGTTGATTGATCACCTAGAGTTTCGCCAGAGGTTTTGTAACCCTGGCGAGTCTTCGCCATCCACAGGATAGTAAAGTTGCTCTGATACCAACTTGATCCGTTTGAGACCTAATCTTGGTTTTCACACTAGGCTCGCCCAGATTCTAATATGCGGAATAACAGGATCTTACTCAGAAATACCGAAACCCAAAATAATTGCACAACTCTTTATTTCAAAGAGGGCTTTACACGTCGAATGTTAGGCACACTTGCCTACGTCGAAGGAACTATAAGTGTCTAAAACTCAAATAAGTTCTATGGCTTTTCGATGATCTAAACTAGACCTATTACAAGGTATTTATAGTCTAATCGTATGAATACGTATCAGACTCAGTAACCTAAACGTATTAGACTCGTATAACTAACTAATCCTAAACGGATAGACTTAGTAATCTATATTTGGATCGGATTACAATTCCGAACAGGAAACGATAGCGAAACCTTTCCGAACACGGTTAAGGTCGCGAAGCCGTATGCGACTCGACCTAAAGATCCTCCCGGATCACTCAAGCCTGGCGTGTTTTTCAAATGAGGACCTATAGAAAGCATCTTATATTTGTATCGGTGATTTCCATTTTCTTGAACGAATGGAAGCAAACCAAGATGAGATATTGGTTTGCCTCCATTCCTTCAAGAAAATGGGGGAGGAAGCAACTTATATTACTGAGTTGAGTTGAGTTGAGTTGATCGAGTCTGAGTCCGAGGAAATCACCAATACAAATATAACTCGACGCCAGTTCCAGCTCCTCGGGCATCTTTGAACTGAACTCCTATGGTTAAGTCAAATGTGGTTCAGACATTTGCTGTTTCAGATGAAAGGATTTGTGATGTATCAGGTCTAACTTGTAGTCGGTAGTTACATTGTCGCAACTTGCAAAGGTTCTCTTTTATGTAAAATGTATGGGCCACTGGGTCCTCGTGATGATATGTTGTTTCAGACGTGACTTTTCTAATATACATCGAATGTGTGAACTTTTGTATTTGTATATTGTTGTATATTTGTATATTTGTAATGCTATTTGGGACATGAACTTGAATGTGATGGAATGTACCAAGTGACAGTTTGAAAAGCCTTTTAATTTGTGCCTCTTAGTTAATCTACAAATTAGCATCTCTTGAAATATTTCTTTATCTTCTAGTTAAGATCTGTTTGGTGTTACATTGTGTTTACAGATGATTATTTGATTGTTAAGACAAATTAATATGTGCACTGGTGTATATGTTTGTACTTAAATTGCTCTGCAATGCATGAAACAACCAGCTGTTGTTTAAGCAATGTACCAGTACCTGTTCTAACGGTAAATACACATATTTACCGTTAGAAAAAACACCTGTGTTTGCATATGTGCTGCAGGCATGCACTTGACTATGTGAAGTGGTGTGCATGTGTGTACTTAGATTGCTGTGTCAAGCATGAACCAGCTTGCTTTTGTTCCAGCCATGTACCAGTACCTGTCTAACGGTAAATACACATATTTACAGATAGAACAAATACTTGTATTTGCATATGTGCTGCAGGCATGCACTTGACTGTGTGAAGTGGTCTGCATGTGTGTAATTAGAATGCTATGTCATGCATGAACCAGCTTGCTTTTGTTCCAACCATGTACCAGTACCTGTTCTAATGGTAAATACACATATTTACCGATAGAACAAACACTTGTATTTGCATATGTGCTGCAGGCATGCACTTGACTGTGTGAAGTGGTGTGCATGTGTGTAATTAGATTGTTGTGTCATGTATGAACCAGCTTGTTTTTGTTCCAGCCATATACCAGTACATGTTCTAATGGTAAATACACATATTTACCGATAAAAGATGTACGTACGAAATTAGACGCACTTATTCTAACGGGGATTTCATGTATTTACCGTTAGAAATTGGTCCAGTATAAGTAAAACCCCACTTGACCATTGCTGAGCTGCTGTTTTGTTCTATTGCACTCTGTCTCCCTCTGTCTGCGATGAGATTTCCACGCTTGAAGTTACACTACTAGAATGATCAGGGCAAGTTGGAAGGAAGTTGATTAGACCCCTCTCTTTAATGTAAGCTTAATTGTCATCACTTATCTCTCTCTCCCTGATCTAGATCTCCCTCCCTCTCTACTTGCAAGCTAGTTGTATTGTGTAGTTCCAAGCTTGTAGCTCCAAGCTTGGGAGCTCGCTAGAAATGCCTAATGTTTTAGGAGCTCACTAGTTTGTATTGTGTAGTAAGGTTAATTAGTGTTGATTTCGTCAGGTTAGGGTTTAACATATCAGTTGTAAGAGGCTGCATGTACATGTACATATACATAACTTAATTGGGTAGGTTTCATGCATGCCTGACTCATTAAATTTTGTTAATTGTAGATGGACAGGAAATATTGGATGTATGGAAAAAACGTACTACTCTTGAATATTTAGATGGTGTGAATGGGTTTATTAAATTTGCTGAGCAACAAAAGGCGAGGAAGGGGGAGAAAGATATGCTTTGTCTTTGTACAGATTGTATGAACTTGAAGAGGTTTAGCAACTCCGATCAAATTAAGAGTCATTTGATTCGTCATGGTTTTAATGCGCGATACACCCTTTGGATATGGCATGGCGAAGATCTTGAGGAAACAAGCACCACTACCAATCAGCAGGACCCGGATGTGGATTGCAATAATATCGATGATCATCCAAATTTTAATAATGTTAATTCTGATGTGCACGTAGATTATGATGACAATCTAGATGAGATGTTACGTGATGTAGAGGAAGATTACAACGAAACGACATTTGTGAATTTGAGAAACTGATTGCTGACTCTGAGAAGCCTCTGTTCCCTGGATGTGCAAAATTTATAAAGCTGTCTTCTGTGCTGAGATTGTATAACTTGAAGGCAGGCAACGGTTGGAGCGATAAGAGTTTCACGGCACTATTAGATCTTCTAGCGGACATGCTTCCAGAGGGAAATGAGTTGCCAAGATCTACTTACCAAGCCAAAAAACTGTTATGTCCGTTGGGAATGGAAATCAAAAGAATACACGCATGCTCAAATGATTGTGTGTTGTACCGTAACGAGTACTCCAATTTGCATGTTTGTCCAAGATGCAGCGCATCGAGGTATACACGTAGGGACCGGATTGACAGTGAACGTCACAAGGTAAAGAAAGGACCTCCGGCCAAAACTGTGTGGTACTTGCCTGTGATAGCTAGATTGAAGCGGCTATTTGCATTGGCATGCTGAAGGCCAGAAACAAGACGGAAAACTGAGACACCCAGCTGATTCTATTCAATGGAGAAACATCAACAGAACATTTGATGAGTTCGGCTGCGAAGTTAGGAATATAAGGTTCAGGCTGAGTACATATGGTATGAACCCACACGGTAATATGAGCAGTCGGCATAGCACTTGGCCGGTTCTTTTATGCATCTACAATCTTCCTCCTTGGTTATGCATGAAGCGCAAGTACATCATGATGTCGTTACTAATCTCAGGACCCAGACAACCCGGAAATGATATTGACGTGTTTCTAGCGCCTTTAATCGAGGGCTTACAGAAATTGTGGAGTGAGGGGTGCAGATGTGGGATGAATACAAGAAAGAGAATTTCATCTTGCGGGCCTTGATATTTTGCACCATAAATATTTCCCGGCCTACGGAAATTTGTCGGGGTATAGTACGAAGGAGCGAAGGCTTTCCCTATTTTCCTAGATGAAACTGAGAGCATGTGGTTGCGAAACTGCCAGAAAACAGTGTACATGGGTCACCACAGGTTTCTTCCGGTGCATCACGCCTACCGTAAAAAGAGGAAATCATTTAACGGGAAGCCTGAGAAGGGATCAACCCCAGTGTTTCTGACTGGTATGGAGATTTACTAGCGCGTGAAGGACATCAAAGCTAAGTTCGGTAAGTGTTGTAAACCTCGAGAAAAAATGTTTGGAAGAAGAGATCGATTCTTTGGGATCTACCGTACTGGGAGCACTTGCAAGTTCGACATTGCATTGACGTCATGCACATAGAGAAAAATGTTTGTGACAGTTTGATTGGTTTGTTGTTGAACATTCCGGTAAAGACAAAGGATGGTGTAAAAGTTCGCCGTGACATGGTGGAAATGGGGATAAGGACTGAGCTTGCACCTTTGGAGAAGGGAAAGCGTACATACCTCCCGCTGCCCTGCTATACGTTGTACAAAAGCGAAAAAACAGAATTCTGTTAGTGCCTGCACGGTGTGAAAGTTCCATGTAGGTATTCTGCGAACTTGAAAAAACTTGTGTCCATGAAGGACCTGAAACTGGTTGGCACAAAGTCCCACGACTGTCATGTGCTAATGTCACAAATGTTTCCCATTGCTATCAGAGGTATTCTCCCAGTTAAAGTCTGAGACACAATCACAAAGCTATATTATTTCTTCAACACAATATCTTGCAAGGTAAGTACGTGCACTCGTCTTATAAGTTATAATTAATTAGCTCCATTTGTGGAGCTTAATTAGAAGATTTTTCTGATATGAATATTTGGCGCAACTGTGTCCTCGCATGTAATTGATCCGGATGGACTGGACGCTTTGCAACGCGACGTAGTTACAACTCTTTGTCAGCTCGAGATGTATTTCCCTCCATCCTGTTTTGATGTTATGGTCCATCTGATTGTCCACCTTATCAGAGAAATTAAGTTTTGTGGACCCGTGTGCCTGCGCTATATGTATCCATTTGAGAGATTTATGCGTGTATTGGAGGGATATGTAAGGACTCGTCGTCGGCCCGAGGGGAGTATCATGGAAGGTTAGGCCACTGAGGAGGTGATTGAATTTTTCACGGATTATATGGCCGGGGTTGACCCAATTGGCGTTCCTAAGTCCCGACACGAGGGCAGGCTTCTGGGCATCGGAATGATTGGATTCAAAGCTATCGTCCCCGCCCGTGATGTGTACGCGAAATCACTTTTTTGGGTCTTACAACACATGACGGAGGTCGAGCCATACATACACGAGCACTAGGCAATGTTATGGTTACAGAATCCTTCGAAGCCAGAGATTTGGGTCACTAGAGAACATAACAGGAAATTTGCTAGGTGGATCCAAGAAAGAGTCACGCGAGCTGTCGAGGGCTCCATAAGTGAAACTGTGACATGGTTGGCTAGAGGCCCAAGATTCACTGTAGGGACTTGGCAGGGGTACGACATCAATGGGTTTTCATTTTACACAAGAGCTCAAGACGCCAAGAGCAGTACGCAATGTAGCAGAGTGACATTGTTTGCTATTTCCGAGGATGCCAGGGCAGTAAGGGCGCTGAACTCATATTACGGTGCTATTGATGAAATATGGGAGCTCAATTACGGATTGTTTAAGATTCCCTTATTTTGATGCCAATGGGTCGAAATCCCTCGAGGTGTTAAAGTTGATAGTTACGGGTTTACTCTCGTCGATCTTGATAGAGTCGGACACCAAGACGATCTATTCATACTTGCAAAGCAAGCCACACAAGTATTCTACATCGTTGACCCGACCAATCCAAAGTTGCACGTTGTCCTCCACAGCAAGAGACATATTGTTGGGGTCGAAGACGTTGTCGACAAAGAGGAGTATAACCAGTTCGACGAAATACCTCCGTTTTTAACGAAATTCCTCCGTTTTTAGAGGACATTCAATCAATCCCTACTGAAGATATCGATGAAACAACGTATCTGCGAGATGATCATGAAGAAGGATTATGGGTTGAGAACCATTGATGACTATTAATTTCTATTTGAAGGAAAAATACCAGGCAAATAGCCCACAAGTTGTGCATCAAGGTGAGGAACTTATCATTAATACATCAGGCAATACATTTTTCTTTAGAACTTAATGATAATCTAGTTCACAGCATTAATATATCTCAATTTTAGTCCACAGCATGAGTTCTAACATGTACAGTTCCTTTATATTGTAAGAACTTAATTCTTCCCTTCAAATTTTCTTGCCAAAATCCCATTGTAGCCTCTTGCTTCTCCAAGAGGCCTGAAACATCATTTTCCAATGCCCTGCTCACTTCAAAAATTAAGCTCTAGAAAAAATTTACTTGTTCTAACGGTATTTTGTGTTCGTACCATTAGAAAAAGTTGGCCACTTTGACAGAATTTTCTCAAACTACCGTGAGAAAAGTGCACCTACATGGTTTGACGGTATTATTTAGTTGTACCGTTAGAAGAAAACAATTAGTCTAACGGTATTTCTTGTTTGTACCGTTAGAAAAGGCCCCCACTACTTTACTAAACTTCACTCGAGAGTTTCCCTCCAATCGAACCATTCCAACTTCTAACACTGTGTCTCTTCGAGCGCGAAAACCCCAACCCTCGCTGGTGACCACTTCCTCACTGCCGCACGACGATCGCCCCCTGGATCATGGTTCGCCACTGCCACCAGTCCTTATTTTCGTCCTTCGTCGGCCACCACTGCGTTCTACACTGCCTCTCCATCGACACAACTGATCGCCGTAAAATACCCTAATTCGTTGTTCTTTTTCTAGCATCTTTCTTATTTGATCTTAGTGTTTTTTACACTATGGTTCGCTATTTTTCTCCACTCATGTTTTGGAATTAAACTAGGGTTCCCTATTGTGTAGGATTTTGTAAATTCCGCAGGCATGTTGTAAATATGTTCCAGTGCTGTAATGAACCTATTTTGAGATTTGAAATTATCTATACTGTTGTATGTGTGATCAATTGTATCCAATTGCCATGTAATGTACTTTATATGTTGGAGGTGTTCTTAAACATCTTCTATTGGTATCTCATCTATTTGCCAATAGAAAAAATTGTTATATTCTATCGATAGATCATGTATTTACCGATAGAAAAAATTTCTGAACACTTCAACAATTTTAGTACTATTTTTTTTGTTATGGTTCATATCTTTTTGTTTCATGCCATCTAATTGTGTCAATCTAGCCTGCTATATTACATAGGCCAAGAAACAATCAGTACCCTGTTTTCTATGTGTGTTCATTTTGTCATACAAGTTCGACAAGTCTTAAAATTTAGTATCTGGAAGGACATGAACAATGCAATGTCACCTAGAGAGAATACTTTCAGTTTTTTACACTCTCATTGAAACCAAGAAGAATTAGTCCCCAATTAATCCTCAATTGAGTAATGGAACTCCAAGAAGAATTAATTACTGTATGTGTGATCCATTGTATCCAATTGCCATATAATGTACTTTATATGTTGGTACTGGTGTTCATAAACATCTTCTATCGGTAGTTGCTGTGTTTACCGATAGAAAAAATATTTAAAATAGGTCCTTTTGCTTTGTAAAACGATTTGGTTTCTGTTTCCATTAAATTTTTGATGGTTTGTTGATGGTTTTTTTGGGAAAGACATATCGTCGTCTTCATCAGATGATAGTAGTGGTTCAACTAGGTCCAACGTAACTGAGGATGCTGGTTTGTCCTAGCACAAGAGGGTGGGGCGAGGCGCGACGACGTTGGGCCTTTTGGCCAAACGCACATACCTTTCTTGTGAGTTCAACCAATTTGGGAGGCCGATCGGAAAGAATGCTAGGAAGTACGCGGTCTACGTTGGGCTGTTGGCGAAAGAAAGGTTGAAGATCACTGTCCAGAGCTGGAAGGATGTGACAGCGGATGAGAGGGATAGGTTGTGGGCGGAAGTGAAAGTTAAATTAACCGAAATCGCTGAACTCTTTCGTAATCACGTTCTCTTGGCTTATCCTAAAGTTTAACTAACTCGTGCTTGTATGCATTGTTTGAAAACAGGCTAAGTGGAACATCCCCGATGATAAACCTAGGACGGCCTGCTTGAAGGACATGAAACGGAACATGGAAAACCTTTAAGAGCTAGCTCGTCAGTACCTTCCTCACTGCGGGGAAATCTCCTTGCGAGAAGTACCCCTTCATATCGGAGGAGGTATGGGAGGAATTCACCAAGCAGAAGGGCACCAACGAGTTCAAGGCCCTTAGCGAGAAGAATAAGGCGATCCAGAACAGGAACGACTACCCGCATCGGCTCGGATCCCAGGGCTATGCGGGGAAGGAGGAGCAGTGGAGGAAGGAAGACGAGCAAAATTCTATCGTCGACTCCCCTGAGTTGCCGCTCTCCGAGATCCGGGATGCGAGGTGTAAGCGGTGGTGGAGGGGGAGAGGGTCCGTGTCGTCCACGGGGTCTGTGGAGTTCCCAAACCCTAAGGACACCGAGGTTGTGAAGCGAATGGTAAGTTGGCTAACCTCGTAAACTGTGTGTGCACAAGTGTATATATATATATATATGTATTTGCCTCACAAGGTAGCTTTAAATGTAACAGATCTGTTTTGAGAAGGAGGCAATGGAGGGATTGTTTACTCCACAGAGGGAGAACGACATCCTCACCCGAGCTCTAGGAAATAAGGAGCATCCCGGGTGGACACGGACCTTGGGAGTCATTCTGTCGTGGAAGGCCAGTTTCGCAGATCCGGCTCCACCGAGGAAGAAGGCCCGCTCCTGGAAGGAGAAGGAAGCGGAGCTCTCCGAGAAGATACGAGCTGAGTTATGTGCTGAGGTACGGGCGGAGACACGGGCTGAGGTGCAGGCTGAGGTCGAGTCCTCGGTCGCACATATGAGGAAAGAGTTTGCACAGCTGAAACAAGCATTGCTGGCCAAGAGTGCAGATGCAGATCCCCAGGGTGACGGTACCCCGTGGAGTCAGATGAGTAGTTGCTCTTCGAAGGTCCTCGCAGATCCAGTGGATCTACTTGAGGTATTGCAAGGCTTCAGCTATGCACTTAAGTTCTGTTAGAGTTGTTTCGCTAACCTATTTTAATTGTTACAAATTTGCAGAAGCCGGAGAGCTGTAGCCTACTGACTCACCTAGGCGACTGGCAGGCAGTGGTTGCCCACGGGTTCGTATATCCATCTGGGGAGGATGTCCGGATCCACTGGGTACCTCTGAGGTTGGGGTTCGCAAAGGTACAAGTGGACATGGCCATGCCGGGCTACAACGATTCTCTGTTGCCAGTCCCAACGGAGGAAATGCAGATACTTGCTGAGGCAGTGGGCTCCTACGTACAGTGGCCCAAGAAGTGATGAGGAACGGGGTCCCGATCTTCCGACAGGTAGGGGATAGTTCGATTGGTGGAGACTCGACGTTGACGATCCGATTTTTGACCAAAACCGATCTAGGCCTGCAATCGCTACACCACTGCTCTGTTCGTTATCAACCGTACCGAGGCGCGGTTGACCTATCCACGAAGGCCTGTTCCTGCAAGCGAATCGAAGAACACGTGCAAGAACACAGAAGAAGCAATCTCGAATTGCAAGTATGTATTAAGATCATGAAGTGTTGGGGTTCCACAAACTGAAAGACGGCGAACAGTGACAGCAGAAAATTCTAAGCAAAACCCGAGTCTAACAATGACGACTACAAGGTTTTAATATGCGAGAGGGGTGGTGTCTACGGTTTGGGGCGCACCCCTCCACGCGGGATACATGGGCCGAGGCCCAATAGACAAGTGACGCAGCACTGCATGGCCCAACAGAATCTGGTCTCCACTTGTTTTGACGATTGTGATTGACTTAGAAGGATTTTGGACGTGGGACCAGATCCGTTGGAAAGGTCTTGTCGAGGGATTCTCCGTAATGTACTTGAACGCCCCAAATGGAGTTCGTATGCATCTGCTACGCCCGTTTGAAGACAGGCTGCTCCGCCGTGGCCGACCCGGACTCCTGCTCGCGGTAGACTTGATTCCCGACCCGTCTTGGCGCAAAGTGACACCCTCGCTGATCAACACCATGATTCCTGAGCACAAGCACAATATTATTAGGTAGTAACTCGCTCTTGTCAATATTCTCTCGTGTACTAAGAAACAAGCTCACCTGGTGATTTAGTTGATGTGCACGTGCCCTTGTTATTGGTCTTGCACAACGGGCATTGGAAGAATGGACGCATCGTTAGGGGTGATGTCCTCATCATCCTCCCCCTCTTGAATTGGAGTTGTCCTCGACTCAAGCTCATCTTCTTCTCCCAAATATGGCCGCAAATCTGAAATGTTAAAAGTGGGGCTAACCCCGAAATCTGCAGGCAACTCAAGTTTGTAGGCATTATCGTTTATTCACTCTAACACCTTAAATGGACCATCCGCACGAGGCATTAATTTTGACTTTCTTAACTCAGGAAAACTCTCTTTACGTAAGTTTAGCCATACAAGATCTCCAGGAGTAAATATGTAACACCCTGAGTTTAGGGGTGAAAACTTCCTTTTTCATAAATAGCATGCATGCATGTATCAGTAGTAATAGCCAGATCAGTATCTATCTTAAACCCTAAAATCTCCAAATCTAACCTACGACCCCAAATCAAGATCAGATTGTTCAGATGTGATCTATTAGTTATCCTGAATCTAAAAGCCTTCAGAACCCAGATTCAATTCCAGCTCTAAATCCCAGAATTATCAACTCCATTCTGTTTCAAAAACAGAAATATTTTATATTACTCTAAATACTCTGAATTCAAATTTAACCAAAATCTTGACCAAGTTCAGATCAGATTATTCTTGAAATATGATCATGGGTATGCCAATACCTTAAACCAGAAAGTTGGTAGCCAGATTTTATCATCTAGACTCTTTTCACAAATCAGTCCAAGAGTTATTGCAAATTAGTCCTTTATCTGATATCTGGAAACCCAAAAAGGCTAAAATCTCCAGATTAACTTCAAACTCAAAATCTCCTCAGCAAATCTTTTCTAAATGCTATTTGTCACAAGTTTCTCTTCTGTTCAGATTCCAAAATCTCATCCTAAGTGCCAGAATTCGAAATCAATTGAAATTCAGATTTCAATTACTCTAAAATACCCTATTTTCAGTTCATATCAAAAACTATTCAAATGTGCCAGATTTTATCAAACATCTTTGCCAAATATTTTGTTGAATATATCTGCCAGATTAGTGAAAGAAAATTCAGTTTAAACCTTCCAGAATTCCAGATTTACAGAACAGTCCAAAATTCAAGATTTGAAACTGCAGTTCAGTCCAAATTTCGACCGGGCCATTTACTGTGCGCACGACCAGAGCTCACCGTGCCTGTGCGCCGTGGCTGTTCGTCGCTGGTGAGGCTTCGCCCGCGCTCGTGACCGTGCATGTTGTGTGTACGTGTCTTCGCCTCAGCCATTGCCGTGGTAGCGCCGTTGCAACGTCAACGACAGCGCTTGCTCCCGCGCGCGACCAGCAGCCTTTTGCCAGCAACTCCTCGCCACGTCGCCTTGCCGCGCCAGTTTTTGTCGCCACCGCTTGCTACAGCTTTGCCAAGTCCCGATGAGACGACACTGTGATTAGCTGCAAACTGGTCGCCGTCGCAATCACCGTTCTTCGCTGTGTCTTCGCCGCTGTTGTTCAGCACGCAACCAGTCTCATCCCCAGCTGCCAATCACTTCATTGTCCCCTCTTCGCAATCTTCGCCTGCCTATTTAAGCATCCCTGTACTCAGTAGCTCCTTCACACCTCACTGGAAATCAGCCAAGTCCCAGAATTGCTGTTTTAGCCTTCTTCTCCGGCGAGCCGTCGAGGAGGCTCACGGTGCCAGGATGCCCTACCGCACCAATCCCCAAATTGAAGCCATCAGTGAGTTCCTCTTCTCATTCTCTCTGTGTGGTATCATCTAATTGCTCACAGGTGACCTCTAACGCCGGCGATCACCGGAATTGCCGATTGCCCTGTTCCTGCAATGTAGCTTAATTCAGCCCGAATTAGCTTTCGAATTTGTAATCTAAATTGATCAGTGAACCTTTTCAAGCATGCCTGTGAACTTAGAACAATCAATTGATCCCAATTTGAAGCCATTCCCGATTTTGCAATTTAACAGTCGCTGGCTCTCGTCGTCAGGCCATACCGGCCATCCTCCGGTTAAATTGATGCTACCAGTAGTATACTTATACCCTACTATCACTCCTAGAGCAAGGAATTAAGTTCTTTCGGCCTGTATTGAAAATGCCCAAATCCAGAGCTTCTTCTCCGGCGCCGATCACCGGAAAACTTTTCCCAGCCGTTTCAACCCTCGAAACCTTGTCCAGTGTGTATGCTTTGATCTCCTGAACATTTTTGTCTTCTAACCCGACACCTAAATCAGCCTAGATCAAAAGATATAGCCATGCCAAGATCTTGTCCAGAACTGCTCCAGTGCAGCCAGTTCACCTCAGTTCATCACTGAAATTCTTGCTTTCCAGCCATTTCTTGCCCTAGATCCTGTTGACTTAATTGTTCCTGTTATCAATGCCTACCTTCCAGACAAAGTGGTGCATCATTTGGAACTCCAGATCAAAAGTTATGCCAAGCCCTAGTTTTTGGCATTGTCAGCTCTATGCCAGAGCTTGTCAACCAGTGGCATTGACCTTGTTTACCCACTTCTGATCGTGCATTTTGAAAACCACTTTGTCCATTGAATTTGTAGAGTTGTGATCTACATTTTCTTCTTCTACCACAAGTTGAGAAAACCCCTCTATCATTCATCGACCCTATGTCGATGCTTTGAACCGAATGTCGACCTAAAGACGTTCACTGTTTTTGAGCGAACCAGTCGCAACCTTGATATCATTCTGATACTTTGAGACATTTGGAACCTTGTAAACCTTTACAGCTAATCTTAACATTGGTTTCCTTAACTTAACCCTAATCAGCCTCTAAACCCAATCATTTCAGAATCATCAAGACTTCATCTTTGCATCATTGCATATAGTATAATAATATATTGAAAAGATTGTGATTATTGGTTGTTTGTTTGATTGGAGAGCACATCAAGAGCCCGAGTTTGAGGACTTCGCTGTTGATCCGTCATCAACTGCTGTTCCTTACGACGCGGAAGGCAAGTCATATCCTTGGTCATCTTGAACCTATATTTTAAATGTTGCTAAAACATAACCTTGAATATAGATAATATTGCATGAGAAAGATTGAGAATGGTTGATTTATGAATTGGCAGTACTAGACTGGTTATCTGTGAAATGTGAAATAAACAAGTTTTGAGCCATGAACTATTATATGTATTTATATACTTATATTCATGAAATAAAACCCCTAGCCGTGACCAGAAAAATGGTATGGATGGCGGAAGCACTGGAGGTGCTAGACTGCAAAGGATATGCAGGCACTGAAGGTGCAGGGTTGTGGATGGTCTGGTCACTGGCATATAAGGACTAGAACCTTGTGTTGTGCGTCTAGTGGTATGAACAACGTGCTAACCGCAAGCCTGGAATGGGATAGGCCTGAACAAGTAATTATGTGGATCGCACATGAAACCCCTGCATGAGATGTGTAGTGATGCACGATAAGCACGGAGAATGGCTCCCACACATATCACTGAAGGTGATCAAGCACGCTGACCCAGTAATGGGAATAAGCAAAGGGGTGGAGGTTAGGATACAGCCTACCACAACTGTGTCTCGCGGAGAGCCACAGGGTCAGGGGTGAATTGTAAGTGATACATACCAAAAGTTCTTGTTATCTCCACCTTGCCACTCACACATGGTTGTGAGGAGGGGTCTAATCATTTTGATAGGATGGGCTTGAAAGTGGAATATCTTGCCGGTAAATTGGTACCTCTCTGCAGAGTTAAAAACGTATTCGAATACTCCGAGCTCCCGGGTTTATAGGAGTCTGCTGCGGTGGATTAAATCCACGGGGTGTGACACAAGTACTATTTTCTAAATAAAATGTGTTTAATCAAGATTACCCAAATGACATGTGTTGTCATGATAAGGAGTGCTGCCGTGGGCTGTCGTGTGTCGACGTGTCGCGGTAGTGCTATAATCTAGTGAACATGAATGATGATGTTATATTTTGAAAAGTGCTGCCATGAGATGAGGTATGGAAGTAAAAGATTATTTTATAAACAACCATAATTCTTGACTAGTCTAGGTTCATACCATCACTACTATATGTATCTATTCTTACCTATGACTTGCTGAGTACGTAAGTGCTCACCCTTGCAACATTCAACTCAATAGATGGAGCCTATCTTGATCAAGATGATGGCATGGAGTACTTCGTGGATCCAGAAGGAGGAGAATCAGTTCCGCCAGAGCCCTGAAGTGTGTTGTTCTGCCGTCAACTTCTTTTGTGGGAGGGTCACCTATCTTCTGCTGTGTAGTAAAATATTTTGCTAAACCCTGAATGCCTTGTAGGCATTGTAATCCTCTTTATGTAATATTAAGGCCAGCAGGCCACACTGCTTAATATTTTGTTAGTACTCTGTTGCAATGTAATATACTCCTGTGTTTGACTTATCCTGGGAAGTCAAAGGTTTGTGAGAATGGGACTAGCTGCAGCGAGCTAGGTCTCTACAGGAGTAGTCGTAGTCCCAGTTTTGGGGCGCAACAAAATTATGGTATCAGAGCAACATGAGGACTTGACTGTAGGACGACACCTTTAGGGATTGACCGTGCCTGGAAGACGTAATTCCTTTAGACAACTATTTGTTGAAAATTGTATTTTGATAAAAATAATGAGCTTTGCAGCTCTTAAAAACCTTTATTTCAAACTAAGGGCCCCCCCCTATTTATAGGTGGTGGAGGGGGAACCGGATGCCCGCCACGTGTCCACAAAGCCATCAAAGCCGCGGGACTGGACCATCGCGCGCAAGACAAAGCGACGCGAATGTGAACGCTTCGAAGCGATGCGTCTGTTCGCAGATAGGCGCGTCCCGCGGAGAGACGGTTCGGAAACTGAAACGCCACCGGCGGCATAAGGGACTTCGTGGAAGACGAAGCGTCATCGTCGGGAGCATCACATACCCATCGGAGGCACCAAGTGCCCCCGAGGGCCTGGGGGGCTGCTGTTGGGGGAATCCCTAGGGCCCCCACGAAGTCCTGAGGAGTCCCCGGTGAGACACGGAGAATCACCGGGCCCCCGGTGAGATCCGGAGGGTCACCGGGCCCCCGGTGAGATCCGGAGGATCACCAAACCCCTGGTGAGTCCCGAGGAGTCTCTGGGTCCCCGAAGGGCGGCTGCTGACCGTGAAGCCTCTGGGAAGCCAGTGAGGCCACGTGTCGAGCATCCAGGCCGTCCCCCTGGTCAAAGGATGTCCCCGCCCTTCCATCCGACGGTTGCAGCGAGGGCTCTTTAGTCTTTTGTATTTCTTAGGGGCTATATATACCCCTCTTGTACCCTTTTTCAAGGGGAGGAACTCATTTGTATTAACGTAATGTCCGGCTCTCTTGGAGACCTCTCCCCGAGAGCATACCTCCCCAGCGGACTCGTGTCCGGAGAGAGCCAACAGGACTAGGGCCCCCACTGGGACCCGAACCTGTATAAACCACTGTGTCAATTCCTGTGTTGCCCGGCGGGAGAAGACCAGTAACTCGGTCTACTCGCGCCGTTGTACTCGTGCCGTGCACGTCCTAACCTGCCGAGGTATCCGTGATACCATGGCAATAACAAATTCCTTAGGCCATAAATAATGTTGCCACGTCTCTAAAGTTCGCACAAGAGCGTACAACTCTTTATCATACGTGGAGTAATTTAAAGCAGGCCCACTTAATTTCTCGCTGAAATATGCAACAAGCTTACCTTCTTGCATGAGCACACCACCAATCCCAACTTCACTAGCATCACATTTAAGTTCGAAAGTCTTACCAAAATCTGGAAGTTGGAGTAATGGTGCATTTGTTAGCTTTTCTTTCAAAAGGTTGAAGGCGTCCTCTTGTGGTTGTCCCCAATGGAATGCAACGCCCTTCTTTGTCAATTCATTCAATAGTGCGGCAATGGTGCTGAAGTCCTTCACGAAACGGTGGTAGAAACCAGCAAGTCCATGAAAGCTTCTCACCTGTGTGACCGTTTTAGGAGTCAGCCAACTCTTGATAGCTTCGATCTTGGCTTCATCAACCTCAATTCCCTGCGGAGTCACAACATAGCCAAGAAACGAGACTCGATCGGTGCAAAAAGTGCACTTCTCGAGGTTACCAAACAAATGTGCCTCTCTCAAAGCATTAAAAACAGCACGTAAATGTTCGAGATGTTCAGAAATTGACTTGCTATAGATCAAGATATCATCAAAATAGACCACCACAAATGTACCGATGAAAGGACGTAAGACCTCATTCATCAAGCGCATGAAAGTACTAGGTGCATTAGTCAATCCAAAAGGCATAACTAACCACTGATATAAACTGAACTTGGTCTTAAAAGCAGTTTTCCATTCGTCTCCCAATTTCATTCGAATTTGGTGGTACCCACTATGCAAGTCAACTTTTGAGAAGATAATAGAATCACTTAACTCATCAAGCATGTCGTCTAACCTAGGAATAGGATGAAGATACCTTATTGTGATATTGTTAATGGCTCTACAATCCACACACATGCGGCAACTACTGTCTTTCTTAGGAACCAAAAGAACAGGAACAGCACAAGGACTAAGGCTTTGTTGCACGTACCCACGGTCCAAAAGCTCTTGGACTTGTCGTTGAATTTCCTTAGTCTCCTCTGGATTGGTCCTATATGCATTACGGTTTGGCAATGTCGCTCCCGGGATCAAGTCAATTTGATGCTCAATACCTCGAATAGGTGGTAGTCCCGGGGGCACCTCTGCGGGGAACACATCATCATACTCCTGCAAAAGGTTAGTAACAGCAGGTGGAAAAGAGACAGGCATATCATCAAAAGAAAACAAGGTCTCTTTACATATCAAAGCAAAGCATGATGGTTCAGCAAGATCATATTTTGTAGCAAGCAAAATACCACCCTTCAATTTAATTCCCTCAGTCTTAGAAGCAGGTACATTCTTATCTTTCTTATGCGGAAAAACAGTTTTAGCTACTTGCTGATTTTCAGATTCTGTGGTGTTCTCTTTCTTCTCATTTTCAAGTCTTTCCCTATCAAAATGCACAATTTCAGATGGAGTCATGGGAAGCAAGGTTATTTTCTTTCCTTTGTGCATGAAAGTGTACCAATTATTTCTACCATGATGAGTTGCATTAGTGTCATATTCCCAAGGTCGGCCTAATAAAAGTGAACATGCTTGCATAGGCACTACATCAAAATCAGCAACATCATGGTATGAACCAATGAAAAATGGTACTCTTGTGGTTTGCGTTACCTTAACCTTACCGCTGTTGTTGAACCATTGAACATGATATGGTTGGGGATGTGGTTGTGTGGTCAAGCCAAGCTTCTTGACCAGATCAGAACTCACCAAGTTGTTGCAGCTCCCACCATCAATGATTGTTCCAACGCTCCGGTTGTTGACGACGAGGAACATTTGGAACAAGTTGTGGCATTGGGCTCGCTCGGCTTGCTTCATTTGAGTACTAAGGACCCGCTGGACAATGATGGTCCGGTATTCTTAAGTGGCTACCGTACCCAAAGCTTCCCCATCATCATCATGTCCGGATTCGTCATCAACATTACCTGCAAGGTTAGTGGCAAGAGCATATTTGTGGGACCCTCATTTGAGGAATCCGGTGGCAACTGCCCAGGTGGGTTGCACTCAGAAATGGCACATTGCAGCTCACAACAACAAGATGCATTATATAAAAATGCGAGTAATTAAAAACAAGTGCTGATCATAGGGGCCAACATTACAATAATTTAGCGCCAAAATGACGCACTTAAATGTTGATACAAAATTAAGGAGTTTTCGACACAAGGGTCGGCACAAGATGAAACAGTTATAATAAGCAAAAGGACTTCATCAGTCTTCTTCTTCAGCAGCAGCGGTGATGTACGGCCTTTTCCACATCGGACTCCACTTTGGTACATAACCCTCTAACAAGCTGGGTCTTCAGTTTCTTCTTCTTGTTCCACATTGGGCTCAAGACCGTAAGATTCAGGGTCGATGGATCCTTCTTCTAAATTTGTTTGTAAAAGCAAGGGTGAGCACATTGTCCACATGGTGCTCAACAAGTCCCAAATAAGAACGCAAGTATATGTAGATGAGGGGGAATTTCTCAAGAATAGCTCTTTGGCTTTATATATGTATATAGAATAGATTTTCACACACAGTTTTGAAGAAAAGGGTCTTTATTTTCAAAATCGGGGCTTTTAAAACCCTAAGCTAAATTTTCAGAAAATGTTGTGTGTGGCGGCCTTCCATGAGTCACCACTTTATTCAGATTTTGTGAAAACTTTCCAAAAGCTACTTGTGCTGCATCGACTTGGATAGAATCCACCGCGCGTAGACTCCATAACCTGGGAGCTCAGAGTATCCGATACTTTTTAAACTTTGCAAAGGTGTACCACCTTATTCCACCGATCATTCGGCTTTCAAGTCGGTACCTCTCCATGCGACTTTTACGCATGTGACAAGGCCGAGATGACACAACAGTTTACAGTCCTAGCATTAACAATTCCCTGCCCAGTAAATAGACAATTAAGTCTCAAGTACCGTTGTGGGTCCTCCCCACTGCCTTACTTCCTAACCTGGGTCTATGTTCTCGCAAGACACATAGCCTCTCTTGATTACAGCCGCGCACGACTTAATCTGGCATAGGGCGTCTTCCTTCTTTCAACCTTTTCCTGTCATGATTTTTCTGAACTCACATCACTCATGGCCCTCAGCGGCCCACCAGTTCTCGCAAGAAACTGGATCGACAACCATTGTAGGGAAAAGCTAATACTAAAGAAAGCTACTAAGTTGCGCCCATCCCATTCCGGGCAAGTGGTTGGTACGTTTTTCATGCCGCATGGAAGTATAACACAAGGTTCTAGTCCCTATGAATCTTTAGTGAGGAGTCTTTCACATTCGCAGTGCGCACACAGCATCATCCAATCAAACCATTGTAACATCCTGAGTTTTGGGGTGAAAAGTTCTTTCTTAAAAGTCATGCATGCATATGTCTCTTCTAGATCAACCAAATCAGCCTCAGCTTTATTCTGTTCTAGCCCTAAAATCTCCAAAATCTATCATGTGACCCCAAGTCAAGATCTGACTTTCCAGATTTGATCTATCAGTTATCCTAAATCTAAAAGCCTTTAGAACCCAGATTCAATTCTATCCCTAACTTCCAGATTTATCAACTCCTTTCTGTTTTCGAAAACAGAATATCTGTTATTACCTAAATACCCTAAGTTTCAGAAATCCAGATTTAATCAAAATCTTAGCCAAGTTCAGACCAGATTATTCTTGGATTATGATCAAGGGTATGTTAATACCTTAATCCAAAAAGTTGGCAGCCAGATTTTACCATCTGAACCTTTTTTGCAAATCAGTCCAAGAGTATCGCAGATCAGTCCTTTTTCCAGATTTTCCAAAGCCTAAAAAGGAAAAATGTTGCAAATCATCTCCAAATTCAAATCTGATTCAGGGAACACCTCCCAAATGCTTTTCAACACAAATTCTTCTTTTATGAGTATCTCAAAATCAAACCCTAAATCCCAGAATTCGAAATCAATTGAAATTCAGATTTCAATTACTCTGAAATACCCTATTTTCAGTTCATATCAAAAATCATCCAAATATTTCAAATTATATCTTCAATCTGTGCCAAATCATCTGTTGAATCAAGTTTGCCAAATCAGCAGAATCAAAATCATATCAAACCTTCCAAATCTCCAGAATTACAGATCAGTCCAAATCAAGAAATCAAAAATTGCAATCAGGCCTCTAATTCGACCAGGGCAGTAGCCAGTGCACGACCAGAAGCCTCGCCGTGGTTTCTTTGCGCCGTGTTTGCTCACCGCCGGCCAAGTTTCGCCGCGCTTGTGACCGTGCATGCTTGTGCGCACGTGTCCGTGTCCTAGCCTTCGCCGTGGCAACGCCGTGGCAGCGCCATTGAACAGCACTTTCTTCTGTGCGCGACCAGCAGCAACCATTGTCAGCATCCTCTTGCCACGTTGCTTGCTTTGCCAACTCTTGTCGCCACCGCCTTGCACCGCCCGACATTGATGAGACCCGATGTAGCACAGCTTTGCCTCGCCAGTGCACAGTCGCTTCACCGCTCGCCGTTGTTGCTTCTGCGCCCGGCAACTCATGTCAACTGACACCAATTTATTGCTATTACAACCTTGCAAGCTTCGCCCTCTGGTCTATTTAAGCCACCAGTACCCTGTGTTATCTTCTCATCACCAGGACTTAACCAAAATTCTCAAACTTCTTCACTGTCGTCGTCTTCTCCGGTGAGCCGTCGAGGCGCCTCACGGTGCCAGCACGTTCTGCAGCATCTCCTGCCAAATTAACAGCATCAGTGAGTTCCCCTTATCTCTCTCATCGTGCTGTATCACTTAATTGGATTTCCTTGCCTCCTATCGCCGGCGATCACCGGAAATCTCGATTGCCCTGTTCCGGCAATGCAGGCCAAATTACTTCGAATTAGCTTTCGATCCTGTGGAAGAAAATGATCAGTGACTCATTTCCAGCAAGCCTATGCATCAATATCTCCATATTGAGCTTCAATCGAAGTTTTCCCCAATTTTGAGCTTCTCCAGAAACCGGCGATCGTCGCCAGGCTTCTCCGGCCATCCTCCGGCCAAATTGATTGTGCAGGTGACTTCCTCTTACCTCTCTTTCACTCTCCAAGCTTGGAATCGAGTTCATTTGACCTGTATCAAAAAGCCCCAAATGGCAGTGCATCTTCTCCGGCGCAGTTCACCGGAAACCTATTCCCGGCCGTTTCAGCTCAAATCACTTTGTCATTCAGGTGTGCCTCAACTTCCTGAGCATAATTGTCTTCTAGCTCGATCTCTGAAACTGTCCAGAATTCCAGATACAGCCATGCCAAGATTTTGACCAGTAGCTTCACTGTGCCGTGTCGCCACCACACTTCTCCTTTGAATTTCATCATCTTCCAGCCATTTTCAGCTTTGGATCCTGTTGAATGATTTGTTCCTGTTATCAATGCCTACCTCCCAGACAAAGTGGTGCATCATTTGGAGCCCTAGATCAAAAGTTATGCCAAGCCCTAGTTTCTGGCCATGTCAGATTCAATGCCAGACTATGTCAGTCAGTGGCATTAGCCCTTTTCACTCTCTTCCAGATGTGCATTTTGGGCATAACTTTGTCCCTTAGATTTCTGAGGTTGTGATCTACATTTTATTCTTCTATCACAACTTGATTTGAGCCCTTGAAATGCATGTTATGCTAAACCCTAATTTTTGACACTATCTCAGTGCATGCCAGCCAATGGCATTGGCCTTGTTTACCCATTTCTGAGTGTGCATTTTGAAAGCCACTTTGTCCAATGAATTTGTAGAGTTATGATCTACACTTTCTTCTACTGTCATAACTTGAGATAAGCTCTCTAGTTTTCCTTGAAGTTATGTCAGATTCTTGATCCGAATGTCAATCTGCTGACATTCGCTGTTTTTGATCAAACCAACCACAAAACTGATGTTCTTATTGTAACCTTGAGATCCTAAGAGCATCTAACATCCATTCTTAGCCAATTCCTTGAAACCCTAGAATCTTGACTCAGTTAAGCTTGCAATCTCAATTATCTCCAGTATTGTTCAGTCACTCTTGTAAAGCATATCTGCATATAGATCCTAAAAACATTTTAATATATAAGTAATATTTGTGTGTATTGTTTGGTTTGTCGTCGAGCAGATCCAGAAGCTGAGATCTAGGACTTCGCTGTTGACCCGTCATCAACTGCTGTTTCTTACGACGCGGAAGGCAAGTCATATCTTTGGTCATCTTGAACCTATATTTGAAATATTGCTAAAACATAACCTTGAATATAGATAATATTGCATGAGAAAGATTGGAAATGGTTGATTTATGAGTTGGTAGTACTAGACTGGTTATCTGTGAAATGTGAAATAAACAAGTTTTGAGCCATGAACTATTATATGTATTTATATACTTATATTCATGAAATAAAACCCCTAGCCGTGACCAGAAAAATGGTATGGATGGCGGTAGCACTGGAGGTGATAAACTGCAAAGGAATGCAGGCACTGAAGGTGCAAGGTTGTGGATGGTCTGGTCACTGGCATATAAGGACTAGAACCTTGTGTTGTGCGTCTAGTGGCATGAACAGCGTGCTAACTGCAAGCCTGTTATGGGACAGGCCTGAACAAGTACTTATGTGGATCGCACATGACACCCCTGCTGGAATTGTGTAGTGATGCACGATAAACACGGAGAATGGCTCCCACACATATCACTGAAAGTGATCTCGCACGTTGATCCAGTAATTGAAACATATGTAGGGGTGGAGGTTAGGATACAACCTACCACAACTGTGTCTCGCAGAGAGCCACAAGGTCGGGGGTGAATTGTGAGTGATACATTACAAAAGTTCTTGTTATTTCCACCTTGCCACTCACAATATGAAGTGAGTCAGGGGTCCAATCATTTTGTTATGATAGGAAAGGCTTGAAAGTGGAATATCTTGCGGGTAAATTGGTACCTCTCTGCAGAGTTAAAAACGTATTCGAATACTCCGAGCTCCCGGGTTTATAGGAGTCTGCTGCAGTGGATTAAATCCACGAGGTTTGACACAAGTACTATTTTCTAAATAAAATATGTTTAATCAAGATTACCCAAATGACATGTGTTGTCATGATAAGGAGTGCTGCCGTGGGCTGTCATGTGTCGACGTGTCGCGGTAGTGCTATAATCTAGTGAACATGAATGATGATGTTATATTATGAACAGTGCTGCCATGAAATAAGATGAGATGAAGTATGAAAGAAAAAGGTTATTTTGCAAATATCCATAATTCTTGACTAGTCTAGGTTCATATCATCACTACTATATGTATCTACTCTTACCTATGACTTGCTGAGTACATAAGTGCTCACCCTTGCAACCTACAAATCAGTAGATGGAGCGTTCAATGATCAAGATGAAGGCGTGGAGAACTTCTTGGATCCAGAAGGAGGAGTGTCAGTTCCGCCAAAGCCCTGATGTGTGTTGTTCTGCCGTCCACTTCTCTTTGTGGGTGGGTCACCTATCTTCTGCTGTGTAGATGTTATTTTGCTAAACCATGTATGCCGTGAAGGCATTGTAATCTTCTTATGTAATATCAAGGTCAGCAGGCCACACTGCTTAACTATTTTGTAAGTTACTCTGTTGCAATGTGATATACTCCTGTGCTTGACTTATCCTGGGAAGTCAAGGGTATGTGTATGCTATGCATATATGGGACTAGCTGCAGCGAGCTAGGTCTCTACAGGAGTAGTCGTAGTCCCAGTTTCGGGGCGCGACAACCATCCTCACTATTGATTCCAATCACATTTTCTTTCACAAAAAGAGGTTTTGAATATGCTTTTCTCATATGTGACCATTCAACATTTAACATATAATCTTGAGCATAGCATAGCCTAAGCATGATATTCTAGGGTGACAAGGGTGCATGGATAATCAATCACAAAAGGGGCTTTACAGTTATTTAGGTCATATCTATCATTTCATTGAAACATAGCTCTTATTTGAATCTAAGGCATGCAGATACTTGAAAACAGTTAACATACTTCATTTCAAAATAATAGGCTAGATATGATCAAGGGTTTGAGTCTTGCCTTGCAGTGATGGGTCTAGCTGCTCAGATGAATCCTCGAAGATCTCTTCTGTTCCTTCAACGTCTGGTTCCACGGCGGATACAAACAACACATACACACTACATAAGCACACAAGTACTAGAAAATAGTACGTAAATATATCATGCATGCAGGGGAAAAGGTTTGGGCAAGGTCACTTGATATTGATCGAAGAGATGGTCTCAAAAGGATTTGAATGTCGAAGGGCTGACATTTGGCTCATGGCTTGACATAGCCCTAAATTGGTTTTAGGTCTATTTTCTGGAGATGTGACAGTAGGGAATATTGTAGAGTACAACTCCAGGAATCTAATGGACAAGGTGGCATTTCAATTTCTCAAGTGAAACAGGTCTAAGTCATCTAATGCCACTAGTGGACATGCACTGACATAGTGCTGGACAAGGCCAGAAACTAGGGCATGGCATAACTTTTGATTCAGGACTCCAATTGGTGCACAACTTTATCTGGGGGCTAGGCCTTGGCAACAGGAACAAAACACTCAACAGGCTCAAGGGAAGAAAGTGGCCGGAGGGTGGCCAAATCAGGTGAGTAAACACGGTGGTCTGGACATGAACTGAACTACTGGACAGTGATCTTGGCATTGGAATATCTCTTGATTCAGGTCGATTCAGAAGACGAGCTAGTAGACAATATTGCTCAGGGTACTGGGATCTATCTAAGGGACAAAGTGACCGGAGCTAGATCGGCCGGTGAGGAATTCCGGCGACCGGCGCTGGAGAAGACGACATGTAAATTGGGGGTTTTCGATTCAGAGACTTGAACTCGATTGCTTGCTCAGGGAGTGAGAGGGTGAGGTGAGGGAACTATTGGTGAAGCCAATTTGGTCAGGGGATGGCCGGAGAAGCTCGGCGATGAGAACCCGTTCATTGGTGGCGTGCAAATTGGGGAAAGCCACAATCTTGGCTCAATTTTGAAATTCAAACTGATAGGCTTGCTAAAGGGAGTGTGGTGAACAATTTCTTCCACTGGCACAAGGGCTGATTTGGATCAAATCGGGCAGCATTGAGGAAACAGGGGATTTGGGCTTTTCCGGTGATTGCCGGCGTTGAGGTTCGCCGGGGGCCAATTAAATGATATGATACGAAGAGGGGGATGAGAGTAACTCACTGGTGGCCTTGGTTTGGAGTGAGAAGCTGCAGACGAAGCTGGCGACGGTGGCCTCAAAAGCAGCTCACCGGAGAAGAAGGTCTTCACGGCGGTGCTAGGAAAATCGGTTGCTCTCTGGTGCTAGAAGCTGAAGCTTGCAGCTGAGGGGTGGTGTGAAGAGATGCTGCGGTTGAGGGGGGGCTTATATAGGCGAAGGGCTGGGCTCTCGGGAGTTGAGGTAAATCCAACAGATGCGTGTGACTGACACCGGAGGCGGGACCGAGACGACGTTGGGACGCGGCAACGACTGTGCCAGGCGAGAGGAATCACGGCAAATCCGACTGGAGCAGGGCGACGGGATCACTGGCTTCAGCATGGCTACAACATGGCGTTGCTTTGCTGCTGCTGGAGCACGTGCGCGCGCGAACGGTGAAGCTGCGGTCTCCGGTCGTCGCCACGGTGGCGTTCCTTGGCGCGACGTGAGCACGTGCGGTACACGTGGGATTCGGCCGTTGGCGGCGGCGAATCTAGCCGACGGTGAAGGCTACGGTGGTCCACGGCAACGGCAACAGCTGCGGTCGAACATCCTCAGGTCGTGGTCGTGCACGCGAGCTCTGGTCGTGGTCGAAGAAAAGAAGCCAGGGACTAAACCGCGAGGCTTTGGACTGAATTGCGAAGGTTTGGACTAATCTGCAAGGAGTTAGGTTCGGGGATTTGGGTCTATTTGCAAATCTGAAGATCTGGAGGGCTGATTTGAATTCTAACTTTGCATATGAGTGTTACCAAAATACTTGGACTCATCCAGCAGGAAAAATGGCAAAATCTGATAAGATCTGAGGGTTTCGATAAAAATCGAAAACAGGGTAAAATAGGGTAATTAGGGTTTGACAATTTTGTCGGGGCTGAAACTAGGGTTTCAGTTGAGATTCTTGAGTTCTTCCAGAAGGGAAAAATGTTTAGAAAAGAAAAAGAAAGACAACCATTTGATCAGATTTGAGTTTGGAGATGATATGAAACTTTTAGCCTTTTTGGGCTGTCTGAAAATTCTGAAAAGGGCTAAACTGAATACTTTTGGACTGAAATGTGAAAATGATCTGGGAGATGAAGTTTAGCTGCCAAATTTTTAGGTTAAGGTAGTGGCACACCTAAGATCAAAATAGGGTTGAGACATTAGGGATTTCAAAGAAGATATGCTGACTCGCAAGCAGAAAAGATTGTCAAAAACTGGGATGTTACAATTTTCATTTTCAACATCAGAAGCACTAACGTACCCACCATCGTCTGTCGCAATGTAAGCTCATTGACTTGGGCAGTCCTTCATGACATGGCCCATCCCCTTGCAACGGTGGCATATAATACCTGTTGTACGTCCCGTGGAGGCAACAGATGAAGACGACTTCACTGGTGCCTGCACATTCGAAGTTTTGCTTACCTCGGGTGTACGTGGCGGTGGTAACGGTGCTACTGAACGCGCCCTACTGGTCGAGGGGGCAGTAGACTGAACAGCAGGAGGTGGTTCTGATTTGGTTGACGCCTGTCTTGGGGTGAAGGTACTACCAAAGTTGCTCCGTGGCCGCTGTTGTTGTCCCTGCAATTATTTTTCTGCCAAAACAGCAAGCTGGAACAATCTATTGACATCATGATAGTCCTTGTAATCAATAATATTTTGTATATCATGCCTTAACCCCCCATAGAAACGAGCCATTTTATCCTCCTCGGTTTCCTCTACCTCACAATGCAACATGCCTATTTGAAGCTCTTGGTAGTACTCCTCTACCGATTTGTTACCTTGATCTAAGCGTTGCAATTTTTTACGCAAATCACGTTTAAAGGAAGGAGGCACAAATCTAGCGCGCATTTGTCTCTTCAGATCATGCCAAGTACCAGGATGTACGTTAGACTTTACTAGTTCATTCCACCAAATTATAGCAAAATCCTTGAACTCACTAGTGGCTTGTCTAACTCTATGAATTTCAGGAACAAGATGGGAGTTAAATTTTTGTTCAATCTCCATTTCCCAATCTAAATACACCTCAGCATCATATGTACCAGAAAAAGAAGGTACGGTAAACTTAACTTTAGCAAATGGATCATTATTGCGATAGTTATTATTACCATTGTTACCTCTCATACCTTGACAATTTCGGTTGAAGCGCTCTAAGTCATATGCCGCACGTCGCATAGCGGGTTCATTGTGAGGTGCCACATGTCCCTCTACATCATCATCGTGCTCCTGGGCTGCATCATTTTGCTGTTGTTGGACAGCAGGTGGGCGGTTCTTGATCACCTGAACCCTGTCATCAAGCTGGGCAACACGTCGTTCCAATCTTTCAATACCCTTGGTTATCTCTTCCATCATGGTTTTCAGCTCAGCATGAAGGACACACTCGTTGTCCTCTTTATCAGATCCTGCCATGATTAGTAGAAAGTAGAAGAAACACAAGAAGTATTATCCCTACAAACTAACAGGTTCAGACAAGTGGATTCACACCCTCTCAAGCGTCTTACCACGCTCTTGCAAGGTTCTTACCAACGCTGCAGAAGGTACAACTGGTGGCTGGTTCGTGATATCGTGACGAGCTTAAGTGTAATGATTGCAAGGTTGAATCCTGTTCTGATAGAAAGTATGTGGAGCTTGGAAGGCAGTTATGGTAGCAAAGGTTAGCAATAATTGAAATTAGAATGCTAAGTTGAATAAGTGTCTAAAGAACCCACTAGTGTTGCTGGCCTAAATGCGCCCCTAGAACTGTTCAAGCAAGCAAAGACAACAAGGTAACATATGGAAACATCAAGATGATAGCAAGGACAATCAATATTGAAGCAATTCTGATCCCAAAGATAGCAAGTATGGCAAGTACGGCAAGTACGAACCCTCGGATTTTTTTTATTTTTTTTCATTGCGCAGCTCTTTTCTGTGCGCTGCCACTTTTTGATAAATTTTTTTTTTATTTTTGTTTGATTTTTCTGATATTTTTTTCAAGTTCAGTAACACAGAAATATGGAAACAAAGCAAGTTCCCCTCAATTTGGAGGTAAGGGGTGGCCGATATAAATTCTGGTGCTTGCTCTAAAAACTGTGCTAAAACTTTCGGGGCCGGATACTCGATCTACCAGAGGGATTTTGGCCTCCGAAATTTTGCCGAAACCAATAAATTTGGTGAAATTCAAGTGTAACTTTTCGTTATCTTCGAAACGAGTGGTCATGGAGCTCAAACGGAGTTCGGATGCAAAAGTTATGGCCGTTTTAGTGAAGGTGCTCCGGATCAGGGTTTCTGGGCAATACGAACTTTCGGTTTCGCAAGTAGGGAACGTGACGGTGGTTTGGCGGGATGAACAAAGGGGAGGCTAGCGATGCAGGGCATTTGACACAAGGCGGTTTGCGACCTATCTAGGGTTTGCGAAGCGGGACAATAACACAAGGCGGCTAGCGGGGGCAAACCGAGTAGGACTCGATTTGGTTTTCTGGATGTCTGGCAGTGGTAGGACGGACGATGCAATGGGGAGGTGATGGATAGAACTACGAACACAATCTAAAGTAGCAACCAGACGACGAACTAAGGACACAAACTCAACAACGCTAATTGAAAGCAAAGATTGCGAAGGCTCGAAGTGGTTTGGACAGCGGAAGACTATGACCTAATTTTTTTTTGGCTTTTTTTTTTTTTCTGGACGATGGGTAAAACGATGAACAATGAACAGATGGGATACGAGATACCTGACGGGCAACCGGGACTCTGATACCACTTGATGAGGAACGGGGTCCCGATCTTCCGACAAGTTGGGGATAGTTCGATTGGTGGAGACTTGACATTGACGATCCGACTTTCGACCAGAACCGATCTAGGCCTGCAATCGCTACACCACTGCTCCGTTCGTTATCAACTGTACCGAGGCGTGGTTGACCTAGACACGAAGGCCTGTTCTTGCAAACGAATCGAAGAACACGTGCAAGAACACAGAAGAAGCAATCTCGAATTGCAAGTATGTATTAAGATCACGAAGTGTTGGGGTTCCACAAACCGAAAGATGACGAACTGCAACAGCAGAAAATTCTAAGCAAAACCCGAGTCTAACAATGACGGCTACGAGGTTTTAATATGTGAGAGGGGTGGCGTCTAGGGTTTGGGGCGCACCCCCCCCACGCGGGATACACGGGCCGAGGCCCAATAGACAGGTGACGCAGCACTGCACGGCCCAACAGAATCTGGTCTCCAATTGTTTCGACGATTGTGATTGACTCAGAAGGATTTTGGACGTCGGACCAGATCCGTTGGAAAGGTCTTGTCGAGGGCTTCTTCGTAATGTACTTGAACGCCCCAAACGGAGTTCGTATGCATCTGCTACGCCCGTTTGAAGACAGGCTGCTCTGCCGTGGCCGACCCGGACTCCAGCTCGTGGTAGACTTGATTCCCGACCCGTCTTGGCGCAAAGTGACACCCTCGCTGATCAACACAATGATTCCTGAGCACAAGCACAATATTATTAGGTAGTAACTCGCTCTTGTCAATATTCTCTCGTGTACTAAGAAACGAGCTCACCTGGTGATTTAGTTGACGTGCACGTGCCCTTGTTATTGGTCCTTGCACAACAGGTGTTGGAAGAATGGACGCATCATTAGGGTGATGTCCTCATCAAGAAGTGTGTTGTAATATAGCAGGTAAATCGTACACATTTTAGATTACATCCTACTAAGTACACTCAACTTGCAAAATCTAACAGACGTGTTCATCAATTGAAGTGGCCTGCCGGCGTACTACCAGGGGACTGCGCCCCCAGTGCAAGGCATGAGGGATCTCCTACGGACCTGAACACAACAAAGACGGCCTCAACCCTAGCCAGTGGATCCACGGCCTCACCTCAGAAGAAAGCCGCCATCACCTCGCCCTTGCCTTCGAAGGTACGCGCTCAGTCCCCAGCAAAAGGCAAGGGAAAAAGGCTAAAGGGACAGCCCGAGAGGTTCAGGAACGGGTTCCCACTCGTGTCGGAGGCAGCTTTGCGCAAATTGGATCGATCAACCAGAGACCTCCACGAGTGGTACCTACACAGAGCTCGGCGCAACCTGAACTTCTTAGTTCCCTACAGGCCTGGGCAGTTCCACCATGAGCCCGGGATTATATCCGTGGCAGATGAGGATCTATTCGACCTCTACAACTGGCGGGAGCTCGATATGTCCATCATACGGATTGGAGTCCTGTGAGTTTGCTGATCCTATATATTGCTATTTTCTAACTCTGTTTGCTAACTCTGTATTGTTGTAGTTCATTTGACATGTAGTAACTTTTTGTGCAATACTAATGTCGTCCTTTGCATGCAGGTGCATGTACAGGCTAGCATCGAAGGCTGCGTGTGACAAGGTGGGTTTCCTCGACCCAGACAAAATAAGCCTCACGATGCTAGAGCACGATGCCACGCATGCTGAGCACTACATATCCAAGGCGCTGATGGCGCAGCTGGACAGGGAGTTCATTTTGGTGTCATACCACCAAAGGTTAGTGCATTTTGTACTAATTTAACTCAATCTTGTATGTTACACCTGAGATATACTTTGAGCTAGCGGTCCTCTTTTACGTACAATGTAGGGGCCACTGGATCCTCATCGTGATCTGTCCGTTGAGGAACGAGGTGTACTACCTCAATTCGATGCGTGATAGATTATCGAACGAATATGTGGTCAAGGGGAATATGGAGGCATAAGTAACATGTTTGATTTAAATTTTGACCGCACTAGCTAATGATAATACATTTACCAGAAATGCTAACTGAAATGCAGGGCTTTTGAGAAATATGTGTCCGCTGGAGGGAAGCATGCCGCACCGCTGGGCTCCCGAATAGCTTGGAAAGAATATGAGGTACTCACGAGACTTTTTGTTTGTGCTTAATTAGTTTATGGAAACAATAGCTAACATGTCTTTGCATATGCAATTATCTCAGTGCCATCCGCAGCCGCAATCGTGGGAATGCGGGTTTTATGTGCTGCGCTACATGTATGACCTAGTGCAGACAAACTTTGCCCAATTCCCCCAGGTAAGCATCGATAGCTAACTCAAATTTGAAAATTGGGTGTCACGTTCAAAATTAGGAAGTTAGTGACTCAGTATTCAGACATTCTTGCAGATCGCCATGTCCAAAGACCAATACAACAATGCAAAGATTAGAGAACTTCAACAAATCTGGGCTCAATATGTTATGGAGGAAGTTGCGCCCAACCAACCGCCATGACAAGCTTTTCACTCACTTGTTGTCAATTTTCTCTTTTTCCTGTACTCTGTGCATAGATTGTTTATATATAGTCTTATTGGTTAGTATTTGTTCATATTGGATTGCAATTTCTATTGGTTCGTATATATGTGAATAAATGTGAATAACTGTCTAATGTGTCAATCTGTTCAATGTATATGTGAATGTACCCTTCTTTGCATCTGTACTGTATTGTGTATCCAATCTGTACTGTATTGCATCTGTACTGTATATGTGAATGTATTGTATTGTGAATGTACTCTTCTAACAGCTAAATAGCAAACAGAGTTAGAAAACAACAACATTTTCTAACGGTATTCTCCTCATTAGCCATCAGAAGAATGTAAGTTTTTCTGACGGTAAACTACCATACAACCGTGAGAATATTAACTTTTTTCTGATGGTACACACTTACTTTACCGTTAGAAAAGCGTAACTTTTCCTACCAGTAAACTCGTACACAACCGTGAGAGTACTATCCTTTTTTTCTCACAGTACACTCTTAATTAACCATTAGAAAAGCCTTAGTTGTTGTGACGGTAAAGCGTTAGTTTTTGTGACGGTAAACTCGTACACAACCATGAGAATACTATCTTTTGTTCTCATGGTACACTCTTAATTAACCGTTAGAAGAGTGTAGTATTTCTGTCGGTAAACTCATTCATAACCGTCAGACTAGAACGGTTTTTCTACCGAATGTCACTGAAAATGCCTTTAGAATAGTGCACTTCTTCTAGCAGTTATCTATCGTTAGAAGATGACCTGTCTTGTTATATCGTGTCTATCTCTAACGGTACAAAAACCGTTAGCAGAAATGTGCTTTTTACTGTTAGAAGAAAGCATTTTTGTACTAGTGGTGCGATCTATGGTGAAATTACTCTAAAATATTATATTGGATGAAACAATTTTTGTTCACATCAAACTGTGGTAATTTGACTGAAAAAGACATGATTTCATCAACTGTAAAAGATGAATACAACTAAACTGAATTTTGCATATATTGGAAAAACAAAAGAATTATTCCATCGGACTGATTTAGATAGAAATCTTACTTTGTGTCGTGGTATTGCGAATACCCCGGCAGGTTTTGTGAACGATCCTAGCGAAGATTATGCGGCGCGGGTTGACCGGATGACCGGTCCTCCCCCGCCGGACAAACACAAGAAGAGACAATGATTTATACAGGTTCGGGTCCCGGTGGGGGCCCTAGTCCTGTCGGTGCGCTCCCGACCGGAGTCGGCTGGGGAGGCTCTCTCCGGGGGAGAGGCTTCCGGAGCACACCTGTGAGTTTAGCTATTCCAATAATAATGAATCACCTGCTTACAACTGAGGGGTACAAGGGCTATTTATAGCCCCAAAAAGAAGCAAAAAACCTAAACTACCCCGGAAGCCATCGTCGGATTGAGGGGTAGGAACGTCCTTCTCCCGGTCAAACGTCCTGGATGCTTGACAGGTGGTCGCTGATTCCCGAGGCGCTCCTTGCATGACCTGCACGTGATAAACAACTCGAGACTTTACCTTTAGAAGGGCGACGAGGTCCGGGACCGGCGCCAGAGGCCAGGTCCCGGGGGCTCAAAGGCGGCGCCCGGGGAGGCACCGAAGGCCATGTCCCCAGGCAAATGGCTGCGCCCGGGACCGGCGCTGGAGGCCTGGTCCCTGGGGCCAAAAGGCAGCGCCCAGGGAGGCACCGGAGGCCATGTCCCCGGGCAAATGGCGGCGCCCGGGGAGGCACTGGAGGCCATGTCCCCGGGCAAATGGCGGCGCCCGGGACCGGCGCAGGAGGCCTGGTCCCAGGGGCCAAAAGGCAGCGCCCGGGGAGGCACCGGAGGCCATGTCCCCGGGCAAATGGCGGCGCCTGGGGAGGCACCGGAGGCCATGTCCCCGGACAAATGGCTGCACCCGGGACCGGCGCCAGAGGCCTGGTCCCGGGGGCCAAAAGGCGGCGCCCGGGGAGGCACCAGAGGCCATGTCCCCGGGCAAATGGCGGCGCCTGGGAAGGCACCAGAGGCCATGTCCCTGGACAAATGGCGGCGCCCGGGACCGGCGTTGGAGGCCTGGTCCCGGGGGCCAAAAGGCGGCGCCCGGGGAGGCACCGGAGGCCATGTCCCCGGGCAAATGGCGGTGCCCGGGGAGGCACTGGAGGCCATGTCCCAGGGCAAATGGCGGCATCTGGGACCGGCGCCGAAGGCTTGGTCCCAGGGGCCAAAAGGCGACGCCTGGGGAGGCACCGGAGGCCATGTCCCCGGGCAAATGGCGGCGCCCGGGGAGGCACCAGAGGCCATGTCCCCGGACAAATGGCGGCGCCCGGGACCGGCGCCGGAGGCCTGGTCCCGGGGGCCAAAAGGCGGCGCCCGGGGAGGCACCGGAGGCCATGTCCCCGGGCAAATGGCAGCACCCGGGACCGGCGCCGGAGGCCTGGTCCCGGGGGCCAAAAGGCGGCGCCCGGGGAGGCACCGGAGGCCAGTCCCCGGGCAAATGGCGGCGCCCAGGACGGCGCCAGAGGCCTCGTCCCCGGGTGATCGTGACGCAACTTACCTGGACTTAATCTCAAGGAGATTTACCCCAACAGCAGCCCCCCAAGCCCCCCGGGGACGATGCTTGAGTCCCCGGTGGGTATGGTACATGTTACCGGGAAAATCTCCGGACGAAGTCACCGGAGCCGTGACGCTTCGGTTTCCGTGCCCCGCGCTTATGGACGCGCCACTTCGCCATAAATGCGCTCGCGGTTCGAACCGGTGCCTCGATTCGCGCGCTAGTCCCTTTGTTTCCCCCGCACAGTTTAAACTTCGACGGTCCAGATTGATCCACGGGGTGCCACGTGGCGCCCATCTAGATCATGGCTCGACCCTATAAATACGGCCTTGGGGGGTGCCCGGAAGTTCATTCCAAACCTCAGCCTTAGCGCGCTTAGCTCTCCCGGTAGCCCTCTTCCGGTAGCTAGCACCCGGTAGCGATCGTCCGGAATCTTTAGACGTAGCATCCTGAAAAGTTAGTCACCGGAAAAACAAACCTGATGGCACCGAAGGGTCGAGCGAAGACGACCGAGGTGCCCTCGGAGGAAGTCGCTCCGGACTTCCTCTAGGCGTCCGAGTTCACGACCGAGGACGTCGAGTCCATGGTCGAACGCGGCGTCGTCGAGGACGGGGAGATCCGAGTCCCCGTGAAGAAAGACGGAGCCCCTCGCCCCAGGCCCGGAGAGGTCATGGCCTTCGAGGCCTTCCTGGAGGCGGGGCTCCGGCTCCCGGTGCATCCCAAGCTCGAGGAGTTTCTGAAGGAGTACGGGGTGGCGCTCAACCACCTCACCCCGAACGCCATAGTCCGGATGGGGATCTTCATCTGGCTATTCGAGACGGCGACCGGGAGGGAGCCCACCCTACGCGTCTTCCGGTACTTCTATGAGCCGGCGGCGCGGAGCTCCCACCTGGTGAAGGGGGCGCCCAAGTCCCCCTTCGGCTCGGTGATGGTGCAGATGCTACCGTCCCGGGTGGCCGACTACCCGGCGGCAGCCTCCCGGGACCATTGGGGCGATTGGATCCGGAGGTGGTTCTACCTCCCGGTCTGGGACGACGAGGTGACGTACGCCCTGGAGCCCGCCTCTTACAGCCGGTCATCCGCGCCGAAGCCTCCGGTGTGGACGGACGTGGAGCTCGAGCTTCTCGGAAAGGTGATCATCTCCTGGAAGACCCGCTCTATGCGGGACGCCGCCGAGGAGATGATGCTCCTGAGGATTTCCCCCTTCGCGCGCGGGAGGAGGGGGACCGGCATGGGCCCAGAGCAGCGGCCCCCGATCAAGCCGGTGACTCGACGTAAGTCCCGGTAATCTGCTTTATTGTATTTACAAATTTTTGAAAATTTGACTAACTCTTTACCTCTTGTAGTCCGGCCGTACCCGGCGGCGCGGGGGAAGGCGGAGAACCTCCTCGGGCGGTACTTCGCCTACGAGCACGAGCGCGTCGTGCGCCTCGTGGGGGAGTGTCCTCCCCGGAACCTGGTGGCTGAGGCCTACGGGCTGAAGCTCCCGGAGAGGAAGCCCCACCCCACCCCCGGGTCACACAAGCGGGGGAAGGACTCAGCCGGGGGCTCTAAGCCTAAGAAGGCCAGAGTCCAAAAAGCCCGCGGGCCGTCGACGACGCCGGCGGCGACACCGGTGAAGCCCCGGGATGAGACCCCCGGGACCGAGCGCGCCTGGGCGCCGGCTCGGAAGGAAGCAACACCCCCTCCCCCGAAGAGCCCCGTTGAGGCTCGGGGGAAGGAACCGGCCGCGGACGGGGCGGCCTCCGACTCGGTGAACTACGCCCCGTCGCCGCCTTCGACAGCGGCCCCGCCAGCAGCCCCGGCCCCCTTGGAGCCGGAGAAGCTGGAGGTGAGGTTCGCGGAGGCCTCGCCTCCGCGGATGGAGTGGCCCGTGGACGAAGGAGGGAGCCCCTCGGTCTACGAGGTCCCGCCGGAAGTGGGGGCCCCGGGGGCCCTCCCGCCCGGGAAGGGGAAAGGGTTGATGATCCCTCCCCGAGCGGTGAGCTCTTCCGAGAGCTCCCCGGCTGCTTCCACGGAGGCCACCTCCTTGGCGACGAAGACACCGACGACGCTGCCGGACGCCCAGGTCCGGGGACCCTCCGCTGGCCGCGACGGAACCGGCGCCGGGCGGGAGACCCCCCTGCTTTCCGCGGGGGAGGTCGCCCGCTATACGGAGGGCCTGCAGACCCGGAAGGTGCAGTCCTTCGTTGCGGAGGGAACGCTCCATGATCGTTTCCGAGGGCTTCAATCTCTCCATGCCCAGGTAACCCAAGTCGGTGACGTCTTCCTTCGTGCCCTGTACTTGAGTTTTTTCTAACTCTAAAGTTTGTAGGCGGCGGCTGTTACCTGGGGCTTTGAGCAGTGGATCGGCCGGCTGCTTAAGGACGCGGAGGATAGGGCCGCGACTTACCTGGGGTAGTGCGACGAAGCCCTTTGGGAACTGGACCGGGTCCGGGCCCAGGTCCACGTCTCTGAGACCGTCAATGGCAGCCTTCGGCGGGAGGCCAAGGCGAGGGAGGAGTCCAAGGCGAGGGAGGAGGCGTTCCGGGAGCTCGAGGGCACGAGTGTCCGGGCGGTGACGGACGCAGGCCGCTCCATCCGCGTGGCCCTCGAGAGCCTTGGCGTAAGCCTAGGCTCCGGGAGCAGCTCGGAGGTGCCCCCGGCGACCCTCGCGGAGGTTGTGTGTTTTCTCAACGCACAGGTCTCCGTCATCCCGGAGGCTGCTGACGCCCGGGCTCGGGGCCGGGCGATCCCCGTTGTTGCGGCCGCGGCAAGGCTCGTCGAGCACCGGGGAGTGGGCGCCCGGGCGATCGGGGGCTGCATCCCGCGGAGCTTCCCCGAGTTCTTCGAGCCCTCGCACCGGGAGGTGGAGCAGCTCGCCGGGGGCTTCTACAATAGGATCATTCGGGTGAGATTCCTGGCACCAGCGCCTCCGGTAGTCGGAGGAAGCCCCCCGGGGGGAGGACGCCAATGAAAGAGTATGAGCCTCCCCCCGGGGTCTTTAGATAGGACCACTTTTGTTTTCTTATGGTTTTGATACCGGTAGCTTCTTAGAGGAAGCCCCGGGCACTTGTAAAAAGATATTTTGGAATGCAATAGAGTTAGAAATTTTTCTAATTCTCAAATTAAATGCAATGTTACCAGGGTTCCCAGGAGGTTACTCCCGGGCGAAGGTCCGGGAGGGGCTCCCCGGGGGACTCCCAAGTGGCTTTGATATTGCTAAGCCTCATCTCCGGGGAGCGCGGCGGGGACGTCGTCTGGGAGCCGATCTGGTTGCGGTGGCGTCCGGAGTGGCACTTGGACAATTTTGATAATCATCGCGCCGAATTTTCCCCTACACGTCCGGGGTTCCGGATGATACCTCCTCTCCGGATACTTCCGCCGGCGGGATACGAGTTCTGGCTCGAAGATGTGCTCCGGGACGCTCGGCGCCGCGTGCGCGCATTGTACCGGGACTTGACTCGGGAGCTTGCGGAGAGCCTCCGGGTGTATTAGGCGTAGGAGCCTTAGGATGTAGAGGATCCCCTGGGTTAGAACCCGGGTTGTACCGTTTCCGAAGCCCACCGGAGGGGGAAGATTTCCTCCAGGTTTGACAATCAATAAAGCTGTTTGCTTGCTTCTTCTTTTGTTGTCTTTTTTTTTTCTTCTTGGATGGTCTGGACAACTCCTCTTGACAAGAATGAGCTAAGTTTGCTCGTGGGCGGTGCGGTCGACACCCGGGGGTTCCTTATCCCCCCCGCCCATAGCGGGTCGGAGGGTAGCTCTGCGCGCTGTGGGGGTAGCAAGGCCCCCGGGGTGGAAGTGACCTGTAGCATTGGAATTTTTCTAAGTTAGAAAATTTTAAAACGAGGTTTCCAAGGGAAAGACCTTCCGGGAGACAATCGTCCGGTCGCCGTGAGAACGGGGAGCCGGGAATAAGGCCTCGTGTGGAAGAAACATCCAAGAAAACCCTATGAGATTTCCGGAGATGAGCTTCCTAGGAGATGATCATTCGGTCGCCGTGAGAACGGGGAGCCAGGAATAGGGTCTCCGGGGAAGAAATGTCCGAGAAATCCATAACTTCTCCGGGAGACAATCGTCCGGTCGCCGTGAGGACGGGGAGCCGGGAATAGGGTCTCTGGGAGGCAATCATTCGGTCGCCGTGAGAACGGGGAGCCGGGAATAAAGTCGCCGGGAGGCAATCATCCGGTCGCCGTGAGAACGGGGAGCCGGGAATATGGTCGCCGAGAAGCAATCATCCGGTCGCCGTGAGAACGGGGAGCCGGGAATAAGGTCGCCGGTGCCCAAATATCCAAGCATGCCATTAGACGTCCCACTGGGGAGAGCGTCTACTCCCGGAGGAGGAAGTGCCCGATGACGGGTCTTGAGTTTTTGGGCAGGGGACTAGTCTCCCAAAGTGACTCGTTACTGCGGCCGCTGGGGACCGGGTTGCCGCTTACACCCTCAGTCCACGAGGGCTGATCGTTAGCCGCCCTACAGGAGGGACTTGCTGGGTCTGGGCCCACTTCCTCACGGGGAGGGCATCCTCACAGGGAGGGCTTCCTCGCGGGGAGGGCATCCTCGCGGGGAGGGCATCGCCGCTAGGGGCGGTAATGAGAAGAACCTGCAAAGAGGCAGTTGAAAAGCAAGACCTATGTATTGCTAATAAAATGAAGTACAGTGCCTCCCCCTGTGAAGCCGCGAAAGGGGAGGAAAAGTAAATACAGTGTCCCTCCTCCCCCTCCGGCGTGATCGCTTCGGGGGAGGGGACAGGCCCATAAGGCTAAACATAGACCTTGCGAAGTAAATGCAAGTTCCACGTGTGCTTCAGCTCCTGCTCTTGAAGGTTGGAGAGCTTGTAAGCCCCCAAGCCCAGGACAGCGGAGATCCTGTAGGGGCCCTCCCACTTGGGGGAGAGCTTCCCCTAGGCTTGGGGGTCTGTGACACGCTTGAGGACAAGGTCCCCAAGGCGGAAAGCTCTCTCGCGCACGCGCTGGTTGTACGCGCGCACCATTTCTTGCTTATAGATGGCTTGGCGGAGGAGCGCTCGGTCGCGTTCCTCCTCCACGAGGTCGATCTCCAGGCGCTGGTTGGCCTCGTTGGCCTGGTACGCTGCGGGCGTGGCTCCCTCCAGGAGCTCGACCTGCAGTGACCGGAGGCCAATCTCCGGGGGGAGGACTGCCTCCGCCTCGTAGACCAGGGAGAAGGGAGTACGCCCCGTCGCCCGGGACGGGGTCGTGCGCATGGAGCAGAGGATGCTAGGGAGCTCCACTGCCCATGCACCCCGCTTAGAAGCGGTTTGCTTGAGTCTCCGGCGCAACCCTTGTAGGATCACGCCGTTGACCCTCTCGACAGCCCCATTGCTCCGGGGATGGGCCACTGAGGCGAAGTGGATGACGAGCCCCAGGCCTTCGCAGAATTCCCAGAAATAAGCCGAGTCGAATTGGGTCCCGTTGTCCACGGTGATTTCCCCCAACACTTTGCTATTTGCAATTGTTGTTACAATTCAAGTAAAGTAAAAACCACTTGGGAGTGCAACAAATGCTTGTAATGTGCTACTATTCAAACATAGTATTTTGTATCGATCTAGTTTACCCAGTCAAAACATTCTGTCGTTAATATATAATTTGAAAATAGAGACTTAATTTCAACTCTTTTACAAATTAAACAAATATAGGACCCTTGGGGTCAAAATTACTCTGAACTATTCTATTGGATCAAACATTTTCCATTCACACTATGAATCCTCATAATTTGACTGAAAATGACATCATTTCATTCATCCAACTATAAATGATAATGATGAATGCAAACAAACCTGAATCTTGCATGTGAAACTAGCACTCAAGAACTACTACATCCATAACAATGTCGCGAAGCAGCAGCATTAGCTTACCAATTCTCCTGTGCTTAGGAATAGCAACAGCTGCTAGGCGAGCTCCTAATGAGCAAACAACTACAGTAAATGGCACATGCAAATCCAGGGTGTAGATCTTTGGCTACAAATGCGAAGAACACACTGTAAGAATGTCAATATGCAACATAATTGTTACATCATATTAGTAAAATCATTAGTTGCGTCTATTATTACTGAAGAAACTATATATGTGCAATCTTTCATGCATGTGCAGGTGACGACTGAAGATGGCTTCATCTTGAGCCTGCAACGGATTCCGAGCGGCCGCTCGGGCGAAGCGTCCGGCGAACAGAAGGTACCGGTGTTACGTCAACATGGGCTCATGATGGTTGGTGGCCTGAGCAGTGCAAAGCCTATATGGTTGGTGATATAGAATAGTTGTGGAGTGAATTTCACTACTGCTTTTCATTATAACACACTAATTTCAATTTCAACCTACTTTTTTTCAATTTTGCATCAAAAGTCTCATATTGTGCTCAAAAAATGCAATCACTTTTAGAATTCCGTTAAATTCCAAAAGTTATGTCAATAAAAATATTTTGAAAAAACCACTAGAATTAAGAAATAGGTGAGAGAAAAGGAAAATAATAAAAATAGATAAAATATTCTACATGTGCAAATTAATTAAAAAATAAAAATATAACTAGAATGAAGCAGATAAGAAACCAAAATAATCATAAAATCATAAAAAATAAAAATTCCAAAATATCTTGCAAAATAAGAAATATTACATGAAAGCTATAATACTAAACATAAAAAAAATATGACAAGAAAACTGTCGAGGGATTGCTTTGACACGTGTATCTGTTTGTTTAGTATTGGAGCATGCATGTGTTGATTAAGATGATCGACAACTGCACGAAAGGGGTGACACAAGAAATTTTTATAGGTTCAGGCGAAGCAGAACCAACTCTATGTCCTGAGGCACTACTCCGGTGCTCGACAGTGGAGCAAAAATGGTCTAGCGGTATCATGCCTATACCATAAAAGCGTTTTTATAGCCAAGCGCTATGACTATACCGTAAAAGCGTTACAGTTATAGCTGAGTGCAAAGCAAGAAAATTGATCCTTTGTCAAGCGTTCGAGAGGAGTTACGAGAGCACTGAAACAAACAGAACCCTGTTCTCGAGCGCTAAAAATCTATGTATCTATCCTAGAGTTTGATTGAGTAATTCCTTTTCCTCCGCCTCAATCCCTTCCCTTTCTGCACCGTCCATTGTACTTAAAGTCGGTAATGACTGATTAATTCTCTTGAGAAATCGGGATCCTTAAAAAAAGGAAAAGAGGCGATAGAAGAACACCAGGAGAGAGCTGTTCAGGCACCTGCCAAGACTCAAGTGCTTTCAGTGGACAATCTCTATACCTTTCCCAAGCTAACAATAGGAGCCCGTTGGAGGGATCATCACAAGGCACTTCCAAATCAGTTATGATCCGAGCACTGAATTTGGGGATTGTGGCAGCAATCCTTATCTACAGAGTGATCGTGGGTTTAAAATGGTTAACCTGGCTGATAGTTGGGCCCATGGTGTTAAGGATCTATCAATTGCTTCAGCTTGATGCTTGCCATGTGTACGGTGATAAGGCTTTTGTCCCTAAAGTTATTAGGACTGAATTTTTGCCATATATATGGCAGCAATGATTATTTTAGATTAGTTAGCCCTCAGCCTAAATCCTGACTATTATGTTAGACACAGGCGGAGTCAAACGGCTAGGATTGAGGCTAGAGTTTGAATTAACAGTAGAAATGGCACGATGCTTGGGTGGAATGGCACCAACGGTTGCATGACAATGGCAAAAACGTCAATCGTCGCTTGATGTTATAAATATGGAGATTTGAACCCCGTTTTTTGGATCTTCTTTCTGTTTACTTCAAAAAAAACCCCTTTCCTTTGTTTACTTGTTTTTCTGCGTTCATTGTATGAACATATTTCACATAGCCACAAAAATGAAAAAATTTAGAGTTTCCAAGATTGATGAGAATTCCATTGGTAAACGCAAGCTAAAGGCATCCTACAAGAGGATGTCATGGTGCAAATTCCCAAAGAAATCATCCCCTCTCCCAAGGACGGGGAGATTTTGGTGTTCGAGCATTACCTATGCTCGAGGGTACCATTCCATGAGCATAGGCTACTACTCGAGATCCTGGAGCACTTTGATCTCCAATTGGTGAACGTAGCCCCCAACAATTTGCTACTCATTGTGGGCTTTGTTTTCCTCTCTGTGGGTTATGTCGGCTACCTGCCAACATTCAAACTCTTTCACCGCTTCTTCCCAATTCAAGCGGCGTACAAGGCAGCGGCATCAGCTATGGTGACATCGGGTAGTTTTATTTCCATCTAAAGGACAAGTCGATGCCCTTCCCATTCCCCTCGTCGAGCTTCAAGGACCAGTCTGGTCCATGGAGGAAGTGGTGGTTTTACATGAGGTCACTTTCGGGTAGGCAACTCATGTTCAGCTTGGAGGCGATCACACCCCATGAGTGGAGCACAAAGAAGATGCTCCTGAGTGCTTGAGGGGAAGCCATGGCCACCGAGTTGAAGAAATTAATGTTGGTGGAGCTCACAATATGGGACTCAGTGGTGGAATACATCGAGCTCCGGGTGAGTCCACTGTAGGGCATTCGGGAGCTGGCGCCTATCTTTGCCACTGGAGCCAGAGCCTGGCTAGTCCTATCTTGCTCCCCGCGACCAAGTAGTGGAGCGCATGAAATATTTACTGAGCTCTCAACCATCAACCGAGAAGAAGGTCCATGAGCTTCCTTACTACAAGGTGATGCCACACCTAGGATGACTTCTGACAACGAGAGGCGATCGGCACCTCTAGAAAGGGGGATTTGTTGTTGGCCCATGCCAAGGAGTGGACCAACCTGAGCACTGTGTAGCATCCATTGGGGAGGATAATGGTGAGGAGAGGGACAATGATGGCGCCGTCGCGTCCACTGGAAAGGGGTTGATCCCCTTGGAGGGGAAGAGGAAGTGATCAGGGACCACTTCCCAACCCACTGCTGTGGACAAGAAATGGAAGAGTAATGGTGGTGCACTAGGGGTGCTCCAAGCTCTTGCCGTAGGTGAGGGTTCTGCTTCTCTTGCTCAAGCTTCAGGGGTGGCACTCTCGGCGTGCATAGGCAAGGATTTTGCTTCTCCTACGGAACTACAGAGGGTGACAAATCTGATGCTTCTGATGGTCGAGGCAACAACTCAAGCACAGGAGCCTCCCTCATCCAAAAAAGACTGCTCCAGCCCCCTTGGTGAGGAAGTGTCAAGGCTCGGCAGTGACGCTAGTGAAATCTTCATACTCGTCTCTGTCCCCTTCTCCGAATTTAGGTGGAACCCATTCCTCGACTCAAATGTAAAGCTCCCCGAATCGGATGGTGTTCCAACTAAGTTCAAATGAAGAAGTAGGGCAACGGCAACTAATCTGCCTCCCTAGCGCCAGGAGGAGCTCGCAGAGATGGTGGTCAAGATGTCGGAAGCCCTCATGGAAGAGGTGAGGGTGGAAGAGGCTGTGCCTTCTACCGCTGATGAAACAGTAGTAGCGGCACTTCCGCCAAGCGCTATCTAGTAGCAATTAGAGGTCACAAGGCCATGCAAGTACTCAGAGCTCGAGAAGTTAATTGACTTCTTGGGCAAGGTAAGCCTCAGCCCACTATTTTTTTCACATATTCACTCTTGTCATGGTATAAAATATACCACTAGCAGATTTTACGGAAGTATTTGACACGAGAACAGCGGCGTGAGCTGACTGTGCGACCAGTTACCTCCCACTGGGCAAGCACAAGATTGACACGGAGAATTTATACAGGTTCAGGTCCCGGAGGGGACCCTAGTCTTGTCGGCACCCCTCGGGACGTGAGTCCGCTGGGAAGGTTCTCTCTCGGGGAGAGAGGTCCCCAAAGGATGCCTATTGCTTTGAGTGTGTAAAATGAATTGAGAGAGTTGGTTACAAATGAGATACAAGGGGGTATATATAGGCCCCAGAAGATGCAAAAGACTATAGAGCCCTAGCTAAGACCGTCGGATTGAGGGGCATTGACGCCATTTCACTGGCCGAAGGGATTGGATGCTTGACAAGTGTCCTCGCTAGTTCCCAAGGCATCCTTGACGTCACCCCCACGTGACCATGCCCAGGAGACCTCCGTGGCTTTCCACGGGAGGCATATGAGACTTTCCCTAGTAGGAGTCCGGGACTTTCCCCGGTAGCCCTTCGGGACTTTCGACGTGAGGTGCGCATGGTCTTCTGTAGGAGCCCTCCTTGGCTTTTCCCGGGAGGCCCCTCTGACTGATAATTCTCATATTTATGCATATTTTCTAGATATTTTCCCATCATTCATGCTCATTTTAGCCATAAAGATCATCAAATACTCAAATATATTTGTATTGGCTGTCGTTCGACCCCGACTGTGCATTTTGTTTATTTTAATCGCAGGTTGACGCAATTCAGGTAATTTATGGCTCAATGGATAAGCTTCATCGACTGGATCTAGCGAACAGACGATTCTGTACAGAAGTATGCGTCGTTACAGACGCGTAGGAGCTGACCGCGTCAAAGTCAGAGTCTCCGGGAGTCTAGAACAACCAAACCTAATAGCCTAGGGCCTAATTGCAATACCAAAAAACCCAAGCCCCTAATTGCAAATCGACCAAGACACAGAAACTCCAAACCCCAGCTCGGAAGGATGCTATTGTCATTTCCTAAAATTCAAGGGCCTTTTTGCAAAACAGGCAAAACATTAAAAATGCCCTAGCCGCCATTGTTGTTCCCTGGCCTGGCACATACCCAAATTCTCTCCCCCACTGTTCTTCTCTCCCAGCCCCGACGAGTTTGCCGCCGGCGGCCAAGTCCACACCGGCGATAAGCCGCCGATCTCCTTCCCCATTTCTACCTCCCCTTTCTTCTTTTTCTCCCCCTCTGGTGAGCCGCCGGTCTTCTCCCCCTTCATCCTCTCTCACCACATTTCGTCTCCTCCTCTCCCATTCGTCCTCACCGCCGGTGAGCTCCCCTTTTCTTTCCCTCCTCCTTCCTCTCTGTTTCCTCTCCACCTCTTTTATTCTTCTCTTTTCCTCCTCCTTCCTTCCTTCCTCTTTCTTTTTCCTCCCTTCTTCTTCCTCTCCATTCCTCCCTCTCTCCACTGCTCCACTCCTGCGACGGATCCACCATCCTATGCCGCCGCCCCTCATCTCTCCACTTCTCTGCCTCACCTCCTGATCGCGCCTCCCGCGCCGCCGATCACGCCTTCGCCTCCAAAGCCGCCGCCACATCCTTACTCCATCGCCAAATCCGCCTCCCACCGCCAGATCCTCTGCTCTGCGCCGCCACCGGATCCGCACTACACCACCACCAGTGAGACGCTACCTTGCCAATCCGCCTGGCCACCGCCACCGAGACGCCGCCGATCACCGCCTCACCCCGCGCAGCTCCACCCGTCGCCCCCCGTTGTGCTCCAACGCTGCTGCACCGATTCGAGCCTGATCCGCTCGGATTCGACCCCGATGCCACCGTCGGGTCCCTAGTGCCTCGATGGCCGCATCCTCCTCGACCACTTCTTTGACCAGCTTCTGCGACGGCCACTACAGCTTCATCGGCTTCTGCTCCGCCTTCTCCAACGATTTGCTATGTCGCCAGCGTCTTCCCCAATACTCCATCAAACTGGTTAACAATCTCATCCCTAGCTCATTGCTTCATCTCCTGTATTGATTGAATGTCATAAATTGGATGAAATTTTTGTTGCTCTGCTTCTCAACCTCGAAGAACAATGCACTGGAAATGAACTCTTGAATGTATGAAATGAGGATGATTGTATCACAGAGATGATATTAAACCTTCCTAGTAGGCTGTATTTTCTGAATACACCTGGGCTCTCAGCCATTGCTTGCAATTTAGTGTTAACTTGTGTTGATTTGCGAGAGTACTAATGAACTAGGCTCTATGATCTTGTTAATGCAATTCTGGGATTGAAACTCCTTTTCAGGATCAAATGCTAACTTTGAAGATGAATGGTTCCTGTAGATTGATAAATTGAAACTATGTTGAATTAATTTCTACCTTGTGATTGATTGCATTGCTTGAATGCCATAGTTCAGAGTCTTGTATGTGTGTGTGTTGAATGAGGGTGAGAAGTGCTTCACTATGATGAGAAAATGTTGATGACTCTAAATCCATTGCCCGACTTGAATTTTCTTGAAATGATGAGTTACTTCTGTGATGACATGGTTGATTTGGAATGATACCCTTAGTGCTTGGATGTCTTAAACTATATATGTCTCCAATGAATACAAGTCCATGAATTCATTCACTTTTGATTATTCTTCTCTGACTTATTGATTATTGTGGAATTTTGAGGTGGTATAGTTCTTCCAGGTGAATCACTTAATTGTTGTGTTGATGCTTTGTGCTTCCATTGAACTAAGATGCTAAGTTCAGTGGCTTGATAGTCATGGTTGAAACACTACTACAGAAATGCAGTCCACTAACCCCTATCTTATAACGGTTATATGCAATCTGGGAAAAAACTATTAGTGTACGACGACCGTAGTGGAGAAGAGGTTTTGTACTAATGGTTATGTTCTGGGAAACCGTTAGTGAATAGCACATCATTTTTACTATCAGTTAGTACTGTACGAACCGTCAGAAGAGAGTAAATTGTACTATCAGTTTGTCTTTTTTAACAATAGTGAAATTACAGAATTTTTACTATCAGTTAGTACTGTACGAACCAATAGAAGAGAGGAAATTGTAATAATGGTTTGTTTATTCAACCGATAGTAAAATTACGTCATATATACTAATGGTTATGACAGTGGGGATCATTAGAAGAGAGGAAATTTCACTAACAGTTGTGTTTTTGAACCGATAGTAAAATTGCACAACCTCGACCCTTGCTTTGCATCCCTCGATCTTTTCTACCGTACGTGGATCCACGCTCCAAGCTAGAGTGGTCTGAAAAAGCAAGCTGGAAGGTTGATATATAATTCGATCCCCCTTGGTAATGTCATCTTCTCATCACCTCTCTCTCTCTCTCTCTCGATCACTCTCTCACACTCTCCCTCTCTCTCTACTTCCAAGTCATTAAACTAGATGTAGCTCCAAGCTAGGAGGTTAGCTAGCTAGCTATAGCTTGCTGAAGTTAAGCTAGGAATGATTTATGGCTGAAGTTAATAAACTAGCTGGCTGGCTCTTCCAATTAATGCATCAAGTTAGGTTTTCAGACATCAATTGCAAGTAGCTGTATACATATAGCCTATATATTCACCATGCATGTTTCATACTTCCAATTATTTATTTCAATTTGTCAATTTTGTGAAATAATTGTAGGTGGACTGAGAATATTGGATGTATGGAATAAAATGTACTACTCTTGAGTATTTGGAGGGTGTGAATGGATTTATTAAATTTGCTAAGCAAGAAAAGGTGAAGAAGGGAGAGAAAGATATGCATTGTCCTTGTATAGATTGTATGAACTTAAATAGGATTGGCAACTCTGATCAGATTAAGAGTCATTTGATTCGTCCTGGTTTTAACGCACGCTATACTCGTTGGATATGGCATGGCGAAGATCTTGAGGAAATGAGCACCGACCCTACCACTCAGTAAGACCTGGAAGTGGATTGCAGTAATGATGATCATCAAAACATTGATAATGTTCATTCGGATGTGCATGTAGATGACAAAAATTTAGATGAAATGTTACGTTATGTAGAAGATGATTACAGCGAAAATGAATTTGGTAAATCTGAGAAATTGATTGTTGATTCTGAGAAGCCTTTGTTCCCCAGATATGCAAAATTTATAAAGTTGTCTTCTATGTTGAGATTATATAACTTGAAGGCAAGCAAAGGTTGGAGCGATAAGAGTTTCACGGCGCTATTAGAACTTTTACCAGACATGCTTCCAGAGGGAAATGAGTTGCTAAGATCGGTTTACCAGGCCAAAAAACTGTTGTCTCGTTGGGAATGGAAATCGAAAGAATACATGCATGCCCAAATGATTGTGTTTTGTACCGTAACGAGTATGAGGATTTGCATGTTTGTCCAAGATGCGGTGCATCGCGGTATAAGTGTGCGGACCAAATTTATCAGAGTGGATGTGATGAGATAAAGAAAGGGCCTCTGGCCAAAACTGTGTGGTATTTGCCTATGATTTCTAGATTGAAACGGCTGTTTGCAAATCCAAAAGATGCGAAGTACTTGCGTTGGCATGTTGAAGGTCAGAAACAAGACGGAAAACTAAGACATCCAGCTAATTCTGTTCAATGGAGAAAAATTAACAGAACATTCGGAGAGTTTGGCGGCGAAGTGAGGAATATAAGGTTTAGGCTGAGTATGGTTGGTATGAATCCACACGGAAATATGAGTAGTCGGCATAGCACTTGACCAGTTCTTTTATGCATCTACAATCTTCCTCCTTGGTTATGTATGAAGCGCAAGTACATCATGATGTCGTTACTAATTTCAGGACCCAGACAACCCGGGAATGATATTGACGTGTTTCTATCACTGTTAGTCGAGAACTTACATAAATTGTGGAGCGAAGGGGTGCGGGTGTGGGATGCATATAAGCGAGAGAATTTCATATTGCGGGCCATGATATTTTGCACCAAATGATTTCCCAGCCTACGGAAATTTGTCGGGGTATAGTACGAAAGGAGGCAAGGCTTGTCCTATTTGCCTGGATGAAACTGAAAGCATGTGGTTACCGAACTACAGAAAAACAGTGTATATGGGTCACCGCAAATTCCTTCCGATGCATCACGCCTACCATAAGAAAAGGGAGGCATTTAATGGGAAGCCTGAGAAAGGATAAGCCCCAGTGTTTGTGACTGGTAAGGAGCTTTACTTGCGTGTGAAGGACATCAAAGTTGAGTTCGGTAAATGTTCTAAACCTCCAGGAAAAAATGTTTCAAAGAAGAGATCGATTCTTTGGGATCTGCCATACTGGGAGCACTTACAAGTTCGACATTGCATTGATGTCATGCATGTAGAGAAAAATATTTGTGACAGTTTGATTGGTTTGTTGTTGAACATTCCAGGAAAGACGAAAGATGGCATCAAAGTTCGTTGTGACATGCTCGACATGGGCATAAGGGCTGAGCTTGCACCGTTGGAGAAGGGAAAGCGTACATACCTCCCCTGGCCTGCTATACTTTGTCAAAAAGGGAAAAAACAGAACACTGTCAGTGCCTGTATGGTGTCAAAGTTCCATGCGGGTATTCTGCAAACTTGAAAAAACTTGTGTCCATGAACGACTTGAAACTAGTTGGTACGAAGTCCTATGATTGTCATGTACTGATGTCACCCCAGTCAATGTCAGAAAGACAATTACAAAGCTATGTTGTTTCTTCAACGCAATATCTGGCAAGGTAACTGTGTACTCCTAGTAAGTTAATTAGCTCCATTCATCGAACTTGCCAGATTTTTTGGATCCGAATATTTGCTGCAACTATGTCCTTGCAGGTAATTGATCTAGTTGGACTGGATGATTTGCAACGTGATGTGACTACAACTCTTTGTCGGCTGGAGATGTATTTCCCTCCATCTTTTTTTGATGTTATGGTCCATCTAATTGTTCACCTTGTCAGAGAAATTAAGTTTTTTGGACCCGTGTTCCTGCGCTACATGTATCCATTTGAGAGATTTATGGGTATCTTGAAGGGATATGTAAGGAATCGACATTAGCTTGAGGGCAGTATCATTGAAGATTATGCCGCCGAGGAGGTCATTGAATTTTGCACCAACTATATGGCCGGGGTTGACCCAATTGGCGTTCCTACGTCCTAGCATGAGGGCAGGCTTCAGGGCATTGGAACGATTGGATTCAAAGCAGTCATCCCCTCTAGTGATCTGTATGCAAAAGCACATTTTTGGGTCTTACAGCACGTGACGGGGGTGGAGCCATACGTACACGAGCACAAGGAAATGTTACGAAAACAGAATCCTTCGAAGCCAGAGATTTGGGTCACCAGAGAACATAATAGGAAGTTTCCTGGGTGGATCGAAAATAGAGTTCTGCGAGCTTCTGAGGGCAAAGTAGATGAAGTTGTTACATGGTTGGCCAGAGGGCCTAGATTTACTGTAGGGACTTGGTAGGGGTATGACATCAACGACTATTCATTTTACACAAGAACTCAGGATGATAAGAGTACTATGCAATGTAGTGGAGTGACACTACTTGCTATTTCGGAGGATGCCAGGGTAGTAAGGGAACTCAACTCATATTACGGTGTTATTGAGGAAATATGGAAGCACAATTATGTATTACTTAAAATTCCTTTGTTTCGACGCCAATGGGTCGAAATCCCTCGAGGTGTTCAAGTCGACAATTATGGGTTTACTCTCGTCGATCTCAGTAGAGTCACACACCAAGATGATCAATTTATACTTGCTGAGCAAGCCACATAGGTGTTCTACATCGTTGACCCGGCCAATCCAAAGTTGCACGTTTTCCTTCACAGTAAGAGACGTATTGTTGGGGTCGAAGACGTTGTGGATGAAGAAGAGTATAATCAGTTTGACGAACTACCTCCATTTTTAGATGGAATACTTCAATCTGTCCCTACCGAAGATATTGACGAAACAAGTTACTTGCGAGACGACCACAAAGAAGGATTATGGGTGGACAATCATTCTTGACTAATTTACAACATGTAAGTGACGTATATTACTTGGAGCTTTAATTGAAGAATTAATATAAATACTGATCATGATTCGAAAATTGTGATTACTGTGATTATGCACCCAGTCACGTGCATGTTCATTGTCAAATCATTTTTCAAAAATTCTTTGGGAAAATATATCTGATGCATTGAGAATCATTTCTGCAAATTTTCATTTCAATTGGACTTGATTTGAGAAATAATTGATTCCTTTCACAAATCAACATGAAAACTGCAAAGTTCAGTTTCCTCGTGGTTTTTGGCTGATTTGTCATTTGCATATCTTCATCTTGATTGGCTATTCAAAGAAAGTTTCAATATGCATGATTCTTTATCTTCCATGATTGGTCTTTACTGTTAATTTATTTCAAAATTATTGGAAGTCATTTGCATGAATTTTCAGGTGTCTTTACAAGTGCAAAATGATTTACTGAAACCCATCTGTAACTATGACGAGGATTATAACCTGAGCTAGTTCAAAGTAATACACGTCTGGTTTAAGACAGGATCAGATTGGTTGTGTGTTTGTAAATCCATCGCTATGGTCTTAGACGACCTAAAGGGCGCGGACACAGAGATATTGGATGATCGCAGCCCCTACGCGATCATGAGGTCACAGATAGTGCACGATCAAGAAGCTGCGGGCAGTACGCGGTCAGAGGGTCGTTGATTATCTGCGACCAGAACAGTTTGAGAATGCTTAACTCTTCGAACGGGCATATCCCGAGAATCATGAAGATATTTCCACGTATGAAGACAACTCCCAGGAGGTTAACATGTGAGGTTATCCCTTGATTGCACGTGTTAAGCCTGCATGGGAGTTAAGCGCAGTTAACAAAACTGCATCTTAACTACTGTCCAAGGCCGTTTCACATTGGCGCCCTTTTGTCCAGTATAACAAGGTAGTCAATGCATGTTCTAAGGACGGTGAATAATTCAGTCAAGCATACAAGCACTACCAGGTGTTCAGCAAACCTGAGGACTTCGATATAGTTAGGTAGACACTAACATAGAAGAGATCATTGCCTGTGATCTTCTCTTCTAACCTCTTGTAAAAACCTCTTATTACATATAGTGAAATCACAACAGGACGTAGGGCTATTACTACCACCATCGAGGGCGCAAACCTATATAAAATATCTTGTGCCTCTACAGAATTGATTCATCCTACCTTTCTGGAGGAGCGCCCTGAAAGGTCCTGCAACTCACAAATTTGCATAAGATCGACTAAGGACCCCGAGTCCAAATCGTTGACAGCTGGTGCCCACTGTGGGGCCTTTCTCAAGGTGCTTTCCCTTCATCCGGAGGTTTGGCAAGCAATGTCTGGGGCATATGATTCCGAAAACGACTTCGATCTCGACGATTATGCCCATATACAAATGCCTTCACCCGGCGATCCCGTTCCAATGGAAGAGGTCAGTTGAGAAGACATTCCGAAGGGACGTCAAGAGGACACATTTTCCCCTACCCGGGTCATGTCCATCGACCAGGGGATGGAAGAGACAGGTCCGGAACGTGATGTCAGTTCCACTATTTGCAAAATCGAGTCTCGATCGCCATGTGTTCCCGTCAGGGACCAGGATGGTAGCGACTAGGAACTCAGTCCAGGGAGGTTTGATCCCAACAACCTCCACTCTCTCTTTGATTTCAAATCCGACTCGGAGCAAACAGAGATGTTCACTCCTTCTGTAGCTTCGCTCCCCACAGAATTCGCCGCCTTGTCGGAAGAAAATCCCGATCAATGAATCGCTAGGGAAGAACAGGAGCGCAGACAAAAGGAGGAACTAGAACGCAAGCAGAAGGAGGATCAAGACCGCAAGCGACGAGATAACGAACTCCACAGGACAACCCTAGAGGCTCTCCAAAATGCGCAGGCTCGTTATGACACCGCCCCTAGTTCCTCCCGTCGCCCACATGGTCGCAGGCACGACCAGACACCTTCTTCACCGCCGGAGCATTTACCAGTGGATGAAGAGACGATTACACCTGGCGCACCAAAGAGGAGTACGCATGGCCAACTTCGATCTATCGCGGAGTCTTGCGTAATTTTCCTCCTACCCTCACTGACATGGACAAACCGGCTTTCGCTAGGATCCTAGCTGAGAAACTGGATGAGGTTGCATCTGATGCAACCCCTATAGCTTCCTCCCAGTCTACGATACATTCCCATGAAAAGGAATATTCTTACCCTAGTCATAGTAGGTGTAATTGATTACCATCCGGATCACTTCGGCATGACAAATCCAGGCGCATAGGAAGCTCTCGTGATCGAGATCGAATTCCTGTGCATTCTCATCTGTGACCACGCAGCGCATCCCCATCGCCCGAAATCGCTCGTGGATATGCTGGAAACCGCGGAACTCTCCACAGTCCATATGTAGGATGCAAGGCTTTTTCGCCAGGCCTCCGTGTGGTCGTCTGGCTGGATAAGCTCAAGCCAGGGGTTATTGAGAGGTTTGATGGGACCCAGAATCCGTCGGAGTTCCTTCAAATTTACATTACCGCTATCGAGCAGTAGGCGGGGATGATTGCATCATGGCCAACTATTTGCCGATGGTTCTCGAGGGGGCGGCAAGGACCTGGCTCTTCAATCAGCCCGAGGGTTCAACATATAACTGGGAAATGTTGTGCGATGCCGTCCTCAACAATTTCCAAAATTGTTATCAAAAACCCGGGAAAGAAGACGATCTTCATTGTCTATGACAAACCTCTACGGAGACTCTCCGACAGTTTGTCAAAAGGTTTGTCGGGGTGCGAAATACCATCCAAACATATCTGATAACTCTGTTATCAGGGCGTTTAAGTACGCTATTCGATATCAGAGATTTACGAAAGATTTACTTATCAACCCCCCTCGATCAGTCGCCGATCTCTTTGATATGGCTGATCGCTATTTAGACGCTGCTGAGGCCATTGAATGGAATAGGATGGTCGATAAAGGAAACTTACCGCCCCAACCAGGTCTCAAGGACGTGAAAAAAGAGGATGCGGGCAAGAAGCCAGAGTTTTCGTCAAGCAGGAAGTCAAAGATAACCAAAAAGAATCGAATCGGACAGTACCGGGAGGTCGCAGTAGCAGAAAAGCCGCCGCCGGCGAAAGGTAATAAGTTTTCATTTAAAAATAAAATTGCCTCTGGTGGTCGCAATTCCGACCAGCCAGAAAAACCAACTAACTCACAGGAAGGCAAGAAATGGTGTCCGATCTACAACTCTCTGGGACACGACCTCAAAAATTGCCGAAGCTGGTTGAAGCAACTAGATGACTTCTACCAGGGAATTGGGCCGATGCCAACTTTGCCATCGAAAGAGCAGACTTGCGGGGTTAGAGACACCGACGAGGACGAAGAAATGTCCTACCAGGTACCTCGTAATTATGTTAATGTCATTTTTGGAGGTTCCAGCTCTTTTGTTCCTAAACGACAGTTTAAAGCATTTCATCGGGAAGTTAACCAAGCGGAAGCTCCCCTTGGCGAACCTCAATACTCCCCGTTGGTCGGACACTCCTGTGCATTCTCGTTTGGGACCACGCAGCGCATCCCCATCGTGCGAAATCGCTCGTGGATATGCTGGAAACCACGGAACAATCCACAGTCCATATGTAGGTTGCAAGGCTTTTTCGCCAGGCCTCCGTGCGGTTGTCTGGCCGGATAAGTTCAAGCAAGGGGTTATTGAGAGGTTTGATGGGACCCAGAATCCATCGGAGTTCCTTCAAATTTACATTACCGCTATCTGAGCAGTAGGCGGGGATGATCGCATCATGGCCAACTATTTGCCGACAGTTCTTGAGGGGCCGGCAAGGACCTGGCTCTTCAATCAGCCTGAGGGTTCGATATATAACTGGGAAATGTTGTGCGATGCCGTCCTCAACAATTTCCAAAATTGTTATCAAAAACCCGGGAAAGAAGACGATCTTCATTGTCTACGACAAACCTCTACGGAGACTCTCCGACAGTTTGTGAAAAGGTTTGTCGGGGTGAGAAATACCATCCAAACATATCTGATAACTCTGTTATCAGGGCATTTAAGCACGCTATTCGATATCGGAGATTTACAAAAGATTTACTTATCAAGCCCCCTCGATCAGTCACCGATCTCTTTGATATGGCTGATCGCTATTCAGACGCTACTGAGGCCATTGAATGGAATAGGATGGTCGGTAAAGGAAACTTACTGCCCCAACCAAGTCTCAAGGACGTGAAAAAAGAGGATGCGGGCAAGAAGCCGGAGTTTTAGTCAAGCAGGAAGTCAAAGAAAACCAAAAAGAATCGAATCGGACAGTACCGGGAGGTTGCAGTAGCAGAAAAGCCGCCGCCGGTGAAAGGTAATAAGTTTTCATTTAAAAATAAAATTGCCTCTGGTGGTCGCAATTCCGACGAGCCAGAAAAACCAACTAACTCACAGGAAGGCAAGAAATGGTGTCCGATCCACAACTCTCTGGGACACGACCTCAAAAATTGCCGAAGCTGGTTGAAGCAACTAGATGACGTCTACCAGGGAATTGGGCCGATGCCAACTTTGCCATCGAAAGAGCAGACTTGCGGGCTTAGAGACGCCGACGGGGACGAAGAAATGTCCTACCAGGTACCTCGTAATTATGTTAATGTCATTTTTGGAGGTTCCTGCTCTTTTGTTTCTAAACGACAGTTTAAAGCATTCATCGGGAAGTTAACCAAGCGGAAGCTCCCCTTGGCGAACCTCAATACCCCCATTGGTCGGACACTCCTTTGACATTTGATCTTTCTGATTGTCCCGTTGGGCTTACTCGACCACTGAGTTTACCTCTGGTGATTACCCCAATAATCAGTAATGCGAGAGTCGAAAGAGTCTTGATCGATGGAGGCAGTTCCTTGGACCTTTTACTAGTCAAGGCATTGGACGAGATGCAAATCCCTCGTTCAAAAATCAAACCCATAATCCATCCATTTTATGGGATAATTCTTGGTCCTTCGATGATGCCAATGGGACAGGTGGTGCTCCCGGTCACGCTAGGTGAACCGGATAATTTCCGAACAGAGTTAGTTACTTTCGATGTAATTGATTGTGATTCGGCTTATAACGCGATTTTTGGCAGGCCAACTACCTCTAAATTTATGATGGCGACGCACTACGCCTATCAGTGCAGCAAGTTACCTGGCCCCAAAGGCGTAATCTCAGTCCGAGGTAGCCGTAATGTGGCATTGACTTGCGATCGATTATCACTGGAGCTCGTGGATCAACTTCCCCTTCGGGATGCCAAGATTACCATCACTGGTGCGAATACGATCAAGGTCGCCCCTCGACCAGAGGAAAAGCTAAAACTGGTTCCATTATGCCCAGATGATCCATCTAGAACAATTCGGATTAGGTCAGGCCTGGACGACAAATAGGAACTTAAACTCGTTACCTTCCTCCGGGCTAATGCAGATGTGTTTGCGTGGAAACCATCCAACATTCCCGGTGTCCCAAGGGAGGTAATTGAGCATAGGTTACCAATTCGACCTGGACAGTGACCAATAAAGCAGAAGCTTAGGCGCTTTGTTGTTGATCGGCAAGAAGCTATTTGCGCGGAGTTAGACAATCTCCAAGCAGCCGGGTTCAATCGAGAAGTTGAACATCCGGAATGGCTTGCAAATCAAGTCATGGTCCGTAAGTCAAATGGTAAGTGGGGCATGTGCATCGATTACACCAGCCTAAACAGTGCCTGCCCGAAGGATGATTTTCCCGTTCCCCGCATCGATCAGTTGGTCGATTCTACTGCGGGTTGTGAACTGATGAGTTTTCTGGATGCTTACTCAGGATATCATCAAATTAGCATGGCAGAAGAAGATGAAGAGAAGACTGCCTTCATCACACCATTTGGCACCTACTGCTACGTCAGAATGCCATTTGGTCTCAAGAACGCCGGTTCCACATACCAGCACTTAATGCAAAAGACCTTTTCTTCCCAGACGGCGTGTAATCTTGAAGCTTAAGTAGACGATTTGGTTGTAAAAAGCTTGAAAAGCTTGACTCATTTAGATGATCTTGCTGAGACCTTTTGTAATTTAAACCGATTTGGAATAAAATTAAACCCAGAAAAGTGTTCTTTCGGGGTTTCATCTGGTAAACTGTTAGGATTTCTCGTTTGTTCTAGAGGAATAGAGGTTAATCCCAAGAAAATCAGGGCCATCGAGCAAATGAGGTCTCCTTTGACCATGAAGGACGTCCAGTGCCTAGCAGGTCGCATGGCGGCTTTAAGTCGATTTATATCGCGACTAGGCGAAAGGGGATTACCCTTCTTCAAAGCTCTCCGCAAGCACCATGGTTTTGCCTGGTCGGATGAAGCCGTGAAAGCATTCCAAGAGGTTAAAGTATACTTATCAAGTCTGCCGGTGTTGGTTTCCCCGGTCGCAGGGGAACAGCTACTTCTTTATTTGGCGGCCGCATCTCATGCGGTCAGCGCTGTCCTGATCGCAGTAAGAGAAGGTGTGCAACGACCCATCTATTACGTAAGCGAGGTACTTCATGGTCCTAAGGAGCGTTATCCTGAGGTCCAGAAGATACTTTACGCGCTACTGATGGCTTCCCGCAAGTTACGACATTACTTTCAGGCACATAAAATTACAGTGCCCTCATCCTTCCCCTTGGGAGATATAATCTGAAACTCGGAGAAATCTGGTCGAATTGCGAAGTGGACTGTGGAACTTGGAGCATTTGACATCTATTTCACCCCTCGCACTGCGGTCAAGTCTCAGAACCTTGCAGATTTTGTGGTCGAATGGACTAACCCTGACCCTCCAAGGCAAGAGTCCGAAGACTTGTCATACACTGACCATTGGACGATGTATTTTGACTGTTCTCAAAGTTTCCAACACTCGGGAGCTGGAGTTGTTTTAGTAACACCTCAAGGCGACTAACTCAAGTATGATTCAATTACATTTTGTTGCGACTAACAACGCAGCAGAGTATGAAGGTCTTATTGCAGGGCTCCGGGCAGCGAAATTCCTCGGAGTCCATCGATTAGTGGTGAGGGGAGACTCACAGCTAGTTGTAAACCAGGTAAACAAGGAGTACAACACCTCTGATGAGACAATGGCTCATTACCTGGGGGAAGTGAGCAGATTGGAAAAACACTTTAGTCATTTCGAAGTCCAATACTTCCCGCGAAAGAACAATATTCTCGTAGACAAATTATCCAAAATTGGGTCCTCACGTATGTCGACGATTCGGACTCGGAGTCCTCAGCCGAACTTATGCAAAATTTGTAATGGTGAGACCCTTCAAGATGACCCTCCGGGAAGGTATGTAGAAAAATGGTGAATGGGAGCACAGAGAGATTTATACAGGTTCGGGCCCTCGATGGTGGGAGTAATAGCCCTACGTCCTGTTAGGATTTCACTATAATTGATAAAAGATTACAAAACAGTGGAAAAACCCCTTCACAAGCGAAGGGTTTTTCCTATATAAATGTACGGAATAAAGCTAGGGAGGCTTGTAAGAACTATCTAATTTGGGCCGTAGACTTGTCTGTTTTTAGTGGTTGAGATGCGTTGTGTTTCACTTGTATCAGGAGTCTTGTTCTTCCAAATGGATCGGATCCCCCCGTTTGATGTATTTTGCCACCCCTTTATACTGGACGAAAGGATGCCATGTCTTAACTGCATCAAACAGTTGTTCGGATGGTTGGATGCGGTTTGTTGAACCGCTATTAACTTCTAAGTAGATTAAGCACGTGTTATTCGTGAAATAACTGCTTGTATTAACCTCCTGGCGGTTAGTTTTCTACGTGGAGGAATCTTCGGGATACTTGGAATATTCTCACCATAGAGATAACCGGTCAGATAAATTCCAAGTACCTTGGTTGAGAACATTCTGACCGCGGGTTGTTGGCTAACCGCGCGACATCTTCGACCTTCTGTTCGCGCATAACATACGAACTTCTGACCGCGCAAAGCCTGTGGTCTGATCGCACGAGGCTTGCGACCTGATCGCGCAAAGCCTGCGACCTTAGGCAGATGCTTCCCAAAATGACTTGAGTTCACACCGCCGGGCACGTGTTTGACTCGAATCTGTCTTGAGCCAACAGCGCATTTATTTGAACTGACTCGGGTGTCAATCCTCGTCAGCTAGCCCCCAAATTTAAAGAAAACGAAGGGACGTGTTCACTTTAAATTTAAAGAAATGCATCGGATTATTAACCCGATTCTTCAAATCTCCTGCTTAGTGGCGCACTAAGTAGGTCGGTTGGTTCCCCGAGACATGCTCTGGGTATTATGTGACAGGTCATGAAAGCACCGTAAAAATGTTTTTTAACTCGAGGTAAAATTATAAATGCTTTGTAGAAACCCAAGGCACCTGGAATGCGAACCGTCACCTTGGCGGCTATAAATACCGGGTTCTCGGTTCTGTAAAGCTTCACAATTTCTTCCCACGACTAAGTCCCTCCCTAGACAACCTTGATTCTTTTCTTTATACACTTCCTGATGGCAGATCACAACATCATCGAAATTGAGAGTGATGAAGAGAAAGTTGTCGAATAGGAGCCTCAGATATACGAAGATTTGTCTCCTTCAAGGAAGAAACCCAAGGTTGACGAGGAATCTTCCAGCAGAACGAAGGTGAAAAATGTAGCAAGTCTCTTTCTTCCTTCAGTTCCTATAACTCTTCCTGTTCATGCTTCTCGGCAAATTAGGCCTTTAACTTTGGAGAGAAACCTTTCTCCATTTCATCCTAATAACTCCAACCTTTATTTGGGTGATCAACATTCTGGTCGGCAAGCAGTGACTATCCCTCGACCAGATGATTCCCAAATTGTGTTGGCGAAGCAATCATATGGTGGGAAGGTTGCACTTCCACCATCTGATGATCCTCTTCCCAGGACGAATATATCAACATGCCATGAGCTAGGACAGGTAATAATTCTTCTCCTTTTGCTGATAGTTATGGTTAGCACAACTAATTTTTGCAAATGTAGGAGGTTGGAGGCTCCAGCAATCAGCCTTCTGTTGCTCCATCTTTTCCTTCCAGAGAGATTCTTCTGGAGGAGAAGAATGCCCTGGAGAAGAAGACCGAAGAGATGTCTTCGAAGATTCTGCATTTAGCAGAATGTTTCGAAAGGTCCCATGAAGAGGCGCGCCAGTTCCGTCGAGAGAGGGATCACGCTCAGCGACAGCGAGAACTCTCTGACTTGATTAGGGACAATAGTGCGTCTCTTGTTAGGGATGATGTAGATAGACTTAGGTTAGTTGCTAGTTCCCTAGGGGTTGTCAGTGTAGATCCTACTGACAACAACATGTCCCTTCGGGAACTTTGTAAACTCCTTTCGGATCAAGTCGACGCTTTGATCGACTGTATCCCCTTTGTATGTAAAGAATGCCAGAAATAAAAATTTCTTTCTTCAAATAGTTATTCTTTACATCTTCTGTGTGAATATATGGCCATGAGTAACATTCTCGCGACCATTCATACACAGGGAAATTTCAGTTCTGCGATCAGAATCACACTTTTTTAAAAAAGCACCGCGACCAGATCTGATACAGCGATCAGACCTAAGGCAGCTGTTAGAACTGAGTCTCGACCAAGATTAAGGCTTGGTTGGTCCGTCACTTCGATTAGAATCGGAGCTTAATCCAAAGCATAGTTTCAATCAAACCACAACCCGATTAAAAACACATCCGTACGTCCAAAAATTGAGTTACATGATTTTTTCGTAAGAAATGTTCAAAGCATACAAAGGAAAAACGTCTTCTGAAAAGTACTGAAAATTTTTCAGTCCTCTTGCACTTTCAGTTTCTGAAACAAAGAAGTCTTTTTGTTTCAGATCCGATGCCTGAACACTTTATCGGGTCCGCCAGAGGCAGTATCCATTATGGGAAATGAATAAAGCATTCAATGGAACATTTGAAATGAAACGTTACTCACATTAATGCGCTGCCTTGGGTCTATAAAAAGAGCAGATGTCTTCTCAAAGAAGCCACACAGCCAAAAACCCTCATCGTTCCCGCCGCACAAAACCCTCATTTTCTTCAGCCTTCGTCTTCCCAAAATCGCCAACTTTTCCTTTGATTCTCCACCAAAAATGGCGTCCTGGAGCCGATCCATTAACCACTCCTAGGAGAGCCTAGTGGCATTGGAGAAGGAGGAGATCCTTCCTCCGCGGTTGCTCATCAACTGGCGGCCCGCGGAGAAGGACCAAGAAACCCCCACCGTCCAAGAGGGCGAGTTGGTGGTTTTTGAGGAGTACTTGCGCTGCGGGTTCCGATTCCCTGAGAGTCGGTTCCTCAAAGATGTCCTTGAGCATTATGGGTTGGAGCTGATCAACCTCCACCCAAATGTTGTACTTATCCTGGCGGTGTTCCAGCATCTTTGCGAGGCGTTCGTCGGAGTGTATCCCAGCGTGGACCTCTTCCGACGATTCTATTTCTCGGCGTGGTCGAAGAGCGCCAACGCCGCCGGATGTATCTACTTCCGGCTGAGGGATAAGAAGGAGTATCCCTTTCCACCCCTGCGAGACTCAGTGCATGGGTGGCATTAGAAGTGGTTTTATTGTACCCCGCCGAAGGAGAGCGGGCTATGGTTTGAAAACTCGCGGCCAGAGAAGCCGAGCGAATTGGACACTCTCCCGGCGATGAACTCGGAGTTCATGAAACACGCCGAGGTAATTCTTCACTTGGTCGAAGAAGGATTGACGGCTCGGGACATCATCCGAGACTTCGTGAAGAACCGGGTGAGCCCCCTGCCTGAAAGGGCTCATCCGGCTTGGGAGATTAGGTCCATGGCGGATGGCACCCTGGACTATAACGAAGGTATTTGTTTCTGACACCGAAAAACTTTCATGTCTTTCTTGCAATATATTCATTCTAACTCGCATTTGGTAACAGTCCTGTCCTCTGCTGAAATTGAGAGGCGGACTAATCATCTCCTCCGGGCATATAACGCCGAGGTAGAGGGTGCTAAGGGGTCGCCTCGCCCCTAGAGCCTGATTCACGCTGGTGACGACCTCAGGCAAGAGCGTCGAAAGGTACATTCTTCACTTGGCCTCTGTTTCGCAGATTTTATGTCGGTCTAGTACTAATCCCATGTGAATAGCTTCTTGGGAGGTTCGCTGAGGCGACATTTCCCAGCGAGAACGTCGGTTCCCTGGGAAAGCCGACGACCAAGAACGTGAAGAAAATTTCCTCGAGACCCAGGACGAGGAATCCCAACCCCAAGAAAGTCAGGCTAAACCTTGGGGAAGGGTCTTCACGAAGCACTCCTTCCACGGCCCGAAGAACTGCGGTAAGATATCAGCTCCCACCGCTCTTTCCAGGTGCGAATTCGAATTACTTCTTCGTCGTACAGGGAGAGGGAAGCGAGGAGGAGGAGGACGATGATGTCCCTCTGGTTCACCAGAGGAGGAGGATCGCGGGCTCTCCATCCGGTGATGCTCCAACCCATTCCACAGGGATGACTGCTACTGCAGAGGCAGCTATAGCAGACCCTACGACCACTGAAAGCCTTGTGGTCGCAGATGATCCCTTAGCCCCTGAAGCTCCCGAGGCTTCAGAGCCAATTGCCTCTACCTTCCCGGTCGAAGGGACGACCGTGGTAAGATTTTCCCACAGTCCGTTTTCTTCAATTCCCTCTGTGTACTTGATGAGCTAATGCTTATGCAGGGAGAAGAGCTTCCCCCTGCGACTCCTACTAGCCCCAGGGAAGAAAATACTTCTCCTCCGCAAACAGGAGCGGAGGTGGTTGTTCAAGATCCTGTGGCGGTTACGCATGAGGTACCGGCTACAGGATCCCAGGAGACAGTGAGGTCCTTGGATGGGACGTCGCCAATGGGATCAACTGCCCAGGTAAAGATCCTTCTTGTTAGCATTTATCTTTCCCTTGAAAAAAAATGTTCATAGGGGAAGACATACAGGGAAGGGGGCCCTTGTTTTCCAAGAGGAAGATCAGGGCGGACAATACTTGTCCCCGCGCTCAAGGAGAACCTTCTCAGAAATCCCAAAAGCTAATGGGATTTCAATTAAGGTAAGAACCTTCATCCTGGTTGTATTAGAAATGATGGTCACGAATCGTTACTATTTGATTTCTCTTTTCCTCCATCAGACGGAAAGAAATAGCACCCAGTCCTCCAACCGCTTCGGGAAGGGTTGAAGTCACTGCTGGTGCAGGAGCACCCAGTGAGGAGCGCTCCACCCCCTCAGCCCAGGAAGTTGTCCGAGCCGCGGGGGGAGAAACAGACACGAGGATCCAGTCGCAGCCACCGGCGACTGGAAGCAGTACCCAGCAAGCACTTCCTCCTACTGTCCCTGCTGTAAGCACTTCCGGGCCTTCGACAAATCTTCCCATTAATCCGGAAGATGCCTCTCTGCAGAAGTTCATGAAGGTATGATGAATCCCTTTCTGAATGTCCTGAATTACACATAGGATGCTTTTCACTCCCTTTTTTGCATCACAGGAATTATCCCGGATGATGGCCCAGTCACGTGCCACGGCGGCGAGCATGGTGGCCATACAAAGAGAACGAGACAGCTTGCGCAAGTAAGGATCATCATTCTTCAATTTATAGAAGTATAAATTGATTACGACCATTCCTTCTGTTTTACTACAGGAAGGTGGCATTGCAGGACAAGGAAATGGCCACAATGAAGCTCCATTCGATCTCAGTGATTAGGAACCAAGAGATCAAAAATAACATACTACGGTTGCAACTTGCTGGTAAGTCGCCTCTTGAGCTAGGAAGACTTGTCTTAGCAATATGCGAGTAACCTTTTCCCTTGTTGCAGCGCAAGCAGGTCAAATAAAGCAGCTCAGTGTGGATAATAAACTCCTCCAGGATTCTATCGAAGCCTCCACAAAGGCGATTGGAAAGCTGAGCCGTTCAGTCTTCGAAAAGCTGAAGGCGGTGGCTCATCTTCTGAAGGCTGATGTGGTCGAAACCACTCGAGACGATCTCAGCCAAGAGGACTGGGCTGCCCTAGTTATAGCTCAAGCAGAGTCACTTCTCGAGTATCTCCCTGAGGATACACAGCGAAGAGAAGAGGTGATCAGAACCAGAGTTCGATCAGCCGCTTCTGCTATCCTAAGCCGGATTCGACTCCACTATGGCCCAGATGCAGATCTGAATCCACTGGTGGGACCGGTTGAGATCGAGAGTGAAGAGCAACTAGAGGCCGTCATGGAGGAGATTAGTCCCCTTGTAGATAAACTCCTGACTGAGCTCGGGATCGAATGATCCCTATACCTGTACAGAAACAGTTGTATACGATGCAATGCACATGAAAATTCACTTTTGAAAATGAATATATTTTTGTTTTATGTTGGTTTATATTATAGACCTATCCCCCTAGCCCCCGCCTGTGATTGTAGATACTGAACGCTTAGTATTACAAACGCAGGGGAAAAATGAATATAACGACCAGGGGTGTATGAACAAATCAACAATTATAACACCTAGACTTGTTTGCTAACCAGCAGCCACTCGGATAACCAAGGACTTGTCAGAAAGCCCCGTGTGCGTTAAGAAACGGCTTATTTAGGAGTGACTTATCTGAAAGTGGTTATGAGATCAGCCAGCGAATCTGACCAGGATGTTATAATGATCTAACCACGTACGACCAGCCCCCGAGCCGAATTCACAGTGGATGGGTATAAAGGGAAATATTCCTCATATAAACGCAAAACATTTTTAATTTTATGAAAGAATGCTAATTGAACAGGAAAAATGGGGTTGAGTACTTAGACGTAGAACTTGCGAAGTTGATTGATGTTCCAAGTATTGGACAAAATTCGACCATCCCCCATGGCTAACCGCGTGGATCCTGGTCGCAGCACCAAGACCACAGTGTAGGGGCCTTCCCACTTCGGGGAGAATTTATTGCGATTAGACTGATCTTGGATTCTTCGTAAGACCAGGTCGCCTACGTGAAGATCACGTGGTCGCACCCTTTTACTGTGATACTTGCGGAGAGCTTGCAAGTATGCCGCGGACTTGACCAAAGCGCGATCACGCCTTTCTTCTAAGAGGATAAGTTCTTGTGAGCGCTGTTCGGACTGATTAATCTGTTCGAATTGTCTTGTCCGAACAGACCCAATACTAACTTCGATAGGCAATACAGCCTTGGCCCCATAGACCAGATGGAAGGGCGTCTCACCGGTGGCTCGACTAGAAGTAGTTCGTAGTGCCCATAGAACAGTATAAAGCTCGTCCGCCCAAGCCCCCGAGCGAGTCTTCAGGCGATCAAAAACACGTTTTTTAATGCCTTGTAGAATCTGCCCATTGGCCCGTTCTACAGTGCCATTGCTCTGTGGATGTGCCACAGAAGCAAAGCACACCTTAGTCCCAATCTGGTCGCAGTAGTCTAGGAAGAGACCACTAGCGAACTGGGAACCGTTATCAATGATAAGGCGGTTTGGAACACCAAATCGAGCAACAATGTTCTTGTGAAAGAACTTTTGTGCTGCTGATGCGGTAATATTGCGTACCGGTTCGGCCTCGATCCACTTTGTAAACGTGTCAATGGCTACGAACAGGAACTTGTACCCATTGACCACTTGTGGCATAGGACCTACAATATCCATCCCCCAGACCGCGAAAGGCCATGCGAGGGGAATAGTTTGTAACGCATAGGCAGGTTGATGAACCTGTCTGGCATGGAACTGGCACTGAGGACACGTCTTGACCATACGCTTGGCATCATCGAGTGTCGAAGGCCAATAGAATCCTTGTCGAAAAGCTTTTCCGACCAGTGTTCGATAGGACGCGTGTGCACCACATACACCGTCATGTATTTCTTTCAAGAGGGATTTTCCTTCCTCCTGAGATACGCAACGCATGAATACTCCTTGAGTACCCTTTTTGTACAAAACCCCATCTATGAGTTTGTACAGTCGTGCTTTTCGAATTAACCGATTGCTTTTGGTTTCGTCCTCGGGTAGGGTCCCATGTTCAAGATAGACTCTCAATGGATGAGTCCAATCTTGTTCCTGACCGAGGTTAGTAACGGAGGCTATTACCGGATCATCCTCAACCAAAGTCATGATTGAAGGATGGTCCAAGTGTTCAATGAACACTCCTGCCAGAGCGGATGTGCGTGAGGACCCAATTTTGGATAATTGGTCTGCGAGAATGTTGTCCTTTCGCGGGATATATTGGACTTCGAAATGACTGAAGTGTTTTTCCAATCTCCTCACTTCCCCCAGGTAATGAGCCATTGTCTCATCGGAGGTGCTGTACTCCTTGTTTACCTGGTTTACGACCAGCTGTGAGTCTCCCCTCACCACTAATCGACGGACTCCAAGGAATTTTGCTGCCCGGAGCCCTGCAAGAAGACCTTCATACTCTGCTGCATTGTTAGTCGCAACAAAGTGTAGTTGGATGACATACTTAAGCTGTTCGCCCTGGGGCGTAACTAAGACTACTCCAGCCCCCGAGTGTTGAAAACTACGGGATCCGTCAAAGTACATTGTCCAGTAATCGGGGCACTCTAGTTCCTCTGCCGACTGCATGGGTGGCTCAGGGTTGGTCCATTCGACCACAAAATCGGCCAAAACCTGAGACTTAACCGCCGTGCGGGGCATGAAATGAATCTCGAAGGCACCGAGTTCGACCGCCCATTTGGCGATTCGACCAGATTTCTCTGGGTTTCAGACAATATCCCCCAAAGGAAAAGAGGAGGGTACTGTGATCTTGTGCGCTTGAAAGTAATGTCGTAGCTTACGGGAAGCCATCAGTAGCGCGTAAAGTATCTTTTGGACCTCAGGGTAGTGCTCCTTAGGACCATGAAGTACCTCGCTCACATAGTAGACGGGTCTATGTATCCCTTCCCTATCCGCGATCAGAATGACGCTGACCGCGTGCGGTGTGGCTGCCAGGTAAAGAAGCAATGGTTCTCCTTTGTCGGGAGACACCAATACTGGTGGACTGGATAGATATGTCTTTACCTCCTGAAATGCGTTTTCGGCCTCATCCGACCATGTAAAGTTGTGATGCTTCCGCAAGGCTTTGAAGAAAGGCAATCCCCTTTCGCCTAGTCGAGATATAAAATGACTTAAAGCCGCCATGCGACCAGCCAGGCATTGAACATCCTTCATGGTCGAGGGCGATCTCATTTGTTCAATGGCCCTGATCTTCTCAGGATTAACTTCAATGCCCCTAGAACACACAAGGAAACCAAGGAGTTTTCCTGAAGAAACCCCGAAGGAACATTTATCCGGGTTTAATTTTATTCCAAAGCGATTCAAATTACAGAAGGTTTCAGCGAGATCGTCCAAATGAGACAATCTCTTGGTACTTTTACAACCAAATCGTCTATGTATGCTTCGAGATTACGCCCTATCTGGGAAATAAAGGTCTTTTGCATCAAGCGCTGGTACGTGGAACCTGCGTTCTTGAGACCGAACGGCATTCTGACGTAGCAGTATGTGCCGAACGGGGTGATGAAGGCAGTTTTCTCTTCATCGTCTTCTGCCATGCTAATTTGATGATAACCTGAGTAGGCGTCCAGAAAACTCATCAGTTCGCAACCCGCAGTTGAGTCGACCAGCTGGTCGATGCGGGGAAGGGGAAAGTCATCCTTCGGACAGGCAGCGTTGAGGCTGGTGTAGTCGACGCACATGCGCCACTTGCCATTTGACTTGCAGACCATGACCGGATTGGCGAGCCATTCCGGGTGATCCACTTCACGGATAAACCCGGCCTGTAGGAGTTTGTCCAATTCCTCTCGGATGGCTTCCTGTCGGTCAGTAGCAAAACGCCTGAGCTTTTGCTTTATTGGTCATTGTCCAGGTCGAATTGCTAACCTGTGCTCAATTACTTCCCTTGGGACACCGGGCATGTCGGACGGTTTCCACGCAAACACATCTGCGTTAGCCCGGAGGAAAGCAACGAGGTCGAGTTCCTATTTGTCATCCAGAGCTGATCCGACCCGAACTGTCTTGGATGGATTATCTGGGTACAAAGGAACCAATTTGAGCTTTTCATCTGGTCGAGGAGCAGCCTTGATCGCGTCGGTGGTAACAGTGGCGACCTGAGCGTCCCGGAGGGGAAGTTAATCGACCATCTCCAAAGATAGCCGGTCGCATGTGAGTGCCACGTTGCGACTGCCTCGGACCGAGATGACACCTTTGGGGCCAGGCAATTTCCCGCACTGATAAGCATAATGCGTTGCCATCATGAACTTAGCAAGAGTTGGCCTGCCAAAGATTGCATTATAAGCTGAGTCACAATCGATTACATAAAAAATAACCAATTCTGTCCGGAAGTTGTCTGGTTCTCCCAGTGTAACTGGGAGGACCACTTGTCCCAATGGCATCATGGAGGGGCCTGGGATTATCCCATAAAACGGATGGATTATGGGTTTAATCTTCGAACGAGGAATTTGCATCTCGTCGAGTGCCTTGGCCAACAAAATGTCAAGGGAGCTTCCTCCGTCGATCAGGACCCTTTCAACTCTCGCGTTACTGATGATCGGGGTAATGACCAGAGGGAGCCTCAATGGTCGTGTTAACCCCGCCGGACAATCAGTGCGATCAAATGTTAAAGGTGTATCCGACCAACGGGGGTACTGAGGTTCGCCAAGGGATGTCTCCGTTTGGTTAACCTCTCGGTAAAAGGCCTTAAACTGCCTTTTGGAAACGAAAGAAGAAGAACCTCCAAAAATAACGTTAACATGATTTTGAGGTACCTGGTAGGACATTTCCTCATCTCCGTCGGCGTCCCTAAGTCCGCACGCCTGTTCTTTAGGTGGTAAGGTTGGCATTGGCCCAACTCCCTGGTAGAAGTCATCCAGTTGCTTCAACCAACTCCTGCAATTCTTGAGATCGTGGCCTGCGGAGTTGTGGAGTGGACACCACCTTTTGCCCTCCTGCGGATTAGTTGACTTTTCTGGCTGGTCGACATTTTGACCACCAGAGGCAGTTTTATTTTTGAATGAAGACTTATTACCTTTGGTCGAAGGTGGCTTCTCTGCGACTGCGACCTCGCGGTACTGTCTAGAGCGGTTCCTCTTCGACTTCTTTGACTTCCCACCCGATGAGGACTCGGGCTTCTTGCTTGAATCTTCTTTCCTGGCGTCCTTGAAGCCTGGTTGGGGTGGTAGGTCCCCCTTGTCGACCATTCGATTCCATTCGACCGTTTCAGCTGCATCGGAATATCGATCGGCCATGTCGAACAGATCGGCAACTGATCGAGGAGGGTGGATAAGCAAGTCTTTAGTGAATCTCCAGTATCGAACGGCATGCTTAAATGCCCTGATTACGGAGCCATCAGATATGTTCGGCATGGTATTCCTCACCCCGACAAACCTCTTGACAAATTGCCGAAGTGTTTCGGTTGAAGTTTGCCGCAGCCGATGAAGGTCGTCCTCCTTACCCGGCTTTTGGTTGCAATTTTGGAAATTGCTGAGGATGGCATCGCATAGCATTTCCCAATTGTAGATGGAACCCTCGGGCTGATTAAACAACCAGGTTCTAGCCGGTCCTGCGAGGACTGTAGGCAGGTAGTTGGCCATGACCTTGTCATCGCCTCCGGCCTCTTGGATGGCAGTGATATAGATTTGAAGGAATTCGGATGGGTTCTGAGTTCCGTCAAACCTCTCAATGGCCCCTGGTCGAAACTTATCGGGCCAAACGACTGCTCGTAGGCCAGGCGAAAAGGCTTTACAACCAACATAAGGACCGTGAATCCCCCTGTGACTCTCGGTTGGGTCTCGAGCGACCTCACACAATGGCGAGGTTACTCGTGGTCCCAAACGAGAGTGAACAGGAACTCGATCCCTACTACGAGAATCCTGCATTCACCGGTATTTGTCCTGTCGGGACGGTACGGGCTGCGGGTAACTCCGTCGGCCGGAACCAGAATGAGGACCATCTCGCTCACGAGAATGCATTACCGAGCAGGAGGAGGCCGTTGGGGTCGCCTCAGACACGACCTCATCCAATCTCTCCGCCAGGATCCTAAAAAAGGCCGGTTTCTGCGCATCCTTGACCGTAGGAGGAAAGTTACGCATGACTTCCGCGATAGATCGCAGTCGACCATGGGTACTTCTCCTAGGGGCACCAGGTGTTATCGTTTCCTCGTCCACCGGGAAACGCTCCGGTGGTAAAGAAGGGGTCTGGTCACGTTTGCGACCACGCGACCGACGAGAAGAACTCGGAGCAGCATCGTAACGAGCCTGCACATCTTGAAGAGCCTCTAGGGCAGTTCTGCGTAGTTCGTTGTTTTGTTGCTCGAGATCTTGATCCTCCTTCTATTTGCGATCTTGTTCTTCCCTGGCAGCCTGTTGATCGGGAGTTTCTTCTGACAACGCAGCAAACTGCCTAGGGAAAGAGGTTGCCGATGGGGAAAACATCTCAGTTTGTTCCGAGTCGGACTCGAAATCAAAGAGACGGTGAAGGTTATCAGGGTCGAACCTTCCAGGGCTAATTTCCGGGTCATCATCATATTTTCCCTCAGCGTGGTCGTATGACGGGCCGGATTCATCGCCTAGCGCATTAAAAACCTCCGTGGGTTCTGACCTTGCGTCAGTTGCTCCCTGGTCGATTGACATGACCTGGAGAGACGATTCAACCTGTGGAAGATTCTGGCCTTCGACCTCCTCCATCGGGACAGGATCACTTGGAGAAGGCATTGGGATATGGGCATAATCCTCGAGATCAAAATCGTTCTCGGAATCATATGCTCCAGCCATGTTTCAGCGAACCTCCGGATTTCAATTAGGACGCCTTGAGAAAGGCCCCACGGTGGGCGCCAGCTGTCGACGATTCGGACTCGGAGTCCTCAGCCGAACTTATGCAAAATTTGTAATGGTGAGACCCTTCAAGATGACCCTCCGGGAAGGTATGTAGAAAAATGGTGAATGGGAGCACAGAGAGATTTATACAGGTTCGAGCCCTCGATGGTGGGAGTAATAGCCCTAAGTCCTGTTAGGATTTCACTATAATTGATAAAATATTACAAAACAGTGGAAAAACCCCTTCACAAGCGAAAGGTTTTTCCTATATAAATGTACGGAATAAAGCCAGGGAGGCTTGTAAGAACTATCTAATTTGGGCCGTAGACTTGGCTGTTTTTAGTGGTTGAGATCCGTTGTGTTTCACTTGTATCAGGAGTCTTGTTCTTCCAAATGGATCGGATCCCCCCGTTTGATGTATTTTGCCACCCCTTTATACTAGACGAAAGGATGCCATGTCGTAACTACATCAAACAGTTGTTCGGATGGTTGGATGCTGTTTATTGAACCACTATTAACTTCTAAGTAGATTAAGCACGTGTTATTCGTGAAATAACTGCTTGTATTAACCTCCTGGCGGTTAGTTTTCTACGTGGAGGAATCTTCGGGATACTTGGAATATTCTCACCATAGAGATAACCGGTCAGATAAATTCCAAGTACCTTGGTTGAGAACATTTTGACCGCGGGTTGTTGGCTGACCGCGCGACATCTTCGACCTTCTGTTCGCGCATAACATACGAACTTCTGACGGCGCAAAGCCTGTGGTCTGATCGCACGAGGCTTGCGACCTGATCGCGCAAAGCCTGCGACCTTAGGCAGATGCTTCCCAAAATGACTTGAGTTCACACCGCCGGGCACGTGTTTGACTCGAATCTGTCTTGAGCCAACAGCGCATTTATTTGAACTGACTCAGGTGTCAATCCTCGTCAACGTACATCTGCTCTATAGGGATGTTCGTTGAACACTTAGAGTATACTTCGATCATGAATACAGTCGAAGATGACCAGGTAACAGTCTTCGTTACCAACCTCGGACAAGAAGGGGATTGGACTCATCCATTGAGGGTCTATCTCGAACATGGGACCTTACCCAAGGACGAAACCGAAAGCAATCGGTTGATTCGAAAAGCACACCTATACAAACTTATAGAAGGAGTTCTGTATAGGAAGGGTACTCAAGGAGTATTCATGCGTTGTATTACTCAAGAGGAAGGTAAATCCCTTTTGAAAGAGATCCATGACGGTGTGTGTGGTGCGCACGCGTCATTTTGCACACTGGTCAGAAAAGCGTTCCGGCAGGGTTTTTTCTGGCCTTCGGCACTCGATGATGCCAAGAATTTTGTCAAGACATGCCCCCAGTGTCAATTTCATGCCAGATAGGTTCATCAGCCCGCGTATGCCTTGCAAACTATCCCATTAGCGTGGCCCTTCGCGATCTGGGGGATGGATATTGTAGGACCTATGCCACAGGCCGTTAATGGTTACAAATTTTTGTTCGTAGCCAATGACACGTTCACAAAGTGGATTGAGGCTGAGCTAGTCCACAATGTCACCACTGCTGCGGCACAGAGGTTCTTTCATAAGAACATCGTTACTCAATTTAGTGTTCCAAGTCGTCTCATTACTGACAACGGTTTCCAATTCGCTAGCGGCCTCTTTCTGGACTATGGCGATAATATTGGAACCAAGGTGTGCTTTGCTTCTGTAGCTCATCCACAGAGCAATGGTGCTGTCGAATGCGCCAATGGGCAAATATTACAAGGCATCAAGAAACGTGTTTTCAATCGCCTTAAGATACGCTCGGCGGCTTGGGTGGATGAACTCTACTCCGTTCTATGGGCACTACGCACTACCTATAGTCGGGCCACTAGTGAGACACCTTTCCAGTTGGTATACGGTGCCGAGGCGATGTTACCTACGAAAATCCGTATTGGTTTTGTCCGAACAGATCAATTCGACCAGATTGATCAGATCGAACAACGTACCCAAGATTTAACCATCCTCAAAGAAAAGCGTGATCGAGCATTGATACGGTCAGCAGTATATTTGCAGGTTTTGCAAAAATATCACAGCAAAGGGTGCAGCCGCGTAGTCTTCACTTGGGTGATCTGGTTTTACGAAAAATACAAAACCAGTCTAACGGTAATAAGTTCTCTCCTCAGTGGGAAGGCCCTTACGTTGTTGTTTCAGTATCGCGACCAAGATCGGCTCGGTTAGCAATGGAGGACGGTAGAATATTATCCAAAACGTGGAACATTGATCAACTGCACAAGTTTTACGTGTAAGTTTCCCAATCTTTTTTGCCGTTCAATTAGCATAGTTTAACGAAAACTTCGTGAGTACTTTTCTTCAGTTCATGTTATGTTCATTTTCTTTATTTTCCATACCTATACCGAATCTGGCTTGGGGGCTAATCGCCGATGATCATCTTGTTACAAATATCTTAACCGGATTCATTGGCCGATCTCGTGGTCGCATCCAGCTAAGACATCCCTCAATAAGCCATTTCTCAAGACACACGGGACTTACTGGCATGTTCCTGATCATTCGAGTGGCTGCCAGTTCGTAATAAGGTCGGATGTCGTATTGAGGTCACTATTGGTTCGATCGGATGATTATATCTAAGTTAAAGCATTTCCTGGGTATTCATCACGCCCATATTTTTTCAGAAATTATAATACTAAATCTTTAGTATTTGTCATTTCTGGAAGGGGCTAAGAGGATATGGTCATACTATGAAACGAAGAAAGTATCACTCTTTTCCAAAAATTTAAGGCACGCATTTGCATGTTATAAATGTAATTTCACAGGTATAATTACTAAAAGAGATCATTACAAGAAATCAAACAAGGTCTAGTTCTTTCAGTAGATCTTCGACTAGAGGCTTGACTTCTTCAAAGATGGCCGGCTCCAAATCACTCTCGATCTCTGCATCTTCTACCACCGGCTTCAGATTCAAATTTGGGCCGTGGTGGAATCGTAATCTACAGAGAATGGCAGAGGCTACGGATCTGACATTTGACCTCAGCACCTCTTCCTGCCGTTTGGTATCTTCAGGAAGATACTCGAGGAGTGATTCGGCTTGGCCCGCGACTAGTCTGGCTAACTCGCTAAGGCTTGGATTGTCCTTTTGCGACTCGATCACGTCTGCTTTTAGCAGAGCAGCCACCATCTTCAGTTTTTCGAAGATGTTCGATTGAGTACCGCTACAAGAGGAGATTGTTTCGTTTAGACCTTCATTCTCCAGATTAGCAGTATCAATTCTCGAGCTTTGCAACTCGATGGTCTCCTGGAGGTGTCTTTTCTCTTCTAAGAGACGGCTTACTTGATCCTCTTGTGCTGTATGAACACAGTAAACATTTACTATAAATAAAGCTCATATGATGACAAGATTTCTTCTAGTCGGAGGTACACTTACAAGAAAGCTTTGACCGCGCTTCGCGAAGTTCCTTCTCCAAAGAAGAATATCTCGCAGCTGCAATCTCTTCTTGATTCTCTCGATCAGCCATGCTCTTCTTCAGAAAGGCATTTTCTCTGTAGCAGGAAGGACGACCAGTTACGCTTTAATACGGATTCAAGTTAACATGGATAAAGAGCACTATACTCACTATTGTAGCCGGCTGATCTATCGTTGCGTGACCTCAATATGCTTTGCTATAGCTGTTGACTTGGTCGCCACCCGGGTCAAGTCCTGGAACACGATAAGAAATTGCTCGTGAGACTTGAATGTTCCTGAATTTTTTGTGGATTGGAAAATAAAAAAGAAGAGTCGTTCATACCTCTATGTAATCACTGATCGAATCACTCTCAACATCAGCATGAGGTCTAACCTTAGGACTTATTGTGTCCGCAGTAGGGATAGCAGAGGATTTTTCCTGTTGTTCCCCCTCTATGACTGGGACTGCGGTTTCCATCCCTTGGGATCGGATTTCCTCTACCATTCCATCTATGATGGCCCGAAGAACCTCTTCGGCCACATGAATCGGACTTGGCTCTCCCGCGACCTCTGCAGTGTGTGTACTATGGCTTGTCGAGGTCGCTGGGGTACTGGGTGCAGCATCCCTGCGCCAACAAACAGACACATTGTAAGGTGAAGATGCCTCCCGTCAGTCATATCTAGATGACGATAGGGAAAGTTCTCACTTTATCCGAAACCCTACCCACGGTTTGGATTTCGATTATGTGCTCCCAAGAGAGAGAAGCTTGATGGTTGCTCTCAGGGAAGAGTCTTCTTCTGTCCTTGTTTTCCTTCTCTTAAAAAGGATGGTATCCTCTTCTCCCTGTATGAACACAATTCAATGGGTGTGTACAGAGAAATGAAAACGTGCAAGATTGTGAGGATTCTTACCACAGTCGCACCCTCTATCGGAAGGGGAGGTGTTGCAAGTCCTGAGGCTTCATGAGCTTCAGGCACCAGGGTTCCACCCGAAACCATTGGATTGTCAGTGGTCACGGGGCCCACTATAGCCATTTCTGTGCCTGCGGTCAGGGACAAGATTTCGTCGACCGGAAGGGAAGTTGACCTCTCTGGAATGGTTGTTCCCAGGAGGTCAGTTTTTTTCTCTTGTGACGAACTAGAGGAATGTCTTCTTCCTCGTCCTCACTCCCTTCGCCCTATACGACGAAGAAGTAATTTTCGCTCGTACTTGGGGTTACAGGAGGTATCAAAAATCTTACTGCAATATTTTTCGCGATAATGTTTTTCTTTTGCTAAGAACTTTCTCCTGGGATCTTCTTGGGTTTTTTGGGAACAAATTCCTTCGCCTCATGCTTTGAAGTGGTTCTTCTCACCCTCTTCGCAGTCGGTCTTCCCGAAGGACCAACGTCTTCACTTGGACGCATTGCCTCAGCAAATTTTCCCAAAAGCTATATTATTCAACATGTTTTTGGTAATACAAGACAAATGGATGGTTTCCTACATAGCTTGTTTGAATGAATTATACCTTTCGGCGTTCTTCCATAAGATCATCGCCGGCGTTGATCAAACTCTGGGGGCGAGGTGATCCTTTAGCTTCCTCTACAATGGCGTTATACGCCCGAAGGAGGTAGTTTGTCCGTTTCTCGATTTCGGACAAGGATAGCGCTGTATTACAAACAAACATGTTAACAAATACAATATCTTTTAATCAGTAAAAAGTCTATTTTGTTGATTAAAGGACATACCGTTATTATAGTCCAGGGTGCTATCCGCCATGGACTTCACTTCCCAAGCTGGATGTGCCCTTTCACGCAGGGGGCTTATCCTATTCTTCACGAAGTCGCATATGATATCACGCACGGTCAAGCCTTGTTGGACTAGGTGAAGAATAGCTCGGGCTTGCTTCTTCTGTTCTGCGCTCAGAACGGGAAGGGAAACTAACTCATTGGCTTTCTCCGATCAGGTGTTCGCGAACCATAGTCCGCTCTCCGACGGAGGGGTGCAGTAGAACCATTTATGGTACCACCCATGAACAGAGTCCCGTAGGGGCGGGAATGGGTACTCCTTCTCCCGTATATGGAAGTAGATACACGCAGCGGCATTGGCACTTTTTGACCATGCCAAAAAGTAGAAGCGTCGGAAAAGCTCCACACTTGGAAGCACTCCGACAAAGGCTTCACAGAGGTATTGGAAAATCGCCAAGATAAGGACTGCATTTGGGGTGGAGATTTACTAATTCCAACCCGTAATGGTCCAAGATTCCCCTTAGAAATTCGCTTTCTGGGAATCGGAACCTGCAGCACAAGTATTCCTCGAAGATCACCAATTCACCCTCTTGGACGATTGGGGTTTCTTGATCTTTTTCCGCTGGCCGCCAGTTGATCAGCAGCCATGGGGGGAGAATCTCTTCTTTCTCTAGTACCACCAGGCTCTCTTCTGTATGGTGGACGGATCGGCTCCAGGACACCATTTCTTATGAAGAATTGGGAAGAAAGGTGGTGACTTTAGCGACGATGAAGACGAGGAATGTAAAAGAGGGTTTTTTGTGCGGCAGGAGGATCTAAGGCAACGAAGGGTTTTTTTGGCTTCTCCAGTAAGCTACCTCTTCTTTTTATATGTCCGAGACAACCTTTTGCCGAGTATTTTATTAATTTCCCATAATGGGTGTTGTTTCTCTTGAAACCCGTTATCCATACCCAGTAATGAATCCGAAATGAAATGTGTTTTTATCATTTTATTTCACATTCGGGGGCTATGGTACAGATAAAGATATTGGGAATTCCTAAATCTTTATTATGGGAATAATTCTTTATGACTGTGAAATAAGTTTATAGTCTTTACACTGGTCGCAACGTAATCGTGTGATCATAACGGATATGTGTGATCACGACAGCTATGGTCGTTGTATGGTCAAAAGTCTGTTTGTTCTGTGATCATTCTGATCGCAATCTACGGCCTCAATGCTATCCTGAGACCGGAGAGCTGTTTTCTGATCGTTGCTCTAGTTCTAATCGCAGTCTACGGTCTTAATGCTATTCTAAGACCAAAGAACTGAGTCAGTTTCAGACAGAAGTTTACTTGTGTATTTTTGGTCGCAGAAGCATTCTCGTGTAACTATTGTTCACAGAATGTAAAGAACCTTAACTAGGATTATAAGTTCTACATAATCCTTTAAAGAGATCAAGTATGTAAGAAAAAGAAATTCTTTATTTCTGGCAATCTTTACATGCAAAAGGGACACAGGCGACAAAGCGTCAACCTGGTCTGATAGTATTTTACAAAGTTCTCCCAGGGACATATTAACATCAGTAGGATCAACACTGGCTACCCCTAGAGAACTGGCTATGGCTCTAAGCCTATCTACATCATCCCGAATCAAAGAAGCGCTATTATTCCTTATGATATCGGAGAGTTCTCGCTGCTGTTGAGCATAGTCCCTCTCCAAGCGGAATTGGTGCGCCTCTTCGCGGGAGTTGTCATAACATTCTGCCAGGTGCAGAATGGCCGAAGACATTTCTTCGGTATTCTTATCCAGGGCCTCTTTTTCTTTTTGGAGAGTTTGTTCGAGGGAAACACTCTCACCAAAAAGAGGCTGGACTTCAGCAGGCTGATCACTGGGGCTTCAGAAATTTTCATCTCCTGCACAACATGTATGCGTTAGTTTTACAACATAAAATGACCAGTAGAGAGAAGGGAGCTAATTACCAATCCTTGCAGTAAGATTGGGCGGGAGGATGAAGCGCTTCCCCCAGGAAGTAGATCACCCGACAAAGGTCAGGGACCATCTGGTCGCGGGAGTGCAACCTTCCCACGAGAAAATTGATCACCCAACAAAAGCTGGGGATCGCTTGATCGCAATGGAGAAAGCTGATCAGAAGAAGAAAGCCTTGAAGCATTGTTATGGATCTCCAAAGGTGGAGATGAGGGTTCAACCTGCCGAGTTGCATGGACAGGAAGAACTACATGGGACAAGGAAAGAGAGTGCAATGATGCATCCCCAACCTTTGCACCCGTGAATGAAGCACCACTGGAGGATCCCTCATCAACCTTTGGCTTCTTCCTTGGGGGAACCAGCTCCTCAGTCACCTGTGAATTCCCAAAAAGCATTTGGAAGCGATCAGGATGTAAAATGACGACTTGAACCAAAAGTTCCAGAAAAGACTTACCTTCTGGAAGTCCTGGTCAAGTGTGGGTATCACTTCTTCTTCATCACTCTCGATCTCAATGATGTTCTTGGGGTCTTAATCTGCCATCGGAACGAGAACTGAGGCTTAGAGGGAGTAATTGGAGAGGAGAAGTTGCTCTGGAAAAGACTTAGTGAAAAACTCGTAAGTTCAAAGAACTGAGAGGCTCTTCAATTTATAGAGCCTGAGGGCGTCGGTTTGTTTCCACACACGTCTCGGGTTCTTAAACCGCACTTACGGTTGCCATCACGATGAGTCGCCAAAGTCATCATTACCAGCCAAGAAAAACTCAGGGTTTTTCTCGGGATATGAACCATCACATGGCGGAACAGTCATTTGAAGTTAAAACGTCGGGTTCATAATTCAATGCAGGATAAAAATTTGAAGTAAATATGTTTTTTCATTTTCTTCAAATTTAGGGGCTAGCTAATGAGGATTATCACCTGAGCTAGTTCAAAGTAATACACGTCTGGTTTAAGACAGTATCAGATTGGTCGTGTGTTTGTAAATCCGTCGCTATGGTCTCAGACGACCTAAAGGGCGCGGACACAGAGATATTGCATGATCGCAGCCCCTACACGATCATGAGGTCGCAGACAGTGCGCGATCAAGAAGCTGCGGGAAGCACGCGGTCAGAGAGTCGTTGATTATCTGTGACCAGAACAGTTCAAGAAGGCTTAACTCTTCGAACAGGCATGTCCCGAGAATCATGAACATATTTCCACGTATGAAGACAACTGCCAGGAGGTTAACATGTGCGGTTATCCCTTGATTGCACGTGTTAAGGCTGCATGGGAGTTAAGCGCGGTTAACAAAACTGCATCTTAACTACTGTCCAAGGCCGTTTCACATTGGCGCCCTTTTGTCCAGTATAAAAAGGTAGTCAATGCACGTTTTAAGGACGGTGAATAATTCAGTCAAGCATACAAGCACTACCAGGCGTTCAGCAAACCTGAGGACTTGGATATAGTTAGGTAGGCACTAACATAGAAGAGATCATCGCCTGTGATCTCCTCTTATACCCTCTTGTAAAAACCTCTTATTACATATAGTGAAATCACAACAGGACGTAGGGTTATTACTCCCACCATCGAGGGCCCGAACCTGTATAAAATCTCTTGTGCCTCTAGAGACTTGATTCATCCTACCTTTCCGGAGGAGCGCCCTGAAAGGTCCTGCAACTCAAAAATTTAAATAAGATCGACTAAGGACCCCGAGTCCAAATCGTCGACAAACTGTTCTCAAGGAAAACCCTGTTGTACTATCGATTTTAATTGTCAAACAGATAGGAAAATCAATATCTTATATCGGTTTCTTATTTTTAACCGATACTACAAGACCCCTACTGCCATTGTGTTGTATATACATGATTCTATATCTTCCATGATTGGTCTTTACTGTTAATTTATTTCAAAATTATTGGAAGTCATTTGCATGGATTTTCAGGTGTCTTTACAGTGCAAAATGATTTAGTGAAACCCATCTGTAACTGTTCTCAGAAAAAACCCTTAGTACTACTGCCATGGTGTTGTACTATCGGTTTTAATTGTCAAACTGATAGGAAAATCAATATCTTATATCGGTTTCTTATTCTTAACCGATAGTGCAAGACTCCTATAATGGGTTAAACCCGCGGGAGTTTTCCCTCCAATCCAACCAAACACATTTCCAAATAAGTCTCTACTCGCGCGCGGAAAACCCTAGCCTCCCCGACTTCCCCTTTTTCGCTCCTGCACCACCATTGCCGCTAGCATTTGGGTTCTCCACCGCCGCTAGCCACTGCATCGCGCCATCATAGGCCACTCCACGAACTGTAAGTGTTCTTGACCAACCCGATTAGAATTGTTCTTGCCGCTCGCGTCAGTTTCTTAATTTGATATTGAACTCGATTAGAACCAGGCAGTCTTTAGGAAAGAATAATTGAAATGAAATTAGTTTCTTAAATTGATATTCTTTTGCATTATATTGATTTGGGTTGGTCCAACCGGTCATATCAAATAACAAAATTATCATGATTGATAAATTCTGGCTTATGATAAAAACATTACAATCGGTAAACCTTTGATTTATGATCAAAATACTCGTGTTGATAACTGTTATGAATTTTGCAGATTTCATATTTGATTTATGATCAAAACATTACAATCTATTTCTTATTCTTAACTGATAGTACAAGACCCCTATTGCCATTGTGTTGTACCATGAGAAGTCTGAATTTGGCAGATTTCATATTTGATTTGTGAAAAGAATCAACTATTGCTCAAATCAAATCCATTTGAAATGAAAATTTACAGAAATAATTTTCATTGCATGAAATATATTTTTCAGAAAAAACTTTCCAAATAGGATTTTACAATCAAGAGTTATGGTCAAATGATCTTTATGTTAAGCAAGAAGGTTGAAGTTTGACAACCTTTTGCAAATTGAGTTCAAATTTGATTTTCATGAGATTTTTGACATGAAAGAGTTTACATGAGCTATTCATATCATTTTGAGCCGAAGCTCATGAGTAAAGACCATAGAAACAACCGAAGCTCATGTTTTGCATGTATAAGATATTTCGGGTCAAAGCAAGTTTTTCGGTGAGATTCAAACACCCATAAGTTTCAAATTGAAACTCTTTTGAGAAAGTTTTCAATTTTGAACTTCTTCGGGGTAATAATATCTAGGACTTTTGTAAAACAAGTTTTGGCACAATTCAAATAGATTTTGATTAGCACTCGAAACCGATTTGGTTAAAAAACAAGATAGTCCAAAGCCTCTAAAAACCTTTTAAATACATTTTGAAGACCATTTTGATAGGAATTGATGATTTTTGGCCTTTTGAATGAAAATTTGACATTTTAACAAAAGAGGTGGTTCATCATGGCCATTCCATTTTAGTTATGAACTTTGTCATTTACCTTTCTTCATATCAATTGATGGTTTGTTCATTGAATTTTAGGTAAAGCCATGTCGGCATCTTCCTCATCTGATAGTAGTGATTCGACGAGGGGCAACGTAGATGATGCTGCTTCGTCCCACCGCAAGAGGAAAGCTCGAGGCTCGATGATGTTGTGCCGTTTGGCCAAACGCACAGATCTTTCATGTGAGTTCAACCAGTTTGGGAGACCGATCGGAAAGAACGCTGGGCAGTACGCTTCCTATGTTGGTTTGTTGGCGAAGGAAAGGGTGAAGATCACCGTCCAGAGTTGGAATGGCGTTAAGGCCGACGAGAGGGATAGGCTGTGGGTGGAAGTGAAGGTAAAATTAATCAAAATACCTGAACTCTTGAGTAAGCACATTCTCTTGGTTTATCCCGTAGATTAAGTAAGTCCTGCTTATATGCACCATTTGAAACAGGCCAAGTGGAACATCCCCAACGATAGTCCCAAGATAGTTTGCTTGAAGGACATGAACAACACATAGAAAACCTTCAAGAGCATCCTCGTCAGTGCCTTCCTTGCTAAAGGCAAATCTCCATGCGAGAAGTACCCCTTCATAGCGGAGGAGGTATGGGAGCAATACACCCAACAAAAGGGGACCCCTGAGTTCAAGGTATGTATGCTTCCTTTCCTTGGTCACACCGTTGTATGGAGTAACCAACGGTGCATTAATTTTCTTGTTTCTGGTATGAAGGCCCTTAGCATGAAGAACAAGGCAATCCAGAGGAGGAACGACCACCCGCATCGGCTCGAATCTTGTGGCTATGCGAGGAAGGAGGAGCAGTAGAAGAAGGCTGAAGACAAGGAGTCGACTTTCGTCGACTCCCCTGACCTGCCGATCTCTGAGATCCACGATCCACGATGCAAGCACTGGTGGCTAGCCAGAGGGACCGTGTCATCCATGGGGTTTGTGGAGTTCCCAAACCCCAAGGACGCTGAGGTCGTGCAGCGAATCGTAAGTTGGCTAACTTCCTGATTGGAATCATAGAGTGTGGTAGAAAAAACTATGATAAATCATGTGTGCACAAGTTTGTATATATTTTTCCTCACAATGTAGAGCTTTGAATGTAACAGATCTCTTGCTGGAAGAAGGCGACCCACTGAGGGAGCCCTCGGGGGAGGAGGGAGCTAATGCGCGTCGGCCGCCAGTCCAGAGGGCGCCGCCGGCATGCGGGCAAGGCCCAGCTCCGGGCATGTCTCTGGGGCGGCGTCGAGAGCTGGTACGGGAGAGCCCTCGCAGGGGAGGCTCATTGCGGGCTCTAGGGCCATCCCAGGCGAAATGGAAACCGTCGGCCCAGGAGCCACTCCGGACGCACTGGCAACCATCTACGGCGTGGGGCTAGGGAGAGCTCCCAGCGCGGGGTAAGGCCCCGGTGCAGGGAGAGCTCCCAGTGCGGGATAAGCCCCCGGTGTGGGGAGGGCTCCCGGCACGGGGTAAGGCCCCGGCGCAGCGTAAGTCCCAAGTGCGGGGACAGCTCCCGGCGTTGGGTAAGGCCCCGGCGCGTGGACAGCTCCTGGTGCGGGGACAGCCCCTGGGGTGGGCTAAGGCCCCGGCACGGGGAGAGCTCCCGCCGCGGGGTAAGGAACCGGCCCATAGTAAGGCCCCGGTGCAATGAGAGCTCTCGGCGTGGGGTAAGGCCCTGGCGCCCGTTGTGGGGAGGGCTCCCGGCGCGGGGTAAGCACCTAGCACAGGGAAAGCTCCCGGTGGAGGGTAAGGTCCCGGCGCGTGGAGAGCTCCCGGCGTGGGGTAAGCCCCCGGCGCAAGGACAGCTCCAAGTACGGGGAAAGCTCTCGGTGCTGCGTCTATGCCTGGTGTGGAAAACATGCCCGGCTCCGGGAAAGACGGCGGGTGCCCCATAAAAAACAGAGGCGGTGCCCCCATAAACAGGAGTCGGAGGCCGCGCTAAGGCGCGCAACAACTCCTCCATGGTGCGTTGGGCACGGAGCTGACCCTCGACTAGAGCTACGAGTAACGGGTCTCCAGGGACTGCCGCCTGGGGGCACTAGTCCCCACCAGCGTGGTCGTGGCCGCCAAGCCGAACCCGGGGGCACCTCTACCGGAACTAACGGGGAGAATACGAGAAGGTGGTACCTCGGTCCGGTCTCGTCCGGCTGAAGGTACCGGGACAGCAGTATCTTGCGGAGGTCGCGCCAGGTCACCGGGAACGGCGTCACCGGGGAAGGAGCGAGCCCTCGTTCTTGAGGGAGCCATGGAGATTCGTCACGAGTCCCCACGGATGGCGCCAACTGTCGTGGTATAAAATATACCACCGGCAGATTTTACGGAAGTGTTTGACACGAGAACAGCGGCGCGAGCTGACCGTGGGACCGGTCACCTCCCGCCAAACAAGCATAGAGATTGACACGGAGAATATATACAGGTTCGAGTCCTGGTGGGGACCCTAGTCCTGTCGGCACCGCCCCAGACGTGAGTCCGCTGGGGAGGTTCTCTCTCAAGGAGAGAGGTCTCCAAGGGATGCCTGTTACTTTGAGTGTGTAAAATGAATTGAGAGAGTTGGTTGCAAATGAGATACAAGGGGGGTCTATATAGGCCCCAAAAGATGCAAAAATACTACAGAGCCCTTGCTACTGCTGTTGGATTGAGGGGCGTTGACGCCATTTCACCGACCGAAGTGTTTGGATGCTTGACAAGTGTCCTCGCTAGTTCCCAAGGCATCCTTGACGTCACCCCCACATGACCTTGCACGGGAGACCTCTGTTGCTTTCCACGGGAGGCATCCGGGACATTCCCCGGTAGGCGTCTAGGACTTTCCCCGGTACCCCTCTGGGACTTTCCACGAGAGGTGCCCGTGGACTTCTGTGGGAGCCCTCCGTGGCTTTTCCCAGGAGGCCTCCATGACATTTCATGGGAGGCGTCCGAGGTTTGCCACGGGAGGTGTCCTAGACTAGGAGAGATGCCGTGGTCTTCTGTGGGAGGTCTCCGTGGCTTTTCCTGGGAGGCCTCTGAGACATTTAACAGGAGGCGTTTGGGGTTTTCCACGAGAGGTGTCCGGGGCTCGGAGAGATGCGTGTGGTCTTCTGCCGGAGCCCTCTGTGGCTTTTCCCGGGAGGCCACTATGACATTTCATGGGAGGCATCTAGGGCTCAGAGAGATGCCCGTGATCTTCTGTAGGAGGCTCACCGGGACTTTCCACGGGAGGCATCCGGGACTTTTCCCAGTAGCCCTCCGAGACTCGCCACGGGAAGCGTCTGGGACTTTCCCCGGTAGCCCTCTGGGACTTCCCGTGGGAGGCCCCTAGGACTTTCCCCGGTAGCCCTCTGGGACTTCCCATGGGAGGCGCCCAGGACTTTCCCAAGTAGCCCTACGGGACTCGTCCACGGAAGGCGTCTGGGCCAAATCCCGGGAAAACCTCTGGGATTTCCCCCAACATCGCCGGACCCGGGGCCCAGAGGCCTAGCCACCCGTCGGGAACCATCTACGCACGAAGGGTGCAGGCGCTCGGGGGATCCTACGCGACCCAGAGCCCGGAAGCCCAGGGACCCACTGGGAACCGTTTCCGCACAAATGACGCACACGCTCCAGGGATCCCATGGGACCCAGGGCCCAGAGGCCCCGAAACCAACCGAGAACCGTCTCCACACGAAGGACACAGGTGTTCCGGGTATCCCACAGGACCCGGGACTGTATGCCTAGGGACCCGCCGATAACCGTCTCCGCATGAAGGACCCAGGTGCTCGGGGGATCCCGTGGGATCCAGGGCCCGGAGGCCCGGGGACTGCCGTTAACCATCTCCGCACGAAGGACACAAGCGTTCTGGGGCTCCCCACAGGGCCCAGAGCCCCAGCGACCTGTTGGGAACAGTTTCCGCACAAAGGACCCAGATGCTCAGGGGATCCCATGGAACCTAGAGCCCGGAGGTACGGGGACCCGCCGAGAACCGTCTCCACACGAAGAACGCGAGCGTTCGGGAGCCCACTTTGAAGACTGCCCAAAGACACGGGACTTTCCCTGGTAGTCCTCCGGGACTTTCCACTGTTGGTGCCCATGGTCTTCTGCGGGAGCTCTCCATGGCTTTTCCCGGGAGGCCTCTGTGACATTTCATAGGAGGCGTCCGGGGTTTGCCGTGGGAGGCGTCTGGGGCTCGGAGAGATGCCCGTGGTCTTCTGGGGGAGGCTCACCGGGACTTTCCACAGCAGGTGTCCGGGACTTTTCCCGGTAGCCCTCTGGAACTTGCCACTGGTGGCGTTCGGTACTTTCCTCGGTGGCCCAGCGACCCACCGAGAATCGTCTCCGCACGAAGGACACAGGCACTCAAAGGATCCCAGGGGACCCACCAGGAACCGTCTCCGCACCAAGGACCCAGGCACTCGTGGAATCCCATGGGACCCAGGGCCCAGGGACCACCGAGAACCATCTCCACACGAAGGACCCAGGCGCTGGGGGATCCCATGGGACCCAAGGCCCAGAGGCCCAGGGAACCAGTAGGAACCGTTTCCACACGAAGAACCCAGGCGCTCGGGTGATCCCATGAGACCCAGAGCATGGAGGCACAGGGACCTGTGGGGAACCATTTCTGCACGAATGACGAAGGCGCTCCGGGGATCCTACGGGACCCAAGGCCCGGAGGCTCAAGGACCCACTGGGAACCATCTCTGCACGAAGGACCCAGGTGCTTCGGGGACCCCACAGGATCGGGGCCTAGAGGCTCGGGGACCGCCAGGAACCGTCTCCGCACGAAGGACCCAGGCGCTCGGCAGATCCCGCAGGTCCCGGGGCCTAGAGGCCCAGGGAGCCGTTAGGAGCCGTCTCCGCACGAAGGACCCAGGCGCTCAGGGAATCCCACAGGACCCGGAGCCCGGAGACACGGGATTTCCCCCAACAACTCTTGTTTTGGTCTTGCTTATACTTGACTATGTAGGTCCACTCCAAACTCACTCAGCACCTGGCTAGGATGGTGAGGTAGCTCGACACACAGGCACTGGAGGATGAGCTCAGTAGCGATCGTGCTGCATTGGGTGTCTCTTAGGCGCGTCATTGCCAACAGGAGCAGCAACTACGAGCCCTGGAGGTGGAGGCAATCAAGCTTCGACGGCGGAGTGCCACAGACAAGGAGAACCTCTCTGGACTACTTGATGACATCGTCAGATTCGTCGAGAGGTTAGCATTCTTGTCTTTGTCACTTGGAGTAGTAAAGCTTTTGTAATGCCCAACCTCTATTGATAGTCTGAAGAAGGCTGACGAGGAGCGCAAGGAGGCGCTTGAGGAGGGGAAGAAGGTATAAGAGCAACATCAATAGATGCTAGATAAGGTGCGAATGCTGCATGAAGACCTCCGGTCCAAGGATGCAACTATATGGAGCTTCGCAAGCAGTTGACAGCAGCCAAGAAGGTCACCACGCCTCCCAGTCGAATTACTGAAATGCGCCAGGACCTCTATGAGGTGGCCTCTATGAGGTGGCATCCTTCTTTTTAAGACTCCTCCACTGCAGCTCCTTCCTTGAGTGCCATGGAGACCATGGATGACCTCGAGGAGCAGGCCAAAGTGCTGAAGGAGAGGTAGCAGATGATTGTGGGATCTCTTTTGATGGAGTTCCGCAAGGTGGTACACTCCACAATGCTCTGGCTCCTTCAACAAGTTCTTGTGCCCCATCCTGGGAGCGTGCATCTTCAAGCCATCTTGGAGAGCACTCTGGTAACATTGTGCGAGGTGCACGAGGCAACACTCACCGAGACCAAGCCTACACTGAGTTAGCGGCCTCATGGGTGAAGGATTTGATCCCCCCAAGCCAGCGGCTAAAGTAGTTCTAGGCTTTTTTCTGTTTATTTATACTATAGTCTTTCTTCTTTTTTCCTATACAAAAGACATGTACAGAAAGCTTATCAATGAAACGATTTATTTTTGTTAAACTTATGTTTCTCTCAAAAATAATTAAGTCCAGCATCCTTTCTTAGTGCTTTTTACAAATGTGAACTTAAGACCCTTCAACCAAGAAGAACTAGCTTTACTCAAGACAATCTTGCAGGAAGCGCTTGTAAATTTGAGTTGGAGCCAAGCACAAGGGAGCCCCAGCCTAGGCCAAGTTGTGAGGTTTATGTAGTTCGAGTCTTCAAACCCATGCAAGTTTCAAAGTGGATATGTGTCTGTATCAAGTGCCACAAGAGGACGTTACACTTGAAATAAAATAACAGAATATAAGGAACTTAAAAAGGAAAACTTATCTGAACTTAGCAAAAGATAATTCTTATTGATGTCGAACACCCAAATTTGGGCGTTGGATTCCTACAAGAAAGGAAGTAGAATACCAACGCATGGTTTAGACTCTACAATATTTAACAAGCACGAGCCAGTGCTCGAAAAACATAAGCCTTTTAGAGCGGGAAGGTTGAGTGCCAAACTGGAGCTCAGGCTTTATCGAGATAACCAATATATAACTACACATAGAAGTTGCGAAACTGGTCCATGTTCCAACAATGCATAAGATCTGAACCACCCAGCGTCTAGAGATGATAGGCTTTGGGTTCAGAGCTCAAAATTATCTCGTACGGTCCTTCCCATTTAGGCGAGAACTAGTTGTAGAGAGGTGCAGCTGTTACCATCTTGAGGACAAGATTTCCAGCACAGAACGATCGGGGTTGGACCGAGTGAATGTGGTAACATTGGAGAGACTGCTGGTAATAAGCAATGTACATCAGGGTTCAGTCTCACATTTCCTCCAACATGTTGATGTCTTTCGAGTGCACTTTAGCCTCCTTCTCCTCATTTTCCCTTAGCGTCTAGATAGATCCAAGTCTAAGTTTAGCAGGGAGTACCGCTTCTACACCAAACACCAAGGAGAAAGGAGTCTCGTTGGTCAAGCGGTTTGGTGTTGTGCGAAGAACCCACAAAATAGAGTGCAATTCACTTCCCCATGCTGTTATGTGCCCATGAACTCAGTCATAGACATGCTACTTAAGTCCTTGGAGTAGTGAACAATTTGCACATTACATCGCTTCGTCGCTTTGCTGGTGAGCCACCGAAGTAAAGCTTATCTTGGTTCCCAACTCAATGCAAAAGGGCTTGAATGGAGTGTTGACGAACTAGGTACCATTGTCGCAAATTTAGTATCTGGTAACCCTGAAACGAGTGACGATGGTTCACCAAAACAACTTCTTTGCTCCAAAGTTTCTGATGTTGACGATTGGTTCTGCTCAGTCCATTTGGAGAACATTTCGATCGCCAAAAACAAGAATTTGCAACCCTCAGTGGTCGAGGGGAAGGGTCTAAGGATGTCGATTCCCCAGGCCACAAAGGGCCACGAAGGAGCGATGGTCTAGAACACTGTTGCTGGCATGTGTGGCACACAACCGTGGAATTGGCATTGTTCGAACATATCTACCATCTCTTAAGCATAGGCTAGAGCTGTGGTCCAGTAAAAGGTTTTTCAAAAAAGCTTTACCAACTAGTGTTCAAAAGGAATGATAGGTTCCATAGTCTCCTTTGTGTATTTCCCGCAATAGGTCTAGGCCTTGATAGCGAGTTACATACTTCATTAGAATCTTGGCAATGCTTCTCCTGTACAGTTAGTTGTCGACCAATGTGTAAATCTTGACTTGCGATCGAGACGGTGGGTCTCATTGTCATCCTCCGGAACATAAGTGTCTTGAATGTACTCCTTGATTGGGTCCATCCATGTTTGCTCTTGGTCAATGACAACAATTTCCTCTCGACCGATAGCGATTAAGGAGGTGCTTAAGCGCCCAAAACAGACACTTTGAGGGATTACCTTCTCCCCCCTCCCGTGCTAGCCAAGCGGGAGAGCTTGTCAGCCACTTGGTTGTCGTGGAGTATGATGTATTGCACCTCGAAACCAATGAAGTATTTTTTGAACTTTCTGACTTTTGCTATGTAGGCCTCTGTTGTCAAATTTGAGCATTGATAGCACTTGTTTACTTAATAAGTGACAATCTTGTAATCTCCTTTAGCAAGCAAACGACAAACTTCCAGAGCTCGAGCCACTCGTAAGACAGATATGAAAGCTTCATATTCCACGACATTATTAGTCGCTGGAAAATTTAATTTTGTGGCACAAAGGAATTGGTCCCCCTCGAGGCTGGTTGGGAGACAACCTGCACCTGCGCCCGTGAGACAGTAGGAGCCATCAAAAAATAGCATCCAAACCACCTCTGCTGGGGCACCATCAGGACTTTGTAGGGTGGTCCATTCGGGCACGAAGTCTACTAAGACCTGTGATTTTATTGCCGCTCGACAAACAAATTCAAATTTGAAAGCTCCTAACTCAGCAGCCCATTTGGCAATACATCTAGTTGCTCCTTTGTTGCGAAGCACCTACCCCAACAGGTACGAGGATGGCACCGTAACGAGTGAGCCTGGAAATATTGCCTCAATTTGTGCAATGCCATTAGGAGCACGTACAGGAGTTTCTACACCACCGGGTAGAGCTCCTTTGGGACATGAAGTACCTTGCTGACGAAGTACACAGACCACTATTTGCCATCTCGATCGATCACGAGCACTGCACTGGCGGCAACACTCATGACTAAGAGGTACAGCAACAAAGGTTCACCTTGAATGGGGCTAACCAACATCAGTGGCTTTGTGAAGTAACTCTTGAGCTACTTGAGCGCCTCCTCCGCTTCAGTGGTCCACTCAAAGCGGTCGGTTTTGTGGAGTACCGAGAAAAAGTGGAGCCATTTATCTCCCAGTCTGTTGATGAACCTACTGAGAGCCACAATATGACCAATGAGATGTTGGCAAGCGCATCTTGTCGATGACTCTTGTAGGATCGGGGATGCCGACTAGAGGGGGGTGAATGGGAGGCTTAAAAACTTTTCAATTTAAAGCAACTTTTGCAAAGAGAAGAACCAAAAGCAATTGAACAAAATATTGCAAGATTAAATAGAAGAGAAAGAGAACAAACACAGAGATTTTTCCCAAGGTCTCGGAGACTCACCCAGTCTCCCCTACTTCTTGTTGAAGCACTCAAATGAATGAGTTTCGCTTCAATATCCACAAAAGATATTTCTCACTATTGGTTGCTCCTTGTCCACTCCGGAAAGGCGAGCACCTATGCCTTGTACAATCTTGCGGAGCCTCTCCAACAATCTTCTAACAGGAGAGATCAACGGCCATGCCACCAAACCGTCTAGGTGAGGGCGTTCACCAAGAGTAATAAGCAGCAAGGTCTCTTCTAGACCCCCAACATGCACCGAGAAACTCTAAGTATGCAAGAATGATCCAAACAGAAAACTCGGTGGATCTCAGAACTCACGACTTGATCAACAGATCAAGATTTTTAAACTCTAAAAGAATGCTCAAATGTATAAGAGAGTATGAAGCTACTTGGTTTACAAAACATTTGTTCAAAGCCTCTATTTATAGCCTCAAGAATCAAATTAGCCGTTGGAGCTCGAGCTGAAAATCAACAGTACAAATTGACAGTCAGTTTAGGTCACAACCAGAAAGAAGTAAAATCCGGAGAAAACTCAGCTAGCCGTCTGAGGTCATATATGAAATTAAATAGCACAAACTGACAGCCAGTTTGTGAATTGACAGTCAGTTTCATACTCAACGGCTGACAAAAATCACGGATAAAACTTTACTGGTCGTATATGGAAACTGACATCACATACTGACAGTTAGTATCACAAACCAACAGTCAGTTTTGACCACAAACTTGACCAGTAAAACAAAATCACAAAATAAACAACTCAAGGTCGAAATGTAAACTGACAGTCAGTTTAGTTCAAAAAATTTTAGCTCGAAAAACAACCTCTCTGGACAACTGTCAGTTAGCAAAACTGACAATACAAACTGACAGTCAATATGGATAAAAACAGTTATAACATTTGATCCAGAAATCTAATTTAAGTATTTGATAGCTCGTTTGAAAGATAATTAAAAGGGCTATATTTTTGTCAACAAAAGAAAAAGCCAGATCTGCCTAGATATTTCTAGAAAATGCAAAAAACTCATCTGCTATCAAAAACTCAACTGAAAAATCAAATCTTTTCAAAACAAATCCAACCAAAAAGAATGCAATGCAGTGACCTAAAAGTTTCACAGTTTATGATGGAAATGTAGAGAGGATTTGCAACCCCTCTTTATAGTATGGTTAAAATTAAAAACAAATTCCTAAACCGATCAACCTCCAAAACACCGAGATCGGTAAAAATAAAAACAGATTTTACCTCAGGTCCTTTGCATCCTTAATCTTGCAATTTTCGTCTCGTCTTTATACTTTGCGACTTGTGTTTTACCTCTTTCGCGTTGGGTTCATCTTGATCATCTTGTATACCTTCCCAACAAAACTCTGTATCAAGTAGCTCAAAAACACAATTAGTCTGAAACGCTTGTTTTCATTAATCATCAAAATCAGGCATAAAGGCCTAGATGCAACAATCTCCCCTTTTTGATGATTGATGACAACAAGTGTTCGATAATAATAAAAACAATGACTCCCCCTGAGTGTGTGCATGAGATCACAGATAATATATGATATGTGTTACAGAAGTTCAGGTCATAATACAATAAGGACCAAACAACATCATATAACAAAGCATCAGAGACCTAATATATACATATATAAATGGTCAAACATCCATACAGCAAGGCATCCAAACATAACAACCTTGTAACATAAATGTCATACAAAACTTCTCCCCCTTTGTCATCAAGCACAAAAAGGCAGAAAGACAAGAAATCAGACATTTATCTTTGATCAACTAGCATTTGATATATCAATAATATTCAATTCACCTCTTAGAAAGCAAAATCTAGCCTCATCTAAAGGTTTGGTGAAAATATCTGTCAGTTGCAAGTTTGTTCTTATATGATTCACATCTATGTCACCTTTTGCCACATGATCTCTTATAAAATGGTGCCTAATATCAATATGCTTGGTTCTAGAATGTTAAACCGGATTATTTGCAATTTTAATGGCACTTTCATTATCACACAAGAGTGGCACTTTTTCAAATATAATTCCATAATCCAAAAATGTCTACTTCATCCATAAAATTTGAGCACAACAACTTTCTGCAGACACATATTCCGCTTCAGCTATGGAGAGAGCTATAGAATTTTGTTTCTTAGATGACCATAACACTAATGATATCCCCAAAAGCTGACAGCTACCAGATGTGCTTTTTCTATCAATCTTACACCCAGCATAATCTGAATCCGAATATCCAATTAATTCAAAGTTTGTATTTTTCGGATACCAAAGTCCTGGGTTGGGATAGCATTTCAAGTACCTAAGGATTCTTTTAATAGCAATTAAATGACATTCCTTAGGGTCTGATTGAAATCTATCACATAAGCACACACTAAACATGATATCAGGACTAGATGCAGTGAGATAAAGCAAACTACCAATCATAGACCTATAGAGTTTAGAATCGACCGATTTTCCATTGTTTTCCATATCCAGATGTCCATTTGTGGCCATGGGAGTTTTGATTGCTTTAGCATCTTCCATCCCAAAGCGCTTGAGCAAGTCCTTCACGTACTTCGTTTGACTCATGAACGTACCGTTCTTGAGTTTCTTGATTTGAAGTCCAAGGAAGAAGCTTAGCTCACCAATCATTGACATCTCGAATTCATTAGATATCATTTCTCCAAACTCATGATAGAAATGTTCATTAGTAGATCCAAAAATAATATCATCAACATATATCTGACAAATGAACAGATCTTTTTCAACCATTTTTGTAAAAAGAGTTGTATCAACCTTCCCAATTTTAAAACTATTTGATAAAAGAAAGTCTCTAAGTAGTTCATACCAAGCTCGAGGTGCTTGCTTGAGACCATAGAGAGCTTTAGACAGTTTAAACACATGGTTTGGAAATTTTGAATTTTCAAAACCGGGAGGTTGTTCAACAAAGACTAGTTCAAATATCTCACCATTGAAAAGTTATTTAGTTCATCATGCATAGGTTCTAGAGATGATACAAAAGATTGATGTTTACAAAAAAAAGCAATGCGAGAGCGAGTTTGAACACCCTTACTGACATCACCCAATATTTGGTCTATAGGGTGATCCTTGGTGATGGTATGATGTTGCTGTGGTGCTTCTTCTTGTGTAGCATCTTCTTGACTTTGTTCTGGTGGATCAATGTGAGGCGATGATACATTTTGATCATCATCCTCATTGTTCTCATCATCTTCTTGATCATCTTCCCTTGGTTTGATGTCTCCAATGGTAATGTTCTTCACAGCTTCTTGAAGATCTTCACCTTCCCAGAGGGACACCTTGAAAGGTCTCACAACTCACAAATTCTGCATAAGTTCGACTAAAGACCCCGAGTCCAAATCGTCAACAGCTGGCACGCACCATGGGGCCTTTCTCAAGGCGTCCTAATTTCTATCTGGGGGTGCGGTGAACCATGGCTGGAGCATATGATTCTGAGAACGACTTCGATCTCGAGGATTATGCCCACATCCAAATGCCTTCACCCAGTGATCCTGTTCCGATGGAGGAAACTGGAGGCGAAGACGTCCCAGAGGTCGATTTGACCACCCAGGTCATGTCTATCGACCAGGAGGCGACCGACGCAGAACCAGAGCCTACTAAGGTTCTTAATGCGTTAGAGGTTGAATCCAGTCCATCGTACGACCCTGCTGAGGGAAAAAACGATGCTGACCAGGAGATTAGCCCGGGGAGGTTTGATCCTGATAACCTCCATCGTCTCTTTGATTTCGAGTCTAACTCGGAACAAACGGAGATGTTTTCTCCATCGGCAACCTTGCTCCCCAGACAATTCGCTGCTTTATCTAAAGAAACTCCTGATCAACAGGCTGCTAGGGAAGAACAGGAATGCAAACAAAAGGAATATCAAGATCATGAGCAACAAGACAACGAACTTCGCAGAACAGCCCTAGAGGCTCTTCAAAATGCACAAGCTCATTATGATGCTGCTCTGAGTTCTTCCCGTCGATCACGTAGTTGCAAACGCGACTAGACACCGTCTTTACCCCCGGAGCATTTCCCGGCAGACGAAGAAACGGTAACACCTGGTGCCCCTAGGAGAAGCACGCATGGCCGGCTTCGATCTATCACAGAGGTTCTGTGTAATTTTCCTCCTACGGTCATAGATGAGCAAAAACCGGTTTTCACCAGAATCCTGGCGGAGAGGTTGGATGAGGTCGCATCTGAGGTGACCCAACGGCCTCTTCCCGGTCAGCGACACGTTCCCATGATCGAGAGTACTCTAATTCTGGTTCTGGTAGACGGAATCGTCCACCACCAGTCCTGTCTTGGCATGACAAAGCTAGATGGGCGGAGGATTCTCGTTATAGGGAACGAATTCCTGTCCACTCTCTCTTGGGACCACGAGTTACCCCTCCTTTGTGAGAGGTCCCCCGCGATCAGGTCGAGAGTCACAGGTCGATTCATGGTCCTTATGTTGGTTGCAAAGCTTTCTCGCCCGGCCTTCGTGCAGTCGTTTGGCCAGAAAAGTTTAAACCAGGGGCCATAGAAAGGTTTGATGGAGCTCAGAATCCGTCCGAGTTCCTCCAAATCTACATCACTGCCATTCAGGCAGCAGGCGGCGATGACCAGGTTATGGCCAACTATCTGCCTACAGTCCTCGAAGGACCAGCAAGAACCTGGTTGTTTAATCAACCTGAGGGTTCAATCTATAACTGGGAAATGTTGTGCGATGCCATCCTCAATAATTTCCAAAATTGTTATCAGAAGCCAGGTAAAGACGATGACCTCCATCGACTACAGCAAACTTCGACCGATACTCTTTGTCAATTTGTCAAGAGATTTGTCGGGGTGAGAAATACCATCCCAAACATATCTGATAACTCCATAATTAGGGCATTTAAACATGCCGTTCAATATCGGAGATTTACCGAAGATTTGCTCATCCATCCTTGATATTTACTTGATTCACCTTATGTTTCTGTACATTTTCCGCATGCTTTTGCACATATCAGTCATTTACCTCGATATATGCCTAGATTATTCCAGATTTGTCGCCAAATTGAGTGGATTACTCGTTTTGTAATTTTTATCGCAGGTCGGCGACAATTGGATGGATTTTTGGCTAACGAATGTGCTTCATCAACTCATTCTGACTCCCGATCGATTCCTGATGGAAGTGCGTGTTCCCGCGGTCGCGTAGGAACCAACTGCGCTGAAATCGGAGTCTCTGGCGGCCCAAAATTCCAAACCCTAGCCACGAGGTCCAACTTGTGATTTTCCAGTACTCCGGGGCCTTTTCTGCGAAACTGCCAACCAAGGGCTTTATCCCTAGCCGCCGGCATTGGTTGCATTTTGAGCCCTGCTTTTATTTTTTTTTCTTCCCTTCTTCTCCTTCCCCAAACCACTCCTCCACACCTCCCTCCACCTCGCAGCCGGCGGCCGGGCCATACGCCGGCGGTGCTCCATTTCCTCGCCACTCCACCACTACACCCGATCCGGTCTCCGCTTCCATCCCGACGCCGCAACCTCCACAGATCCCGCCGGATCCAAGCTGCCACCACGATCTCGGCCTTCTTCGCGCCACGCCGTGGCCTCCCTCCGCGCCGCCTTTGCTCCACCAAGTGCCACCACAGCCGCGCCTCCCGCTTGCGCCGCGCCGCCATCTTCCTCGGCGAGCTCTCCACTCCACAGCGCCGCCCCCGGTCTGCCACGGCGCCGCCTCCTTCCACAAGTCCAGCGCCGCCCCTCCAGATCCGCTGCGCCCCTTCCTAAACCAGCACCGGGCCGCACTCCTCCACCACGGCCGATCCGTGGCTGCACTACTCCGGGGTAGTGCCGGCGCCACCACTCCAAGCCGACGCCTCCGTTCGCGCCTCCACACCCAAGCCAACCGCCCCTGCCATGGATCTGCCGCCACCATCCACACCGGCGCCGATCCGCTGCTTTGGTACTGCGTCGTCGGGCCCCTGCTGCCACCATCCACGCCGGCGTCGCCCCTCCAAGTCCAGCACCGCCATCATCTTCTTCCACCTCTCCGGTGATCCTCTTCTCCCTTGACAACTATTTCAGTGACATCTTCCCTTCTCATCCTTCTCTTTTCCCTCTTATTGTTTTCCTGTGATGCTTGTGTGATGCTTGTATGAGAACAGGGCTTCATTGTGAATGAGAATTTTGACATTTGAGTAAATTCCAGATTAATTGTGTGTTTATTTCTCTGAGTTGTAGTCCCTGGATGTGTCTCTTGTTTGTTTGCGATCAGAATTTTCTTGTTGCTTCTGCTGATGTTGGATTGTGGTAATTGATGGGAATGAGGATTAACTGCAATTGAGTCGCAGCTCAAGCTTGGTTCCAATTTATTGTTTTACTCGATGCCCTCTCCTAGAATTCCCTGTGATAAATACTGTAGCACCTTAATATGTTTGACTGTTGAGTTGTGTTGATTATCTATCTTGAGTTTTTATGCTATAGCCTGCTGTTATTTGATCTTCGTGTTTGATTTATATTGAACCCAATTTGTTGCATATCTAGTTTGGATTGCTGTGTGTAGACTCTTGTTGATTGTTTCAGCTAGTCCTTTCTGCTTGAACTGCTTCCACTTAGTAGTGTTTTCTCGGCATACAATTCTTGTCTACCGCTGGCCTAGGGTACGAGTACAGAGTTCTATCTCTGTTAGTCGCACTTTAGTCGGTGAGATGAGTCGAGGTTCACCATCCCCCATCCCTCCTTGCGATCATGCTTGATTTTGTTGATTTGGATTTAGTTAGACATATTTTGCTCTCATCTAGTCCTTTGGGAGAGAACGACATACTCGCCTTCTACTGCGACCTCGTCCGATTGCGAGGCCCCGTTTTAGGTGGTATCAATTTTTGGCGCCGTTGCCGGGGATTAGAAGAAAGTGAATGTGTTTAACTAGATTAAATCATTTGGTTTTGGTTTTTCTTTTTGGTTTTTGTTTGCATCTTTTCCCGCCCCTTTTTCGCTCCCAGCTCTTTTATTTCTTGCACTTCCTCTTGTCCTTTTCTCGTTGATTGATTTTCACTGATTGAGGATATGGATGGTTTGCAGTCTTTTTGTGATGCATGTGACAATCTCAATGCTAAATTGGATGATTTGCCTCGTCAGATGGATATAGCTCTTCGCAGATTATTTGCTCATGTTAGTGTTGCTCCTATATGTTCTATTTGCGGTATTCGAGGTCATTCGCCCGACACTTGTCGGCGTGGTCGAGCATCCACTATATATCATCCTGGATGGCCTACATACCCAAATTCACCATATAGTAACAACCACCCTGTTATCTCATCATCTTCTCCTAGTTATGTTTCGCAGGGTTTTAGGTACGGAGAGCGGCTTCCATGTACATCACATCAGGCTCCGTACTTGTCACATCAACAGTACTCACAGCAGCCTCCTACATATGAGGATACACCATCTAGACTTGAGGTGCTGTTTGAGCGTCATATGAAAAAGGTGCATGAGTTTCTACATCCGTCTCCACAGTCGCCTCCCGAAATTGAGGATACATCCAAACTAGAGGCACTGATGGAGGGCTTGGTTAAGCAATCTGAGCGACTCATGACCCAGCATTCAAGGGATGTGGAATTATTGCGGGTTGAGATGCAGGGTGTGCGATCTTGCATAGCTGAGTTCAGAGGATACCGAGATCCAATCCACATACTGCCATGTCAACTACACGCATTTGAGGCCATCACACCTCCGTTGAGTGTCCCGGAGCCCACCCATGACATCTATCTTGGAGACCCTCACAGAGAGACTGCAGTATTGAGCGACGAGCTTCGACTCGATCTTATTCCTTCGACGTCGCATCAATCACCTCCGCCTCCTATTGATTTGATCATGTTTGATGGTGATGATGGAGAGCTTATTTTCCAGACACCTCTGCATCCATTCGGGCCATTTTCTTTCGATGATCCATCGGCAGTAGGACCAGAGATGGAGAAAGTCAGCTTTGACGTTGCAGACCTTTTGGACTACTCCTTGAGCCACAGGATCTAGAGGGAGACGTTCATATTTGCTGACGAGGGACTTCTTTCTGACATAGGGGTGCCGGTTCATCCTGATCTACTAGACACGACCCCCGTGGAGGTCCTTCCTACCCCAAACTTCACGCCATCCACTATTCAGGTAGACTCGAAACCCCTCTCGTATCATTATGAGTTGTCTAGTTCTGACGAGGTTATTCATATTCCTTTGAGTTGTCATTCATCCTGCATCGATATATGCCATCCTCATGATATGTATAGTCAGTCGATCTACGGGAAAGGATTTTCGTCAGCTGACCTTCTGGAGGGCTTTGTCCCTACCATACACACGCGCTTGGTCCTTTATCTTATTTGCAGGTTAGCACGTGTGGCTTCTCGACCGCGAGCAGACTTGCTCCGAGTCGACATTCCCTGGGACCCTGGTGGATTCCCATCATGCTGCTTCCGACAGGAGGGTGGACGTGGAGCTTCTACTACGTCCCATACTTGCCTCTCCTTCCACACTCGCGTTTCAACGCTATATCCTTTGAGGGTCGAGCTTTCGACCTAAAAGAAGCACTTCTCGGGAGGCAACCCGAGTGTTTTCTCTCTTTCTTTCTTTTCGTTATTTATTTTCCTTTATTTTGTAGGATTGTTCTTAGTTTCTTCTTTGGTTGTTCTTTCAGGGCATCATCCTCATATGGCGGCTTGGCACATTTGGGATACTTTGGATGGCTCATCGCAGCGTCATCGTCTCCATTCTTCACCCGGTGAGCTATTGCGGACCTCTCATATGACCCTTGTGCATGAAACTTTATTTTGTGTTCTCATCTCCATGTGTGATCGATCTCATGTTGTTGCATTGTGGACTATGCAACCATTTAAGCTTGGGGGGGAGGAATGCATTTCTTGTTGTGCTGTAATTCTGAAAATCTGTTGTGCTGTAATTCTGAAAATCTGGGTAAAATTTTTCAAAATTGAGCTTCTTTGTGCAAGTTTGTGCTCATGTATGAGATCTGTTGTATGTACTTGCTTATGTTGTGAATGATCTTTATCCAGCCTTGTGGGCTTGTTTATGTTGTGATATGACCTGTTGTATACTTGTTTTGTTTGGATTGCAAGAAAAATCTAAAAAGGTCATGTCAAAATTTTCTGGAAATTCTAGACTTGTGCGGATTTGTATCTATATGTGAGTGTTGTGGTTATGACTGCATGTGCTTTCATTTTGAGTTGCACTGTCCTCATTTGGCTTTTGGAGCCCTTTGCATGTCGTGTTGAGTTTTTTATTGCATGTTGTAGTGGCTCGACAATCTATTGCAGGTTGAATTGTGATTAACCATCTTCTAATGATAGTAAAATTGCTTGTACTTAGTTTCGTTGTGGATATCGTGGGAATTTGAATGCTTACTGATATCTTTATTACCGCATTCTATCTTGTATACTGAAATGTCAATTGTGAACCTAATCTCTACACACATGTTTAGAACACGAGTCTCCTAAACAATCATATAACTTGTGTAAACCAGATTTTAAAAAAAATCTTGCTAATAAGGTCGCATTTGTTCGTTTTCTACCTTGTAGACACTGCCAAATTTTCTTTTCTTTTGAATAAAAGCTCTTCTGCTTCGTTGCTCCTCTGAGTCTTCGGTATGTAAGCTTGGTTTGCACATTTTCAAATCTAATAAGTGCACAAGCCTTCCCGCTACATCTTTTAACTCATGAGCATGTTTATAAAACACTCTAGTGGACTACCTACCCTAGAGCGAAGTACGGAGAGATCCGCCTAAATAAGTCAAAGGGTAGAGACTTACATGAGCACCAGATTTTGTTTTTCAAATAAAGAGAGCTCAAAAATTAATAAGGTTGAAACTGCTTATTTGATGTTTATGGAGACTGTAGTTCTTCGATGCCTGTGTATTGTTTATGCTCACTTTGAAGTTTGGTATACATGCATGGATGTAGGTGGTATGAGTAGAATTAAGCATTCTTATTTCTTCCATACCCAGAACTAAGCTAGTTACTTGCAATTTCTGTTCAATTATTAGATGGTTGAGCGCTTGATACATATCTTAGTTTGCCGAGCTTACTATACGCTTCATTTTCCTCTTTCATGACATCTGTTTGCATGCTTGTCTCCTTGGATTTATTTCTTGTCACATTGCTTGAGGACAAGCAAAGAATTAAGCTTGGGGGGATGATATTTACTTGATTCACCTTATTTTTCTGTACATTTTCCCCATGCTTTTGCACATATCAGTCATTAACCTCGATATATACCTAGATTATTCTATATTTGTCGCCAAATTGAGCGGATTACTCGTTTTGCAATTTTTATCGCAGGTCGGGATGGATTTTTGGCTAACGGATGCGCTTCATCGACTCATTCCGACTCCCGATCGATTCCTTATGGAAGTGCGTGTTCCCGCGGTCGCGTAGCAACCAACTGCTCTGAAATCGGAGTCTCCGGCGGCCCAAAATTCCAAACCCTAGCCACGAGGTCCAACTTGTGATTTTCCAGTACTCCGGGGCCTTTTCTGCGAAACTGCCAACCAAGGGCTTTATCCCTAGCCGCCGGCATTGGTTGCATTTTGAGCCCGGCTTTTATTTTTTTTTCTTCCCTTCTTCACCTTCCCCAAACCACTCCTCCACACCTCCCTCCACCTCGCCGCCGGCGGCCGAGCCATACGCCGGCGGTGCTCCATTTCCTCGCCACTCCACCACTACACCCGATCCGATCTCCGCTTCCATCCCGACGCCGCAACCTCCACAGATCCCGCCGGATCCAAGCTGCCACCACGATCTCGGCCTTCTTCGCGCCACGCCGTGGCCTCCCTCCGCGCCGCCTTTGCTCCACCAAGTGCCACCACAGCTGCGCCTCCCGCTTGCGCCGCGCCGCCATCTTCCTCGGCGAGCTCTCTACTCCACAGCGCCGCCCCCGGTCTGCCACGGCGCCGCCTCCTTCCACAAGTCCAGCGCCGCCCCTCCAGATCCGCTGCGCCCCTTCCTACTCCGGCACCGGGCCGCACTCCTCCACCACGGCCGGTCCGTGCCTCCACTACTCCGGGGCAGTGCCGGCGCCACCACTCCAAGCCGACGCCTCCCTTCGCGCCTCCACACCCGAGCCAATCGCCCTTGCCATGGATCTGCCGCCACCATCCACGCCGGCGCCGATCCGCTGCTTTGGTGCTGTGCTGTCGGGCCCCTGCTGCCACCATCCACGCCGGCGTCGCCCCTCCACGTCCAGCACCGCCATCATCTTCTTCCACCTCTCCGGTGATCCTCTTCTCCCTCGACAACTATTTCAGTGACATCTTCCCTTCTCATCCTTCTCTTTTCCCTCTTATTGTTTTCCTGTGATGCTTGTGTGATGCTTGTATGAGAACAGGGTTTGATTGTGAATGAGAATTTTGACATTTGAGTAAATTCCAGATTAATTGTGTGTTTATTTCTCTGAGTTGTAGTCCCTGGATGTGTCTCTTGTTTGTTTGCGATCAGAATTTTCTTGTTGCTTCTGCTGATGTTGGATTGTGGCAATTGATGGGAATGAGGATTAACTGCAATTGAGTCGCAACTCAAGCTTGATTCCAATTTATTGTTTTACTCGATGCCCTCTCCTAGAATTCCCTGTGATAAATATTGTAGCACCTTAATATGTTTGGCTGTTGAGTTGTGTTGATTATCTATCTTGAGTTTTTATGCTATAGCCTGCTGTTATTTGATCTTCGTGTTTGATTTATATTGAACCCAATTTATTGCATATCTAGTTTGGATTGCTGTGTGTAGACTCTTGTTGATTGTTTCAGCTAGTCCTTTCTGCTTGAACTGCTTCCACTTAGTAGTGTTTTCTCGGCATACAATTCTTGTCTACCGCTGGCCTAGGGTACGAGTACAGAGTTCTATCTCTGTTAGTCGCACTTTAGTCGGTGAGATGAGTCGAGGTTCACCATCCCCCATCCCTCCTTGCAATCATGCTTGATTTTGTTGATTTGGATTTAGTTAGACATATTTTGCTCTCATCTAGTCCTTTGGGAGAGAATGACATACTCGCCTTCTACTGCGACCTCGTCCGCTTGCGAGGCCCCGTTTTAGGTGGTATCAATCCTCCTCGATCAGTAGCCAATCTCTTTGATATGGCCGATCGATATTCCGATGCAGCCGAGGCTGTTGAATGGAATCGAATGGTTGATAAGGGTAACCTACCGCCTCGACCAGGTCTCAAGGACGTGAAAAGGGAGGATTCAAACAAGAAGCCAGAATCTTCATCAGGCGGGAAGTCAAAGAAGTCAAAAAGGAGTCGATCGGGACAGTACTGGGAGGTCGCGGTCGCAGAGAACCCTCCATCGACCACAGGTAACAAACATTCGTTTAAAAATAAAACTGCTTCTGGTGGTCGCAGTGCCGACTAGCCAGAGAAGTCGACTAACCCGCAGGAAGGCAACAAATGGTGTCCACTCCACAACTCCGCAGGACATGACCACAAGAATTGCAGGAGTTGGTTGAAGCAGTTGGATGACTTCTACCAGGGGATTGGACCTATGCCGACCTTACCAACTAAGGAACAAGCTTGCGGACTAAGAGACGCCGACAAGGATGAAGAGATGTCTTACCAGGTACCTCGTAATCATGTTAATGTTATTCTCGGAGGTTCCTCCTCTTTTGTTTCTAAGAGGCAATTTAAAGCCTTTTATCGAGAGGTTAACCAAACTGACACTTCCCTCGGTGAACCTCAGTACCCCCGTTGGTCGAATACACCTTTGAAATTTGATCGCTCTGATTGTCCTGTGGGGCTTACTCAACCATTGAGGCTGCCTCAGGTCATTACCCCGATTATCAGTAATGCGAGAGTCGAAAAGGTTTTGATCGACGGAGGTAGTTCCTTGGACATCTTATTGGTCAAGGTGCTCGACGTGATGTAGATTCCTCGTTCGAAGATCAAGCCCATAATCCATCCCTTTTATGGGATAATTCCTGGTCCCTCTATGATGCCATTGGGACAGGTGGCGCTCCCGGTCACGCTGGGAAAACCAGATAACTTCCGGACAGAATTAGTTACTTTTGATGTAATTGATTGTGATTCGGCTTACAATGCAATCTTTGGCAGGCCAACTCTTGCTAAATTTATGATGGCTACGCACTATGTTTACCAGTGCGGCAAGTTGCCTGGCCCCAAGGGTGTTATTTCTGTTCGAGGTAGTCGCAACGTGGCATCGATGTGTGATCGGCTATCCCTGGAGATGGTGGACCAACTTCCCCTCCGAGACGCTCAGATAGCCATAGTGTCCACTGATACGATCAAGGCTGCTCCTCGACCAGATGAAACACTCAAACTAGTTCCATTGTACCCGGATGATCCGTCCAAGACAATTCGGGTTGGATCAGGCCTGGATGACAAACAGGAACTCGAGCTCATTGCTTTCCTTCGGGCTAACGCAGATGTGTTTGCGTGAAAACCATCCGACATGCCCGGTGTCCCAAGGGAAGTAATCGAGCACAGGGTATCAATTCGACCTGGACAGCGACCAATAAAACAGAAACTCAGGCGTTTTGCTGTGGATCGACAGGAAGCCATCCGAGAGGAGTTGGATAAACTCCAAAAGGCCGGATTTATTCGCGAGGTCGATCCTCCAGAATGGCTTGCAAATCTGGTCATGGTCCGCAAGTCAAATGGCAATTGGCGCATGTGCGTCGACTACACCAGCCTCAATAGTGCCTGTCCAAAGGACGACTTTCTCCTTCCCACCATCGACCAGCTGGTCGAATTTGACTGCGGGTTGTGAACTGATGAGTTTCCTGGACGCTTACTCGGGATATCATCAAATTAGCATGGCAGAAGAAGATGAAGAGAAGACTGCATTCATCACACCGTTCGGCACCTACTGCTACATCAGAATGCCGTTCGGTCTCAGGAACGCAAGTTCCACATACCAGCGCTTGATGCAAAAGACCTTTCTTTCCCAGATGGGGCGTAATCTTGAAGCTTACGTAGACAACCTGGTTGTAAAAAGTTCAAAAAGATCGTCTCATTTAGATAATCTTGTTGAAACCTTCTGTAATTGAAATCGATATGGAATAAAATTAAACCCGGAGAAATGTTCTTTCAGGGTTTCATCAAGAAAACTTCTTGGTTTTCTTGTTTGTTCCAGAGGAATCGAGGTCAATCCTCAAAAGATCAGGGCTATCAAACAGATGAGGTCTCTCTCGACCATCAAGGATGTTCAGCGCCTAGCAGGTCGCATGGCGGCATTAAGCCGGTTCATATCGCGACTAGGTGAAAGGGGACTACCGTTCTTCAAAGCCCTACGCAAACATCACAACTTTACATGGTCCGATGAGGCCGAGAAGGCATTTCAGGAGGTAAAAGCGTATTTATCCAGTCCGCCAGTCTTGGTTCTCCCGACAAAGAAGAACCATTACTTCTCTGCTTGGCGGCCACACCTCACGTGGTCAGCGCTGTTCTGATCGCAGATAGAGAGGATGTGCACAAACCCGTCTACTATGTAAGCGAGGTACTTCATGGTCCTAAGGAGCGATACCCTGAGGTCCAGAAGATACTTTACGCGCTACTGATGGCTTCTCGTAAGCTACGACATTACTTCCAAGCACATAAGATTACAGTACTCTCATCTTTTCCATTGGGGGACATTTTTCGCAATCCGGAGAAATCTGGTCGGATCGCAAAATGGGCTATCGAACTCGGAGTGTTTGACATCCATTTCACGCCCCGCACCGCGGTCAAGTCTCAGGTTCTGGCCGACTTCGTGGTCGAATGGACTAATCCTGAGCCACCCGTGCAGGTGCCCAAAGATTTGGAATGCCTTGATCACTGGACAATGTACTTTGATGGTTCTCGTAGTTTTCAACACTCGGGGGCTGGAGTGGTCTTAGTCACGCCTCAAGGCGAACAGCTGAAGTTTGTCATCCAACTATACTTTGTTGCGACCAACAACGCAGCAGAGTATGAAGGTCTTCTTGCAGGGCTCCAGGCAGCTAAATTCCTCGTAGTCCGTCGATTAGTGGTGAGGGGAGACTCACAGCTAGTCATAAACCAGGTAAACAAGGAGTACAGCACCTCTGATGAGACAATGGCTCATTACCTGGGGAAGTGAGGAGATTGAAAAAACACTTTAGTCATTTCAAACTCCAATACATCCCGCGAAAGGACAACATTCTCATAGACCAATTATCCAAAATTGGGTCCTCACGTACATCCACTCCAGCAGGAGTGTTCGTCGAACACTTGGAACATCCCTCGATCATGACTACGGTCGAGGATGATCCGTTAACAGTCTGCGTTACCAACCTCGGACAGGAATGAGATTGGACCCATCCATTGAGGGTCTATTTCGAACATGGGACCTTGCCCGAGGATGAAACCGAAAGTGATCGGTTAGTTCGAAAGGTGCGTCTATACAAGCTCATAGAAGGAGTTTTGTATAGAAAAGGTACTCAAGGAGTATTTATGCGCTGTGTCCCAAGAGGAAGGTAAATACCTCTTGAGAGAGATCCGTGACGGTGTATGCGCTGCGCACGCGTCATATCGTACGCTGGTCGGCAAGGCTTTCCGACAAGGATTTTACTGGCCTTCAGCACTTGATGATGCCAAGAATATGGTCAAGACATGTCCTCAGTGTCAGTTTCATGCGAGACAGGTTCATCAACCTGCCTATGCCCTACAAACCATTCCTCTTTCATGGCCCTTTGCGGTCTGGGGGATGGACATTGTCGGTCCTATGCCACAAGTGGCCAATGGATACAAGTTTTTGTTCGTAGCCATTGACACGTTTACAAAGTGGATTGAGGTCGAACCAGTACGCAACATTACCGCTGCTGCTGCATAAAAGTTCTTTCACAAGAACATTGTGACTTGATTCGGTGTTCCAAATCGTCTCATCACTGATAACGGTTCCCAGTTCGCTAGTGGTCTTTTCCTGGATTATTGCGATCAGGTCGGAACCAAGGTGTGCTTTGCCACTATAGCTCATCTGCAAAGCAATGGTGCCGTTGAACGTGCCAACGGGCAAATATTACAGGGCATCAAAAAACGTGTTTTTGATTGCCTTAAGACACGCTCGGGGGCTTGGGTAGACGAGCTCTACACCGTTCTGTGGGCACTACGTACTACTTCTAGTCGAGTCATCGGTGAGACACCTTTCCGTCTGGTATACAGGGCTGAGGCTGTGTTACCTATGAAAATCAGTATTGGTTCTGTCCGAACAGGTCAATTCAAACAAGTTGATCAGAACGAGCAACGATTACAAGATCTCATCCTCCTAGAAGAAAAACGTGATCGGGCTCTGATCAAGTCCGCGGTATACTTGCAAACCTTGCGCAAGTACCATAACAAAAGGGTGCGACCATGTAGTCTTCACGTGGGCGATCTGGTTTTACGTAAAATACAAAACCAATCTAGTCGCAACAAGCTCTCCCCACAGTGGGAAGGCCCCTACACTGTTGTCTCAGTGCCGTGACCAGGATCAGCTCGGTTAGCGATGGAGGATGGTCGGATCTTATCTAATACTTGGAACATCGACCAACTACGCAAGTTTTACGTGTAAGTGCCCAATCCCTTTTCCTGTTCAATTAGCATGATTTAACAAAATAGGTGCTTTTAGTTGTTTCATATGTGATTATTCCTTTTTTGCCGTTATGAGTCTAGCTCGGGGGCTGATCGCCGATGGTTATATTGCCACAATGCCCTGATCGGATTCGCCGGCCGATCTCGTGATCACTTCCAGACAAGACACCCCTCAATAAGCCGTTTCTCAACGCACACGGGGCTTGCTGGCATGTCCTTGGTCATCAGAGTGGCTGCCGGTTTGCAATAAGGTTGGGTATTGTATCTAATATGATTATCAGCCTGGTCAGGTATCCCTTGTCGTCGTTACACCTATATTTCTCCTGTGCTCATAATACTAAGTCTTCAGTATACATAATCATAGGAGGGGCTAGGGGAATATGGTCGCAACATGAAACAAAAAGAAGTGCTTCCTTTTAAAACAAAAAATGAATGCATTTGCATTGTATAAATTGTATTTGTACAGGTGCAAGAATTTACATCATGCCAAGCTCGTTCAAGAGTTTTTCTACAAGAGGTCTGACCTCCTCCATGATAACCCCAAGCTGGTCTTCACTCTCGACCTCTGCCTCTTCCGTCGCTGGATTCAGATCAAGATCTGGTCCATGGCGAAGACGAAGCCGGCAAAGGATGGCGGAGGCTGCTAATCGAACTCTTGACTTGATCTCCTCTTTCTGTCGCCTAGTATCTTCAGGAAGATACTCGAGAAGTGACTCTGCTTGGGTCACGACCAGTGTGGTCCAGTCACTAAGGCTAAGGTCGTCTACCGCGGTTTCGACCACATCAGCCCTCAGCAGACCGGCCACCATCTTCAGTTTCCCGAAGATGTTTTCTTGAACACTGCTGCAAGATGAGAGTGACGTGCTCAAATCTCTGTTCTCCCTGCGAACAGAATCAATCGTCGTTTGGAGATTTGTCTTCTCTTGAGGCTTATTTGGTCATCTCGCACTGCGACAAGAGGCCATTACAAACAGTTCATACGACGAAACCAATTCACTCTAGTCAGGAGTATGCTTACAGGAGAGCTGTGACCGCAAATTCTGGAGTTCGGTCTCCAGGAACAAGATCTTGGAGGCTGCCCGGAACTCTTGGTCTTCCCGATCGGCAAGGCTCTTCATCAAATAAGCATTTTCTCTGTGACAAGAGAGGTAATTATCAAGATAAGGACTTACATTCAGACAGGTGAGGAAACATTTTCCTTACCGCTGTAGGCGATCCGCTTCCTCTTCTGTGGCCTCGATGCTATCCGCCATAGTCATCGACATGGTCGCCATGCGGGTCATTTCCTATGACATGGAAGGAGATCAGTTTCAAGATCTAGATGTCCTTATGCAAACAAAAAATTCATAAGGAATATTCGACGTACCTCTACATACTCCCAAAATGAGCGCCTTTTCGGTTCAACTGAAGGTTGAATCGCTGGGTTCGCCTTATCCCCAGCAAGGGCAGCGGATGAGTCTTCCCGCTGACCTTTATTTTTTGCTAGGGCTGTAGATTCCAATACCTCCGATTGGACTTCTGCAGACAGCCTATCTATCATGACCCAGAAAACCTCCCTGGCCGAAGGGATGGAGCTTTGCTCCCCAGAAACCTCGGTAGCAAGGGAAGCTCCAACACTGGCCGAGGCTACTGAAGGGCTGGGCACTGAGTCTCTGTGCCTAAGCAAATAGAAATACCATCAGTTGGGATTTCTACAATCGATCGCTGTAATCTGACCCTGTCCCGACAGGGGAGATTTCTTACCTTACTCGAAATCCCTCCAGTTTTTGGGATTTCGAAGATGGCTCCCCAAGGAAAAGGGGACAGTCGTCATCTGTCCTGGTCTTCCTCTTCGTGAAGAGGACCCTGTCTTTTTCTCCCTGTGTGCACAAATTCATAAGCATACACATGAGGAATGATAAAGACTCAAGCTGTGATGATCCTTACCTGGGTAACCTTCTCGGTCGGTAGGGATACGGCCGTTGGACCAGGTGTTTCCTGGACCATAGGCACTAGGACTTCATCTGCGACCACGGGGTTGCTGGTGGTCGCGGTGTCCTGCTCTGTCATTCCCGTCGCTGGCACCAGGAGTGGAGTGCTCACCATCCCAGGGTTGGCAGCAGTCGCTTCGCGGTGGACAGGGGTGATGTTTTCTTCCTCCTGTATGAGCATCGCTTAGTGGATGTTCATGGACGGATAAATGACCACCAAGACTGTGAGAAATTCTACCTCAGTCACCCCTTCTATCAGGGGGAGTGGAATAGTAGGTCCTGAAGCTCCCTGGGCTTCAGGTACTAGGGTCTCATCCGCAGTCACGGGGTTATCAGTGGTTGCGAGACCCCCTGCGGTCGTCTCTATCCTTGCGGGCGGAGAAAAGATCCCGCTGGACGAGGAAGCGATCGCCTTCCTCTTGCTGCGGATCAGGGGGACGTCATCCTCCTCTTCCTCGCTCCCTTCACCTTGTACGACGAAGAAGTGATTCCTGTTTGTACCCGGGGTAACAGGAGGCATTGAGTATCTCACCGCAGTTCTCTTTGCGATAAGAGGAGTCTTTGGCGAGGAAGCCTCTCCCAGAATCCTCTTGGACTTTTTGGGAGCAGTTTCCTTCGTCCCGCGCTTCGAAGTGATCTTCTTCACCCTCTTCAGAGCCAGTTTTCCCAGGAGACCAACGTCCTCGGTTGGACGTGTCACCCCGCCAAGTTTTCCCAGGAGCTATATCATTCAAGTTGTTCTCGTTAATGCGAGATGAGTGACTAATCTACAAATGGAGCATATGGGGAAGGTCTGCACCTTTCGGCGCTCCTGTCTGAGGTCATCACTGGCGTTGATCAGGCTCTGGGGGCGAGGTGATCCCCAGGTTCCCTCCACATCGGCACTATACGCCTTGAGGAGGTAATTTGTCCGCTTTTCGATTTCGGACGAACACAGAGCTGCGTCACAAGCGAACAAGTTAGCAAATATGACATTTTAGAAGAAATATATGTTTTTGTTGACTGGAAGACATACCGTTATTGTAGTCCAATGTGATATCCGCCATGGACTGTATTTCCCAAGCCGGATGAGCCCTTTCACGCAGGGGGCTCACCCGATTCTTCACGAAGTCGCGGATAATATCGCGAGCGGTTAATCCCTGCTAGACTAAGTGAAGAATTACTTGGGCCTGCTTCTTCTGCTCTGCACTTAGAGCAGGAAGAGAATCCAATTCACTGGACTTCTCTGGCCGGGAGTTCTCAGACCACAACCCGCTCTCTGACGGGGGGTGCAGTAGAACCATTTCTGGTACCACCCGTGAACGGAGTCCCGCAGGGGTGGGAAGGGATACTCTTTCTTCTCCCTTATCCAGAAGTAAATACATCCGGCGGCATTGGCGCTCTTCGACCATGCCGAATAGTAGAAGCGTTGGAAGAGCTCCACGCTTGGGAGCACTCCGACGAAGGCTTCGCATAAGTGCTGGAAGATCGCCAGGATCAGGACAGCATTAGGGTGGAGATTCACCAACTCCAACCCGTAATGCTCCAAGATCCCCTTCAAGAATCAACTCTCGGGAAATCGGAACCCGCATCGCAAGTATTCCTCAAAAACCACCAATTCGCCCTCTTGGACGACTGGGGTTTCTTGATCCTTCTCCACGGGCCGCCAGTTGATTAGCAACCACGGAGGAAGTGATACGGGGTGCCCGATCTTCACGACGTAGGATCGTTGATAACTCGTTGATTCGTGTAACCTGACGAACCGATGGCGCCAACCACTGTCAATACAGCAACCTGCGACAAAAGAATTCACCCAACCACACGCTTTGATCGTTGTCTACTTGACCACGTAAAAGTAGACGCACTGTTCCTGCAATCAACGAAGAAATTACAAGAACAATGGTAAAGAGAATAACTCTCAATTCGAGCGGTGGCTTATGAGCACAAACCCTAGAACAAGAGCAAAAGCTTCTCTGAAAATATTTGTGTATTCAATTCGTGGTTGTCTCAAAACTATGACCATGCCTCTCTTTTATAGAGGGTGGTATTTACAAAAGATATAAGGTTTAAACTAGACTTTCAATCTGAATCTAATTCAAAACGGAATAAAAATCCTAACATACTATAAAGATAAAAGAAGTCCGGAATTAATCTTCTCGGATTCGGATTCGGACTCAGACTGGACTTTTTCTTTCTGTGCAGTCGTTACTCTTTTGGGTCTCCTGGTTGCATACGATGTCGGAATTTAATGATTCTTGATTTTTTAGAAAGCTATTTTCAATACCTTTCCAAAAGTACTCATGCAATCCAATTGGACATCTGTGCTGAGAATGGTGCTTGGTCGAACTGGCTGGTCTAACGCGGGTCGGCAGACTGTAGGCCGAGCAGAATTCTTTTGGTTGTAGCGGTTGCAATTCTTGACGGAATCGAGTGATCTTGGGCTTGTTGGAAAGCTTAGGAAATTCTCTTTCCACTTAGTAGGTGTACGACCAGATTTGATGAAGTTCTTTGGCCCATACGTGGCTATGTCCTTCCTGTTATGCTCTCCCTCTTTATATCTAATCAATATTAAACAAGAGCTATTAGGTAGCAGCATGTTTTCATCATAATTTAATTCTTTAAAGAACAAAGTCACCTGTTGATGTAGTTGTTTGGCTCTTGCTCGAGTGATTGGTCATGTATGTTCCTTTAGTCAAGCACTAGTGCTATTAGTGCTAGGGATGCCCTCATCATCCTCCCCCTCTTGAAAAGGAGTCGACCTCGACTCTGTTTCTTCTGGTCCAAAGAAAGGCGACAAATCAGCAACATTGAATGTAGTGCTTACCCCATAGTCATCACCTGGAAGTGCTATCTTGTATGCATTATCATTAATCTTTTGAAGCACTCTAAATGGACCGTCACCACGAGGCTTCAACTTAGACTTTCTTTTCTCTGGAAAGCGATCTTTTCGTAGATGCACCCAAACCAAGTCACCCGGTTCAAAGAGCATCTTCTTTCTTGTCTTGTTTGCCTTCTCAACATAATAGCGAGCCTTCTTCTCAATCTCTTCTTTCGTTTTGACATGAATTTTCTTCACATATTCAGCATGCTTGGATGCTTCCATATTGGCACGCTCTTGTAATGGAAGTGGCAGCAAATCAAGTGGTGTGATGGGTTTAAAACCATACACCACCTCGAACGGGCACATTTGAGTAGTAGAGTGTACCGCCCTATTATAAGCAAACTCCACATGCGGTAGACAATCTTCCCACTCCTTCAGGTTCTTCTTGATCATTGCTCGCAGCAGCATTGAAAGTGTACGATTCACCACCTCCGTTTGTCCATCAGTTTGTGGGTGACAAGTTGTCGAGAATAACAACTTCGTCCCAAGCTTGGCCCACAAGGTCTTCCAAAAGTAGCTCATGAACTTGACGTCGCGATCTGAAACAATGGTTCTTGGCATTCCATGAAATCTCACGATCTCCCTGAAAAATAGGTCAGCGACAAGCGACGCATCAACGCTTTTGTGACAAGGTATAAAATGTGCCATTTTAGAGAACCTATCCACAACTACAAAAAATGAATCCCTTCCTCTCTTAGTTGTCGGTAATCCTGACACAAAGTCCATGCTAATATCCTCCCAAGGTGCATTAGGAACAAGAAGTGGAGTGTATAATCCATGAGGGTTCAATTGAGATTTAGCTTTGTGACATGTCACACATCGCTGAACAAACCTTTCGACGTCACGTCTCATCTTAGGCCAATAAAAGTGAGCGTTCAACATCATGAAAGTCTTTTCTCTCCCAAAATGTCCCATCAATCCACCTGCATGAGATTCTTGCAACAATAACAAACGTACGGACGATGCTGGAACACAGAGTTTGTTAGCACGAAATAAGAACCCATTATGCACATGGAACTTGTCCCATCCTTTGCCATCATAGCATTTAGAATATGGTGCTGAAAAGTCATGATTAGAAGTGTACAATTCTTTCAAACTCTCTAAACCAGGTACTGTCACTTCTAACTTAGTCAACAAAATGCTTTTCCGAGATAAAGCATCAGCAACCACATTCTCCTTTCCCCTTTTGTACTTCAAAACATATGGAAAAGTTTCAATGAATTCAACCCACTTAGCATGTCTACGGTTCAATTTAGCTTGGCCTTTCAAGTACTTCAAAGCTTCATGATCAGAATGAATAACAAATTCTTTAGGCCAAAGGTAATGCTGCCAAGTTTCAAGCACACGTACCAAAGCATACAACTCTTTGTCATAAACAAGATAGTTCAATTGAGCACCTCCGAGTTTCTCACTAAAGTACGCTATGGGTTTGCCATCTTGCATCAAAACACCACCAATACCCATTCCACTAGCATCACATTCAATCTCAAAAGTTTTAGTGAAATCAGGTAAAACAAGCAATGGTGCTTTAGTTAAGCGTTTCTTTAATTCTTGAAAAGCATTCTCTTGTGATTCACCCCATGCAAACACAACACCCTTTTTAGTTAATTCATTCAATGGGGCAGCTATAGTACTGAAATCTTTCACAAATCTACGGTAGAAACCAGCTAAACCATGAAAACTTCGGATTTGACTAACATTCACAGGGGTAGGCCAATTTTTTACTGCCTCAATTTTAGATTCATCAACCTCAATTCCTTGTCCAGAAACTACATAGCCAAGAAACACAACCTTATCGGTACAAAAAGTGCACTTTTCTATATTAGCATATAACTTCTGTTTTCTAAGCACTTCGAGCACTTGCCGAAGGTGATCAATATGTTCTTCCATGGTTTTGCTATAGATCAGAATGTCATCAAATATACCACCACAAATTTTTCAATGAATGCTCTTAAAACATGATTCATTAAACGCATGAAAGTACTAGGTGCATTAGTTAAACCAAAAGGCATTACTAACCACTCATACAATCCAAGTTTAGTTTTAAAAGCAGTTTTCCATTCATCACCAAGTTTCATTCTAATAAGATGGTATCCACTTCTTAAATCAATTTTAGAGAATATAACAGAACCACTCAATTCATCAAGCATGTCATCTAGCCTAGGAATAGGATGACGATATCTAACAGTTTTGTTGTTAATGGCTCTACAATCAACACACATTCTCCATGTACCATCTTTCTTAGGCACGAGAATAACAGGAACAGCACAAGGGCTCAGGCTTTCGCGTACATACCCTTTATCCAGTAGCTCTTGCACTTGACGCTGAATTTCTTTTGTCTCCTCCTGATTGGTGCAGTATGGAGGACGGTTGGGAAGTGAGGCTCCAGGGATGAGGTCAATTTGATGCTCAATGCCACGCATGGGAGGTAGACCAGCAGGTATATCCCTTGGAAACACATCCTTGAAGGCATGCAAAACACTAGAAACAGCACTAGGAAGCGAGGTTAAGTCGTTAGTCGAAAGTAATGCATCTTTGCACAAAAGTACAAAATGCATTAAATCTGAGTTATTCCGCACTCCTCTCAGATCAGATTTGGTGGCTAACATTACTAGCTTCTCTCCCTCACTTTTTGTTTTACCTCTCAAATTTGGCTTGTGGCTCTCACTCACCGATTTTTGGATCTCACTCAGATTTGTTTTCGCTCTATCCTTTCCATCATTCACTCTCTGCATATTGTCAGCTAAAATTTGATTTGGAGACATTGGTCGAAATGCAATGTATTTGCCCTTCCACTTGAGGATATAAGTATTGGTGCGACCATCATGATGCACTGATCGATCAAATTGCCACGGCCTTCCCAACAGTAAGTGACACACCGTCATTGGAACTACATCGCAGTCCACTGTGTCTACGTAATCTCCAATTTGGAATTGCACCTTAACCATGTACTAAATTTTGACATCTCCACAATCACTTAACCATTGCACATGATATGGATGAGGGTGTTTGAGCAATTTAAGGCCAAGTTTAGTGCACAATTCTTGACTAGCTAAGTTATGACAACTACCACCATCAATAATGACTTTGCATACCTTGCCATCAACTTTAGCCCTCGTTTGGAACAGATTACATCGTTGTCCATTGTCGTCCTTGACTTGCACACTTAACACCTTTGTGACCACAAGTGCTGATCCTTGCTCAAAACCAAAATAGGTCAGCCCCTCATTCTTATCTTCTTCTTCCAGTGCTTCTTCATAGTTTTCTGGATGAGCTAGCTGTTCTGGGTCATCTTCACTTGCGGAATCATACTCTCCTTGGTCAGTTACAAGCATAGCACGATTATTTGGGCATTCCTTGGCGATGTGACCACGCCCCAAACATTTAAAGCACTGAATAGCACTACTCTTGGCTGTGGAGCCAATTGAAGAGGTAGTGGATGCCGAAGACTTTTGCTCACGTGTAGTAGATGCTGATTTTGCAACTGAGGAAGAAGGGGCAATAGTATTGGAACTAGTACTAGTTGAATATGTACCTCGTCTCAAATTGAAGCGTGCTTTGGTTGCATTGGATGATGGAACTCGCAAGTTCAAGGATGGAATCCTCGCGGTTGGTTTAGCATCTTCGAGCAATTGCTTTTCCGTCTTTTGAGCTTGGTGCACCAAATCCACAACGGTGTTGTAGGGCTGATATACCACAACGCATTTAATGTTTTGGTTTAGGCCAAACAGAAAACGCGCAATGGTTTGCTCTTCATCTTCATGCACTCGAGCCCTAATCATAGCTTGCTCCATCTCCTTGTAGTATTCCTCCACCGAGCTGCCTCCCTGTCTCAAATTCTGCAATCGATCAAAGAGATCACGTTTGTAATGTCCAGGGACAAAACGTGCTCTCATCTCTCGCTTCATCTCAACCCACGAAGCAATTGGAGGCTCCCCGTGCTCGTATCTTTGGTTCAGCACTTGTTCCCACCAAATCAGCGCATAGCCATCAAACTCAAGTGAGGCCATGTATAGCTTCTTTGCTTCCGAATAGTTATGCATTCGAAATATCTTCTCTACCTTGAGCTCCCAAGTGAGATAGGCATCAGGATCAGAGTTGCCTTCAAATTTTGGGATGTTGAACTTGACTTTGCCAAACTTCTCTTCAGGATGATCATCATGGCGGCGACCACGGCGTTGATAGTCATCATCGCGGTGCAGCATGTAGTTGTTGTCGATGTCATCTCGTCCACGGCCTCTCCCTAGACCATGGGCAGCACCACGGCCTCCTCCTCCAGGCCCTGGAGGTGGTGGTCGAACCACGTTGGCAGCGGCTCGATCTCTCCCCACTTGGACCTCACGTGCCAAACGAGCAAGGATCTCCTCGTCAGTCTCATCACAGTCTAATCCTCCTCCATGAACACTAGCATCACCTGGTGTTCGTTCTCGATGTAGCTCCTCCAGTTTCTTTTTCAATTCACTGGCCATCTCTGAAGCGATCTCCCTTCGCAAGATGCTCATGTTCTCATTCAATTGTACATTGAAAACATGGGTCATCTTGTCTAGATCAGCCTGGGTCATATAGGGTGTCGGTTCCTCTTCTTCTTGTCCTGACATGGTGAGTACAAACAGAAACAACAAGAAATATGGATTTTTTTTTTGTGGTAGCACTCAACCTCACACTCTCCTTACCAACCAAAGTTCTTATGCTTTTCTTCACTAGATTGAGGTGTTGTACGCACTCTGGTGGCAGTAGACGATCAAAGGTGATGGATCAAGCGAATTCACTGTCCAAGTACTGTAACAACAATGGCTTTATGTGGAGCTTGGAAGGTTAAGTGTTATCCTATTCAATCCAAAATTCTTGATATTGTAAAGTTAGGTAACAATCCAAACTAGAGCCAATGCCTAGTTGCTGATCTCAAGATATAAGTGAAAGACAAAGCAATTCACACACAAAGATGACGTAACTTGATGCAACCAAAAGAACGAGCTAACAAAAAAAAATGAGTGATAGAACAAACAGCTCGTGTTGCACAAGTTGTAGAAAAACACTAGCTAGATTGCACAATATGAAATTGGCCTATGGATTTGCACACAACGAAGCAAGAACACAATTTTGATCGAACACAACTCTTTTTTTTTTAAGCTTTCAAAATGATGCTGACCAAAACAAAAATTGGTAACTTTTTTTTTTATATATTTTTTTTTTAGGATCAGCACACAAGCATGGGCACAAGATACTCTACTGTTCAATCACTTTCAAGATATTAATTCAAGTGTGCACAGCCCAAATACAATTCTCAACAGCTAGTCTTATGTAGGTTCAAAGTTTTCACAAAGGATAGATTAGCTGTCAAAGGATATACGTGATTTGAATTTTTTTTTTTGAACTCAACGAAAACAAAAGATACGCAAAGAAGTCTGGATCAGCCAACTAAACAAAGACTCTAATAGACTAAGACCTAACAAAACTCACAAAAATTTCAGATTGAATCTAAGGCGAAAGAAAAAAAAACAATTTTTTTTGGCCTTTTTTGGTGTATAGGCTGAAAACAGATCTAAACTAAAGGATAAATAATCCTACCGTGTAAACCGAAGCTCTGATACCAAGATGATACAGGGTGCCCGATCTTCACGACGTAGGATCGTTGATAACTCGTTGATTCGTGTAACCTGACGAACCGATGGCGCCAACCACTGTCAATACAGCAACCTGTGACAAAAGAATTCGCCCAACCACACGCTTTGATCGTTGTCTACTTGACCACGCAAAAGTAGACGCACTGTTCCTGCAATCAACGAAGAAATTACAAGAACAATGGTAAAGAGAATAACTCCCAATTCGAGGCGGTGGCTTATGAGCACAAACCCTAGAACAAGAGCAAAAGTTTCTCTGAAAATATTTGTGTATTCAATTCGTGGTTGTCTCAAAACTATGACCATGCCTCTCTTTTATAGAGGGTGGTATTTACAAAAGATATAAGGTTTAAACTAGACTTTCAATCTGAATCTAATTCAAAACGGAATAAAAATCCTAACATACTATAAAGATAAAAGAAGTCCGGAATTAATCTTCTCGGATTCGGATTCGGACTCGGACTGGACTTTTTCTTTCTGTGCAGTCGTTACTCTTTTGGGTCTCCTGGTTGCATACGATGTCGGAATTTAATGATTCTTGATTTTTTCGAAAGCTATTTTCAATACCTTTCCAAAAAGTGCTCATGCAATCCAATTGGACATCTGTGCTGAGAATGGTGCTTGGTCGAACTGGCTGGTCGAACGCGGGTCGGCAGACTGTAGGCCGAGCAGAATTCTTTTGGTTGTAGCGGTTGTAATTCTTGACGGAATCGAGTGATCTTGGGCTTGTTGGAAAGCTTAGGAAATTCTCTTTCCACTTAGTAGGTGTACGACCAGATTTGATGAAGTTCTTTGGCTCATACGTTGCTATGTCCTTCCTGTTATGCTCTCTCTCTTTATATCTAATCAATATTAAACAAGAACTATTAGGTAGCAGCATGTTTTCATCATAATTTAATTCTTTAAAGAACAAAGTCACCTGTTGATGTAGTTGTTTGGCTCTTGCTCGAGTGATTGGTCCTGTATGTTCCTTTAGTCGAGCACTAGTGCTATTAGTGCTAGGGATGTCCTCATCAGGAAGGATCTCTTCTTTCTCCAGTGCCACAAGGCTCTCCTCTGTGTGGTGAACCGATCGGCTCCAAGACGCCATTTTTTGCAAAAGATTGTGAGGAAAGCTGGCGGCTTTAGGGGCAATGGAGAATGAGGAATGAGAGTTTTGTGCGGCGAAAGTTCTAAGGCAGATTTCTAGTTGTGTGGCTTCCTTAGGAAGCTACCTGCTCCTTTTATAGGCCCGAGGCAACATTCCATTTAGGGCAACATTCCATTGAATATTTTATTTATTTCACATAATGGATGCTTTCTTTTGGAGACCCATTATGCACTCCCCACAGTGAATCCGAAACGAAAAGTGTTTTTTGTTTTGGATTTGGGGGCTAGGGTGTACGTAAGAACGTGAAAATGCTACAAAGATTTTCGGAGGAAGTTATTGTTCATATTTTTTGTAAGATAAATTTTCACGTGTTGGTCACAATGTGTTCCTGTGATGATTTTAAGGTTTGCATTTTGATCATAATGATATTCTGTGATCATTGCAAATGGATAACCGCTATACAGATGGTTGCCATCTGGTCAAGGTATTATGTTATCAAGACTTCAATTCTGATCGGATTTTAGTTTTGATCGCTATAACAGTTCTTATCGGATTTCAGTTCTGACTGTGGCTTTGGTTCTGATCGCGGTACCAGTACTGGCCTCAGTATGACATATTAATACGTTTCTAATCGCAGTACTCAGATTTACCTGTGTATGCGTGGTCGTAAAGACATTACTTATGACCATAGTTTCGCACAGAGATTATGAAGAGTTTTTTAAAGTAAAAGAAATCTTTATTTCTGACAATCCTTGCATACAAAAGGGATACAGGCGACCAAAGCATTGACCTAATCCAAGAGGAGTTTACAAAGTTCTCCTAGAGACATATTGGTGTCAGTAGGATCTACACTGACCGCTCCAAGAGAACTAGCAACTACTCTAAGCCTATCTACATTGTCCCTAATCAGAGACGCACTACCATCCCTGATCGAATCGGAGAGTTCTCGCTATTGTCGAGCGTAGTCCCTCTCCAAACAGAATTGGTGAGCCTCTTCGCGGGATCTATCAAAACATTCTGCCAGGTGCAGAATGGCCGAAGACATCTCTTCGGTCTTCTTCTCCAAGGCCTCTTTTCCCCTTGGAGAGTCTGTTCGAGGGAAGGAGGTTGAATCTCAGCAGGCTGGTCGCTGGGGGCTCCAACAATTTTCATCTCCTGCACATGAATGTGTTAGTTTTACAAGTTAAAATGACTAACGGAAGGAATGAAGATAATTACCAATCCTCGCAAGTGAGAGGTTGAAGTATTTCCCCCAGAAAGTAGATCAACCGATAAAATCTGGGGACTATCAGGTCGTGGAAGTGCAACTTTCCCACCAGAAGATTGTTTCCCCAACACAAGTTGAGGATTATCTGGTTGCGGAAGTACAGTTTGCCAGCCAGAAAATTGACCCGTCAAAAGACGGGGATCACTGGGATGCAATGGAGAAAGCTGAGAAGAAGGCTTTGAAGGATTATTATGGACCTCCAAAGGTGGAGATGAAGGTTTGACCTGCCGAGGTGCATGAACAGGGAGGACTACAAGAACCAAAGGAAGAGAGAGCAATGATGCGTCTCTCACCTTTGTGCCACTGGAAGATCCCTCGTCAACCTTGGGTTTCTTCCTTGGAGGAACCAGATCTTCGGTCGTCTGTGAATTTCTAAAAAAGCGTTTGCTCAGAGCATAAGATGGCAACTTGAACCAAGAAATTCTAGAGAAGACTTACTTTCTGGAAATCTTGGTCAAATTCAAGCGCCACTTCCTCTTCATCACTTTCAATTTCAATGATGTGTTGATCTGCCATTGAGAAGTGTACAAAAGAGAAGAAAAGATGGCTTTGGAAGAGACTTATCCGAGAAAGGATTTGTGAAGTTTTAAAGTAAGAGGCTTCGGTATTTATAGCCCCCGGGGTGACGGTTCATTTTTTGAATGCCTCGAGCCTTTAAAACATTTACAATTTTATCTCGGGTTAAAAGACAATTCTATGGCGCCATCATTACCTGTCAAATACTGCCCAGAGTTCGTCTCAGAAAATAAACCGCCACACTTAGTGCGCCACGAAGTGGAGGATTTGAAGCGTCGGGTCACATATCCGATGTAAGTTTTAAAATTTGAAGTAAATATGTCTCTTAATTTTCTTCAAATTTGGGGACTAGCTGACGAGGATTGTTACCTGAACTAATTCAGAATAAATGCACGTCTGGTTTAAGACAGATTCGAACCAGGTGAGTGTCCGTTAATATGATCTCAGCTGTCCAGGGAAGCGCGGACACATGGTCTCAGGCTCTACGCGATCAGGCCGTAGATAGTGCGCGGTCAGAAGCCCGTAGGCGATGCGCGGACGAAGGTCGCAGACGGTACGCGGTCAAGTAATTGCGGACAATGCGCGGTCAGAAGGACTTTGACTACTTTCGACCTGTTGCATCTAGGCCTTCATGCCTAACCCTAATTTTGATGATTAATGAAAACAAAGTGTTTTAGACTAACTATATTTTTGAGATTGTTTGATACAGAGCTCCATTGGGAAGATAGTCAAGATGAACAAGACGAACCCAACACAAAAGAAGTAAAAGCACAAGTCGCAAAGAATGAAGTCGAGACGCAAATCGCAAAAGTACAAAAGACCTAAGGTAACATTGTCTTTATTTTTACCGATCTCGGTGTTGGAGTTGATCGGTTTAGGAAAATTGTTTTTAGCTTTTAACCGTACTATAAAGAGGGGTGGCGAAAGTCCTCTCTTTATCTCCAACATAAACCGAGAAACTTAGGTCATTGCATTGCATCTATTTTGGTTGGATTTGATTTGAGAAATTTGGATTTTCAGTTGAGTTTTTGACAGCAGAAGAGTTTTTCAAATTTCTAGAAAGATCTAGGCAGATCTGATTTTTGCTTCTGTTGACAAAATTGTAGCCCTTAAAATTATCTTTCAAACGAACTATTAAACACCTCTTTTATATTTCTGGATTTAAAGTTATAGCTGTTTTTGTTTATGCTAACTGTCAGTTTGCTAAATTGACTGTCAGTTTGAATTAAACTGACATTTATCCACAGAGGGTGTATTTTGGGCTCAAAATTTTTGTACTAAACTGACTGTCAGTTTGTCCATACTGACTGTCAGTAGGGGATTCGACCACAGTTATTTTTATCTGAGTTTCTATTTGTTTTGGTCGAATACTTGGTCGAACTGACTGTCAGTTTGCATAACTGACTGTCAGTTGTGGGTTTCAAGTTTCCATAAAACGACCACGAACGGCTAGCAAATTTTTATCCGTAAGATTTTTCGGCCGTTGTACACGAAACTGACTGTCAGTTAGGCAAACTGACTGTCAGTTTGTGTTGCTGATTTTCAGCCCTAGCTCCAACGGTTCATTTGATTCTTGAGGCTATAAATAGGATCTTTGGGCATGAGTTTTATACAAGAAGCAGCAGCACTCTCTTACACACTATTGAGCTTTAGTTTTCTACACAAAATCTTGATCTGTTGATCAAGTCGAGTGTTTTTTGATCCACCGAGAGTTTCAGTTCAGTGCATTTGCATTCACGTAGTTTCTCGGTGTGTGTTTGGAGGTCTAGAGAAGACCTTGCTGCCTATTACTCTTGGTAAGCGCCCTCACCTAGACAGTTCAGAGGCGTGGCCGTTGACCTCTCCAGTTCGGAGATTGTCAGAGAGGCTCGGCAAGTTTGTACAAGGCATCGGTGCTCGCCTTTCTGGAGTGGACAAGAAGCAACCGTTAGTTGATAATACTCTTCGTGAGTATTGAGGCAAAACTCAAGTGACTTGAGTGCTTCAAGGAGGACTAGTGAAGTCTGGGCGAGTCTCCGATACCTCAGTAAAAATTACTGTATTCGTTTCTCTTCTCATCTTGCTTTTTTTATTTGTTCTTATTTTACAAATATTTGTTTAAGTTTTAAGTTTTAAAAGCCTCCTATTCACCCCCCTCTAGTCGGCATCCTTGATCCTACACGACCAGGGCGACTCGGGGTTGTTTATGCCCTACAACGAGCATATCCCGAGTATCCCGAAGATTCTTCCACGTATGAAGACAACTACCAGGAGGTTAATATGTGCGGTTATTCCTTTAATTGCACGTGTTAAGCCTGCGTGGAAGTTAAGTGCGGTTGTCAAAACTGCACCCGAGCAACTGTTCGAAGCCGTTGTGCATTGGCGCCCTTTCGGCCAGTATAAAAGGGTGATCAAATGCACCAGACGGAGAGGACACATCAAGAAGAGACAATACGATCAACATCGATAAGCTTCCATAGGCTAGTTTAGTTGTGTTTCGCATAATCACACGGAAAAGATCTTCACCTGTGATGATCTTTTCCACAACTTTGTAATCCTTTTTCCTACATATAGTGAAATCCCAACAGGACGTAGGGCTATTACTCCTACCATCGAGGGACCGAACCTATATAAATCTCTCTGTGCTCCAACCGACTTTGGTTCATCATCCCTTCCCAGAGGGACACCCTGAAAGGTCTCACAACTCACAAATTCTGCATAAGTTCGACTAAAGACCCCGAGTCTGAATCGTCGACACTAATTATCTTCAAAAAGTTTTAAATACTAAAATTTTAAAATAAACTTGTCTTGGTTTGTTATGTGCTTTGCTAAAAAATACTCTGTAGTTTTTTACAATGTAAAAACTGAGAAGAGAATGTCAATTTTCTATTTGTTTGCTATAGTTAGTTCATTTATTAAATACTTTGAGATTTTAGAATATTTTTCATAATTTATCTGACATTTAGTCTTTTATTTTCATATGTTTCGAAGTTTCTAATATTTCTTTAAATATTTTATATTAACATCACTTTTGGAATTTAATAGATAGGGATTTGATTGTAATGTTTTGTGCAATGAACACTTCTATTGCAAAATTAAAAAAAAAAGTGGGAGAAAATTACAATTTTTGTGTAATAGCATAGGCTAGTAGTGAAATTTATTCTCTAGTTTTGAGACATAATTAAGAGTTGTCAAAGACTTGAGAATTTTTTTCTGAGTACGCTCTTTGGTTGGTATTCTAATTTTTTGAAGTGAATAGGAGTACAACATTGTTGACAATGGAAGGGATGCCTGTGAGTTATCGGCCCTTGATTTTGAGCCATCAAGAATGCTGGAATGCCTGGAAAAAGGCAAGGCAATGGATGACTAGGTTTTTAGAAAAAAAAGTTGTGGGATTAATCACGGCATTATTAATCTCTAAAAATAATTAAATAACTTATACAATTGTAATACGTGATTTAAATTTATAATTTATATGTATTAAAATTTGAATTATTCTCTCTATAGAGATATCAGGTGTCTTACTTTTTAGACTATAGTTTATTTAGGATTTCAAGAAGATAACTTTTATCGAGATACCAACCAAATGTCTCATTGGTAACTAAGAGGTTGCCATCAGCCTCTTATGGGTTGTTAGGTTTGTGAAATTCATTATGCTATATTCAAAAATTGGATAGACAACCAATTTTATTAATTTTATTCAATTATACTTCTTGTGGAATAAGTTCATGTTAGAATGAAATTATTTTATTCCACTACTGAAACAAAAAATCTCTACGATCGAATAATTATGTTCCACTAATCAAACAAACATCTAAAATCCAATGATTCTAGAATTGGTGGATTTCTAAGACCACAAAGCCATATAGATAGTGTTCGCAGGGTGGGTTTAATTAGCGAGATTTTAAATAATGCAACTTGCACTTCATATTATATTAAAAAAATATTGAACTTTGGTACAATCATCAATCTATCAATCAGTTTTGGCCACTTTATAGGTAGCACTAAAAATTTTCCACTTGATGTCATATGCCAATAAAGAGACAAACACTACTTTGAGTTATGCCATTATAATCTATACAAGACATTTTGCCTTTTGGATGAGATAATAGTATATAACAGCAGAACACAAAATTCTGTGGTAAAAAAATAAATTTTCACTTATATTAAGTGTGCATTTTGGCAGGATGGGGTAACATGGCTCCTGAACAAACTGAGCGAGTCGTTGGGTTACATCCTGGCAGAAAACGGGAACGATGTGTGGATTGCAAATAGTCGTCGATCCATCTACAGCCGTGGCCACACGTCACTCTCCTCTAATGATCCGGTATAAAGATTAACAATTAAGCAGTAGTAAAAGAAAAACCTAATACATACTAAATATATATAGATATGGAGTGTAAATTTTTAATTAGATGCTAATATATTAATCACATCAGTTATTTTATTAAATTACTAAGAAAAATTTTCAAAAAATTTATGTGGATAATCCTATAATTCATCTATTATCATACAAAATTTGAAGTCCAAATTTGATCAATGTTGTGAGAAAAAAAAAGAAAATTTATAGAAATAAGAAACAAAATAGAAAATAAATAGCAAAAAAAAAAGCCACTATTTATAGTAAATATCTCTTATTTCTTTTTAAAAAGTTTAATCTATTATGAACTTAATTTTTTTAAGATGTTAGAGATATCTACACCATTTTTTTAGTATTTTATGATGATTAGGTGACCTATATTAGTATATTAGTACTAATTAGATTGTGTGTGTGTATATATTGAACATAATTTGGTGGTAAAAAAAATTCAAATGTACTAAGGAAACTTTAATGTATTAGGCGTACTGGAACTGGTAATGGGACGAGCTAGCAAACCATGACTTTTCAGCGATTGTACAGTACGTTTACAATCAAGTAGGCCAACAGAAGTTGCACTACGTGGGGCACTCCTTGGTAAGTGGATTGAACACACCATTTCGTTTATCAATTGGTAAAAGAGAGTGAATCCATAATACGAGTCTTTTTTTTGTACAACTTGTTCACTTTGTAGTTTTATTCTTAGAAGATATTTTAGAAATAGATCTAGAATTTTTTATTTGTGGGGTTCAATTATATAATTTATTTATATATTTAGTGGGTCTATTTCTCTAAAATATTTATAGTTGTAAGGATTTTAATATAAATTCAATGGAAATTGGGTATTTTTAAAAGAAGTTGTGGGGTGAGTTGACCTGTGCCTTCTAATATGGATTGGTCATTAGAGTGTTTGGTTTCACAAAGAAAAAAACATATGAGATGATGTTATTGGAATAGTTTTGGGTAAATTAATTGTTTAGTAGTTGGTTTGAAGTGACACAAGATAGCATAAAAATGATGTTTGCTTGATTAGATAATATTTTCTTTAAGTGACTATTTAAAAAATGGCCCCAAATCAGATCCATGCTCCGCCTCCGAAGGGTTTCGTGTGCCTCTTGTGTGACGTGAAACTAGGGTTCGCGAGTCTCTCTTATGTACGTGAGATCTGTCTCACGTAGCACATCCAATCTCTTCCCAGATCTCCTTTGTTGATGTACGGCCGTTTCCTCTTCCACTCCCGATCTCTCCTCGCTACGACTCCAGACGACCAAGGGGCAAACCTAGCTTCGCTGCCCATCCTTGGCCTATGCCTTGTGAAGGGGAGATTGGTCATTTCTCTGGAATCCGATAGTGTCAATGAGGAGGTGTGGATCCCTTGGAACTCCGGCGAACCCTTCAGATCTAGATCTGATCGACATGGCGGAGGAGGAAGTTATCTCCCATCGAGAGGGAAAGGAGGAGGGTGAGGGGGATAGCGGCTCTCAGAAGATAGAAACGGAGATGATGTGCCGCCTGAAACTCACCACCGAGGAAAATCAGGCGCTAGTCTTGCAGGATGACAATGAGGATGAATTGGTGACATCTAAGTGGGCGATCATTATTAAGGTGTTGTCATCGATTGTCCTCCATATCTAGACGATCATGGCTGCGATGCGATCGACGTGGGGAATCCCTAAAGGTCTGTCGGCATGTTCCATGGGGGACAATCTGTTCATCGTGGAATTCGCATGGAAGCAGGATAAAGAACGAGTCCTGGATTGCCCCCCATGGTCAGTCGGCAAGCATGCAATAATAGTCCAAGAGTTTCACTACAACTTGAGACCGTTGGAAGTCAAGTTTGACAGGATGGCTATTTGGGTGCTCATCACGAATCTCCCTTTGGACTATGAGTAAGCACTGGTGCAAGGAGATTGCTAGTCTGCTCGGCACAGTAGATAAGGTGGAGGTTGATGCCCATGGGAGAGCCTGGGGGTAGTTCTTACAAGTGAGAGTGGTAATGGATATGGAGAAACCACTGCAACGTGGAATTGCTTTGTACTCTTCTCGAAGAAGGGCAAAGGAATGGTATCATCTTGTATATGAGAAGCTCCCTTTCTTCTGATTTCCCTGCGGCCTTCTAGGGCATTCTTTGCTAGAGTGCCCGTTTCGGGCGGAATGAGACGACAATGGGAATCTGCCATACCGCGATACTTTGAGGGCGCTGGATGAAAAGAAGAAACAACTCGGAGATAAGTCGGGGAACAGTTCTTTAGTCGGCCATAGCTCGAACTATAAGATTGCCGAGAGTCATCGGCGTCGAAGAAAGCATCAACGACCTTGGATTGACAAGAGATACAAACTACCAACCTTGGAGGGCAAGTGGGGGAAGCGGTAGTCAAGATAGGAGAAGTATGCTCTCCTCTTAAAGCTAAAGTATGCAGCCAGGTACAGCAGACGCACGTGAAGGGTAGTGTGCATGGTACTGTTCGTAAGGAGCTGTTCCCTGTGCAAATAGAAGTAGTGGCTAGGATCGAGAAAAAACACTAGCAGATTAGGGGCTCACATCAGAAATCCTTGAAGAACCCTCCTACTGAGTCAAGCCTGGCGAACACGCTTGCTTTAATTGCAGTGGAGAAATCCTGTGCTCAGCGTCTTCTCCGTGAGACAAGGAGTGAGTGTGTTCAGCTGGAGGAAGGTTTGGGAGAGATTAGAAAGAAGCAGAAGAAGGAGCATGTGGCGTCAACATCTGAATCGGCAGTGGCTAGACCCCAGCCTGCCGAGCGACATGAATCTCCTTTGCTGGAACTGTCGAGGATTGGGGATGGACTTGATAGTTGCCAAGAAGTGTTACATGTTATTTATATATATGTATAGCAGTCTGTGCATATGACCCATAAGATCTATTTAGTCTGTACTCTATATATGTTTGAGTTCAACCCTAATAGAATTCATTGATTGAGTTCCTAACATGGTATTAGAGTCAACAGCAAAACCTTAACCCCCTTCCACCATTCTCAATCCCGGAGCCGGCAAAGTCCGGCCACCCAAAATCCACAGACTTTTATAAGATAAAAATCGTCTGCATGTGATACTCATACTATCACAAACGGTTCTGAGTTTAGAACCCATCGCCGATAATGACACTATCTCAGATGGTTTTATCCTCAAAACCGTCTGCGATACTCATACTATTACTAATGGTTCTGATCTTATAACCGTCTGTGGTAATATGAGTATCACAGACGGCTTTGATCTTATAACAGTCTGTGTAGTAAGAGTATCACAGATGGTTTTGATGTTATAATAGTCTGTGTAGTATGAGTATCACAGACGGTTTTGATCTTATAACAGTCTGTGAAGGGAAAAATCACAGACGGTTCAAAACCGTCAGTGATAGTACTCGATTATCACTGACTCGAATATCCCTGATGGGTTAGAACCATCTGTGATGACTGTTTTGACCCGACTGTAATAATGAATTATGTAGTAGTAAAATTACATGCCTCCGTCACATGTCGTTGTCACCTCCTGTGGATCCTTTAAGTGTGCCGTGTAGATTGTGCGCCACCGTTGCCGATCCGTCGCGCGTAGTCATCGCCTCCGTCGCATGTAATTGTTGCCTCCTGCCGATCCGTCTTGTCCGCCGCGTAGATCGTGCCGCCACCACCTCTTGCTGCTGAGCCGCCAAACCCTAGCCGCCACATCCCTCATCTACTCCACTGCCGTCACCGCCGCTGGGAGTAAATTGGAGCTCAGACGATAGTTCTCCTCTGCGTCATGTAGATCATGCGTCGTCGCCTCATCTTGCATCACCGCGCCATCTCGTGTTGCTCCACCACTCGTCTCGCGCCGCCGCACCACCTTGTGCTACGCTGCCTCCTTGGCCGCGCCGTCTCCTCCCGTGTGTCGCCACCTCCCACGCCGCTCTATGCAGTTTTGCACAGACCGGGTTAACGTTTCAGATTCATTAACGTTTCAATTTCTTTTTTTAGAAAAAGAAAAGACAGTGACTGTTTAAGACTGTACACGCGCATATTTGACTTCCGTGTACTGTTCCTATATTGTCATGGCCTCAAGTGGTATTCTTGGTAGCGCCCTTCTAGCTTCCGATATTAAGTTAAATGGTCAGAATTATCAAGAGTAGACTTCTTCAGTTCGCATGCTTCTTAGGTCTATCGGTCTTTTATCTTTCCTCACTGCAAATCCTCCTAAGGAGCAAACTAAGGTGGCTATTGCTCAAACCTAGAATACTGGTGATGATCATATTATGGGCATATTATGTCACAGCACTGGATATCCATTTGGATGAGTTTCATTGATCTTCCTTCATCTGGACTGATGTGGGAGTATCTTCAGTGCCGTTACTGGCAAAGCAAAGAGGCACTTCGCTTCTCTCTTCAACAGAGTCTTTAGGCTATGAGCAATAGGATCAGACCATCGAAGAGTTCTATAGTGCATTCACGTGTATCTCTCGTCAATTGTACTCTATGGTGCCCTCTTCTTGCTCTGGTTGTACTGGATACGAAGCTAAGGAGCGATATGATGAGCAAAACCTTATGTTTGACTTCGTCATGCGCCTTTGCACTGAGTTTGAACCCATTCAGGCTCAACTCCTTGGGTGTACCATACTTCCCACCATGGCTGAGGCCCTAGCTGCTCTGATTGCTGAGGAGACTCGACTTCGCTCCCTTGCTGGTTCTTCTATGTTATCGTAGCGTACTGTTCTAGCGACTTCCCATCAGACGGATTCATCCCATGTTTTTTTGGCTTCTTCCTCTACTCAGGTTATTTACTCTCATTGCAAGAAACCTGGTCATCGTGTACAGCGGTGCTTCAAATTACATCCTGAGTTGAAGCCACCGCGAACATCATATCGTTGTGGTACTACTGCTGCATCTTCTTCAGTTTCTGTCAGTACTTTAGAGCCACTTTCTACTCAGCTCAGTCATCTTCAGACTTAGATGAGTTGATGAGGATATCACTTCTTCGGATACACGCACCAACCATAATCCTTCGCTTGTTACACAAGGACCAATAACGCGCAGCAAAGCCCGATTGTTGCATTGCCAGGTGAACTCATTCCTAAGTTTATATATATATGGTTATGAGAATGGTTTACTACCTAATAGTGATAATATTGTACTTAGGAACCATGGAGAGGAACAGCAAGGATGCAAGGACCAGCAAGAAGCCCAAGTCGAGTTGGAGTCCGGGATAGATTCAAGTTGGAGTCCGGTTCGGCCACCCAGGAGCAGCCTTCCTTCAAACGACCATAACTCCCTCAAAAAAAATCCGTTTGGGATGTTCTTATAGTCCACGGAGAAACTCACGACGAGATCTTTCCAATGGATCTAGCCCCACATCCAAACTCCTTCTGGATCGCCGGCAATTGATAAAACAAGTTTCAACCAGATTCTGATTGGGCCTAGTCGGTGCTGCATCACCTTTTTGTTTGGGTCAAGGACCATGTATGGAGTTAGAGTCCGAGTAGGGAAAGAGTCCATGTAGGTTTCAGGTTTTCTTACCTGGCTACCGGCCTCTTTTACCTCCTCTATATAATCTGGCCGAACCATTAGGGTTCTGCGGGTTTTGTTTAGTCATAATCTTTACTTTGTGAAACTATTGAGATATTCTTCTTGGTCGGCTAGATCAACATCAATATCTGTATTCGGAACCCCAACTCTTTTTCGTGATTCAATCTATATTTGCAATTTCAGATTGCTTGTTTATCTTGTTCTTGCTTGTTCTTCGATTGCTTGCAGGAATAGATCTTCATGATCAGGTCGATAACAATCCGAAGTTGGTTCAGTGATTGCCAGGGTGTATCAGTCGTGTACGGTTGGTAGCCGGATCGTGAGAGTCATCTTCACAAATCGATAGTTGTTGTTCTCATCGAAAGATCGGACCGCCAGCGTCACATCATGAGTGCTCTTCAGTTTCTCATTCAACAGTGTACCTCTCCTGAGACCACTTTTGGTGGAGTGGATCTGCTAGTCTTGCCGCTGCATCTACTTCTACATCAAGTACTTATTGTACTTGGCTTTTGGATTCTAGAGCTTCGTTTCATATGACTCTCAGCTAGGATCATGTCGGCCTATTACAGATGGTGCCTATGTTCAGACAGAAAATGACAACTCCTGCACAATTACCCATCAAGGCTTTCTTGTCACTCCTCATTTTATTGTTCCGGATGTGTCTCTTCTGCCTCAGCTTTCTATGAATCTTATGTCTGTTGGACAGATGACCGATATGAACTTCTTTGTTGGGTTTGATGACTCTACTTATTTTGTACAGGATCGTCCGATAAGAGCTCTCATTGGTACTGGCCATCGCCGTAGAGCCTCTAAGGGACTCTACACTCTTGATTGCTTGTGTCTTCTGCTAGTCTCTACTATTGTCGACTCCACCTCGTCTTCAATGCCTGCCTCAGTTTCCACATCTGCCGCCAGTTTTCCTCAGTGGCATCATCGACTAGGTCATTTATGTGGCACTCGTCTTTCTACATTAGTTCGTTATGGTTTCTTAGGCCATGTATCTATTGTCAACAGTTTTCATTGTACGAGTTGCAAGCTTGACAAACAGTTACAACTCCTATATCATTCTCGTACCTCTAGGTCTAGTCGTCCTTTTTGCTTTAGTACATTCTGATGTTTGGGGTTTTGCTCTTTTTGTTTCAAAATGTGGACACAAGTATTATGTTATTTTTATTGATGATTATTCTCGTTATACTTTGGTCTATTTTATGATACGTCATTCTCAGGGATTATCAAACTTATCAGTCTTTTGCTCATATGGCTCATACACAATTTTTCACTACTATTCAGGTTTTTTGTTCTGATTATGGGCTAAGTTTTTATCCACTGCCTTTCGTCAGTTTCTGTTTGTTGAGGGGACCCTTCCTCAGCTTTCCTGTCTGGGTACTCATGCTTAGAATGGTGTTGTTAAATGCAAACAACGTTATATTATTGAGACTACTCGTACTATTTTGATTGTATCTCATGTTCTTTATCATTTCTGAGCTGAGTCTGTTTCTACAGCTATTTATCTCATAAATATACAGCTTTTTCGCCTTCATGGCAACTGTCTTAGCGAGGTCTTTTTTTCATCTTCTTTGAGTTATGCTCATCTTCGAGTTTTTGAGTGTACGTGTTATGTTCTACTTGCGCCACATGAGCATACCAAGTTCACTGCACAGTCTGTTGAGTGTGTTTTCCTTAGATATACGCATCTCCTGTGATGTCTCTTTTGTTGAGGATCGACCATATTACTTCTCCTCCACTACTCGATCTACCTCTCCCACAGAGTCCATCTCATTTCTATACCTCCCTTCTATTCCATCCATAGATACGTCATCCTCAGTTGAGTCTTCACCTCTACCTCTCGATGTGTCTCCACCATTGGATATGTCTCTATTCCCACTCTACTATACTTGTCATCCTAGAGTTCCCACTACTACTGATCCTCAATCTTCTGCTTTTCCTCCCTCTGATTGTATGACCAGTACTGATGATGCTTATGCTGATGATTCGTAGCCTATATCGTCGACTCCTACATATCGGTATGTTCTTCGGGATCGCAATACTATTGTTTCTCCTAATCGTTATAGTCTTATACTGCCAATGTTGTGTATGAGCCACGTACCTGCCAAGAGGCTGCCGTTATCTCTGAGTGGCAGTTGGCTATGTCTGAGGAGCTTGCTGCTTTGGATTGTACCGGCACCTAAGATCTTGTTGTGTTACCTACTCAAGCTGTTCCCATCACTTGCAAGTGGGTTTTTAAAGTCAAGACAAAATCTGATGGTTCTGTGGAGTGCTGCAGGGCTCACCTTATTGCTTGAGGTTTTCAACAGGAGTATGGCTGTGATTATGATGAGATATTTGCTCTTGTTGTTCACATGACTACCGTACGCACTCTGGTTGCTGTGGCTACTATTCGTTCTTGGACTACCTCTCAGATGGATGTGAAAAATGTCTTTCTTCACGGTAATCTAAAGGAAGAGGTCTATATGAAGCCACCTCCGGGAATTGTGGTTCCTACTGACCATGTTTGTCATCTTCGTTGTGCCCTTTATGGCTTCAAACAGGTCACTCGTACCTGGTTTGAGTGTTTTCGTTCGGTGGTTTTAGCTACTAGTTTCTCTCCTAGTGACCATAATCCCGCTTTGTTCATTCACACATGTACACATGGTTACATGTTGATTTTGCTATATATCGACCATTTGTTGATTACTAGAGATGATGTGGAATATGTTGTTTTTGTGAAACAACTTCTTAGTGAGTAATTAATGATGTCTGACTTGGGGCCTCATGGTTATTTTCTAGGGATTGAAGTTACCTCTATTGATGATGGCTACTATCTCTCTCAGCTGCGTTATGTTCATGATGTACTTGCTCAATATGACTTATTGATACACGTACTGCTGCTACTAGGGGTGTAATCAGATCGAATTCGGTCGGATAGTAGTCATACCAAATCCAAATTCTATTAAATTTAATCGAATTCGAATACGAATTCGAATATACTTGGATTCGGATACAAATCGGATAGTTATCAGATTCGAATTCGAATCGGATTTTTCCTTCATTCGGATTGAATTTGAATGTTATTCGGACGTGGACGTGAGACTAGGTGGTAGCAGGGAGGCAGCGTGGATGCGGGAGGAGGAGGCGGCTGTGGGAAGAGGAGACTGCGGTGGGGAGAAGGAGGAAGCCGCGGGGAGGAGGAGGCCGTGGTGGGGAGGTGGCCGCCGGACGAGGAGGCGGTCGCGGGGAGGAGGAGGGCCACGGGAGGAGGAGGCTGCGGCGAGGAGCAAGCCGTGAGAGGAGTTGGCCGCCGCGGGAGGAGGAGGAGACCGCGGAGGAGGCTGGAACGGTGGGGACGGGGCGGGGACGAGAGGAGGTGGCCGGGGGAAGAAGAGGCCGTGGAGGAGGAGGCCATGACGGGGAGGAGGCTGCGAGAGGAGGAGGAGGAGGCCACGGCGGCGGGGGCGTGGTGGGAGGAGGCTGCGGGAGGAGGAGGAGGCCGCAGAGGAGGAGGCGGCGGCCGCGAGGATGGGGCGGGGATGAGGCGGCGGCGGGGATGGGGTGAATGGGGGACAGGGGAGGCAGCGGCGAGGACCGGTAGGGGACGGGGAAGAGGTGGCAGCGCTGACGGATAGGAGGGAGAGGAGGAGATTTGGGCTAAAATGAAAACCTAAAATCTTAAACGGATGTGGATATTATCCGAATCCGAATCCAATATTCCATACCAGATCCGAATCCGAATCCGAGAAAATAATCGGATATATATCCGAATCCGAATCCAATTATACAGTCGAATATCCGAAAAGGCATTCGAATCCGATTTTTTCGGATTCGGTATCCGGATTATCCAATTACATCCAAATCCGATTACACGCCTAGCTGCTACTCCTATGGAGCTTCATCTTCAACTTCATCCTACTGATGGCACTCCTCTCGAGAATCCTTCTCACTATCGTCATATTGTTGGGGGTCCTGTTTAACTTGCTGTCACCTAACCAAATATTGCTCACGCTGTAGTGTGCTCAGTCAGTTTGTCAGTGTTCCCATGACAGTTCATTATGGTTACCTACTTCGTGTGCTGCGCTATCTGCATGGGACTATTTTTTGTCACCTTTTCTATGCTCATTCGAGTCAGCTTCATCTTCATGCTTATTCTGATTCTACTTAGACAAGTGATTCTATTGACCATCGATCCATTTCTGACTATTTCATATTTCTTGATACTTCTCTTCTTACATGGAAGTCCAAGAAATAATTTGTGGTATCACGTTCCAATGCAGAGACAAAACTTCGAGTTTTGGCTACTGCTTCCTCAAAGATTATCTGGCTTCGTTGGCTATTGACTGATTTTGGTGTGTCATATACTGCTCCTACGCCTTTCTTATGCATGTGACAACACTAGTGCCATTCAGATTACTAATGATCTAGTCAAGCATGAGTTAACTAAGCATATTGGTGTGGATGCTTCTTTCACTCGCTCTCACTGTCAGCAGTTGATTATTGCTCTTCAATATTTACCGTCTGAATTTTAGGTTATTGATTTCTTCACCAAGGCCTAGAATCGTGAGTAACATCGATTTCATCTTTCCAAACTAAATGTTTTTGATCCTCCGGATCCACCTTGAGTTTGAGGCGGAGTGTTATATATATATATATATATATAGCAATGGAGATATGAGAACTATTGCTATTTTCAGAAACCAAGGATGAAAACCTAAACTAATACAAAGAAAAAAAATAAAGAAATATTAAACATGTAATGTAAGATAAATATAAAGAAGATAAACAGTAAATCACATAAGAAAAGTAGAAAATAAACAGTAATGAAAAACAGTAAACTACAAGAAAGCAAAGAGATAATAAGAACATAAATATACAAAAGGAACAATTATATTAAGAAAGCATAATACTTACAAAGGCAGAAGGTGAGTGCTTCTGCTTCCTTCACGCACGTACAAGTTCACGTTCAGTTACACGTTCAAGTTCAGTACATGCGTTCAGTTCAGTACATGCATTTAAGTTTAGTACAAATTTTACACACTACGACTCTCTATATAAAGTCTTTATTTAGTGCAAGACTATTTACAATACTACTTAGATTTTATTTACAAGTGAAGTGGAAGTTGAGGTGGAAGTGGAGTGGGAAGAGTGTTGTGTGTGGTGTTCTCTTCTCACTTGTGTACTTCCTTCCAACTTCCTAACTTCTAATTTCTAACTTCTAACTTGTTCCCCTTCTTTCTTGAGAGACTCCTCTTTTTATAGGGGTCTTGGATGTATGTAGATCCATGTGAAGGACTCTTTCAATAGTTTCTTCATATAATTTGTCCTTTTAAATAGTATTGCCATATAATTTATCCTTCTTGTCTTCAAGTGAAGTGCCTTTTGACTCATATGTCTTGTCAAAGTTGTCTTCATGTAGAATACCTTTTGACTCTTACATCTTGTCATGTTTCCATTATTGATGTATCTTGGAATATTTTAGTCTTCATGAAAGAAAATTTCATCTTCATCTTCAGATGGTTGAGCTTGATTTCCTTGATAATAACATTCGTCTGGAGGAAACCAGTTTTCTAGCCATCTCACCATGGTTCTGTAGTTTTGCAGAGTATTGTTGTCATCGTTATATTCTTGTCTTATAATGTAATGAAGATTTTTGTTTAACCGAATATCTCGATTAACAAATACCCTCATTATTTGGTTCTGGAAAATCATTTCATAGTCAGGATCTATCTTGACATGGTGCTCGAGTTCAGAGGACTCCATCCAATGCCTCCATGCTTTGTGGATTTTTTCATATGGTTGGTTCAATATTTCTTTGTCTTCTTCTGTCAAATCATAGATTTCTCGAAGCGAGCTATCAAATTTTCCTTTCAGCACACAAATGTGATGACTTGCCGGCCTCAGGGGCTGTTGGAATTTTGGGGGAACTGAGCGAAAAAATAGTTTGTAGCGACCTCGAAGATCACTTATGTTTTCACAAATTCTTTTTACTACAAATCCAAGATCGGATTGTAGTATTTGATCTAGCGTTCCATAAATGGCCCGCAATAAACCTTGATCTAGGAGAGTTTAGAGGGAAATAGTTTCTCTATATGGACCTATCTCCAAACCTCTAAAATGTTTTAAATCTATCTCCGCCCTTAACACCAAAAAGCGGTGTTTTGGTTGGAAACAAATAGTTGTATCTATGGTAAAGAGAGGAATAATCTCTTTGTATAGAGTTATCCCATGAGGATCCTCTTTACCCAAATAAATATCTAGAAAATAATCTTGAAGTCCCATAAAGACTCCCAATTTTCTCTCTTCAAATTTTTTCCAGATTAAATCTACAATGTCTTTACTGAAGTAAGACATTTCTTCGTCTATTTTGAAGCTTAATCTAGGAATTAAATGTTCAGCTGTAGAGTTATGCATGACCTTTTGATGTTTTATTATTCCCTTATTATATGTTAATCTATCTATAGGGAATGATTGAATAGATGTTGCGATAGGTTGAATGGATGAGTGCAAATTTGATAACCCTACATGCCTTCTAGTATGAGGTGACTGATCTATAGGAATTTTCTGTAATCTAGACGTATGATCTTCTGGGCTATATTCTCTGCATGAGGATGCGAAGTAATATGCCAATGCATTGAGTGCTGAAGCCTCGTCTGAGGCAGATCTAGATTGCCAAATCAAGTTTAGCAACCCTTGTTGTATTTTTGTAGCAGGAAAGTTATGATTAAAACAGCTTTGTCTCCCTTGAGATGGTAGTGGCAGGTTCCATGTGCTGAATTTTATCAATTGATTTCCTTTTGGCTTCTCCATTTTCTTGAAAAAAGATTATCTTGATGATCTATAAATATATTTTGGACAAAATGTTCTTTGTAAGGAAAGACTTTGTCCATATGATCTAGAAAAATTTCTTCCGGCTTGGAAGAGAATATCATCTCAGCCCATTTGCCTTTTATTTTAAACTGAATACTACTATCAGTTACCAAAAATGGTCTGATAGCTGAAAGAAATGGTGTCCCTAAGATAGCACCTTGTTTGAGATCTTTTACTAAGAAAAAAGAGGTTTTGATGCAGACTCCAGAGATGCAAATATAAATTTCAGGAATCCTATAACTCACGATCATAGGATCACCATTGGCTGCATTAACTTTGTGTGCAGTTTTCTCAAAATATTTTGAAGGAAATATCCCTTCCCTGATACAATTTATATCAGCTCCTGAATCTAACAAAGTTTTATGTTTCAAGGCATAATCATCAGGGAATTTGTATAGGACTTCTATATACCATTTTTGTTTGAAATAATTTTCAATAGAACCAATAAAATCTCCATAATTTTCTTTAAGCTCAGGCTCTATATTAGGAATGTTTTCAAGATTATTTTGTTTGTGAGATTCTAAAATTTGGATTTTTATTTTAAGATCAAACAATTCTTTTCTGAGAATATTTTATTCTTGCCAAAGATCCTTAATTAAAAGCTTCTTACCAATTCCTCTAGAACTCCTGATCTTTTGAAAGACCTCGTCAATAGTGAAGAACTCATTATTTTGGTTTGATCTTACCTCAAGATCTTTGTTTCCACTGATCATGGAAATATATTTTTCAAGCTGACTTATCTTTTCTTCAGAATCCTGAATTAAATCAATTGTATCCAAAATAAATTGCTCAAAATTTGTTAGGACCAAAATACTTTCTTCAGATTCTTCTTCTGAAATATCCTGCTCACAACAAGAACATTCACTGTTTTCACAGCAATTTATATCAGAAGTATAGTCAGCCTCTGAATCAATGCTATTTAAAATTTCTTCTAGTTTTCCTTTAAGGTCCTTAGGATCTGATTCAAGCAAAGCTTGGACTTTCCTTTTAAAACCATTCTTGTAACATCTATTGGCAGTATGGCCCTTTTCTCCACACTTAAAACAAGTAATATCTTTGTTTTTATCTTCTCTGTTGTGGATCTTTTTAAGTTTTCTTTTCCTAAATCTGTCGTTCTTTGGGTGTCTACTATTGAAGTTTTTTGCTTGATTTATTCTTTTTTCATAAAGATCTTGTTGGAAACCAAACTGATAACAAAAATCCCCTAATTCTCTTTTTCCCAACATTTTTTGTCTTTTAAGTTGATCCTTAATTTTGAGATCATTACAAAGATCAGCCCCAACAAGCTGAATCTTTTGAGTGTTTCTTCCAATATCTAGAGACTGATAATTGAGACTACCTCCTCATTATTTTCTTAACAAATTTCTTATTTTTTCAGCAAATAAGGGAGGTAGGCCAGAGATATATTTTTCTTTCCAAAATTCTTGATTGGGGTCAGGAAGAGTATAGAGTTTTGATAAAAATGTGTCTTTGTACCATCTAAAATCTGACATTGTTTTGCACCTCAAATTGATCAGTTGTTCTCTAGTCTTTTCGTAGATATCATCATAGTTTCCAGCAAAATGATAGACAATATTGAATAAGAGGGTGGTAATGGCATCGGAGGGATTACCCGGCAAAGCAATTCCTTCTGGATCAATCTTAATGGCCCCTAAGATGTTTTCCTTTTGCTCAAGAGTAAGATAATGATCCCACCATCCTCTAAGTTGACCAGAGAATCCTGTGGCAATCATGCCTGCCACCTGTTTATCATTGTTGCCATTGACCCTACAGGCATTGGCGTACATAACCATTTGATAACAAAGGGTAAATATTTGATATTTAGTTAAACCATCAAGATTCCATTCTATAATTTCTTTTCCACTAAAAGAAACCATATAACTGACCTGAGGCATTTCTTCAAACTGCAAGTCTGCAAAGGTTGGTCTAGGATAATAATTTCTTGTCCTAGAAGTAAGTGTGACAGGTTTAAAGGCTGAAATGTTGTTTACTAATTCATTCTTATTTTCAACTTCACCACCAGAAATATGATTGATAGTTTTGTAAACTTTTAGGCTATTCATTCTGCTAGTTAATTCACAGATAAGGTCTTGTGAGCCAAAAGCCTTTTGCTTTCCTAATCTGGTATTAGGATCTAAACTTTGAGGAATGAAAATAGGTAAAGCAGAATTTGAGCTAGAAGGCATATTAACCTTTACCTCAGGTTTATTTTGTTTGCTACATTCTACCAAAATATTTTCAATCCTATCAGTTTGTTTTCCCAAAGCATGCAGGGAAACATTTGCAAAATTTTGTTGTTCCATAAGATGACTAATATGCTTTGTCCTGGCAGGCTCTACTAAGGAAGTTTTGTTCATAACCTTAAGGGGACAGGCTTTGATATTCTCAGATATCTGAACAGATTCAAAAGGGGGATGAATTGATTCCACCACTTCTCCACTAGAAGTCTTCCAATCAGTGGAATCCCTTTTGATAACTGAGACTTGTTCTCTTTTTTCAAACAAATAATGTTCGACGTGAATCCAAAAAGATTCTTCATACCAGTCGAAGAAGAATATGTTTCTCTTTTGTTTCATCATATCAGCATACCAAAGGTCTCTAATTTTGGTTTTGAAAGGTTCTTTGACTTTGTTGAAGAATCTTTATTTTTTAATCTTGTTTTTAGGAAGATTAAACTCTAATCTGAGAAGAGGTTTGTCTATTTCAAACTCAGGTTTTTGAGCAAATTCAATGACATTGACCTCAAAATCTGAGAAAGAAGGCTCATAGGTGCTATCTTCATAAGTAGCAAAGGTGACATTTTGAGGCTTAACTGGTCTCCTTTCATATCTCATGGAAGGTCTTGACTGAATAAAGCCTTTCCTTTGTGAGGAGAAAACTACCTTAACATCTCCATATGGGGTTTCAGTCAAGGATTCTAACTCAGTTTGTTGAAGAGGTTTAGGATCAATAACTTGGAAAATAGTCCATTTTTTAGGGAAAGGGATTTCATCCCATTTTAAAGTTTTTGGGGTTATAGAGTTATTTTTGGGATTGGCTTGAAGTAAAGTAGTTAGACCCTTTGGTGTATGTTGTTTGGCACAAGGGGCTAAAGTGGTCATGGTTTTATAATAAACTCGATAAGTAACAGAGATATTTTCACTACCGGGTTCAAGATCAAAGCCAGATGTGTGAAGATTTAAGGTCAAAACCTTTTTGATATTTGCATCTGTAAGAGAAACAGAAAAATCAGGGAAAGTGTTGAAAAACACTGGCCCATTACTAAGACTAGCTTCAACTAGTCCTAATAAAGAGTGAGAGAACTTTTTATTTCTGGTGTCTCTTAAACAAGCCAAAACGGAGATATTTAACCCTTTTCTGGTTAAAGATTTGATTGCAATTTGGACCAAACCGATATGCAGATAATTATATTGAGGTTTAGCTCTAATACAGTCGATTTCATTTTCAGATAAAAGATGCAATGTTTCATGTAAGGAAATAATAGAAAGTGTTTTTTCAATTATTTTTATATAATAATCAGATCTTAAACTAAAAGCTCCTATATGATATATTTCTTTAATATTAACCTTAGGTATCTTCCAATTGGCAATACTTTTCTCTATATCTGCAAAGCATATGGAAGAACTATTTTTAACCGACATCGTCCTAATAGACTTTTCCTGACTGCTTGAGGCAACCGCCTAATTAGCAGTGCACAAAGTCCTGATCAGCCAAGACATCTTTTAGTACAGAAGAGAGAGTAATGGACAGTTTCCAGTCAACGGTAGGGACAACTCCCACAATTAAGATCAACCTCGTTCCTTTGCAGTGTTCCTTTCGCGATTTACGCCCACCAAACGCCTATCACACGGCTAAAAGGGCGACGCTACCTCAGAACCCCTGACAAAGCCAACAGGGATCTCTGCCTGGACCTACTATACCAACTCCTCCCTCCCCCTGGATTTCGTCTGGATCTCCACCTGGACCTAATATATTTCCATGATCAGTGGAAACAAAGATCTTGAGGTAAGATCAAACTACTCATAAAATTAATCATCCTGTTTTTGAACCTGTTCAGAACATCTCTATTGAAGATCATCTTCCTTCTGAGCCTGTTCATGTTCTTAAAGAAGCTTGTTCTTCAAAAGAGTCAGAGGGGAGTACCCTTCATAAACTCAAACATACAAACTCTTTAGAAGAGTTGGATGAGAGTGCCCTTGATGAACCTATACATACAAGTCATCTCTTAGATCATCAAGGTCTAAAAGAAATTTCTTCAAATACTCTTGTTAACCAAACTGAGGTGGTCAAAATATATCCCCTCTCTAGCCTTCATCATCTTGAGACTAATACTAAGGAGAATCAAGAAAATCAACATTTTGAGTCTAGGAGTAATAAAGAATTGAGGATTTCAGAGGTGGTGATTAGAGACTTGTGGCAGGAAAATCCCATGATTCTATTTAACAACCCAGTTAACTATCCTACAAAAATAGATCATGCTCCTGACCAAAGAATCAATTCTCTTATCAAAAAAGCCACTACAGCTACTCCTTGGTATCAGAGCAATATTAGCAATTATGAAGGAAAGAACAAAAAATTAATTGATATAAGATGTGCAATCATATCAGGATTCGGAGATATTAATGATAAGATTTATATTCTCTCTAAATTATACGTTGGGAAGCAAAACTTCTTGGGAGAATTTAGTCTCTGCCTTAGAGCTCAAAAAGATTGGTATGATTCTAGAAAAAAGAGAAACAGAGATATGAAGCATAAAAATGATATATGTTTTAATCTTGAAGAACAATCTCTGTTGTGTTTGGATTCAAATGATTGCGAAACAATTATTTTTACATGTAATAGACGACGTTTCACTATGAGATCAGAAGAAGTCCCTGATGAAGGTGTTCAGGTTCTTACAAATATTGAGCAATTTATTTTGGATACAATTGATTCAATTCAAGGTCCAGGAGAGAAGAGAAGTCAACTGGAAAAATATATATCCTTGATCAAAGGCCCTAAGGAATTTGATAAAAAGTTCATTCATAATAAAGGGTTTTTCATCATAGAAAAAGACATCCAGAAGACTTCAGATTTTAAAGAAAAACAATTTTTTCTCAATGATCTGAAGAGAGAACAAAATGTTATAAAAAGAGAGTTACAAGATCTTAAAAAGAAAACTCATACCTTGAATTTTCATAAACTCAGTACTTCTGAAGATTTTGTTGGTTTAATAGAAAAATATTTCAAACAAAAATGGCATGCTGAGATTTTATATAAGTTTCCTGATGGTCATATCTTTAAACACAAAACTCTGCTTGACTCAGGAGCTGATGTTAATTGCATTAGAGAAGAAATAGCCCCTCTAAGATATTTTCAAAAAACTACTCATAAAATTAATGCAGCTGATGGTAATCCTTTAGAAGTGAGGTATAAAATCCCTGAAATTCATGTTTGCATTTCTGGAGTTTGTATCAAAACCTTTTTCCTTTTGGTTAGAAATCTTAGACAGGGAGTCATCTTGGGAACACCATTTTTGTCTCTTATAAAACCCTTTTTGGTAACTACTCAAGGTATCCAATTCAAGACTAAAGGTAAGAATGTTACTATCAAATTTTGTTCAAAACCTAGTGAGACTATGTTAAATCAGCTTAGAGAAATCATATGTCACAAAGAGCAATTTATTCAGCAGATCTCTTCAGAGATTCAAAATATTAGGATAGATAAAATTCTTGATGATGTTAATTTTCAAAAGAAGCAGAAAACTTTATATGAAAAGTTTACTAAAGAAATTTGTTCTGATCTCCCTTTTGCTTTCTGTCATAGGAAAAAACATGTTGTGGGTTTGTCTTACATTTCTGATTTTAATGAAGAAAATATTCCCACTAAAGCCAGACCTATACAAATGAATAAAAGGCTGCTCGAAATTTGCAAAGAAGAAATTGTAAATCTTTTGCAAAAAAATCTGATTAGAAGGAGCTCTTCTCCTTGGAGTTGTGCTGCCTTTTATGTTGAAAATACTGTCGAAAAAGAAAGGGGTGTGCCTAGACTAGTAATTAATTATAGACCCTTGAATAAAGTACTGCAATGGATTAGGTATCCTATCCCTAATAAACAAGACCTAATTAGGAGAATTCAAGGAGCTAAAATTTATTCAAAATTTGATATGAAATCCGGGTTTTGGCAAATTCAAATAAAAGAAGAAGACAAGTATAAAACTGCTTTTACCACTCCTTTTGGGCACTATGAGTGGAATGTCATGCCTTTTGGTTTAAAAAATGCACCTTCTGAGTTTCAAAGAATAATGAATGAAATTTTCTTGCCCTACACATCTTTTATCATTGTCTACATAGATGATGTTTTGGTATTCTCTCAAGATATTGATCAACATTGGAAACATCTAAATATTTTCTACAAAACTATTATGTACAATGGTCTCGTAGTATCTGCTAGAAAAATGAAACTTTTTCAAATTGATATTCAATTTCTGGGGTATAGAATTCGTTTTGATCAAGTCATACCTATTGCTAGGGTTATTGACTTTGCTGATAAATTCCCAGATGAAATAAAAGATAAAAAGCAACTGCAAAGGTTTTTGGGTTGTTTAAATTATGTTTCAGATTTTTATGAAGATCTTGCTAAAGATAGAAAAATCTTGACAGATAGATTGAAAAAAGATCCTCCTGCCTGGACCTCGAGTCATACTCAGGTAGTTAGACAGATTAAGAACAAGGTTAAGAAATTACATTGTTTACATATATTAGATCAAGATGCCCTCAAAATTATTGAGACTGATGCCTCAGACATAGGCTTCGGAGGTATCTTAAAACAAAAGATGGGATCCTGTGAGCACTTAGTCAGGTTCACTTCGGGGACTTGGAATAATGCTCAGAAAAATTATTCTACGATCAAGAAAGAAATCTTGGCAATTATCAAGGTTATCTCAAAATTTCAAGGAGAACTTCTAAATAAGCAATTCCTGCTACGAATCGATTGTAAAGCAGCAAAAGATGTCCTTCAAAAGGATGTCGAAAATCTGGTTTCAAAGCTAATATTTGCTAGATGGCAAGCAATATTATCATGTTTTGACTTTCAAATTGAACATATTAAGGGAGAAAATAATTCACTCCCAGACTTCCTCTCTCGTGAATTTTTATAGGGACATAGCCCCAAAGAGGGATATATTAACAAGTGGGAGGCCGGTTGAGTACTCCCCAAGCAAACAAAAACTCTCCAACATATATCCTGAGAGTTCAACTCAAAAACCCCCAATGATGCCACAAGATTTTGGGCATACATCTCAATATATTCTCAAAACAGAGGAACAAATATTGCCTCTGGAATTCAATGATTTGAATCTTGGTCTCAAAAATATTATGACCAAGTATTTTCCAAAACAATCATATTTTGTGCCTAAATCTCCAGGCAAAGATCAAAAATATTATGAAGCAATCTTGCTTGAAACTAGAAGTGCTCAAATATATCACACTATGGGGATTGACAACGAAACAACAGTACCAAGTTACTCATCAATAAAATTATAGATTTGGAAGAATGGGATACCGCTTCCAACCCATATATATCTAGATCACTTTATTCATATAGTCCTAACAAATATAATTATTGGGACTATCAAGATGCATGGCAAAATGTTCTATTACTTCAAAATATTCAAATGAAGCATTCATGGTTTATCCGCTTCAAAGAAAAATTATCCAATATACCACTATGGTTCTTTAAAAATTTCTAGCTCAAGATAGGAGCTATTCCAGAAATCCTTCCAGATGAAGTTATGAAGAAGGTGGCTAAAGAATCTACCAGAGATCTGAAGGAATATCCTTTTGTCCTGATGCAATTCTGTTTTAGAGACAGGGATGCCTTGGATCATGAAGTGGGAAATGGAGTTATGTCACAACCAATTTTCGGCTGCCATAATGAGAAAATATCAGGTAAAATGGTGGGATAAGTTTGACATAAAACCAATTGTGCAAGGAAAAGAGAACATAACAAAGTCCCACAAATCTAACATGCTCAACCTAAAAGAAAAGATTACAAAGGAATTACACCTAAAGAAACCAGGACTATCAGAAGCTGAGCTGCAACTTCAAGTCTACGAAACAATGTTCAAAATGATACAAGAAAGTCCACAACCGTTTGATTCAAGGGCTCCATGTCGAAGCCTAGAAGATAAATTTTCACAAGCCAGTGACTCTGGAATCTCATCTTCTCAACAGATTAATTATTATTCCATATTTAAGCAAGAAGATCAGGAGGAGACATCAGATTTTATTACCTCCTTAAAGGATTAACAAAATCTAAAGATGAAGAAGTTTCATGAAGACTAAAATATTCCAAGATACATCAATAATGAAAACATGACAAGATGTAAGAGTCAAAAAGTATTCTACATGAAGACAACTTTGACAAGACATATGAGTCAAAAAGCACTCCACTTGAAGACAAGAAGGATAAATTATATGGCAATACTATTCAAAAGGACAAATTATATGAAAAAACTATTGAAAGAGTCCTTCTCATGGATCTACATATATCCAAGATCCCTATAAAAGGAGGAGTCTCTCAAGCAAGGGAGAAACAAGTTAGAAGTTAGAAGTTAGAAGTTAGGAAGTTGGAAGGAAGCACACAAGTGAGAAGAGAACACTACACACAACACTCTTTCCACTCCACTTCCACTTCCACTCCACTTCCACCTCAACTTCCACTTCACTTGTAAATAAAATCTAAGTAGTATTATAAATAGGTTTGCACTAAATAAAGACTCTATATAGAGAGTCGTAGTGTGTAAAATTTGTACTAAACTTAAATGCATGTACTGAACTGAACGCATGTACTGAACTGAACGCATGTACTGAACTTGAACGTGTAACTGAACATGAACTTGTACGTGCGTGAAGAAAGCAGAAGCACTCGCCTTCTGCCTTTGTAAGTATCATGCTTTCTTAATATAATTGTTTCTTTTGTATATTTCTGTTCTTATTATCTCTTTGCTTTCTTGTAGTTTACTGTTTTTCATTACTGTTTATTTTCTACTTTTCTTATGTGATTTACTATTTATCTTCTTTATATTTATCTTGCATTGCATGTTTAATATTTCTTTATTTTCTTTTTTTGCATTAGTTTAGGTTTTCATCCTTGGTTTCTGAAAATAGCAATAGTTCTCATATCTCCATTGCTATATTAGAACTATTATCTTAGGTTTACCTTATCGAGATAGACCAGACCTGTGCCTGGGTATTTATATATATATATATATATATATATATATATATATATATATATATATATATATATATAGGGGAAGCGATTCATGTGGTCTTTGGATTATTCTGGGTTTCTTCCAGGTAGTAGCCAAGGGCGAAGTGGAGGATTTGTGCGTTTCCATAATAGTGAGTGTAGTGTATCAGTGAGATCATATACAAAGAATTACATCAACATACTAGTTACTGATTCACAAGGAAATCTTTGGAGAGCTACTTTTGTTTATCGAGAACCTCGTACTGAACTGAGGCCAAACTTTTGGAGGTTGATGAGGTTCTTACGGTGCCAATGCAATGGACCATGGATTTGCACCGGTGACTTCAATGGAGCGGTGAGCAACGAGGAACATCTAGGTGTGAACGATCGCAGTGAGAGCCAGATTTCCCTGTTTAGGGACTGCTTAGAGGAATGCGAACTAGCTGACATGGGGTTTGTTGGACCGATTTATACCTGGAATAACAAGCAGGACGGGGATTGCAATGTAAAAGTCCGGCTGGACCGGGCGGCAGCTTATGCGCCTTTTCTACAGAAGTTTGATGACTGTCAAGTAGAAAATGTCATACCCTCATCGTTTTATCATTTTGCTATTGTGGTGTCACTTGCCAAATTTGAAGAACAACGTGAAGCTCAACCGTTCCAACAAAATTTTAAATATGAAGCTATGTGGAGCCGAGTGGCGGATTATAAAGTGATGGTTGAGCAATCTTGGGATGAGGTCCGAGAATAAGAATCGGGCTTGCCGGCGACATGGAGTAAATTGAATTAACTCTCAGGAACCCATAAACAATGAAGTAGAGATTCTTTAGGTTATATTCAAAAGGAAATCTAGAAACTCCAAAAGCGTTTGACAACCGTAAGAAAAGGTAATGCCATAGGGTAAATTTCAACAAAAGAGAAATAACTAGAACGACGTCTTTGTGAGTTGTTCGAGAGATAGGAGATTATGGCATGTCGATGCTCTAGAGTGAAATGGCTCTGTGAAGGGGACCAAAATCTAGTTTCTTTGATGCACACGCATCGGTGCGATGGAGAACGAATAGAATCAAATACTTGATCAAGGAGGAGGAGACGAAATGTGACAAACAAGAGGTGGCGGCAAGCTTTTATAAACATTTGTTTGAATCTGAAGCCCAGCCACTTTCTGAAACAATGCTAGAAACTAAACAGAGTAAAGTGGATACACAGATGAATGAAGTATTGTGCCGCCTGTTCTTCAACGAGGAGATAAAAGAAGCTTTGTTCAAAATGGGCCCGACTAAAGCTCTAGGGCCGGATGGCTTGCCGCCACTATAAAGACACTTGGACTTCCTCAAAGAGGACATATGTATTGCGGTAAAGGAAATTCTCCAAGGTGACAGTATTCCAAAGGGGCTGTGGGACACAACAATCATGCTAACACCAAATGAAAATTCGGACGGAGCTTTGTGGAGAGTTGGCAATGGAAGATCCATAAAAATTACCAAGTATTAGTGGATTCCAAGCAAATTCGGACACTCTGTTGCCCGAGGTATCATTGCCTGAGGAGCAGACTGTGAGCACTCTGATAGATGATGAGCTAAGAAGGTGGAGTGAGCCTCTGCTACTTTCATATTTCAGACAGGAGGATGTCGCTGACATGCTGAAAATTCCACTGAGCTCGGCTCCCTGTGAAGATTTTGTTGCTTGGGCATATATGAAAAAAGGCATGTTCAACGTATGGTCAGCATACAACCTCGCAAGGGAAACTAGGTTTCATAAGTTCCTGACAAGATCCAGCAAAGGTGAGCATTCAAATCAAGCGAAGATTAAAAAAGAGTGGAAACTCCTCTGGTTGATACAGGCACCAAACAAAATGAAAATTGTTTTGTGGAGATTGGTTCACGATTGATGCCAACAGGTACACAGCTGAGAGTAAGACATATAACTAATGATGAGAGCTGCTGCCATTGTAGCCGAGATGAGACAATCTACCATGTGTTCTGGATATGTCGATATGTAGCCGAGATCTGGAGAGAGGTACGAAAAACATATGGTGCTTGCAGTTGGTGTTTGGCATATCTGGGAGGCAAGTAATGAAGAGGAATGGAGAACCAATGGTTCATCCTCATAGAACAGCCAAAAAGATCAAGGCAGTGGTCGATATGCTGCTTGAACATGTGCTTGTTCCATCCAATCCTGCTAGGTGTGAACCCAGAATATCTGACATAAAATGCGCTCCACTGCCGGAGGACTGGGTGATGGTGAATGTCAACACATCCATTTTTGTCTACTCAGGAAGCATGAGCGCTAGAGTGGTGATTCGGAATAGCCAAGGGGACTTCATTGCTGTGTGCTATCATATTTAGAGAGTCACGGATCCACAAACAGCTGAATGCATGGCTGGCTAGATTGTTGTCCGCTTTGTCCAAGGGTTCAATTACCTGAGAATTGTCTTGGCATCAGATTGCACCCAAGTCATAGAACACTGAAGAATCTAGCTAAAGACAGTTACCATATCGGTGTGGTGTGGGGGACCACCCACCCCATACCAAACTCCATGATACGGAGCAAGACTCCCTTGTCGCAATTTCTCAGTATTCAGTTGCGAACTAGAAATTAATACCATAACTAGCAAGATACATAATTGATTTACAAAACATCACAAGTTCACAGTCGATATTTGCATTAGTGCCTTACATAAGTAAGCAGTAAACATGTCCAAAATATCCATTCAACTTTTTAGCAAAACGCGGAAGGAGCGGAACTCTACTCTTCTCCCACAGTCGCTCGATCAGGGTACGCGACGCCTAGAAAGTTGGATCGTAATCGAAGTCTTCAAAGGACTTAGACTCATACACATGTGAGCCCAAGTCACTTGGCTCTTCAACCTCTGATGGAGTAGTTCAGTCACAGGTGAGTATGAGGTACTCAACAAATCACCACTTAACAAATACAAGAATATATAACATGACAAGGAATTTAAGAAAGGTGTTTAAGGTTCTTTTCCAAACCATATTCACAACCTAACAGTTAGTCAACATGAAAAGTATTTAAAACAATCTTTGAAAACTCACCTTACATAACAGATCAAAAGTGAGGAAACATATGCCAATTGATAGAACAACTCATTCAAAACTACTTGTGCCTTGCAACATGGACTAAATCCGTTGACCATAGCATACTTCTAAAACCGGGAGTACGAAGTATTCAAATACATTTTAAACTCTGCAAAGGGGTACTGCTTTACCCATAAGACTTCTCAACTTATTACTGTTGACCATGACTATAGGTTTTAGCTCAATCAAGCTACTTTAAGCATATGAGATTCCTATGCCAGGTTCGACCACGTTACTTTAAGCATGCGATTGAGTTGAGAATAACACGCTTTTCACCCTACCTTGCTATTACACTAATTCTGCCCGGCAAAAGATTCACCACCGGTTGATGCCTTAAGAATTTCACTTTCGGTTAGAGTTCCTAATACAATTGTGAAGCATTGTAGGGATCTTCCCTCTCATACCTTCATCATAACCCTCACTCAGTATTGGCCCGCGGTGGGAGGGATCTTCCCTCTCCTCCAATAGTGAGCGAACATGAGGGTTGTGTGCGTGGGAAGGATCTTCCTCCTCCGGCACGAATCTCAGACGATACGGATGGGATCTTCCCAAACTGTTAATGTAAAGTGCTGTCAAGAGGGATCTTCGCTCACCGACCGTGTGCATGATTAGTGCTTCTTTGTCAAATTATCATTAGTACTATGTATAGCTAGGATAATAGTTTAGCAAGGATACTTGGCCATGCCTGTCCCATACCAGACTTGTGGAGGTACGTTAACATGCTATTGAATGTTTAGCACAAATTGGTTAGTCCTTAACTATTCAAGAGAGAAGTCCACTTTACATCTCTTTATACACAATGATCAACACCATTATCATTTTACCAAATTACCGACTCACATGATTTACCTCTCCTCTCTAGAATAGACATTTTTAAAAGACATCCATAGTTTCTGAAAAACAGTTTACTTGTTCATGTGGATGATTCATACTATTATTATAGCCTAATCTTGGGCATCAAGGATATTATATATGGCTTGAGAATCAAGGATGGCTTTTCAATTTGGGACAATAACTAAGCAGTTATATTCAAACATACACGAATTTACTCAAATAGCACGCATAATATTTACAAAACAAAATGCTTAACTAATTTGAAAGCATAGGATCAACATGTTCAAGGGATGGTGACTTGCCTTCAATTTCCATGACAGAATCTTCTGCAACGTCTTTGATCAGCTGCTCCTCGAGCTTAGAATGAGTGATTTCTAAACGCGATAATCATACTGAATCAACCAATCAATTAAAACATGTATAAGTATGAAACTATAAGATGAAGGTACTAAATCCTTACAAGTCTAGGTACTACAGCCTAAGAATTGGAGTTGATTAATTGAGACCGAAACGTTGAATTTTCAAAAAGGGGTATTTAGGGTAAAATGAATAGTAACCTTTTTGAAAACGGCTAAGAGTGTTGAAACAGGGTTTTAGTATTGGAATTTGAATTATTGGCAGAAGGCGAATATGTATTAGGGTTAATTAGTGGTATGATGGTTCAGACAGATTTAGGTTTGGAGCTCGGATAAAGAAAACTCAGATTTGGCGAGGTTTTAGGGTAAAACAAGGCAAGAACTCGATCCAAAAATGATGGAAATGAGATTTGAGATTTAGATCTTAATAGAAATTACATATTTGGAAGGTTTGGGCTGAGATGAACCTAATGGTATAGACGGATCTTCTATCAAAAGTCCCTACACTGGATTTGACAACATCAAGTAGATTGCATGATACTACCTAACACAGAGAAATTGAAATATGGAGGTCGGATGGAAAATCAGATCACAGGCTCTTGAAGGAAACGATGAGGCGAACAAAATGACGTGCTTGGATCTGCAATCAGAGAATCCTAAGGCAGAGAATGACAATGCATGTCAGTGTGACAGACACACACTATAGCAGTGTCAGAGGTTGGCATTGGACGCGGCCATTGGCTCAGGCGGCGCACAAGCTCACCGGCGACTAGCTGGACCATGGTCGGGGGCTGGGCTTCAGTGGCTAGAGGGCTTGGACAATAGTGAACACGATGGATAAGGTTGGCGAAGGCAGCACTCGGCCGACAACCACCAGATCGGCGACGAAGTTCACACGACGACGACTGGCAATGAAAACGACGGTGAACTGACTAAAAATAACAGTGAGAATGTTTGAGAGCATGCTGGAGATATGTGGAAGGCAATGGAGGTGACGGTTTGGCTAGGGAAGTGGTCGACATGGCTCTCCACGGTGAGGCGGCATGGCACAGTGCATGTCGCAGCTAGGACGACGATGACGACGACGACGGCGACGCGCTAGGGGCAATGAGATGGTCGGAATGGCTTGGGATGGCGATGAGGACACGTTGGAGATGGTAAAACAGAACACAATCAAGAAATGGTGGCTGGAATCGACGAGATTTCCATGGTGACTAGAAACAGGGAAGAAGAGGAGGTCGACGGTGAAACTCCGGTGAACGACAACGGTACGAGCTGAAACTTAACAGGAATGGGATTAAAAGCAAGGCGCATCTAATGGCGCCAATAGATATGGGAATGCACGGCCAGATCGACGGGATGACAATGGCGACCGGCGGTGACAAAACTTGACATGCAACGAAAATGGTGCGCCGGCGGCCAAATGGCCGGACTCCAGTTGTGAAAGATACTCACTGAGGTGAGGCAAACACAGGTGACGTACCAGGACAAGTAGACGATGGCTGGAGCTAGGAGAATGACGACGAACTTTGTGGCTGCTGGCACTGGAGTGCGCTTTGGCCTGCTGACTTGAGCGGCAGAGAGCTTCAAGTTGTCATTTTGTGTGTGAAAATGCATGAAATGCAAAAATTCCAAAGGCTAAAGTTTTTTAAGTGTACAAACTACAATCCTATTGCATTACCTGGTGAATATGAACTAAAATTAGATGATACACTCTATGTCTTGATTTATATGCAATGGCATTGGGGGTGTAGCTTGTTGGAAAAACTTTGGTCTAAGATGTAATGCATCTAATAGGGGTAATTTGGTTTCTACACTATAGTGGCTGTGTAAATGATGAGGTTAGAAGTGTAAATGTATATAAGATAATATTAAAGTCACTATTACAGAAATGCTTTTCACTATCGGTTCAAAATCAAATGTACTATCGGTTCTCTTACCGCTAGTGATCGGCACGATAGAACAAACGTAGCACAACCCTATCGGTTACAAACCGATACTAAAATACCTACACCTCCAACGTTTAGTAATCGCTATCGACAGTTCTACTATCGGCTCAATGATCCCAACCGATAGTGATGTTATATTTCTTGTAACGGTTATTCACTGGAAACCGATAGTAACGTATAAGTTTTTTCTATCGGTTAAAACTCGACACGGTTAATACCACAACTTTCTTCTATCGGTTGTAAGATATGAACCGATAGTATTACAAAGGATCATTAACAGATACAGTGATATAGTGATATACTAATACAGCAGATTTAATTTATTCACAAATACACTAATACAAAGATATACACATGCATTGCATAGATTGAATTTATTCACATATTGAGTTTATTCACAAATACACCAATGAATTTATTCACATATTGAGTTTATTCGCAAATACACCAATGAATTTACACACATGCACCAATCAACACATTCAATATATATTACACAAGTCATTTACGATGGATCGTTGATAGCCACTTCTTCCATCACTTATTGAGCCCAAATTGTTCGCAGCTCCTTCAATTGAGGTAACTCATATTGCTCTTTCAACATGACGCTCTGCATGCTTGTATGAAGTTAGGAACGTATGAGATATCCAATGTTTGACTTTGAGTCAGGATAAATAGTTACCTTAGGGAATTGGGCAAAGTTTCTCCTGATCAGGTCATAAATAAATCTCATGACATAGAAGCCACATTCCCACGATTGTGGCTGCTGATGATACTGGGATAATTGCATATGCAAAGACATAAACCCACATTAACTCGAAAGAACTAATTAAGCTTAAATTAAAAGACTCATCATGAGTAGTTCCATCCGTATTAATTACCTCATATTCTTTCCAAGAAATTGTTGTGCCCTTCGACGCGTCATGCCTCCCTCCAGCAGTAACATAATTTTTGAAAGCCCTGTATTTAATTTAGCATTGCCAGTTAATATGTTATCATTAATTAGCTAGTCAGAGAAAAATTTAAATCAGCAGTGGTACTTACGCATCTATGTGCCACGTGAGGGTGAAAACATGCGCTACCCTGTCGCTCATCGAATCGAGGTAATAGACCTCATTCATCCATGAGAAAATGACGACGAGGACCCAGTGGCCCCTACATTGCATATAAAAGTGAACAGTTTCATACATATGTTAGGAGTAACATACAAGAATGAGTTAAATTAGTAGGAAATGCACTAACTTTTGGTGGTACGGCGCAAGAATGAACTCTCGGTCCTGCTGCGCTAGTAGTGCCGTTGATATGTATTCCTCCGCATGTGCTTGGTCGTGCTCTAGCATCGTGAGGCTTATTTTGTCTGGGTCGAGGAAACCCACCTTGTCACATTCCCTCATCGACGCCAGCCTATACATGCACCTGGATGCAAAGTAGACATTAGTAATGAGTGCATACAAAGTGATTAGATTTTTGAAATGAACTGTGATAACTTCACACAACAGCAAACTCACAGGACTCTAGTCCGTATGATGGACATATCAAGCTCCTACCAGTTGAGGAGGTCGAACAAATCCTCGTGGGCCACCGATATGCTCCTGGCCTCACGGTGAAAATGACCTAGCCTGAAGTGAACTAAGAAGTTGATGTGACGCCTAGACCGAGTCAGGTACCACTCGTGGAGACTTCTGGTTATTTGATCCATATTGCGCAGAAGGTACTCTGATATGAGTGAGAACCCGTTCTTGAACGTACCCGGCTGGCTTTGTTTCGCCTTGCCTTTGGCCTTGCGCCTGCCTTTGGGCGGGGAGCGAGTGTATACCTTCGAAGGTTGGGGTGCGGTGCCGCTGGCCTCATTTGATGGCGAAGGGGCTTTCTGAGGAGGCGTGCATCCTTTGGGTGGGTTTGAGGACGTCGGAGGAGGCATGGGGGCCGAAGAAGCTCGGTCATGCATTGTGCTGGGGGTGGTGTCCTCAGGAAGTGAGCTGGAATCCATCGTCCACTTCAAGTTACGAACGCGTAAGTTAGATTTCGCAAATTGAGTATATTAATTGAGTTGTAAGCTAGAATGGCTAGGGTTTACCTCCTGTAGTCTAACACCCTTCTTGGGCCACTGTATGTATGAGCCCAATGTCTCGCCAATTGTCCGCATTTCATCCTTTGGGACGGGCAACGGAAAAGAGCTGTATCCCGAGAGGGCCATGTCCACCTGTACCTTTGCGAACCCAGGCTTCAGAAGTACGCAGTGGATCCGGACATCCTCCCAAGACTGATTTACAACCCCGTTTGCACCCACTATAGGGTCGTCGCCTATGTTGATCAATAGGCTACAGCTCTCCGGCTTCTGCAATTTGCTACAATTATAACAGGTTAGTGAAACAGTTCTAACGTAACGGGAGTGGCATCAATTGAACTGCATATATAGCTCAAGAGTTGCAATACCTCAATCAGGTCCACCGGATCCACGTGAACCTTCGAGCCGCAACTACTCAGCCTGCCAGCGTCGACCTCGGCAGCTGGATCTAAACTCTTGGACTGCACAACTCGGCTGAGGCGCTCATACTTCTCGTTCATTTGAGCGAACATGTCCGCGAATTGTGCAGTCACATCTGACCGTATCCTCTCAAACAGCTCTGAATCCCTTTCCTTCCAGCTGCGAGCCTTCTTCACCTTTTGCCCGGGCTTCAAGAAGCCTTCCTTCCATGGCACCACACCCCCCATGGTTCGCGTCCGCCCTGGATGATCCTTGTTCCCTAGAGCCCGGGTTAGGACGTCATTCTCCCTATGGGGAGTGAACAATCCCTCGGTCGCCTCCTTCGAGCAAGAGATCTGTTACATTCCAAGCTCTCCATTGTGAGGAAAAAATATATACAAACTTGTGCGCACACTAGTGATCATAGTTTTTTCTACCACACTCTATGATTCCAACTAGGAAGTTAGCCAACTTACGAGTCGCTGCACGACCTCGACGTCCCTGGGGTTTGGGAACTCCACAGTCCCCGTGGACGACACGGTTCCTCTGGCCAGCCACCAGCTCTTGCATCGCGGATCGCGGATCTCGGAGAGTTGTAGGTCAGGGGAGTCGACCAAATTCGACGCCTCGTCTTCAGCCTTCTTCCACTGCTCCTCCTTCCCCGCATAGCCGCAAGAGCCGAGCCGGTGAGGGTGGTCGTTCCTCCTCTAGATTGCCTTGTTCTTCTCGCTAAGGGCCTTCGTACCAGAAACAAGAATATTAATGCACCGCTGGTTACTGCATACAATGGTGTAACCAAGCAAAGGAACCATATATACCTTGAACTAAGGGGTCCCCTTCTGTTGGGTGAATTGCTCCCATACCTCCTCCGTTATGAAGGGGTACTTCTTGCATGGAGATTTGCCTTTAGCGAGGAAGGTACTGACGAGGACTCTCTTGAAGGTTTTCCACGTGTTGTTCATGTCCTTCAAGCAAGCTATCTTGGGACCATCGTCGGGGATGTTCCACTTGGCCTGTTTCAAATGGTGCATATAAGCAGGACTTACCTAATCTCTGGGATAAACCAAGGGAATGTGATTACTCAAGAGTTCAGTGATTTTGATTAATTTTACCTTCACTTCCGCCCACAGCCTATCCCTCTCGTCGGCCTTAACGTCCTTCCAACTCTGGACGGTGATCTTCACCCTTTCCTTCGCCAACAAACCAACATAGGCAGCGTACTGGTCGGCGTTCTTCCCGATCGGTCTCCTGAACTGGTTGAACTCACATGAAAGATCCGCGCGTTTGGCCAAACAGCACAACATCATCGCGCCTCGCGCCTTCCTCTTGCGCTGGGACTAGGCAGCGTCATCTACGTTCGCCCTTGCCGAATCACTACTATCAGCCGAGGAAAATGCAAACATGGCTTTACCTAAAATTCCATGAACAGACCATCAATTGATATGAAGAAAGGTACATGACAAAGTTCATAACTAAAATGGAATGGCAATGATGAACCACCTCTTTTTGTTAAAATGTCAAATTTTCATTCAAAAGGCCAAAAATCATCAATTCCTATCACATGGTCTTCAAAATAGATTCAAAATGGATTTGTAAACTCAATTTGCAAAGGGTTGTCGAACTGATACCTTCTTGCTTAACATAAAGATCATTTGATAACTCTTGATTGTAAAATTAATCCTATTTGGAAAATTTTTTCAGAAAAATATATTTCATGCAATGAAAATCATTTCTTTAAATTTTCATTTTAAATATATTTGATTTGAGCAATAGTTGATTCTTTTCATAAATGAAATATGAACTCAGCAAAATTCAGACTTTTCAATGTACTATCGGTTGACAATAACAAACCGATATGACATACTATATGTCCTATCGGTTTTCCAATTAAAACCGATAGTACTCAAGTTTGTATTCAGGAAAATATATAAGATTAGCAGTGCAAACTATGCTAGTCTCTCTGCAGGAACATAAAGTCTGTAAAAATTTAAATGAACCAAAATTTCAGATAAAAATTAGAAAATGGGAAATAATTCGCAGAAAATTCAGATTTGCAGTGCAAACTATGACATACTCTATTTTCTATCAGTTTGACAATAAAAACCGATAGTACTCAAGTTTGTATTCAGGAAAATATATAAGATTAGCAGTGCAAACTATGCTAGTCTCTCTGTAGGAACATAAAGTCTGTTAAAATTTAAATGAACCGAAATTTCAGATGAAAATTAGAAAATGGGAAATAATTAACAGAAAATTCAGTTTATGGTATTTACTATCGGTTCTAAAGAAGAAACCGATAGTGGACGACACTGTACGACAAATTGCTAGTGATTTTCATCAAGTCTGTAATTCTCATAGCTATCAAGTTTGTAATTCATGCACTTTTCATCTAGTTTTATATTTGTAATCCATTGAAACACATATGAACTATTGCATATAAATTTAAGAAATTGACGCGAGCGGTTTGGTCAAGAACACTTACAGTTGTTCGTGGAGTGGCCGGAGGCCGCAGTGGCGCGATGCAGTGGCCGAAGGCGGTGGAGAACCCAATTGCGATCGGCAATGGTGGCGCAGAGGAGCGAAAAAGCGAACGTCGGGGAGGCTAGGGTTTTCCGCGCGCGAGTATTTAGAATATGATCAGTTGCACTGGAGGGAAAATCGTGCGAGGTTAACCTAATATATGAATCTTTACTATCGGTTCATAATCACCAAACCGATAGTAAATACAATGGAAGTTAGGGTTTGGAGTGTTGGCATTGTTCACTATCGATTTTATGATTAATAACCGATAGTAAATTAAGAACAGGGTCTCATAACATAAAATGAATCATTACCGGTTATGAACAATAAACCGATAGTAGAGTTTAATTTCATATCGGTTTGAAAATTGAAACCGATAGTAGAATGCAATGTTATTGACCCTAAAGGATTTCCCTGAGAACAATTATAGATGATCTCAGTACATCATTTTGCACTTGTAAAGACACCTGAAACCCCATGCAAATGACTTCCAATAATTTTGAAATAAATTAACAGTAAAGACCAATCATGGAACATAAGGAATCATGCATATAGAAACTTTCTTCGAATAGCCAATCATGATGGAGATATCAAAATGACAAACCAGCCAAAAACCACGAGGAATCTGAACTTTGCAGTTTTCATATTGATTTGTGAAAAGAATCAATTATTGCTCAAATCAACTTCAATTGAAATGAAAATTTACAGAAATGATTTTCATTGAATGATATATATTTTTCTGAAAAAATCTTCCAAATAGGATTTTACAATCAAGAGTTATGTTCAAATGATCTTTATTGCCATTGTATTTCATTATCGGTTTTATGATTATTAACCGATAGTAAATTAATCCACTGTACAAGATCAAACTAAAATGTAGAACAGGGTCTCATAACACAATATGAAATACTATCGGTTATGAACAATAAACCGATAGTAGAGATTAATTTCATATCGGTTTGGAAATTGAAACCGATAGTAGAATACAGTGTTATTGACTCTAAAGGGTTTTCCTGAGAACAATTACAGATGGGTCTCAGTACATCAGTTTGCACTTGTAAAGACACCTGAAACCACATGCAAATGACTTCCAATAATTTTGAAATAAATTAATAGTAAAGACCAATGATGGAATGAAAATTTGCAGTTTTCATATTGATTTGTGAAAAAAATCAATTATTGCTCAAATCAAGTACACCAATTGAAATGAAAATTTGCATAAATGATTCTCAATGCATCACGTATGTTTTCCCAAAGAATTTTTGAAAAATGATTTGAAAAATTCTTCGATTAAAGATCCAAGTAATATACGTCACTTACATATTGCAAATTAGTCAAGAATGGTTGTCCACCCATAATCCTTCTTCGTGGTTGTCTCGCAGGTAACTTGTTTCGTCAATATCTTCGGTAGGGACAGATTGAAGAATTCCATCTAAAAATGGAGGTAGTTCGTTGAACTGATCATACCCTTCTTCATCCACAATGTCTTCGACCCCAACAATACATCTCTTACTGTGAAGGACAACGTGCAACTTTGGGTTGGCCGGGTCAATGATGTAGAACACCTGTGTGACTTGCTCAGCAAGTATAAATGGATCATCTTGGTATGTGACTCTACTGAGATCGACGAGAGTAAACCCATAATTGTCGACTTTAACATCTTGAGAGATTTTGACCCATTGGTATTGAAACAGAGGAATCTTAAGTAATACATAATCGAGCTCCCATATTTCCTCAATAACACCGTAATATGAGTTGAGTGCCCTTACTGCCCTGGCATCCTCCGAAATAGCAAGTAGTGTCACTCCACTACATTGCATAGTACTCTTCTCGTCCTGAGTTCTTGTGTAAAATGAATAGCCGTTGATGTCATACCCCTGCCAAGTCCCTACAGTAAATCTAGGCCCTCTGGCCAACCATGTAACAACTTCATCTACATTGCCCTAAGAAGCTTGCAGGACTCTATTTTCGATCCACCCAGCAAACTTCCTGTTATGTTATCTGGTGACCCAAATCTCTGGCTTCGAAGGATTTTGTTTCCGTAACATTTCCTTGTGCTTGTGTATGTATGGCTCCACCCCCGTCATGTGCTGTAAGACCCAAAAATGGGCTTTTGCATACAGATCACCAGAGGGGACGACTGCTTTAAATCCAATCGTTCCAATGCCCTAAAGCCTACCCTCATGCCAGGACGTAGGAACGCCAATTGTGATGTGACCATGCACATCATAGATAGGACCAACACTACATCAACATGGTGGTCATTAAGAGTTTCATTCAATTCTTCGTCAGCATGGTCGTCGCCGAGTGCTACCTCGATCATTTCGCCAACATGGATTAGTGTAACTTCTTCCATGACATCTACGACAAGTTGGCAACACTTCACGGCATCCTTGACATCATCTACATCAACTATGGTGTCATCATCAACTATATGGCATCATCGACCCGCACCATGGCCAGGTCGCGTGCACAGCCGGCAAGCTCATCATGCTGATATTGCGCTATCGCCGCCAGCAGTTCGGCCTCCACCGTGGCCACCTCCCCAAGCTCAAGACGTATTCAAGAAAGGCGCATCTCCACCACTTCGACGCCCTCTGGTCCCACAAGCCACATCGTTGCAAGGCCGGCCCAAGAGAGAGCCCAATTTGTCCACGAGTCTGGTTCGGCCATCTCCGCACAGTCAACTTAAAACGGATTCCCAGGGCACATACGGACTCTGTTTTGGACGTTCTTGGTATGCACGGAGAAGCCCTCGACGAGATCTTTCCAACAGATCCAGTCCCATGTCAAAATTCCTTACGGATCAACGGAATTGTCAAAACAATATGGCGACCAGAATCTGCCGGGCGCTGCGACGATCCACTTTGGGCCCATGGCCGGTGTAACCCTAGGGTTTAATGCCCCAAACCCTAGCCGTCGCTATATATTCAGTAGCCGTCATCGTTTAGACTTGGGTTTTGCTTAGATATTTTCTGCCATTGCAGTATTGCCGATCTTCGGTTTGTGGAACCCCAAATTCGTGTGCTTAATATCAAATTGCAATTCGAGATTGCTTCTTCTTCGTTCTTGCTTGTGTTCTCGATTCGCTTGCAGGAACTAGCCTTCGTGGTGAGGTCGACCGTGCGTTTGCGTGGTTGATAATGATCGGAGACAGTGGTGTAGCGATTGCAGGCTTAGATCGGTTCTGGTCAAGTCGGATCGTCAACGTCGAGTTCTCCACCAATCGAGTTTACCCTTACTTGTCAGAAGATCGGGACCCCGTCCCCATCAAGTGGTATCAGAGCCTCGGTTGCCCGTCAGGTATACTTGTATCCCCTTTGTTCATTATTCATCTTTCACCTAGAGTCCAGAAAATTGCCCCACAAAAATATTTGAGTTCGCTGTCATATCCATCGTCCAAGCCACTTTGTGCCCTTTGCGATTTCGTTTTTAGTTTCGCGTTGTTGAATTTGTATCCATCTTTATCGTCTTGTTGCTGGTTTAGAGTAAGTTCTTGATCTAGTTTGAGTCTTGCACCTTGACGTCGAGTCTAACGCCATCCCGTCGTCGTCGCCGCCGCGTCCAAATCGGGTGTCAATCTGTCAAGTTCGGTATTTTGCTTTTATCTCCTTCGTCTCAACTCCAAATTGGACAAATTCAGAGTCTAAATTGTAGCTCAGAAAAGTCTCTACAACATTGTCCATTGTGAGAAGTTCTAGAAACGCCATTTTCAAGTCCAAAATCGCGTTGGAAGTGAATCTATTTGATTTCGGATTTCCTACACAGACTGTATTTGCGGGGCCCATATCTCCTAGATTCATTATCCAAAATTGGTGTGCCATATATGCAAATTGAGCAGCACGAAACGATCTACAACTTTGCTGTTATACGTTTTAGCGTTTGAGGCCTCCAAAAATCCGAAAACAGCATAGGAAGTTTCTGGTTAGTAGATCTGTTTTTCCAGCGAGAGAAAATTGAGTGTTTGTGTATATATCTTGTAATCTCTCATATGCGGCACTATTGATATTTAAAAAAAAAGTGAAAAAGGCAAGTGCATAAAAAAGAAGCCGCACAAAGATAAAAAAAGAAAAAAAAAAAGAAAAAAAAAGCAAGGAAAAAAAAAGAAATAAAAAAAATCAGAAGTGCTTGCATCCTTTGTATCGACAGTGTTACGTCATTCGTTTTGCTTACTTGAGCTAGGTCTGAGAATGAGTTTAGGCCAGCAACTTTGACAAGTACTTTGGATATTTATTCAGTTTTGCTATTCTGATTTTGATGATTGCATATTCCTTGCTACTAAATATTGCATATCCAAACTCCACATACTTCTTATCAGTTCTAGTTCGAACTTGTAATCGCTTCGCTCACATCCGTCTTGTTATCATGAACCAGCCACCGGTTGTACCTCCTGCAGCGTTGGTAAGAACACTTATAAGAGCGTGGTAAGACGCTTGAGAGCGTGTGATTCCACCTTCTACCACCTAGTAGTTGATAGGGATAATACTTTTGTGGAACCCCAAATTCGTGTGCTTAATATCAAATTGCAATTCGAGATTGCTTCTTCTTCGTTCTTGCTTGTGTTCTCGATTCGCTTGTAGGAACTAGCCTTCATGGTGAGGTCGACCGTGCGTTTGCGTGGTTGATAACGATCAGAGACGGTGGTGTAGCGATTGCAGGCTTAGATCGGTTCTGGTCAAGTCGGATCGTCAACGTCGAGTTCTCCACCAATCGAGTTTACCCTTACCTGTCGGAAGATCGGGACCCCGTCCTCATCAAATTGGGTCAACCCTGGCCATATAGTTGGTGCAAAATTCGATCACCTCCTCGGCGGCATAACCTTCAATGATTCTGCCCTCAGGCCGATGTCGATTCCTTACATATCCCTTCAAGATACCCATAAATCTCTGAAATGGATACATGTAGCGCAGGAACACGGGTCCACAAAACTTAATTTCTCTGACAAGGTGAACAATTAGATGGACCATAACATCAAAAAAAGATGGAGGAAAATACATCTCCAGCTGACAAAGTGTTGTAGTCACATCGCGTTGCAAATCGTTCAGTCCATCCAGATCAATTACCTGCAAGGACACAGTTGCAGCAAATATTCAGATCCAACAAATCTAACAAGTTCCACGAATGGAGCTAATTAACTTGCTAGGAGTACACGCTTACCTTGCCAGATATTGTGTTGAAGAAATAACATAGCTTTGTAATTGTCTCTCTGACTTTGACTGGGAGAATGCCTCTGATAGCAATGGGAAGCATTTGTGACATCAGTACATGACAATCATGGGACTTCATACCAAACAGTTTCAAGTTCGCAGAATACCCGCATGGAACTTTGACACCATATAGGCACTGACAGAGTTCTGTTTTTTCTCTTTTTGACAAAGTATAGCAGGTTGGGGGAGGTATGTACGCTTTCCCTTCTCCAACGGTGCAAGCTCAGTCCTTATGCCCATGTCGAGCATGTCACGGCAAACGTTGATGCCATCTTTCCTCTTTCCTGGAATGTTCAACAACAAACTAATCAAACTGTCACAAACATTTTTCTCTATGTGCATGACATCAATGCAATGTCGAACTTGTAAGTGCTCCCAATATGGCAGATCCCAAAGAATCGATCTCTTCTTCCAAACATTTTTTCCTGGAGGTTTAGAACATTTACCGAACTCAACTTTGATGTCCTTCACGCGCAAGTAAAGCTCCTTACCAGTCACAAACACTGGGGCTGATCCTTTCTCAGGCTTCCCATTAAATGACTTCCTCTTCTTATAGTAGGTGTGATGCATCGGAAGGAATCTGCGGTGACCCATGTACACTGTTTTTCTGCAGTTCGATAACCACATGCTTTTAGTTTCATCCAGGCAAATTGGATAAGTCTTGCCTCCTTTCGTACTATACCCCGACAAATTTCCATAGGCCGGGAATCATTTATGGTGCAAAATATCATGGCCCGCAACATAAAATTCTTTCGCTTATGTGCATCCCACACCCGCACCCCTCGCTCCACAATTTATATAAGTCCTCGACTAACGGTGATAGAAACACGTCAATATCATTCCCGGGTTGTTTGGGTCCTGAAATTAGTAACGACATCATGATATACTTGCGCTTCATACATAACCAAGGAGGAAGATTGTAGATGCATAAAAGAACCGGCCAAGTGCTATGTCGACTGCTCATATTTCCGTGTGGATTCATACCATCCGTACTCAACTCAAACCTTATATTCCTCACTTCGCCGCCAAACTCACCGAATGTTCTGTTAATGTTTCTCCATTGAATAGAATCAGCTGGATGTCTAAGTTTTCCGTCTTTTTCCGACCTTCAACATGCCAACGCAAGTACTTCTCATCTTTCGGATTTGCAAACAGCCGTTTCAATCTAGGAATCATAGGCAAATACCACACAGTTTTGGCCGGAGGCTCTTTCTTTACCTCATCACATCCATTGTGATAAATTCTATCCCCATGCTTATACCGTGATGCACCGCATCTTGGACAAACATGCAAATCCTCGTACTCGTTACGGTACAGAACACAATCATTTGGGCATGCATATATTCTTTCGATTTCCATTCCCAACGGACACAATAGTTTTTTGGCCTAGTAAACCGATCTGGGCAACTCATTTCCCTCTGGAAGCATGTCCGCTAACAGATCTAATAGCACCATGAAACTCTTATCGCTCCAACCATTACTTGCCTTCAAGTTATATAATCTCAACACAGAAGACAACTTTGTAAATTTTGCACATCCGGGGAACAAAGGCTTCTCAAAATCAACAATTAATTTCTCAAATTTAGCTAAATCGTTTTGCTGTAATCTTCTTCTACATCACGTAACATTTCATCTAAATTGTCGTCAACTACATGGACTTCCGAATGAACATTACCAATGTTCTGATCATGATCATCATTACTGCAATCCACTTCGGGTGCTGCTGAGTGGTAGCGGTGCTCGTTTCCTCAAGATCTTCACCATGCCGTATCCATCGGGTATAGCATGCGTTAAAACCACAACGAATCAAATGACTCCTAATCTGATCAGAGTTGCTGAACCTTTTTAAGTTCATACAATCTATACAAGGACAATGCATATCTTTCTCTCCCTTCTTCGCCTTTTCTTGCTCAGCAAATTTAATAAACCCATTCACACCCTCCAAATATTCAACAGTAGTACGTTTTATTCCATACATCCAATATTCTCGGTCCATCTACAATTATTTCACAAAATTGACAAATTGAAATAAATAATTAATGACTCAGGGCATGCATGCATGAAACATCATCAATTTGCTAGGCCATATGTGTGTACAGCTGCTTAATTACATTAAATGGATATGTATGAAACCCTAATTAACTTGATGCATTAATTGGAAGAGCCAGCTAGCTAGCTGCTTAACTTCAGCCATAAATCATTCCTAACTTAACTTCAGCAAGCTATAGCTAGCTAGCCAACCAACCTAGCCTTCTAGCTAGTTTGGAGCTACATGTATCTAGTTTAATGAATTGCAAGTAGAGAGAGAGAGAGGGAGAGTGTGAAAGAGTGATCGAGAGAGAGAGGTGATGAGAAGATGACAATGCCGAGGGGGATCGAATTATCAACCTCTCAGCAAGCTTCTCTAGATCACTCTAGCTTGGAGTGTGGATGCACGTACGGTAGAAATGAATCGAGGATGGAGAGCGCACAGCAGGGGTCGAGATAAGTTGTACAATTTTACTATCGGTTCAAAAAACACAACCGATAGTAAACTAAAGTCCCCACTGTCATAACCATTAGTTTATATGACATCATTTTACTATCGGTTTGTTTTAAATAACCGATAGTAAAAGTTACTCTATTATATCGGTTGGTACAGTAGTAACCGATAGTAAAAATTCCTTAATTTCACTATCAGTTACTAAAGACAAATCGATAGTAAAATTTACTCTATTATATCGGTTGGTACAGTATGAACCGATAGTATAAAGTTCGTAATTTCAATATCAGTTACCAAAGACAAACCGATAGTACTATTTCATATATTATATCGGTTGATACAGTAATAATCGATAGTAAAAAATGTTTACATTTCACTAACAGTGTACCAGAATATAACCGATAGTAAAAAGCCTCTTCTCCACCGCTGTCGTCCTATTCTATCGGATTTTTCCCAGATTGCTTATAACCGTTAGAAGATATGTGTTAGTGGATTACATTTCTGTAGTAGTGAGTCTTGTCTAAAGGTTTATTTGTGATTTTAAAAAGCTGTGGGGGCTGATTTGAAAAAAGTGCTGGGCTGATCAAAAACTGCATTTTTGGTTACTTGTGCCAATTAAAATATTATAAAAATTTTATATGAAATTTCTATATATTTTGGATATTAAAACAAATCATAATTGCATGCTTTTATATAAAAGAGTGTCATTTTATGTGAATAAATTATTTCATTTCAGGCATAAAAATTATGATATGGTTGGTTTTCAAATATACTATGCATTAAGATAAGATGGAGCAGATGATTAGGAGATTTACAGATGGATATGAACAAACTGATAGAGAAGAGACAAAAAAAATTAGCTGAGTTGAAGCTAGAATGAGTTGAAATTTGAGAAGGGCTAATCTCAGAAAAAAATTTAAAAAGAGGATTAAAAGTTATGTTTTTGGATTGTTACATGTGATCATCCGTGATATCAAGATGTCTATCTAGCCGTCTTCTGTCATTTCCTTTATTCATGCATGTTAATAGACGTTGTATTGAGGCAGCTCATCTGCTTGCAAAGTCATCTAAATCTTATGCAGGTTCTGTATGGTTGAATGAGGAACCAAAGCTTATCCGAGCTACTCTTTGCAATGGTCGATATCTACAAATAAAGTGCAGCCCATTCCGTCTCAAAAAATTGTCACTAATCATTTTTTTAACAACTAATCACCACTAATGACTGCTAATTATTGTTCATCGCCACTAATCAGTACTTAAAATTGTCACTGATCAACCTTAATTCTTGTAACTAGCACTAATTATCATTAAGAAATGCTAATTATTATATATCATTACTAATTACTGCTGATCACTACTAAATAGTCATGATAAGTCCACACAGGATGACACAGTACCACCGTTGCCAGACGAGTTCATGCACATGTCTTAAATGAAGATTGCATGGGTGTGAAGACTGGTGACGAATTAGTCAAATTCTTGCATTGCTTTTTCTGTATCCGCCCACAGATGTACAATCAAAACGTAGAATGTCTTTCGTTTTATGAAGACTCGATTTCCCGACCAAACGTACTCTTTAATTTCTCAACTTAAATCACTGGATTTCTTATAATTGTCTATATACATGTACTCTTAACTTTAACACATATGTCCTGTATTTAATTGATCTTAGTCAAATTAGTCCTTCATTGGTAAAACATTTCATGCAGGGGACGCTAATCGCATTCGTGGCGCTCAGCAAGCAGCAGCAGGTGGATATGATGTGGTCCGCTGGCTTGTTTAGCCCAATCGCCTTCTTGGACAAGATGTCCTCGCCGTTGGCTCGAGCGGCTGTCGACTCCTCCTTTGCTGAACTAAGGCACTTGGGTCTTGTTTTAGGTTTTTGTCCTCAATAGTGAACGTCCTGAGATGTTATTGCTTTGAGTCAGTAGATGTTCTAAAGTTCTCAAAAAGCGATCACACAAGACTTAAAATGATCATGTTACGACTCACTTGAGGTTATACAAAGAAAGTATCATGAGATATTTATACAGGTTCAAGATTTAAGAGAATCTCGACTTTTGTCGATGCACCCTCGATGTTAGGTCGGTTGAGAACGTTCCTCACCAGAGGTCGTTTGAAAGCACACAAATTTGGGTTACTTACACATGTCTTAAAGGAAGGCTGCATGGGTTATTTATAGCCTTTTAAAACTCAAAAAAGAGCAAAATGCCTTAGCTTTATGCCAAAGGAAAAGGACAAAAAAGTCCACTGAGCTGATGACGGGTGGACCCCTTGAAACTGCATATTCTTTCTTGGTGATCTATTGTAGGCTCCATTCTCATGATGTGCAGGGCGCACACTCATTCTTTCAACATTGTCAGCTGTCGAAGTGATGATCGTCTCTCAACCATCGGAGTGGTCATCTTGACGACACTTGGTGAGGTGCCACTAGGAATGGCGATGTCAGGACTAAGTGTCTCTGAGCTATGATGCTCAGACTCACTTCATTTGACTCAGCAACGCCGGGAATATGTGTCCTTGTGCTACGATAGCCAGGCATACTTTTCCTAGCCTAGCGGCATCAGAACCAAGTGTCTCCGAGCTACGATGCTCGGCCTCACTTCGTGTGGCCTAGCAATGTCGAGACTGTGTGCCTCCGTGATATGATGCCCAGACTCACTTCATCCGACCTAGTGACGTTGGGACCAAGTGCCTTCAAGCTACCACACCGGAACTCATTTTGTCCGGCCCAACAACATTGGGCCCAGAGCCCTAGGCCATTATGCTCAAGAGGAAGTCTAAAGATGTCCCCTTTGTGATCACTTCAAGAAATTTTCGAACGACAACAGTAGCCCCTCATTTTCAGAGGTTTTTTGTCCCTAGGGAGAAAATTCTTCGGGAATGATGTCTGATGAATCAAGGTGAATTTCTCGAATTTGGACTTTAGTGGGGCTCACATTAGTGATGTCAACGTCTGCCGGGACTAGAGGTGATGACCTTGAACTATGTACTGTAGCATAACCAAGACTCAGGAATCGAGGTGCTCCTTCAAGCTCGGGAAATTTGAACGGAGTGGTCAAGGTTTTTTCGACGTGTGTCACGTGTCACCCATTTGTGGCACATTGTAGGCTCTATATATGGGGGAGGGGTTCCAAGAGAGCTCATTCGAACACCTCAAACTTTTTGAGTTTCTCCTCGGACACCCTCTCTTGTAGATCAAATCCTTGCCCAAAGCTAGAGACATTTCCCAGAGATAAGCCCGTAGCCCGAAGACAAAGACTTCTCCTGGAGACACTCAGGGACTTTGTCACGCTGGCCAATGTTGAAGGTTTCTTAGGTGATTAAAGCCCAGCTGAAACTTTGGCCCTTCCTTGGGACCAAGTGAACTTGGACTACTTCGGCCGGTCCACCATCATCTAGGGTGACGTCCGAGGGTATGTTGATGGCAATTGGCTCAAGCGAAGCTGGGTCAGGTTTCCAAAGGATGAAGTTGCCCCCAAGACCCAGCCATGGGAGGCCGTGGCCTTCGAGAGTTGGTTCTAGGTGGGGTTTTGCTTCCTAGTACACCACTTGATGAAGGGCTTGCTGAAATTCTACGGGCTCAGCATAGGCCATCTGAGCCTGAACTACATGGTCCGACTCGGTATTTTCATTTGGCTGTGTGATTTGGTCACCAGAGAGGCCCCTACCGTCAACCTTCTCCAGTAATTCTAGGAGATGTTCATGACCGAGAAACCGGTCATCTCGGGTGACCCAAGATCACATTTGCAGCGATCTTCCTTCAACTCTAGAAGTAAAGGCTCGATGACTATGCAATCTAGTCGAGCCAAGACCACTAGGAGGACTAGGCCACCCAGTGGTTATACATCAAGTCACAGGACCCAGAAATCATCTACACTCGTGAGCCACCGATGTTACCCTCACTTAGTAGAAGAAACCATTGGAGATAAGCCCCTGGGAAATTGAGCAGATCAAAAAGATCAGTGGAGTCCAAGAGATTATGAGCATGTGAGACCACGAGGATGAGAGGCAGATGCTCAAATTCCTGGTCTTCAAGACCCAGAGGGACATCGGCTGGGCTCCAAAATTGAGCCCTCCGAAACACGATGCCTACTGGTGTAAGTGACATGGTTTGGGGTAGACCTTTTGATGAGGACATCGCTGACACGGTTGCGACCGCCGCTCCTTCCCCTACTACTTCTTCGACGCATGGAGGCCTCAATCCACAAGCCATGCCTTTCAAGTCTTCATCAGTAGTCCAGAGCCTCATGCCAGAAGCCTCAACGCCCCAAGGAATGATGAGGACATCACTCCTATGGATGCGTCAACTTCTCCAACACTGCTTGTGCAAGGACCAATTACAAGGGCACGCGCATGTCAGCTAAATTACCAGGTGAGCTCGTTCCTAAGTTTATGTGAAACTACCGTAGAGGGCGAGTTACTACCTAATGATATTGTTCTTGTACTTAGGAATCATGGTTTGGATCAGCGAGGATGTCACAACGCACCGAGACGAGCCAAGGTTCGAGTTCATCCCGAGATGGACGCCAGTTTGGACTGCAGCGACACGTCTGTCTTCAAACGGATGCCCAGGCCACGTACGAAGTCCGTTTTTGATGTTCTACCACTTCACGGCAAGCTTAGGAGATAAGCTTTCCAACGCATCAGGTCCCGCCGCCAAAATATTTCGAAGTCACCAGGCATCGTCCAAACAGTGCGCGTGAGACAGAGTAAGACTGGTGCTGCATCACCCCTTTTTGGGCCTTCGGCCCATGTATCTGTTGGGGGAAATCTCCGCGAGACAAAGTCCATGTAAGTTGCCTGCCTTTTGCCCGGGGACGTGTCCTCCGGTGCCTGCCCCGGGCGCCGCCTTTTGGTCCCCGGGACCTGGCCTCCGGTGCCGGTCCCGGGCGCCGCCTTTCCCCTGGGGACGTGGCCTCCGGTGCCTGCCCCGGGCGCCGCCTTTTGGCCCCCGGGACCTGGCCTGCGGTGCCGGTCCCGGGCGCCACCGTTTGGTCCCCGGGACCTGGCCTCCGGTGCTGGTCCTGGGCGGCGCCTTTCGCCCGGGGACGTGGCCTTCGGTACCTGCCCCAGGCGCCGCCTTTTGGCCCCCGGGACCTGGCCTTCGGTGCCGGTCCCGGGCGCCGCCGTTTGCCCGAGGACGTGGCCTCCGGTGCCGGTCCCGGGCGCCGCCTTTCGCCCGGGGACGTGGCCTCCGGTGCCGGTCCGGGGTGCCGCCGTTTGCCCGAGGACGTGGCCTCCGGTGCCGGTCCCGGGCGCCGCCTTTCACCCGGGGACGTGGCCTCCGGTGCCGGCCCCGGGCGCTGCCTTTCGCCCGGGGACGTGGCCTCCGGTGCCGGTCGCGGGAGCCACCTTTTGGCCCCCAGGAACTAGCCTCCGGTGCCGGTCGCAGGCGCCGCCGTTTGCCCGGGGACATTGCCTCCGGTGCATGTCCCGGGCATTGTCGCCCTTCCAAAGGTAAAGTATTTGGTTCTTGATCACGTGCAGGTCACGCGAGGAGCGCCTCGGGAATCAGCGACCACCTGTCAAGCATCCAAGGCACCTGACCGGGAGAAGGACGTTGCTACCCCTCAATCCGACGGTAGCGTCCGGGGTAGTTTAGTCTTTTTGCTTCTTTTTGGGGGTATAAATAGCCCTTGTACCCCCCATTGTAAAGACAAGTGATTCATTATTATTGGAATAGCCAAACTCACTGGTGTGCTCCGGAAGCCTCTCCCCCGATAGAGCCTCCCCAGCCGACTCCGGTCGGGAGCACGCCGACAGGACTAGGGCCCCCACCGGGACCCGAACCAATATAAATCCTCGTGTCTTTTCTTGTGTTTGTCTGGCGGGGGAGGACCGGTCACCCGGTCAGCCCGCGTTGTGTTTTCTTCGCCAGGATCGTCCACGAAACCTGCTGGGGTATTCGCAATACCACGACAGTTGGCGCCGACCGTGGGGACTCGTGACAATACGCCATGGCTCCCCCAAGAACAAGGGCTCGCACCCTTCCCGGTGACGCCAGTCCCGGTGACCCGGCGCCACCCGTCCGGGACACTGCTGTCCCGGCGCTTCCGCCCGGAGGCGGCCAGGCCCAGGTACCGCCTCCCACCTTCTCTTTTAACCTAGGTGCTTCTGCCTCCTGGTCGCTCCCGGTGACCGCGGGGACCTCGGCCGGGACCAGTCTCGCCCCGACGGCTCCCCCGACTCCCCGGGACGCCCTGCTCGAGGCTTTATTGCAGGGCCAGCTCCGCGCCCAGCGCTCTATGGACGAGCTGCTTTGCGTGTTGATGCGGCCTCCGGCCACCACATATGCGCCGTACCCATACTTGGGGGCTATGCCCCCGTTTATGGGTCACCCGGCGGCCCCTCCGGTCTCCGGAGGTTTGGCCGCCTCATATGACCCCGCCGGGGGGTTCCCTCCCCCTGTGGGTTATACGTCAGGGCCCTTCCCGGTGCAGGGGGCTACTTTATGCCAGGGCCCTTCGTGGCACCAGGGGGATACCCCGTTCTGGGTCTATTCCCGGGGCCGGGGGCCCATTACATGCCGGGGGTTTTCCCTACGCCGGGAGCCAGTCCCGGCCCGCGCGTCGCGTTTACCGCACCTGGGGCGGTCACAAGAGCAGCTCCCGTGCCTCAGCGGACCTCCCCCCGCATCGGCTCCCCAGTTCCGGACGTCGCCGTGGGGGCTCCCCCTTTGCTGGTTCCGGATATTACTGGGGCTTCCCCCTTTCCGGAAATCTCATCGGGTTTTCTTGGATGTTTCTTCCCCGCAGACCTTATTCCCAGCTCCCCGTTCTCACGGCGACCGGACGATTGTCTCCTGGAAAGTTTCTCCCCGAAAACCTCGTTTTAGAATTTTCTAACTTGGAAAAATTCTAATGTTGTAGGTCTCCATCTTCACCCCGGGGGCTTTGTCACCCCCACAGCGCGCGGAGCTACCCTCCTGCCCGCTGTCGTCGGGGGGGGGGGGGGATAAGGAAACCCCGGGTGTCGACAGCACCATCCACGAGCAAACTTAGCTCATTCTTATCAAAAGAAGTCGTCCAGACCATCCAAGAAAATTATGAAGAGAAGACTTAAAAAGCAACAACACAGCTTTATTGATCATTCAATCGGAGGACATCTTCCCCCTCCGGTGGGCATAGGAAACGATACAACCCGGGTCAAAACCCGGAAGTTCTCTACATCCTAAGGCTCCTACGCCTAATAGTCCCGGAGGCCCTCCGCTAGCTCCCGGGCCAGGTCCCGGTACAATGCGCATATGCGGCGTCGAGCTTCCCGGAGCCAATCCTCGGGCCAATACTCGTAGCCCGCCGGCGGGAGTATCCGAAGAGGGGGGATCATCCGAGACCCCGGACACGGAGGGGCCAATTCGGCGCGATGATTGTTAAAATTGTCCAAGTGCCACTCCGGATGCCACCTTAACTGGATCGGCTCCCGGACGGCGTCCCCTCTGCGCTTCTCGGAGATGAGGCTTAGCAAGATCAAAGCGGCTTGGGCTTCCCCCGGGGGGCACCTGCCGGGGCTTGAAGGCCTCGCCCCCGGGGAACCTCTTCCAGACCTTCGCCCGGGAATAACCTCCCGGGAACCCTGGTAACATTGCATTTAATTCGAAACTTAGAAAACTTTCTAATTCCAATGCATTTCAAAATGTCTTTTTACAAGTGTCCGGGGCTTCTTCTAAGAAGCTACCGGGAACAAAATCCTAAGAAAGCAAAAAGGTCCTATCTAAGACCCGGCGGGAGGTTCATACTTTGTCAATGGTGTCCTCCCCACGGGGGGCTTCCGCTGGGGCCGGGGCCGGGGCGTCCTTTGCCAGAGGCGCCGGTGCCGGGAACCTCACCTGGACAATCTGGTCGTAGAAGCCCCCAGCAGGTTGCTCCACCTCCCGGCGCGAGGGCTCGAAGAACTTGGAGAGATTGAAGCTCTCCAAAACGCTCATGGAGCGTCCCCTCGGCAACGTAGGCCTGCACCTTCCGGGTCTGCAGGCCCTCCGTGTAGCGGGTGACCTCCCCCGCGGAAAGCAGGGGGGTCTCCCACCCGACGCCGGTCCCGTCGTGGCCGGTGAGGGTTCCCCAGACCTGGGCGTCCGGCAGTGTGGTCGGCGTCTTCGTCGCCGAGGAGGTGGCCTCCGTGGAAGTGGCCGAGGGGCTCTCGGAAGGGGTCCCTGCCCGGGGAGGAACCATTAGGCCCTTCCCCTTCCCGGGCGGGAGGGCCCCCGGGGCCCCCGGACCTGGGCGTCCGGCAGTGTGGTCGGCGTCTTCGTCGCCGAGGAGGTGGCCTCCGTGGAAGTGGCCGAGGGGCTCTCGGAAGGGGTCCCTGCTCGGGGAGGAACCATTAGGCCCTTCCCCTTCCCGGGCGGGAGGGCCCCCGGGGCCCCCGGACCTGGGCGTCTGGCAGTGTGGTCGGCGTCTTCGTCGCCGAGGAGGTGGCCTCCGTGGAAGTGGCCAAGGAGCTCTCGGAAGGGGTCCCTGCACGGGGAGGAACCATTAGGCCCTTCCCCTTCCCGGGCGGGAGGGTCCCCGGGGCCCCCACTTCCGGAGGGACCTCGTAGTCTGAGGGGTCCCCCCCTCGTCCACCGGCCACTCCACCCGCGGAGGCGTGGCCTCCGCGAATCTCACCTCTAGCTTCTCCGACTCCAAAGGTGCCGGGGGCGCAGGGAGGGCCGCTACCGAAGGCGGCGAGGGGTTGTAGTTCACCGAATCGGACGCCGCCCCGCCCGCGGCCGGTTCCTTCCCCCGAGCCTCAACGGGGCTCTCCGGGGTAGGGGTGTTGCTTCTTTCCGGGCCGGCACCCGGGCGCGCCCGGTCCTGGGAGACCCCCGGGCCTTCGCCGGTGTCGAAGCCGGTGTCGTCGAAGGGCCGGGGGCTTTTTGGACCCTGGCCTTCTTAGGCTCAGAGCCCCCGGCAGCGTCCTTCCCCTGTTTGTGCGACCCGGGGGTGTGGAGGGGCTTCCTCTCCGGTAGCTTTAGTCCGAAGGCCTCGGCTACCAAGTTCCGGGGAGGGCCCTCCCCCACGACGCGCATGATGCGCTCGTGCTCGTCGGTGAAGTATCTCCCCAGGAGGTTCTCCGCCTTCTCCCTCGCCGCCGGGTACGGCCGGACTGCGAAAGGTAAGAGTTAGTCAAATTTTCAAAAATTTGTAAATGCGATGAACCAGGTAACAAAGACTTACGTCGGGTCACCGGCTTGATCGGGGGCCGCTGCTCCGGGCCCATCCAGATCCCCCTTCTCCCGCACGAGAAGGGGGAGATCCTCAGGAGCATCACCTCCTCGGCGGCGTCCCGCATCGAGCCGGTGCCCCGGGAGATAATGACCTTGCCGAGGAGCTCCAGCTCCTCGTCCGTCCACACCGGAGGCTTCGGCGCGGACGACCTGCTGTAGGCGGGGGCCTCCGGGGCGTACACCACCTCGTCGTCCCGGACCCGGAGGTAGAACCACCTCTGGATCCAGTTGCCCCAATGGTCCCGGGAGGCCGCCGCCGGGTAATCGGCCACCCAGGACGGTAGCATCTGCACCATCACTGAGCCAAAGGGGGACTTGGTTCCCCCCTTCACCAGGTGGGAGCTCCTCGCCGCCGGCTCGTAGAAGTACCAGAAGGCTCACAGGGTAGGCTCCCGCCCGGTCGCCGTCTCGAAGAGCCAAATGAAAAGGCCCATCCGGACGATGGCGTTCGGCGTGAGGTAGTTTAGAGCCACCCCGTACTCCTTCAGAAACTCCCGGAGCAAGGGGTGCACCGGGAGCCGGAAACCCGCCTCGAGGAAGGCCTCAAAGGCCACAATCTCTCCGGGCCTGGGGCGGGGGGCTCCGTCCTTCTTCACGGGGACCCGGATGTCCCCGTCCTCGACGAGTCCTCGTTCGACCAGGGACTCCAAGTCCCCGGCCGTGAACTCCGACGCCCAGAGGAAATCCGGAGCGATTTCCTTCGGGGGCACCTCCGTGGTCTTCGTCGACCCTTCGGTGCCATCAGGTTTGGTTTTTTCCGGTGACAAGTGTCAGGGAGCTGGACACCTAAAAGTTTCCGGACGCTTGGCTACTGGAAGCTAGCTACCGGGAGAGCTAAGGGCGCTGAAGTTTGAAGTTTCGAATGAGCTTCCTGGGCCCCCCAAGGCCCTATTTATAGGGGTGAAGCATGGCCCAGATGGGCGCCACGTGGCACTTCGCGGTACATCTGGGCCGTTGAAGTTCAAACCGTGCGTGGGAAACGAAGGGACTGGCGTGCAAACTGAGGCACCGGTTCTGATCGTGAGCGCATTTATGGCGAAGCGGCGCGGTCATAAGCGCGCGACACGGGAATCGAAGCGTCACGGCTCCGGTGGCTTGGTCTGGAGATTTTCCCGGTGACATGTACCATATCCACCGGGGACTCGAGCATCGTCCCCGGGGGGCATGGGGGGCTGCTGTTGGGGGAAATCTCCGCGAGACAATCTAGGTAATTTGCCCGCCTTTCTCCCGGGGACGTGGCCTCCGGTGCCTGTCCCGGGCGCCGCCTTTTGGTCCCCGGGACGTGGCCTCCGGTGCCTGCCCCGGGCGCCGCCTTTTGGCCCTCGGGACCTGGCCTCCGGTGCCTGTCCCGGGCACCGCCTTTTGGTCCCCGGGACCTGGCCTCCGGTGCCGGTCCCGGGCGTCGCCTTTTGGTCCCCGGGACGTGGCCTCCGGTGCTTGCCCCGGGCGCCGCCTTTTGGCCCCCGGGACATGGCCTCCTGTGCCGGTCCCGGGCGCCGCCGTTTGCCCGGGGACATGGCCTCCGGTGCCGGTCCCGGGCGCCGCCTTTCGCCCGGGGACGTGGCCTCCGGTGCCGGCCCAGGGCTTTGCCTTTTGGCCCCCGGGACCTGGCCTCCGGTGCCGGTCCTGGGCGCCGCCTTTCGCCCGAGGACGTGGCCTCCGGTGCCGATCCCGGGCGCCGCCTTTTGGCCCCCGGGACCTGGCGCCGCCGTTTGCACGGGGACATCGCCTCCGGTGCCGGTCCCTGGCGCCGCCGTTTGCACGGGGACATCGCCTCCGGTGCATGTCCCAGGCATCGTCGCCCTTCCAAAGGTAAAGTCTTTGGTTCTTGATCACGTGCAGGTCACGCGAGGAGCGCCTCGGGAATCAGCGACCACCTGTCAAGCATCCAAGGCACCTTTCTGGGAGAAGGACGTTGCTACCCCTCAATCCGATGGTAGCGTCTGGGGTAGTTTAGTCTTTTTGCTTCTTTTTGGGGCTATAAATAGCCCTTGTACCCCCCGTTGTAAAGACAAGTGATTCATTATTATTGGAATAGCCAAACTCACTGGTGTGCTCCGGAAGCCTCTCCCCCGAGAGAGCCTCCCCAGCCGACTCCGGTCGGGAGCACGCCGACAGGACTAGGGCCCCCACCGGGACCCGAACCAGTACAAATCCTCGTGTCTTTTCTTGTGTTTGTCCAGCGGGCGAGGACCGGTCACCCGGTTAGCCCGCGTCGCGTTTTCTTCGCTAGGATTGTCCATGAAACCTGCCGGGGTATTCGCAATACCACGACAGTATCTTAGTTAGGCTGCGACCTAAACCCTAGCCACCGCCTCTCTCTCTCTCATATACATACTCCGTAGCCATCAGAGGGAGACTTGGGTTTTGCTTAGATTATTCTGCCTTTGCAGTTTCGCCGTAGATCGGTTTGTGGAACCCCAACTTGTGAGTTTAATTCAATTTGATTTGCAATTTCCAGATTGTTTCTTCTACGTTTTTGCTTGTGCTCTCGATTGACTTTCAGGAATTAGCCTTCTTGGCAAGGTCAACCGCGTCTTGGCACGGTTGATAACCAACGGAGCAGTGGTGTAGCGATTGCTGGGTTTGATCAGTTCTGATCGGAAGCCGGATCGTCAACATTGAGATCTCCACCAAATCGACTTATTATCTACCTGATGGAAGATCGGGCACCCCGTGTTTCATCAAGTGGTATCAGAGCCAAGGTTGCCTGTCAGGTATCCCCTCAGTTCGTCGTTCATCTTCTACCTAGAGTCCAGAAAAAGCCAAAAATTTGTGATCATAGTCTTCCGCTGTCCAAACCATTTTGCGCCTTTCGCAATTTTCGTTTCCAGTTATGCATTGTTGAATTTGTGTCCGTGGTCATCGTCGTATTGCTGGTCAATTCGTGTTCTTGGTCTAGTGTCAAATCTCAAATCCCAATCCTAAACTGAAACCAAATTCGAGTTGCAATCGGTTCGGATTGCCCTTTTGCGTTGCTGTTTTTCTAAAGACAATATCTTAGTCTTCTGAACACCAATTTGGGCAATTAAATAGTCTAAGTTGTATCTCTCGAAGAGATCTACAACTTTGTTCATTGCACAAATTCCAGAAATGCCATATTCGTGGCCAAAATCGCGTTGGAAGTTAATCTGTTTCATCTCGGAGTAATCTGTACAGCCTGTATTTCGGGGGCCATATCTCCTAGTTCCTGACCCCAAATTGGGTGTTCCATATATTCAAATTGATGAGAAAGAACTTCCTAGTTATAAGTTTTTGCGTTTGAGGTTTCTAAGAGCCCCAAATTATTATTGGAAGTTTCTGCAGAGCATCTTTGCTAAACTGCCGAGAGTATTGTGATAGGTTTTGTGCGTAATTCTTAAATTTTGAGTTGTAATCCATCCTTTGCAGCACTCTTGTGAAAAAAAAAGAAGAAAAGAAAAATTAGCAAAAAAAAAAAGATCAGAAGTGCTTGCATCCTTTCATGTCCATCGCTTGTGCCGATCACTTTGCTTGCTTGAACTAGTTTTAGGAATGCGTTTAGGCCAGCAACATTGACATGTACTTTGGACATTTATTCAGCTTTGTTATCTAATTTCGGTTATTGCTAATCCTTTGCTTATATATAATTGCCTTCCGAGCTCCACCTTCTTCTTATCAGAACAGGATTCAGCCTTGCAATCGCCTCACTCACACCCCACGGTATTACGAACCAGCCACCGGTTGTACCTTCTGCAGTGTTGGTAAGATCCTTGCAAGAGCGTGGTAAGACGCTTGAGGGCGAGTGAATCCACATACCACCACCTAGTAGTTTATAGGGATAATACTTTGTGTTATCTTTGTTCCTACTAACCATGACAGGACCGCAAACCAGAGCTAGAGCTGCTGCTGAGGAGGATGACCTTCGTAAGCTCATTCTTGATATGAATGAGGCCCTCAACAGGAGCATCCAAGAGCTCACGGACAAGTTCACGAAGGACAAACAAGACAATCAGACCAGTATCGAGAGGCTAGATCATCGTATGTCTGATCTTGCTGGCAGGGTGGAGAATGTGGAGAAACGACAACCTTCTAATGGAACAACGATCCAACAAGACAATGAAGTCGATGAGGAGTCCAACGCGGGGGGTTCTCCGCAACGACGCCGCCATGCGACGAGTTGCACGAGATGCACAATTATAGGAGCGACTGAGCCCCAATCATCAAGGTATGCGAGATAATAATGGTAACAATCACATTCGCAATGATGATCCTTTCGCTAAGGTTAAGTTCACCATACCTTCTTTTTCTGGTTTATATGATACTGAAACATACCTAGATTGGGAAATGACCATGGAAAAAAAATTTAACTCCTCCCATTTAGTTCCTGAAATTCATCGAGTTAGACAAGCGACTAGTGAGTTCAAAGACTTTGCAATTATCTGGTGGAACGAACTAGTAAATGCTGGCATACAACCTGAAACTTGGGAGATGCTTAAGAGACATATGCGCAATAGATTTGTTCCTCCTTCCTTTAAGCGTGACTTGCGTAAACAATTACAGCACCTAGAATAGGGTAGCAAGTCGGTAGAGGAGTACTATCAAGAGCTTCAGAAAGGCATGTTGCGTTGTGAGGTAATAGAGGGTGAGGAGGATAAAATGGCTCGGTTCTATGCTGGGTTAAGACGTGAAATCCAGGATATTGTTGATTACAAGGACTATAACAATGTGAATAGGTTGTCCAACTTGCTGTTTTGGCAGAAAAAGAATTGCAGGGACGGCAACAACGGTCAAGCAACAGGTTTGGTAACTCCTTCACTCAGAGGCAGACGTCGGCACCAACCAACTCAGCACCAGCTCCTGCTTTTCGGTCTACTGCCCCCTCGGCGAGTAGGGCGCGTTCAGTAGCACCGTCACCACCACCGCGAGCATCCGATGTGAGCAAATCTTCTAAGGCAGACACTAGCAAAGTCGGCTTCTTCTGTAGCCTCCACGGGGCAATCTACAAGTATAGTGTGCCACCGTTGCAAAGGAATGGGCCATGTCATGAAGGATTGCGCAAGTCAGCGAGCCTACATCGCGACGGCCGACGGTGGGTACATTAGTGCATCTGATGTAGAAGAAGAATTTGTTCTTGCAACTAACTATGCAGGTAGCGATCTTGATACGGACAACAATGCGGAGGAGTTTCTTGGGATTGACACCACGGAAGATCACAGGACCCTCATTGTACAGCGGGTGTTGAGCACCCAAATGGAGCAGGCTGAGAAGATACAACGAAACAATTTGTTTCAAACGTATCTTATTGTCAATGATCGACGTGTTCGTGTTATTATTGATGGAGGAAGTTGCAACAACTTGGTAAGTTCAGATATGATCAAGAAGCTTAGCTTGACTACATGTGATCATCCTCATCCTTACCATATTCAATGGTTCAACAACAGCAGTAAGGTAAAGGTAACACAAACTGCAAAAATTCACTTTTCGATTGGATCATACCATGATTCAGCTGATTTCGATGTAGTGCCTATGCAAGCTTGTTCACTGTTGTTAGGTCGTCCATGGGAATTTGATACTGATGCAACCCATCTTGGTAGAAGTAATAGATACACTCTTGTACATAAAGGAAATAAAATCACTTTGCTTCCTATGACCCCTGCTAAAATAGTTCAAAGTGATAGGGAGAGAGCTGAAAATGAGAACAACGAAAACATGCTTGAATCTGAAAATCAGCAAGTAGCTAAAACTGTTTTTCCACCTAGAAAAGTTAAGAACACGAGTTCTAGGTCAGCGGGAATTATATTAAATGGTGGTGTTATGTTTGCTACAAAATCTGATAATGCTGAAATTAATGATGTAGATGCTTTGTGCTACACTTTGGTTTGCAAAGAGGCTTTATTTTCATTTGATAATATTCCTAGCTCTTTGCCCCCTGCTGTTATTAACAATTGCAGGAGTTTGAGGATGTGTTTCCAACTAATATACCCCCGGGACTACCACCTATTCGAGGTATTGAGCACCAAATCGATTTAATTCCGGGAGCGACATTGCCAAACCGTGCTGCATATAGGACCAACCCGGAAGAGACTAAGGAAATTCAACGACAAGTCCAAGAACTTTTGGGTCATGGGTATGTACGAGAAAGCATTAGTTGTGCTGATGGTCCTTTTAGGGTGCTAGAGCGTATAAACAATAATGCATATAAACTTGAGTTGCCCGCAGCATTCGGGGTTAGCCCCACTTTTAACGTTTCAGATTTGCGCCCATACTTGGGAGAAGAAGATGAGCTTGAGTCGAGGATGACTCCAATTCAAGACGGGGAGGATGATGAGGACATCACTCCTATGGATGCGTCAACTTCTCCAACACCGCTTGTGCAAGGACCAATTACAAGGGCACGCGCATGTCAGCTAAATTACCTGGTGAGCTCGTTCCTAAGTTAATGTGAAACTACCGTAGAGGGTGAGTTACTACCTAATGATATTGTTCTTGTACTTAGGAATCATGGTTTGGATCAGCGAGGATGTCACGACGCACCAAGATGAGCCAAGGTTCGAGTTGATCCCGAGATGGACTCCGGTTCGGACTGCAGCGACACATCTGTCTTCAAACGGACGCCCAAGCCAAGTACGAAGTCTGTTTTCAACGTTCTACCACTTCACTGAAAGCTTAGCAGATAAGCTTTCCAACGCATTTGGTCCCGCCGCCATACTTTTTCCAAGTCACCAGGAATCGTCCAAACAGTGCGCGCAAGACAGAGTCAGACTGGTGCTGCGTCACCCCTTTTTGGGCCTTCGGCCCATGTATCTTAGTTAGGCTGCGACCTAAACCCTAGCCACCGCCTCTCTCTTTCTCATATACATACTCTGTAGCTGTCACAGGGAGACTTGGGTTTTGCTTAGATTATTCTGTCTTTGCAGTTTCGCTGTAGATCGGTTTGTGGAAGCCCAACTTATGAGCTTAATTCAATTTGATTTGCAATTTCCAGATTGCTTCTTCTACGTTTTTGCTTGTGCTCTCGATTCGCTTGCAGGAATTAGCCTTCTTGGCGAGGTCAACCGCGTCTTGGCACGGTTGATAACCAATGGAGCAGTGGTGTAGCGATTGCAGTGTTCGATCAGTTTTGATCGGAAGCCGGATCGTCAACGTAGAGATCTCCACCAAATCGACTTATCATCTACTTGATGGAAGACCGGGCACCCCGTGTTTCATCAAGGAAGGTCCAACTGCAAGCCCAAGTCGCCGTCGAAGCCCAAGTCGCAGAAAAGCCCGTTTCGGCAGTCCAGGAGCAGTCCAACTTCAAACGGCCGTAACTTTCGCGTCCGAAGTCCGTTTTCGACGATCCACCACTCCACCGAAAGCTTATCTCCTAAGCTTTCCAATGGTTCTGGTCCCACTGTCAGATTTTCCTAGGAACGACAACAATCACCAAAATACACTATGGGACAGAAGCTACCAGGTGCTGCGTCACCTCTTCTTTGGGCCAAAAGCCCATGTATTCCTAGGGTCGCGTGTGTGTGGGTACCATCATGGCTGGCGCTCCTCCTCTAGCCACCGCTCTATTTATGGCCACCGCTACCCTTCTTCTTGCTCGGGTTTTATTTTGTTTAGTTATCCACTGTGCGTGTGAAACTTCCTCAATTCCTATTGTATCGGCTAGATCATCAGGAACGAGCTCGGAACCCCAAATTGTGTGAGCTTAATTTAATTCCAGCAAATTTAGTTGCTTTTATCTTGTTCTTGCTGTGTTTCGTTGGTTGCATTGCAGGATTCGACCTTCGTGGTCAGGTCAGCCGTGTTTGGCACGGTTGATAACAACTTGTGATCGTGGTTTGACGATTGCCGGTGTCCATGCCTGTCTGGATTGGTAGCCGCTCCGCCTAGGTCATGTTCCACCCAACCAAACGTACCATCTCACCAGAAGATTGGCATCCGTTGGTGCATCAGTTGGTATCAGAGCTTCCGGTTGACTGGTGAGAATTTATCTTAGTTTTGTAGATTGATTTCATACCTAGAGTCCAGAAAATTGCCCTACAAAAAGATTTATTTTCCACTGTCCAAACCATCATCATTAGCCTTGCAACATTCTTCTCAGTTTGCATCTTTGAATTTTAGTCCATCGTTGTCGAGTGCGGGTTTTTAGTTTTAGTCTTGGTTTAGTTTTAATCTTGCATCTAGTCGCGGAGTCAAATTGCACGTCGATCTCCTCGTCGTCGCGTCCAATTCGAATCTGCCGCTGTCCAGTTTGTTGTTTTCATCATAACGTCTTCATACGAACTCGGATTTTCGCATTCTTGTACTTTCTAGAAACATCAGATTGTGCTCTACAACTTTTCTGTGGAAGACAAAGTCAGATTCGGCTTCCATCTATGAGATATTGGGCCGTTAATATCGGTGGTGTAGAGTTTGAATCTAATACGTCTATTTCGTTATTTTTATCATAATTCTTTCATCCGAACTCGGATTGAGATAAACTTATACTTTCTGGAATCGTTACGAGAAATTCCACAGAAAGTTAGTTGGGGTAATCTTCAAATTTGGCGGTTTTTATCACGCTAAAATTTGGACAAAATTAGTCGTGTAATCTTCAAACTCTAGTCCAATTCGGATTCAAATTGCTCAATCTGAGATAGCTTCGGTAAAATTACCATATATTTTGATTCCCAACTCCGTTTTTAACGTTCTTGTATTTTTTGAAAGATAAAAAATCCTCTATAACTTTTCTGTTGGGTAGATCTTCAGATTCAGAGCTTTTGGAGTCCGAAATTACTAAACAATGTTTCTGTCCTAGTTGTGCAGCCCAAAAGAAAAAGGCAAAGTGCAACAAAAGCCGCACTGTTCATAAAAAGAAAAAAAGTAAGAAAAAGGCAAGTGCACAAAAAAAAAAGAGCCGCAGAAAAAAAATTAGAGAAGAAAAATGTGTGTAACAAAAGTGGAGAATTTTCTGTGGTGCATCTTTTGGTTTTAGTCCTTTGTGTTGCTAGTTGCTTGCTTGAGTTAGGTCTGAGTCTAGACTTGTTCCAGCACATTGACTATTACTTTGGACTAATTTTGAATCTTGCATTATTGATCTTGAATTGTTGCTATACATATAATAGCCTATCCAAGTTCCACCTTCTACTAACCAGCCAGGAACAGGGCCTTACAATCGTTGAACTCACGTCTCAATTGGCTTGTCGTGAACCAGCCACCGGTTGAATCCTTCCTCGTTGTGGCTAGTAAGAACGAGTAAGAACTTGGTACAAGCATTAGCGTGTGAGCACTCCACATCCTAGTAGTTGGTAGGACGCACATATATTCTGTGTTTTCCTTTGTCTCCTACTAACAATGGCAGGATCTAATACAGAAGGGGATGACGAGTGCATCTTAAGATCAGAATTCAACAAGTACGTGGAGGATAATCATAATGCGCTGAACAGCATCGGCGCAAACCTCACCAAGCTTGCCCAAGACAGCGAGCAAAGGATGGAGCACATTGAGCAGAGCATCTCCAACCTCGTCAACAGAATGGATCAGTTTGAAGGGGCACTGCACGCTGCTACCCCAAGACATGCGCCTCCTGTTGATGTTGCTGGACTTGTGGCCAACACCACATCCAATGCGGTTCCCATTTAGCATAATTGCCACTCCTGGGCAGACGAGGTCGAAGAGTATGAGAACGCCAACATTGCTGATACTGAGGCAGATGATGGTTTGAATGTCCACAATGACCGTGCCCATCGTCCTCTTCGACACAACCACCAAGGTATGGCCAGAAATCCCAATCGAAATCCAAGAGAGGTAAATGATGATCCACTAGTTAAAGTCAAGTTTTCCATACCTCCTTTTGCTGGTCGATATGATCCCGATGTTTACCTGAGTTGGGAATTATCTGTAGATAAAAAATTTGCATGCTTTAATTTCTCTGAGGATAGGAAAGTTAGTGCTGCTACTAGTGAATTCACTGATTTTGCATCCATTTGGTGGCATGAAACTTGTAAAAAACCAAATATACCTAGAACTTGGGAAGCACTAAAATGAGCTATGTGATCTAGATTTGTCCCTTCTTATTATGCTTGAGATTTGCTTAATAAGCTGCAATGTTTGAACCAAGGTGAAAAATCTGTAGAGGAATATTATCAAGAATTGCAAACTGGCATGTTGCGTTGTGTCTTAGAAGAAAATAATGATGCTAAGATGGTTAGGTTCTTGGGAGGGCTCAATAGTGAGATACGGGATATTCTTGATTATAAGGATTACACTACTATCACTCGTTTATTTCATCTTGCCTATAAAGTTGAAAGGGAAGTACATGGACGCCATCCCAAGACAAGAGGACACTTTGGAGGCTCTTCTTCCTAAGGCCAGACCCCGGTGGTGCATTCCAAGGCACCATCCACTACTTCCGGTCGTGCGCCTCCGCCTGCTGCCACTACATCCACTCCTTCGCGTGCTATCGAGGCAGCCGCACCCGCGAAGAGCGCTTCTTCTATTGCTTCCACAGGACGTACTCACGACACACAATGTTATCGTTGCAAGGGATTTGGGCGTGTGTCGCGCAATTTTCCAAGTGAGCGTGCCCTCCTTGTGAGAGAGGATGGTGAGTATACTAGTGCTAGTGACATTGATGAAAAAGAATATGCCCTTGTTGCAACTAAAAATGCAGGTAACACTGAACCACAAGAAGAGATCTTGAGTTCTGCATTGGTGGAGAAATACCCGGCCCTTGTTGTCACGCGTGTCCTTAGTGCACAACCAGTGCGTGCTGAACATAATCAATGCCACAACATATTTCAGACAAGGTTTGTTGTTAAAGAGCATGCTGTGCACGTCATTGTTGATAGAGGTAGCTGCAACAATCTCGCTAGTGTGGACATGGTCGAGAAGCTTGGCTTGACCACGAGTTCACATCCACACCCGTACTCGATTGAATGGTTAAATTAGTGTGGTAAGCTCAAGGTAACTAAAACTGCGCGCGTACACTTCTCCATTGGTTCTTACCATGATCATGTTGACTGTGATGTTGTACCTATGGATGCATGTTCACTGCTATTAGGTAGGCCGTGGTTATATGATAGAGATGCCATTCACCATGGTAGGACCAATCAATATAGTTTTATGTTCAAGGGTAAGAAAATTGATTTGGATCCTATGACCCCAGCAGAGCTGCTGAAAATTGATGAAGAGAGAGCCAAAGGAGAGAAACAGGAGTGTGATAAAACTGAAAATCAATGTGTAGCTCAAGCACACAACCCACCAAATGAACTTGGAGTAAAACAATCTGAGATTAAATTGAAGGGTGCTGTTTTGTTAGCTACAAAAATTCCTTCGGATGATCCATTGACTAACAAGGATTCATTTCAAGCATCTATTTCTTTGCCTCCTGTTGTTGCCACTAACCTTTTGCAGGAGAATGAGATGGAGTCGAGGACGACTCCAATTCAACAAGGGGAGGATGATGAGGACATCGCTGACACGGTTGTGACCGCCGCTCCTTCCCCTACTACTTCTTCAAGCATGGAGGCCTCAATCCACAAGCCGTGTCTTTCAAGCCTTCATTAGTAGTCCAGAGCCTCATGCCAAAAGCCTTAACGCCCCAAGGAAGGTCCAACTCCAAGCCCAAGTCGCCGTCGAAGCCCAAGTCGCAGAAAAGCCCATTTCGGCAGTCCAGGAGTAGTCGAACTTCAAACGGCCGTAACTTTCGCGTCTGAAGTCCGTTTTCAACGATCCACCACTCCACAGAAAGCTTATCTCCTAAGCTTTCGAATGGTTTTAGTCCCACGATCAGACTTGTCCAGGAACGAGGGGAATCGCCAAAATACACCACGGGATAGAAACTACCAGGTGCTGCGTCACCTCTTCTTTGGGCCAAAAGCCCATGTATTCCTAGGGTTGTGTGTGTGTGGGTACCATCGTAGCCGGCGCCCCTCCTCTGGCCACCGCTCTATTTATGGCCGCCACTACCCTTCTTCTTGCTCAGGTTTTGTTCTGTTTAGTTATCTACTGCACGTGTGAAACTTCCTCGATTCCTTTTGTATCGGCTAGATCATCAGGAATGAGCTCAGAACCCCAAATTGTGTGAGCTTAATCTAATTCCAGAACATTTAGTTGCTTTTATCTTGTTCTTGCTTTGTTTCTTTGGTTGCATCGCAGGATTCGACCTTCGTGGTCAGGTCAGCCGTGTTTGGCACGGTTGATAACAACTTGTGATCGTGGTTTGACGATTGCCGGTGTCCACGCCTGTCTGGATTGGTAGCCGCTTCACCTAGGTCACATTCCACCCAACCAAACGTACCCTCTCACCAGAAGATCAGCATCCGTTGGCGCATCACCTTTTATTTGTTTTTCATTGTCATCAAGATATATCAAAATTTCTCTTTTGATAGTGAAGAAGTATTAGGAGGCGAGAAAGTAAACCAAAGTCTTGCTCGGATGCTATTACAGGGATGAGCACAAAAAAATCCTCCAGGCTATCGGCTTTGGGGCCCCCAAGAACCAGGTGGCAATCATGTTAAGGATCAAGATCCAAAAGAGAGTGCCACTTCCTACTCCGGCAAGCCATAACTAGGGGAAGAGGAAAGCGATGGAGGGAGTCAAAGTAACTCCCCCTCTGAAGAACAAGAAGTAGACCGAAGCCCATTCATCCGTCCTAGCTAAGAAGGTTGTGCCTCGGTCGAGGGTTCCCTCATCGATCGTGTCAACGTCTGAGATCCTTCAACAGATCCCGGAGTCTCACCACTCAAATCCAGGCTTAAAGAAAAATTCCTCAGAGGACTCCGGTGACAAGGGCAGTGGATTAGCGACAGAGAGCTCCCTGGTCATTCATCACTCCAAGAAGGAGGTGGCTCTAGAGGACAAAACTGCCAACTCAAACTCCAACTGATACAACCTTGCCTCGAAGATTCAAGTATGTGGAGAGGATGAGGAAGGGGACAAGGACGAGCCCCTACGAGAGTTAACGTTTCCCGGGAACATTAGCTAGGCTTTTGATAGCACCGATGTGACCCACGAGGTAGTGTCACCAATCAGGGAAGATGGCTTCTAGGAAAGGTAAAAAAATTTTCTTTAAGCCCCTGATGGTCACAAGCATTTCTAGTGAAATATCAACATTTGGGTGGCAACTTTCAAATGCTAGAGCCACTGGAGTTAACCTCGGGGGAGGATGGGCACAACTCTCGATGGTGAATCTAGGGTAAACCTCTCCCCGGAGTCTTGACTTGCTCCAGGAGAGAGCATGTGTGGCACTCACGCTCTGAGAATGTTCACCCTGGTGGAGATCTCGTAGTATCTTCCGCTGCTGGTGACTATGGCATTAAAGGAGTACACTTATTGTCACTCCATGAGCAAGATCTCTGATGGACTCTCCGCGCTCTTCATTGTAGTAAGTTATCCTTCGCTTTTCATTTTCCTGGTGTAGACTGTCTGTGGGCAACAAATTCCTAACTCCACTTACTTTTCGAAATCCGGGCCACTGCTATTGCAGGCGAGATGCAATAGTAGGCCTTGGCGGTGATCTGGACATTGGCATCGAAGCTGGAGGAGTCTGAGGGATACATTTGGGAAAAAGACATCGAGATTAACTCCCTCAAGGCGGAGGTGAAGAACAAGGACGAAAGAATCGAAACTCTTGATGATCTGGGGGGATCTCAGGTCATCTTTGGTCAGAATTGTAGTCTGATCCAAATATATATAACTAAGTCTTATCTATTAGGTTTCATTATTTTCCAAGTCTAATACGTTTAGCTTATTGAGTCTGATACGTATTCATACGATTGGACTATAAATATTTTGTAATAGTTTAGATCATCGAGTCTAGGTTTAACTTATTTTAAGTTTAGACACTTATAGTTCATTGATCGACGTAGGCGAGTGCGTCCTAACGTTCAACGTGTAAAGCTCTCTTTGAAATAAAGAGTTGTACAATTATTTTGAGTTGTGTTTTCGATCAACCTTTGGGTTTCAGTATTTCTGAGTAAGATCCCGTTATTCCGCATATTAGAATCTGGGTGAGCCTAGTGTAAAAACCAAGACTAAGTCTCAAACGGATCAAGTTGGTATCAGAGCGACTTTTCTGTCCTGTGGATGATGAAGACTCATTAAGTTTACAAAACCTCTGACAAGATCCTGCAAAAGCATCTTGCAACTGAAGGCGAACAATCGACGGTACCTACAGTCGCATCTTCGACAATGTCTGAAGGAACCTCCGTACAAACTACCCTAGCTGACGACCTCGCCAATGCCTCCTTAGTTGTCAGATCTTTTAAGGTCGAAGCTAAGATTAATATACCCATATATGATGGGGAGATCGATGCCGAGAAGCTAGACTCATGGATTGATCAGCATGAGACCTACTTTGACCTAAAGGGGTTCAGTAGTGCTCAAAAGGTGAAGTTTTCACCTCTGAAGATGAAGGACCATGCCAAGATATGGTGGAAGACCCTTGTCGCCAGTGTTGAAGCTGTGACCTTGCGTGGGGTCAATTCAAATGACTCCTACGACAAGAATTCTACCCGATGGGTTATCTCGAGGAGAGATGGGATTGTTGTCACCAATTGTACCAACAGCGCGACCAATCTGTGCAGGACTGCACGACGGAGTTCTAGAGACAAGCAATGGTCCTTGGCATCTCACTTTCCGACACCCATACGTTTAGAAAATACACGTCTGGACTTCAGAAGATAATTAGTGCTGAGCTAAGCCTATTCAGAGTTCAAGACATCTCGACCGCAAGAACAACTGCTTTGGCGATTGAGAAGAAGAATAAGACCCGCAACTACAAGAACGTGAGGGAGATTTCAACCACGACGAGCTTCGGAGAGGGTACCCACGATACGGGTAACACTTGTGAGCATTGTCATGTTGCTGGGCACACAAAGGAGAAGTGTTATAAACTTCATCCTGAACAGCGACCAGAAAGAACAAGGAGGGATGAACTAAGCACATGAACAGCTATGGTTACTTCTGTTCCCCTCACACAGGAAATCATCCAGTTAGATTTGGTTGAAAAGGCATACACGACCTTATCTCTAATGGCAATACTGAAGGAGAAAGATTTGGTTTCATCAATTGACCACAACTTGACAGAGGAATTTGTCAATGTTAACATACAGGTGAAGCACGAGGTGGTTGCAGCCATCTTCGACCCCAGAAGCCAAAAGAATTCCGTCTCCGCCAGGCTGGTTCGACGACTTGGTTTGCATATGACTCATCATCCTCGACCGTATCCTCTAGGATGGTTCACTTCCGACGTGAATCAACAAATTGAGAGTCAGTGTACTCTAAAGTTTGCAATATCTACTCGTTACATCGACGAGGTTCAATGCGATGTCATCCCCATCAATATTTGCCAAGTGATTTTTGGAAGTCCGTTCTTGTACAATCGTGACATCCATTACCACAAAGAGCTCAAGAGTACGACCTCACAAAGGATGGGACGAAGTTCATCATTAGCAAAAACGACCACGTCGACACCAAGAACTTGTTGACAGCAAATCAGGAGAAACGGATTGTCAATGCATGCTCAAAGTGTGTGCTCAGCGTGATGCGTCCAGTTAAACAGGAGGATTGTGCTGCATCGAGTATGGAAAGTGGTGGTTGTTTGGCAAGCTTGCCTGAAGAAAACAACGTGCTGTTCGCAGAGGTACATAGTCGATCACCACAACGACTAGTCAAAAATGACATGCAACTTGTCTCTATAGTGCCACTGTTCAAACTTCGCAATCCTAGCTTTGGGATTGGTGATGGTATCAACCTCGACAAGGGGAAGGCTATCCACGAGTGGCCAAGGACACAATCCATGACGGAGGTGCCAAGCTCCTTGAGCGCCTATCCGTACATTCGATCACACGATTGTAGCATTGCTCATCGTGTGTTCGTTCCAAGGGTCCCAGTCATTCTCTACATCTTCACAGTTGGTCACCAACGAGAGTTGGCTCCTTCTCAACAGGGGAGTCATGATCCGGGAGGATCTCAGGTCAAGTTCGAAACAGATTTGCCACCACAAAAAGGTTTGCAACTTTGGGAAGGATTCTATCTCTGGTAGGAATTGTAGTCCGATCCAAATATATATAACTAAGTCTTATCTATTAGGTTTAGTTAGTTTCCAAGTCTAATATGTTCAGGTTATTGAGCCTGATACGTATTCATACGATTGGACTATATATACTTTGTAATAGTTCTAGTTTAGATCATCGAGTCTAGGTTTAACTTATTTTAAGTTTTAGACACTTATAGTTCATTGATCGACGTAGATGAGTGTGTCCTAATGTTCGACGTGTAAAGTCCTCTTTGAAAGAAAGAGTTGTGCAATTACTTTGAGCTGTGTTTTCGATCAACTTTTGGGTTTCGGTATTTTTGAGTAAGATCCCGTTATTCTGCATATTAGAATCTGGGCGAGCCTAGAGCGAAAATCAAGACTAGGTCTCAAACGGATTGCTTGAAGATCGAGTCCAGGAGCTAGAGGTGTCTGATGCCGATGCTCCCCGAGCTAAATATGTGGGCTTCAACAAGCTAGTTTCGACACAGAGTAATTTCATGCCAAATTTCCCGGAGATAACTCAGCGCCCAATACCCTCTAGGGCTCTCGGAATTAGCTCGAGGACCAAATAGTAAATATCCCGGACAATGCCAACACCCGAGCAAACACCTGAGCCTCTTCTTGTTGCTGCAGCAGCCCAAGTGGCATACTACAAGAAGGACTCAGATGGGCTCAGAATTCTACCTCAGCATCGATTTGGTGAGTTGGTCTAGAGTCACCGCGAGCTGCTGAGGCTAGTGGTGTAGGAATTCCTCTAGTGGATGCCGCCTTTCATCGGGGACGTTAATCAGGAGGCAGCTATGAAATACTGCATAGGGGAGGCTCTGGGAATGATCCAGTATGAGCCCTCCTCCATGGTCTTTGGCTTTTGTTTTCTCTTTATTAGGACTTTTTTGTAATCCCAGATAGATTTTTATAGAAAGCTCCCAGAACAATTGTACAAGCTTTTAATTTAATTAAATGAAACTAAGTATTTTTTTAGTCTTAAATTGTTTCTTCCTGCCCCGAATACATAGCTTCTCGTAGACAAGGTTTTTGCTCTCCTAGAGTATTAAATTAAGTCCCACAGGGGCATAGGCCGTAAGCACTCTTGTAAGGATGACTTCCAAGGGTGCCTCTGCTCTGGAAACTGCTACAGAATTGACTCCTAGAGATGTGAGACTCCCGCAAATATATTAGTAGTTCTCTCCGGGGAACAAGTGTTTCGCAGAGAGACGTTGCAGGATGTTTGCAAAGTGAAGAAATCTCCAGAAGTGGTGAGAACTTTGTCTTCTCTCGGACATGGCTCTTGGAGTGACCCTTAGAGTTCTCCTTCCATGGTACCCAGAGTGGCACACGTTGACTTCAGGGGGGCGTGAGCAATGAAGTATTCGATGTTATGACGAATAGCTTTAGTTGCTTTCAAGTTGACTGAGTAGGATCGGTTTCTAGGGCTTTTAGGGACATGATTGCCGCTCTCAATGAAAATCGTCCCGGCATTGAATAAAAACTTGTAGTGTACCCTTACTGTGAAGGAGGTGTCCCTCGAGTTATTTTCTGATCAATAAAGTTTTCCTTTCGATATCTACTTCTGAATTGTGTTTTCGAGTTGATTGCAAACAAGAAATTACACTTCAGAAAATTCACACGGTTCTTGACTTGAGCAATTTCATGTGCTTTGGTGCATATTATCTTCTAGAATAGTATCCCTCTTACTTTGGAATAAATCAAGAGTTTAAATTCTGTCGGGGGAAATCTCCGCGGGACTAAGTCCAGGTAAGTTGCGTCACGATTGCCCGGGGACCTGGCCTCCGAGGCCTCCCCGGGCGCCGCCTTTTGGCCCCCGGGGCATGGCCTCCGGCGTCGTCCCGGGCGCCGCCATTGGCCCGGGGACGTGGCCTCCGGTGCCCTCCCGGGCGCCGCCATTTGCCCGGGGACGTGGCCTCCGGTGCCCTCCCAGGCGCCGCCATTTGCCCGGGGACGTGGCCTCTGGTACCCTCCCGGGCGCCGCCATTTGCCCGGGGACGTGGCCTCTGGCCCCTCCCCAGGCGCCGCCATCTGGCCCCCGGGACCTGGCCTCCGGCGCCGTCCCGGGCGCTACCGTTGGCCCGGGGACGTAGCCTCCGGCCCCTTCCCGAGCGCCGTCTTTTGCCCCCGGGACCTGGCCTCCGGCGCCGTCCCGGGCGCCGCCATTTGCCCGGGGACGTGGCCTCCGGGGCCTCCCTGGGCGCCGCCTTTTGGCCCCCGGGACCTGGCCTCCGGCGCCATCCCGGGCACCGCCCTTGGCCCGGGGACGTGGCCTCCGGCCCCTCCCCGGGAGCCGCCTTTTGGCCCCCGGGACCTGGCCTCCGGCACCGTCCCGGGCGCCGCCATTGGCCCGGGGACGTGGCCTCCGGCCCCTCCCCGGGCGCCGCTTTTTGGCCCCCGGGACCTGGCCTCCGGCGCCGTCCCGGGCCTCATCGCCCTCCTAAAGGTAAAGTCTCGAATTGTTTGTCACGTGCAGGTCACGCGAGGAGAGCCTCGGGAACTAGCGACCACCTGTCAAGCATCCAAGGCGTTTGACCGGAAGAAGGACGGTCCTACCCTTCAATCCGACGGTGGTTTCCGGGGTAGTTTAGGTTTTTTGCTTCTTTTTGGGGCTATAAATAGCCCTTGTACCCCTCTGTTGTAAAGGATCGGATCACTTTTATTGGAATAGCTAAACTCACAGACGTGCTCCGGAAGCCTCTCCCCCCGGAGAGAGCCTCCCCCCCCGGAGAGAGCCTCCCCAGCCGACTCTGGTCGGGAGCGCGTCGACAGGACTAGGGCCCCCACCGGGACCCGAACCTGTATAAACCCTCGTGTCATTTCTTGTGCTTGTCCGGCGGGGGAGGACCGGTCATCCGGTCAACCCGCGCCGCGTAATCTTCGCTAGGGTCATTCTCAAAACCTGCCGGGGTATTTGCAATACCACGACAAATTTAGAGTCCAGGTAGGAAATTACATATCTGGAACATGCTCTAGAGGTCAAGAAGCTATAGCTCTGAGATTTGTAACATCAAAAATTAAACTTGGGAGACATGTTCAGAGGAAATACATAGAGAAATATGTCTGGAGAAGAAATACGTCCTAAGAGAATACATCCAGATAGAGTGCGCCAGAAAAAAATATATCTGGGAATTACATTTGAAGAGTTTTTGAGTTTTTATTTGATCGACGCCTTGAGCCCCTTTGAGCAAGATTTACGTCATGCGATCGCCACAACACATAGGCTATTTGGGCTTAAAATCACTCCGCGTGCTAAGTGAAATGTATAGTTGAACAATTGTATAGAAAGAGCATTGATGTCTATTGAACATATCTTTCAAGGCATTATGGGGGTCTAGTCCTATAAGTGACCCAATTCACACAGTTAGAGAAACCGGTGGTTGCCTACCCCCTTGGTCGAAAACAAGTAACGTAGGCCGCCAACAAGAGGAAGTGTATCTCACCAATAGGACTTTATTAGAGGTGGAGGAAGTATATTTTTCACCTATTGGGAATATAATGGGTTGAAGAACCCTCTTTGTGCCACAAGCCCCTACACCCATGGATGTTTGCATGTATAGTGCTAGATTTTGCATGTGTAATGTTGAAAAAGAGACCTAAAGCCAGGAACTAGTTCTCAGTCATTCATTCATAAAGTGTTACATGGCTCTATGGTACATATATCCAATGAGAGAAGCTAAATATATATCTTGTGAAGCAGGTCAACGTTTCAAGTGTGCTTCTGCTCCTGGTCTTCGGGGTTGCAAATCTTGTTGGCCCCAAAGCCATGTACCTTAGAGATATGGTACAGCCGCTCCCACTTTGGGTGAAGTTTTCCTTGGGTCTTGGGGTCGTTGACTTGCTTGAGTACCAAGTCCCCAAGGCGAAAGGATCATTTGCGGGTACAGTGGTTACAGTTAACCCCCGTAGCTTGGTTGTAAATGGTGTGCCAAAGGAGAGCTTTGTCCCTTGCTTCTTTGATGAGGTCGACCCTGAGGCGTTGATTGTCGTCATTGGTATCCCAGGTTGTGACTAAGGCACCATCAAGGCCTCATTCTGGAGTGAGTGAAATTGGATTTTTGTTGATAAAACTGCTTCAGCTCTGTACATGTGTGAAAATGGAGTTCGCCCTGTAGCATGACTTGGGGTAATGCTGAGGACCAATGGATGTTTTGAAGTTCTTTAGCCCAAGCTTCTGCTTTATAGAAATTTTCTTGAGTCACTTGCAGAGAGGCCTTAGAGGATGAGGACCTTGACTCGCTCCACCACCCCATTCAACTTAAAATGAGTAATGGAGGCGAAATGAAATGTCATCGCAAGAGTGTCGTAGAATTATTGGAATGAAGTTGAGTCAAATTGTGTCCCGTTGTCAACATGAGTTCCTTTGGAACCCCAAAGAGAGATACAACTTTCTTTCAGAAGAATTTTGGCAAGGAGCGGGAGGTGATGCTTGTTGTAGTCCTGGAATTCCCGGAAGTAACAACTAGGTTGAGATATGCCGGGGCGTTATGGCACTAGTGAACACGATTGGTGTCATCATGTTTAGGCATCGTAGCCAGGCGCACCTGACCCACATCACTGTGTGTTGCTTGGGCATCATAGCCCTGGTGCACACTACCCACATCATTGTGTGTTGCTTAGGCGTCGTAGCCTAGGCACACGTACCCGCGTTGCCAGCTCTAGGCAATGTAGCCCGGGGGCACAAGGCCCACATCACCATGCGTTGCTTAGGTGTCATATATTGGGCACGTGCGGCCCATGTCACCAAGTCCGAACGTGGTAGCATGAGCACATGCGATCGACATTGCCATGCAATGCCTGGGCATTGTAGCCTGGGTGCACACGGTCGGCGTCATCAAGTCCTACCATCATAGCTTTGGCACATGCGACCTGCATTTCTATGCGATCCTCAAGTGTGATAGCCCGAGGTGCACACAACCCATATCACCAAGTCCAGGCGTCATAGCCTGGGCACTTGTGACCCACATTCTGTGTGTTGCTGGGCATCGTATTGCGGGTGCACACGGCCGACAACCCCAAGTTCACGCGTCATAGTCGGCCACACGCGAGCCACATCGTTGTGCGTTGCCCATGCATTGTATCTCTGGTGCACGCAGCCAACATGACAAAGTTCAAGCGTCGTAGGCCAAGCGTGCGCAACCTACAGCATTGTGTGATGCCCGGTTGTCTCTTGGGTCCACGCAACCCACATCATTGTGCACTTTCGTAGGCATTGTAGCACAAGCACACTCGCCTGGTGTCGTCTAGTTCGAGAGTTGTTGCAAAAGTGTGCGCATCCCATATCGCCGTGTGTTAACTAGGCATTGTAGCCGAGCGCACATGACCGGTGTTGCTAAGTACCGATGTCTTAGCCTTGGCGTGTGTTGACAATTTGGACTCGGGGTCCTTGGTCGATCTTATGCAAATTTGTGAGTTGCGGGACCTTTCAGGGCGCTCCTCCGGAAAGGTAGGATGAGTAATGTCTATAGGGCACAAGAGAAATTATACAGGTTTGGGCCCTCGATGGTGGGAGTAATAGCCCTACGTCCTGATGTGATTTCACTATATGAAACAAGATGTTTACAAGAGGGAAGAAGACATGATCACAGGCGAAGATCTCTTCAATATTAGTGTCGATCTAATTATGTCTAAGTTTTCAGGTTTGTTGGATGCCTGGTAGTGCTTATACGCTTAACCTCCTTCTAGAACGTGCATTGACCACTCCTTTTGTACAGATCAAAAGGGCGCCAACACGAAACGACCTCGAACATTTACTAGGATGTGGTTTTGTTAACCGCACTTAACTTCCACGCAGGCTTAACATGTGCAATCAAGGGATAATTGCACATGTTAATCTCCTGGCAGTTGTCTCCATACGTGGAAGGATCCTGGTAATTCCCGGGATAAGCCTGTCCAGAAGGTCAGGCCTTCCCAGATTATTCTTGTCGCACATAGTCAACGATCCTCTGACCACGCATTGTCTGCAGTCTTCTGACCACACACTGTCTGCGGCCTTATGATCGCGCAAGGGCTGCGATCATAAATTGTCTTTGTATCCGTGCCCTTCTGGTCGACTGAGACCATAGCGACGGACTTACAGACACACATCTAATCTGATTATGTCTCTAACCAAACATGCATTGTTTTCAACTAGCTCGGATGATAATCCTCGTCAGTTAGCCCCCAAATTTGAAGAAAACAAAAAGACATATTTTGTCGTGGTATTGCGAATACCCCGGCAGGTTTTGTGAACGATCCTAGAGAAGATTACGCGGCGCGGGCTGACTGAGTGACTGGTCCTCCCCCGCCGGACAAACACAAGAAATGACACGAGGATTTATACAGGTTCGGGTCCCAGTGGGTGCCCTAGTCCTGTTGGTGCACTCCCGACCGGAGTCGGCTGGGGAGGCTCTCTCAAGGGAAAAGGCTTCCGGAGCACACCTATGAGTTTAGCTATTCCAATAACAATGAATCACTTGCTTACAACTGAGGGGTACAAGGGCTATTTATAGCCCCAAAAAGAAGCAAAAAGACCTATCTACTCCGGAAGCCACTGTCGGATTGAGGGGTAGCGACGTCCTTCTCCCGGTCAGACGCCTTGGATGCTTGATAGGTGGTCGCTGATTCCCGAGGTGCTCCTCGCGTGACCTGCACATGATAAACAACTCGAGACTTTACCTTTAGAAGGGCGATGAGGCCCGGGACATGCGCCGGAGGCCAGGTCCCGGGGGCCAAAATGCCGGTGCCCGGGGAGGCCCCGGAGGCCACGTCCCCGGGCAAATGGCGGCGCCCGGGACCGGCGCCGGAGGCCAGGTCCCGGGGGCCCAAATGGCGGTGCCCGGGACCGGCACCGGAGGCCGGGTCCCGGGAGCCACAAGGCGGCGCCCGGGGAGGCACCGGAGGCCATGCCCCCGGGCAAACGGCGGCGCCTGGGACCGGCGACGGGGCCAGGTCCCGGGGGCCCAAATGGTGGCGCCCGGGACCGGCACCGGAGGCCGGGTCCCGGGAGCCAAAAGGCGGCGCCCGGGACCGGCGCCGGAGGCCAGGTCCCGGCGGCCAAAATGGCTGCGCCAGGGGAGGCTCCGGAGGCCTCGTCCCCAGGCGAACGTGACGCAACTTACCTGGACTTAGTCTCGCGGAGATTTCCCCCAACAGCAGCCCCCCATGCCCCCCGGGGACGATGCTCGAGTCCCCGGTGGGTATGGTACATGTGACCGGGAAAATCTCCGGACCAAGCCACCGGAGCCGTGACGCTTCGGCTCCCATGCCCCACGCTTAAGGCCGCGCCGTTTTGCCATAAATGCGCTCGCGGTTCTAACCAGCGCCTCGATTCACGCGCCAGTCCCTTCGTTTCCCATGCACGGTTTGAACTTCAATGATCCAGATTGCTCCGCGGGGTGCCACGTGGCGCCCATCTGGACCACGGCTCGCCCCAATAAATAGGGCTGGGGGGGCCCGGTAACTTCATTCGAAATTTCTCAGCCTTAGCGCGTTTTGCTCTCCCGGTAGCCACCTTCCCGTAACTAGCTCCCGGTAGCAAGCGTCCCGAACTTTTAGATGTAGCCCCCTGCAAAGTTAGTCTCCGGAAAAAACTGACCTGATGGCACCAAAGGGTCGAGCGAAGACGACCGAGGTGCCCCCGGAGGAGGTCGCTCCGGACTTCCTCTGGGCATCCGAGTTCACGGCCGAGGACGCCGAGTCCATGGTCGAGCGTGGAGTCGTGGAGGACGGGGACATCCGGGTCCCCGTGAAGAAAGACGGAGCCCCCCGCCCCAGGCCCGAAGAGGTCGTGACCTTCGAGGCCTTCCTGGAGGTGGGGCTCCGGCTCCCGGTGCATCCCATGCTCCGGGAGTTTCTGAAGGAGTATGGGGTGGCTCTCAACCACCTCACCCCGAACGCCATCGTCCGGATGGGCCTCTTCATCTGGCTCTTCGAGACGGCGACCGGGAGGGAGCCCACCCTACGCGTCTTCCGGTACTTCTATGAACCGGCGGCGCGAAGCTCCCACCTAGTGAAGGGGGCACCCAAGTGCCCCTTTGGCTCGGTGATGGTGTAGATGCTGCCGTCCCGGGTGGCCGACTACCCGGCGGCAGCCTCCCGGGACCATTGGGGCGATTGGATCCGGAGGTGGTTCTACCTCCGGGTCCGGGACGACGAGGTGACGTACGCCCCGGAGCTCGCCTCTTACAGCAGGTCGTCCGAGCCGAAGCCTCCGGTGTGGACAAACGAGGAGCTCGAGCTCCTCGGCAAGGTGATCATCTCCCAGAAGACCCGCTCTATGCGGGACGCCGCCGAGGAGATGATGCTCCTGAGGATCTCCCCCTTCACACGCGGGAGGAGGGGGATCGGTATGGGCCCGGAGCAGCGGCCCCCGGTCAAGCCGGTGACCCGACGTAAGTCCCGGTGACCTGCTTCATTGCATTTACAAATTTTTGAAAATTTGACTAACTCTTTACCTCTTGTAGTCCGGCCGTACCCGGCGGCACGGGAGAAGGTGGAGAACCTCCTGGGGAGGTACTTCGCCAACGAGCACGAGCGCTTCGTGCGCCTCGTGGGGAAGGGCCCTCCCCGGAACCTGGTGGCTAAGGCCTACGGGCTGAAGCTCCCGGAGAGGAACCCCTCCCCACCCCCGGGTCGCACAAGCGGGGGAAGGACGCGGCCGGGGGCTCTGAGCCTAAGAAGGCCAGAGTCCAAAAAGCCCCCGGCCCGTCGACGACGCCGGCGGCGACACCGGCGATGCCCCGGGACGTGACCCCCGGGACCGAGCGCGCCCGGGCGCCGGCTCGGAGGGAAGCAACACCCCCTCCCCCGAAGAGCCCCGTTGAGGCTCGGGGGAAGGAACCGGCCGCGGACGGGGCCGCCTTTGACTCGGCGAACTACGCCCCGTCAAAGCTGGAGGTGAGGTTCGCGGAGGCCTCGCCTCCGCGGATGGAATGGCCCGTGGACGAAGGGGGGAGCCCCTCGGTCTACGAGGTCCCGCCAGAAGTGGGGGCCCCGGGGGCCCTCCCGCCTGGGAAGGGGAAAGGGTTGATGATCCCCCCCCCCCGGCGAGGGACCCCTTCCGGGACTTCCTCGGCCACTTCCTCGGGGGACACCTCCGCGACGAAGATGACGACGACCGCCACCCCGACCGTGGTCGTGCCAGGCGCCCGGGTTCGGGAGCCCGTTACCGGCCGCGGTGGGACCAGCGCCGGGCGGGAGACCCCCCTGCTTTCCACAGGGGAGGTCAAGCGTTACGCGGAAGGCCTGCAGACCCCGACGGTCCAGGCCTTCGTCGCGGGGGGGACGCTCCACGATCGCTTCGCGGAGCTTCGGTCCCTTCAAGCCCAAGTATCCATCCGAAGCGGTTGTCGCTTTCCTTTGGCTCCCTGCATCCAAAATTTTTCTAACTCTGGAATTTGTAGGGAGCAGCAATTACCTAGGGCGTCGAGCAGCGCGTCATCCGGCTGCTCAAGGACGCAGAGGACAGGGCCGCCTCCTTCTTGAGTTAGCGGGACGAAGCTCTCCAGGAGCTGGCCCAGGTTCGAGCCCAGGTCCACATCTCGGAGACTGTCAACAGCCGTCTCCGGGAGGAGGCGAAGGCGAAGGAGGAGGCCTTCCGGGAGCTCGAGGGGTCGAGCGTCCGGGCGGTGGTGGACGCGGGCCACTCCGTCCGCTCGGCCCTCGAGGGCCTTGGCGTAAGCCTAGGCTCAGGGGGTGGCTCGGAGGTGCCCCCAGCCACGCTCGCGGAGGCTGTGCGTTTTCTTAATGCACAAGTCTCCGTGATCCCAGAGGCAGTGGATGCCCGGGCGTGAGGTCGGGCGATGCCCGGGCGTGAGGTCGGGCGATCCCCGTCGTCGCAGCCGCGGCTGGGCTAGTCGAGCACCGGGGAGTGGGCGCCCGGGCGATCGGGGGCTGCATCCCGCGGAGCTTCCCCGAGTTCTTCGAGCCCACGCGCCGAGAGGTGGAGCAGCTCACCGGGGGCTTCTACGACCGGATCATCCGGGTGAGGTTCCCGGCACCGGCACCTCCGGCCGCAGACGCCCCAGCCCCGACACCGGTGGAAGCCCCCCGGAGGACGCCAATGAAAAAGTATGAGCCTCCCCCCGGGTCTTAGTTAGGACCCTTTTCCTTTCTTAGGACTTTTGATCCCGGTAGCTTCTTAGAAGAAGCCCCGGACACTTGTAAAAAGATATTTTGAATGCAAAAGAGTTAGAAATTTTTCTAAGTCTTTGAATTGAATGCAATGTTACCAGGGTTCCCGGGAGGTTACTCCCGGGCGAAGGTCCGGGAGGGGCTCTCCGGGGGACGCCCAACTGGCTTTAATATTGCTAAGCCTCATCTCCGGGGAGCGCAGCGGGGACGCCGTCCGGGAGCCCGTCCGGTTAAGGTGGCATCCAGAGTGGCACTTGGACAATTTTGACAATCATCGCGCCGAATTGTCCCCCCCGCGTCCGGGGTTCCGGGTGATACCTCCTCTTCGGATACTTCCACCGGCGGGATACGAGTTCTGGCCCGAAGATGTGCTCCGGGACGCTCGGCGCCGCGTGCGCGCATTGTACCGGGACTTGGCCCGGGAGCTAGCGGAGAGCCTCCGGGAGTATTAGGCATAGGAGCCTTAGGATGTAGAGGATCCCCCGGGTTAGGACCCGGGTTGTACCGTTTCCGATGCCCACCGGAGGGGGAAGATGTCCTCCGGGTTTGACAGTGAATAAAGCTGTGTTGTTGCTTTTCTTCTTTGTCGTCTTTTTGTTTTTTCTTCTTGGATGGTCTGGACGACTCCTCTTGACAAGGATGAGCTAAGTTTGCTCGTGGGTGGTGCGGTCGACACCCGGGGGTTCCTTATCCCCCCCGCCCACAGCGGGCCGGAGGGTAGCTCCGCGCGCTGTGGGGGTAGCAAGGCCCCCGGGGTGGAAGTGACCTGTAGCATAGGAATTTTTCTAAGTTAGAAAATTTTAAAACGAGGTTTCCAAGGGAAAGACCTTCAGGGAGATAATTGTCCGGTCGCCGTGAGAACGGGGAGCCGGGAACGAGGCCTCGTGTGGAAGAAACATCCAAGAAAACCCGATGAGATTTCCGGAGGCAAACTTCCTAGGAGATGATCGTCCAGTTGCCGTGAGAACGGGGAGCCGGGAATAGGGTCTCCGGGGAAGAAATGTCTGAGAAATCCTGTCGCGCCCCGAGACTGGGACTACGACTACTCCTGTAGAGACCTAGCTCGCTGCAGCTAGTCCCATTCTCACAAACCTTTGACTTCCCAGGATGAGTCAAACACAGGAGTATATTACATTGCAACAGAGTACTAACAAAATAATAAGCAGTGTGGCCTGCTGGCCTTAATATTACATAAAGAGAATTACAATGCCTACAAGGCATTCAGGGTTCAGCAAAATATTTAACTACACAGCAGAAGATAGGTGACCCTCCCACAAAAGAAGTTGACGGCAGAACAACACACTTCAGGGCTCTGGCGGGACTGATTCTCCTCCTTCTGGATCCACGAAGTACTCCATGCCATCATCTTGATCAAGGTAGGCTCCATCTATTGAGTTGAATGTTGCAAGGGTGAGCACTTACGTACTCAGCAAGTCATAGGTAAGAATAGATACATATAGTAGTGATGGTATGAACCTAGACTAGTCAAGAATTATGGTTGTTTATAAAATAATCTTTTACTTCCGTACCTTATCTCATCCTATTTCAGTTCATGGCAGCACTTTTCAAAATATAACATCATCATTCATGTTCACTAGATTATAGCACTACCGCGACACGTCGACACACGACAGCCCACGGCAGCACCCCTTATCATGACAACACATGTCATTTGGGTAATCTTGATTTAACACATTTTATTTAGAAAATAGTACTTGTGTCACACCCCGTGGATTTAATCCACCGCAGCAGACTCCTATAAACCCGGGAGCTCGGAGTATTCGAATACGTTTTTAACTCTGCAGAGAGGTACCAATTTACCCGCAAGATATTCCACTTTCAAGCCCATCCTATCAAATGATTAGACCCCTCCTCACAACCATGTGTGAGTGGCAAGGTGGAGATAACAAGAACTTTTGTTATGCATCACTTACAATTCACCCTTGACCCTGTGGCTCTCAGCAAGACACAGTTGTGGCAGGTTGTATCCAAACCTCCACCCCTTTGCTTATTCCCATTACTGGGTCAGCGTGCTTGATCACCTTCAGTGATATGTGTGGGAGCCGCGCTCCGTGTTTATCGTGCATCACTACACATCTCATGCAGGGGTTTCATGTGCGATCCACATAATTACTTGTTCAGGCCTGTCCCATACCAGGCTTGCGGTTAGCACGTTGTTCATGCCACTGGACGCACAACACAAGGTTCTAGTCCTTATATGCCAGTGACCAGACCATCCACAACCCTGCACTTTCAGTGCCTGCATATCCTTTGCAGTCTAGCACCTCCAGTGCTACAGCCATTCCACACCATTTTTCTGTTCACGGCTAGGGGTTTTATTTCATGAATATAAGTATATAGATACATATAATAGTTCATGGCTCAAAACTTGTTTATTTCACATTTCACAGATAACCAGTCTAGTATTGCCAATTCATAAATCAATCATTCTCAATCTTTCTCATGCAATATTATCTATATTCAAGGTTATGTTTTAGCAACATTTAAAATATAGGTTCAAGATGACCAAGGATATGACTTGCCTTCTGCGTCGTAAGATACAGCAGTTGATGACGGGTCAACAGCAAAATCTTCAAAGTCAGCTTCTGAATCTGCTCGACGACAAACAAACACACAATGATTACTTATAATATTAAAATGTTTTATGACTTATATGCAGAAATGCTCAACAAGAATGATTGAACTATACTGGAGATAATTTGAACTGCAAACTGAACTGAGTCGAGATTCTAGGGTTTCAAGGAATTTGGGCTAAGGATGGTGATTAGATAATCTTAGGGTTTCAGGATTACAATAGGGATAACAATTTTGTGGCTGGTTTAATCAAAACAGCGAATGTCAACAGATCGACATTCGGATCAAGGCTTGGACATAGCTTTAAGAAAAGCTAGAGTGCTTATCTCAAGTTGTGGTAGTAGAAGAAAATGTAGATCACAACTCTACAAATTCAGTGGACAAAGTGGTTTTCAAGTTACACATCCAGAAGTGGGTAAACAAGGCCAATGCCACTGGCTGACAAGCTCTGGCATAGAGCTGACAATGCCAAAAACTAGGGCTTAGCATAACTTTTGATCTAGAGCTCCAAATGATGCACCACTTTGTCTGGGAGGTAGGCATTGATAACAGGAACAATTAAGTCAACAGGATCTAGGGCAAGAAATGGCTGGAAAGCAAGAAATTTGATGATGAACTGAGATGAACACACTGCACTGGATCATTTCTGGACACAAACTTGGCAAGCTGTAACTTCCAATCTAGGCCGATTTAGGTGTCGGGCTAGAAGACAAAAATGCTCAGGAGGTCAAGGCACACACACTCGACAAGGTTTCGAGGGCTGAAATGGCTGGAACAAGCTTTCTGGTGATCGGCGCCAGAGAAGAAGCACTGCCAATTGGGGGTTTCTGCTACAGACCAAAAGAACTTAATTCCTTGCTTGGAGAGTATCTAGGAGGTATAAGAAAGCTTCTGGTATAATTAGATTGGCTGGAGGATCACTGGAGAAACCTGGCGACGATCGCCAGTTTCTGGTGAAGCTCGGTTTAGGGAAAAAGCTTCGATTCTTGTTCAATTTCGAAATCTAACTTCACAGGCTTGCTTGATTTGGCTTACTGATCAATTTTGTTTACGAAATCGAAAGCTAATTTGTACTGGATTGAGCCACATTACAGAAACAAGGCAAACGGCAATTTTCGGTGATCGCCGGCGTTAGTGGTCACCGGGGAGCAATTAAACGATACTACACAGAGAGGATGAGTAGGGGAACTCACTGATGGATTTAATTTGAAGGCTGATGTAGCGGATGAAGCTGGCACCGTGAGCCTCCTCGACGGCTCACTGGAGAAGAAAACGAAACAGCAAAGATTTGGAATTTGGTTGGTTTCTGGTGAAGTGTGGAGAAGCTGCTGAACACAGGAGTGCTTAAATAGGCCAAGCGAAGTTTGCAAGGAGGAGACAATGAAGTAATTGGCAACTGGGGATGAGATGGATTGCGTGCTGAGCAACAGCGGCGAAGAAACAGCAAGGAGCGGTGATGCGACGGCGACAAGCTTGCAGCTGATCACAGTGTCGCCTCATCGGGACCTGGCAAAGCTGTAGCAAGCGGTGGCGACAACACTGGTGCGGCAAGGCGACGTGGCGAGGAGTTGCTGACAAAAAGCCGTTGATCGCCCGCGGGAGCAGGCACTGGTCGTCGACGTAGCAGCGACCTTGCCACGGCACCAGCTGGAGCGAGGACACGTACACAAAACATGCACGGTCACAAGCGCGGCGAAGCCTCACCGGCGACGAGCAACCACGGCGCACAGGCACGGTGGTTTTTGGTCGTGCGCACAGTAATTGGCCTGGTAGAAATTTGGACTGAACTGTGTTGAATCTTGAGCCCCGATTAGGATTTTGGTGATTAATGACACCCGTTAGATTTGCGACTAATCTCTGTATGTAAGACACAGGTAAATCAAAGGAGAAAGCATCAAGAAAAGACAAAGCAAGGTTATCAAGACTCCGTGAAGCGAAAACGACGAAAATCTCGACAAAAGTACAAATACCTAAACCTAGCGTCTTCTTGTTTTGAAATTTTCTAGGTTAGATGGTCGTACTATTAAGAGGGGTCTTAGCACAAGTATCTTGATCAACCTTGAAGTTCTTAGAAGCATATTTGCATTTGCTTTTGCCCCAAATCAAAAGCTGAGTAAAAAATTCAGAAGTCAGGTTTTGGTTTGTACTGGCCGGACAGTGTCTGAAGTGACCGGACAATGTCCGGCCAATACAAACAATCTCAGTACTTTGCAAACACGCGCAACAGAGACAAATCCATTTGTCCGGGACATCTGTCCGGTGAAGGCCGGACATTGTCCGAAGTGACCGGACAATGTCCGGCCAGTACAAATGTTCGCAGTTTAGTGAATTGAGACAAATACATTTGTCCGGAGGATTTGTCCGAAGTGACCGGACATTGTCCGAAATGACCGGACAATGTCCGGCCAATACAAAATCCTGGCTAGTGTTAGGGCCATGTTAACAGAGACAAATCTATTTGTCCGGACATTTTGTCCGGACAAATCCTATATGTCCGGCCTATACAAAAATCTGGAGTATATTATGTTGAGTGTTAACAGAGACAAATACATCTGTCCGGACATTTTGTCCGGACAAATGTATCTGTCCGGCGTGTACACTTCATTTTCGACAAGGGTGTTAACAGAGACAAATGCATCTGTCCGGACATTTTGTCCGGACAAATACATCTGTCCGGCCTTCACATTTTGTTTCAAACGGCTACTGACACTCGCAATTCACGTGAATAACGGTCAAAATTTTTGTACTGACCGGACATTGTCCGAAGTGGCCGGACAATGTCCGGCCAGTACAATTTTCGCCCAATCTTCTTGATTTCGACCGTTTTTGTTGAGAGTATAAATAGATCACTGTTGTAGATGTCAAGTACACACGAAATACACTTCATAAACCCTGAGCAACAGTGTGCAAGCTCTCACACATCCATTCTCTAGCAATTAGAGTCAAAACTTGAGAATTCTTGAGTGCTAGTTGAGTGAATTTGGTTCCAAGCCTTGTTGCATTTGCATTGTGTTCATCAAGCTTTGAGGTTGATCAAGCAAGGCGCTAAGGCTTATTACTCTTGGTGATTGCCGTCACCTAGACGACCTGGGAGGTCCGGCGATCTCTCCATCGACGGTGTGTCGGAGAGGCCCGGCAAGTGGTTGTAAAGGCTTGGAGCTCGCCTATCCGGAGTGGAGAAGGGCTACCTCTAGTGGAATCGAAGCTTAAGCTCAAGTGAAGAGCGCTTCAACGAGGATTAGTGGAAATCGGCAAATTTTCGAGACCTCGGGAAAAACTTGATTTCTTCGGTTATCTCTACTACTTGCTTAATTTCCATTGTGATTGAATTGTTGCTAGTAGTATCATAGAAATCGCTAAATCTGAATTGAATTAGTTTTCCATACCCTTAGAATTTTTGCTATTGCAAACTTAGGCTGTTAAACCCTAATTTAGAAGAAAATTTTAAAACCGCCTATTCACCCCCCCTCTAGTCGGCATCCTTCGATCAACACGTGGTATCAGAGCGCTAGGTCTCTCTTTTTAGGCTTAACCGTCTAGGGAGAGGATGTCGTCGATCAAAGAAAACTATAATGGAAAGGTTCCCTTCTTCAAGGGTGACAATTATTGTTATTGGAAAATTAGGATGGCGGTCTATCTAGAATCCATTAGTCTTGATGTGTGGAGGGTCACTAGAGATGGTTTTAGGACTCCAATTGACTTAGAAAATCTCACACCTCTAGAATCGAAAAACCTTCAAGCAAATGCTCAAGCAAAAAATGCCATATTCAATGGTCTTGACTTAAGTGAATTCAATCGCATTAGCAATCTTGATACATCCTATGAAATGTGGAAAACCTTAGAGGTAATTCATGAAGGAACATCAAAAGTCAAAGAAGCTAAGCTAATTAAATTAACTAGAGAATACAACTCCTTTTTCATGCTTGAATCTGAAAATGTTAGTGACATGTATACTAGACTAAATCTAGTAATCAATGATCTCAAAGGTTTAGGTACAAAATTTGAAGATATTGACATCGTGCGTAAAATGCTTATGATTTTACCATCGAGTTTTGATACAATTGTGACAGTGCTCATCAATGGCGATCTCTCTTCCACAACTCCTACCGAACTCTTGGGTACTCTTATCACCCATGAAATGCAAAAAGAAGAAAAGAAAGGGATTGTCGAAGCATCCGGATCAAAGAAGAAAAACTTGGCATTTAAGGCAAAAGTCGAGGAAACCAAGGAGGATAGTTCGGATGAAAGCTCCGATGGTGATCTAGCTCTTCTTGTGAGAAAGACCCGCAAACTCTTAAACAAGATCAACAAAAGAGGATTTGAGTTTGACAAGAGGCGAGGACCTCACAAGAAGACCGGATTCAAGAACATTATATGTTATGAATGCAATGAGAAGGGACACTTTGCCTCAAGATGTCCAAATAAAAAGGGTGATAATCAAAGATTTCATGAGAGGAAAGATGACGGTGAAGGGACAAAAGGCAAAAAGAAGCTCTTCAAGAAGTTCTACAACAATAAAAGCAAGGGCCAAGCCTATGTTGGTGAATGGTATTCCGGATCGGAGGAATCCGAATCGGAAGATGAAGCACCATCATCATCTAAGAAAATGGCGGGAATTGCTATCGGAGAAGCCACTTCGGTTGAAGACAAGTCATCATTATGTCTTATGGCAAGTGATGATGCTAAGGTATCGGATCTTGAACCTTCCTATGAGGACCTTGTTGATATGGTTATGGAACTAAATGAGGCATTAGGTAGAGTAACTAAGGAGAACAAACTGCTTAAGAAAGAATATTCAACACTTAGTGAATTATATGCAGAACTAAATGACTCGCATGAGGCACTTCTAATAAATGAAATTATTGATTCTAAACAAACAAATGAAATAGGCATTACGTGTGATATTCTAGACGAATCAACTCATGATGTTTCTTTTTCAAAATCATTCAATTGTAATGCTTTAGAAATTAATCATGAAAATGTTTGTGATGAAATTGTTGATAACAACTCAAACTTGATTTTAGAAAATTTAGAACTCAAAGCACAAGTAGAAAAACTAAATCTAGGACTAGCAAAATGCTTTAAAGGAAAAGAAATTTTGGACAAACTTCTTAGTGAACAACGATGTTCATTTAGAAAGGAAGGCTTAGGATATGAACCGAACAAGAAAAAGAAATTGAGTACTAAAATGACTTTTGTAAAGGCCACTAATATGTTTTGTCACAAATGTCATAATGTAGATCATTTGCCGGAAAATTGTCCCTCAACTTCTAGAGCTAAAGAAAATAAGTATCACTCCCATTACATGCTAAAGAAAACAAAGCACGGAAGAGTAGTTGCAAAATTCATTGGTTTACCTCATCAAAATAAACATGAGAAGAAAATTTGGGTACCAAAGACTCTTGTTGCTAACTTTCAAGGACCCAAACAAGTTTGGGTACCTAAAAGCATCTAACCCTTCTTTTAGGTAAACTACAAAACCGGTGGGAGGCATTGGGTGCTTGATAGTGGATGCACCCAACACATGACCGGTGATGGAAGTCGGTTCTCTTCATTTGAGAATGGTTGCAATGACGTTGATAAAATCACGTTTGGTGATAATAGCAAAGGAAAGGTAATTGGATTAGGTAAAGTCGCAATCACAAACAACCTTTCCATCTCAAATGTATTACTTGTTGAATCTTTGAACTTCAATTTGCTTTCAGTTGCAAAAATTTGTGATTTGGGACTTAGATGCATTTTTGAACCAAATTGTGTTATCATTGAAAGTCTAGAAGACAAGTCTTTAATTTTCAAAGGTTTTCGATATGGAGATTTGTATTTGGTTGATTTCGGTTCAAAAGACTCTTGCATTTCAACATGTTTGGTTGCTAAAAATTCTTTGGGATGGCTTTGGCATCGTCGTTTGGCTCATGTTGGGATGCATCAATTAAACAAACTTTTAAAAAGAGATTTAATCCTAGGTATGAAAAATGTAAAGTTCGAAAAGAATAAACTTTGTAGTGCATGTCAAGCAGGAAAACAAGTAGCTAGCACTCATCCCGCTAAAAATATTTTATCAACATCTAGACCACTTGAGCTTTTGCATATGGACTTGTTTGGTCCATCGGAAACTCAAAGTATTGGTGGTAGTAATTATTGCTTTGTCATTGTTGATGATTTCTCTCGATTTACTTGGATTTTCTTTTTAAACCATAAATCCGATGCTCCAAGTGTGTTTAAAAGATTTGTAAAACGAGTTGAAAATGAATTTGAATTCTCCATCAAGAAACTTCGAAGTGATCACGGTGGAGAGTTTCAAAATTCTGATTTTGTTGAACTTTGTGATGAATCTGGAATCAAACACGAATTTTCCGTACCATATACTCCTCAACAAAACGGTGTTGTGGAAAGGAAAAATCGAACATTAATTGAAATGGCTCGAACTTTATTGGATGAATATAAAACCCCCACTAGGTTTTGGGCCGAGGCCGTAAATACGGCTTGTTATGCCATAAATCGGCTTTATACTCACCCTTTATTAAACAAAACTCCTTATGAGCTAATTATTAGAAGAAAACCAAACATCTCATATTTTCGAGTTTTTGGTTGCAAATGTTACATCCTTAAAAAACGCATGCATCTTGGAAAATTTCAAAGACGTGTTGACGAGGGCTTTCTTGTTGGATACTCGTCAATTAGTAAGGCTTATCGTGTTTTTAACATCATAACCGAATGCATTGAAGAAACATGCAATGTTGAGTTCGATGAATCTAATGGCTCTCAAGAAGAGTATGAAGATATTGAGAATGTAGGAAATGAAGAATTAAGAGAAGCTATGAAGAACATGACGATTGGAGATATCAAGCCCAAAGATGAAGATTCAAAGTCCCCCGATCAAGAAAATGAAGTAGCTTCTATGATTCCGGAAGCTACCACTCAAGTTGATCTTGATTCGGAAATAAAGGAAAATGAAGATCAAACATTGCAAAATCCAAGACTTCATCAAACCATCACTAAAGATCATCCCGTCAATCAAATAATAGGTGATGTCGGTAAAGGTGTCCAAACTCGCTCTAGAATTGCATCTTTTTGCGAACATGCATCCTTCATTTCTAGTATTGAGCCTAAATACATTGATGAAGCTTTAGCGGACCCGGATTGGGTAAATGCTATGCATGATGAGTTAAACAACTTTACTAGAAATAACGTTTGGGAACTTGTAGAACAACCTCTTGATCATAATATAATTGGTACAAAATGGGTCTTTAAAAATAAACAAGATGAAAATGGCATAGTTGTGAGAAATAAAGCTAGATTGGTAGCACAAGGTTATTCTCAAATTGAGGGGTTAGATTTTGATGAAACTTTTGCTCCCGTAGCTAGACTAGAGGCCATTCGCATCTTACTTGCATTTGCATCATGTTTTGAAATCAAACTATTTCAAATGGATGTTAAAAGTGCTTTCTTAAATGGTGAAATTTCGGAACTTGTATTTGTAAAGCAACCACCGGGTTTTGAAGATCCAAAATATCCAAATCACGTCTATAAACTCTCAAAAGCTCTTTATGGTCTAGAGCAAGCCCCTAGGGCTTGGTATGAAAGGTTGCGAAATTTCCTAATTTCACAAGGTTTTAAAGTTGGAAAAATTGATACAACTCTCTTTACCAAAATCATAGACGATGACTTCTTTGTTTGCCAAATCTATGTCGATGATATAATTTTTGGTTCCACTAACGAGTCTCTTTGCCAAGCTTTTGGTGAAACCATGTCCAAAGAATTTGAGATGTCTATGATAGGAGAGTTGAGCTTTTTCCTTGGACTTCAAATTAAGCAAATCAAAGAAGGCATATTTGTGAGTCAAAGAAAATACGTGAAGGATTTGCTCAAAAGATTCGGTATGGATGATTCAAAACCAATCAAGACTCCCATGGCTACAAATGGGCATTTGGACCTGGATGAAGGAGGTAAACCGGTAGAACTCAAATTATATCGTTCTATGATTGGTAGCTTATTATATCTTACTGCCTCTAGACCGGATATTATGTTTAGTGTATGCATGTGTGCTAGGTTTCAAGCTGCTCCTAGAGAGTGTCACCTAACTGCAGTAAAAAGAATTTTCAGATATCTAAAACATACACCAAACATAGGACTCTGGTATCCTAAGAATGCTAGTTTTGATCTCCTAGGATATTTGGATTCTGATTATGCCGGTTGTAAAATTGATAGAAAAAGTACTTCCGGTGGTTGTCAACTTCTAGGAAGATCATTAGTCTCTTGGACTTCAAAGAAACAAAATTCAGTTGCACTCTCAACCGCCGAGGCGGAATATGTTTCGGCCGGTAGTTGTTGTGCACAACTTCTTTGGATGAAGCAAACCTTGTTAGATTATGGCATAAAAGTCAATTGTGTTCCACTTTTGTGTGATAATGAGAGTGCCGTTAAAATTGCCAACAATCCTGTTCAACACTCTCGAACAAAGCACATTGACATTAGACATCACTTTCTAAGGGATCATGTATCAAAAAGGGACATAGTGATTAGTCATGTTTCAACCGAAAATCAATTAACAGACCTATTCACTAAACCCTTGGATGAGTCAAGATTTAGTAAGTTAAGAAATGAATTGAATGTTATTGATATTTCAAATGTCATTTAATCTCTTGCTTATCTTGAATTGATTGTTAGTTTGATTGTATCTAGCATATACTCTCTTGGCTATATATTCATATATCAATGTAGGCATCTATGCCCATCACTTCCTATTTTGAAGAAAAAGTCCAAAATTCACCACTTTGTCGTTTTTCAACAAAATTTGGAGAACACATTAAGGGGGAGCAATTTCAAGATCATTGAATGCTTGTGTACCCCAAAATTGTGTACAAAAAGGAAAAATATGCATGTTGTTTATAAAAAGGGTAAATTTTAAAATCAAAAGGGCTAAAAATGCTAAAATGTTCAAATTATGTTAAAATAAAACAAACTCTTCAAAAATATCTTTCAAGAGTGTTTTCAAAGATTTTGAAAGTGAAAATAAAGGGTTTCAAGCTAAAATGTTGAATTTTGACAAAATTGAACATCTAAGGATTTTGTTTTGGCCTAAAATGACTTATTTCTATAAATCAAAATCGGTTAAGTTTTGACAAAAAGTTTCTACATGAACCACTTAGAGATCAGTCATTCGAAGATATTTCATGTTAAACATTTTCTCAAAATACCTATAGTTTGAAAGTTATCACATTTTGCAAATCGCCCGAAAACGAGCTTTGACGCGAAAATACCCAAAATGTGCATTTTGTGAATTTCGCTATTTGAGCCAAGATCTCTTCCATGTTTTGGCTTGAAATAGTATTTAGAATTCATACAAGGCCAAACATCTCAGAAAAATTCAAGTTTCATGAAAATTTGACAAATTGGTGAAAATCAGTTCTGTTTTACCCTTTTACCCTAAGATGCGATTCGGAGGCTCATTCTAAAGTCGATTTCTCTAAAAATTTCTCCTCAAAGCTAGCTGAATATATTCCAAACATGATACTTGAGCTTATCCAAAATTCAAATCTCCTTTTGAGTCAAATCTGACAAATTTGCAAAAATTTCAGAAGTTTCAGAGAAAAATCTGAACTGACCGGACAGTGTCCGGCCAGATCGGACTTTGTCCGGCCATATCGGACATTGTCCGGTAAGATCGGACATTGTCCGGCCTGTGCACGTTGGTTCAGTTATTTAATCCTCCCGAAGTCTGTTTCTTCCCCAAATCGATTTCTGGCTTTTGTTTCCTCCTCAGTTCATCCTCTCTCCACTGTTTATCCCATCTCCTCCGGACAAGAGGTTTCGTCCGGCCATCTCCCGTCCGACCTCAAAGTTGACCTCTTGGGCATCTCCTCTTTCCTGGATTAGGTCAGTTTTGTGTCTCCTCCTCCTCTGGTTTATGCATTCATCTCATGCCATACTAGGGTTTGATTCAAATGTGTTTGCATGTTAGATCTAGATATGGATTCATGAAATTAACATCTAGGAGTAGTCATATTTGAGATGATTTGTACAAAATAGCAGTTTATCATTGACATGCATGATATAAGAGGATCAACCTGCCATTTAGAGTTAGATTTTGGAGCAATATCAAATATGTTTGTATGGAAAGATGATGGTATGATAAAATCAAAATATCTAGAGTTAAATGACGTATTTCTATCGGATTTGTTTAGATTATTTTCAATGCACAAGATGAGTGGCTAAGATGAACAATATCGTAGATGATTTCTTTAGAGTGCCCTAGATCCTTGATTTTGATCAAAGTAAATTGAGTAGAATAAAATTGAATCAAAGAACAGAAAAGGATGATATGGAGTAAAAATTAACATCTATTAGCAAATGTATGACTAAGAATTGATTCATTGAAGAACTAGGTCATGCATCCACATCCTTCGGAAAATTAGTTCTTTATCAACTCTTTCGAGTCATATCACGATCAAATTATCTATCTTTTCTCTCCAGAGTCACTATGACTGGAAGAATGAAGCAAACTAGCCGTCATCATGGGCCTGGATCTTCTCAACAGGCTCAACCTATAGACTGGGACTCCTTGGCTATTGATGAGGATGATGCAGCTCCAGCATCTCCCGTTGGATCTCCCATTGATGATTCTGACTCGGTCGACAGTAGCAGCAGTAGTGGTGATGAGCAACCCAGAGGCCATCCAACCTACACCGCTAGTGCTATTCGACGTCTTCGTCGAAAGAACCCTTATGAGCATCGGAGAACATGTACTGAGAGGAATTTTTGGAATGCCTTCCAGATGTCTCAGTATCAAACTAGATTCTCCTCTGCTAAAGTGTTCGGGCATCAGGCCATTGACTGGAACTTGATCGAGAGCAAAGTTCACTATCCTCTCCGGGGCAAGTTCATGGCTGTCAGATTGCACTCCTTCACCGAGATGAGGGAAGACTGGAAGTGGAACGTGGATATTATCCGCTCATTCTTCGCGACTCTTCATGTTGCCTCGGATCGATCCCATGTCGTTTTCATGAACAACAACTCCAGAAGAACTCTCACCAAGGCGCAGTTTGAAGAGGCTCTACAAATCGAGCATGTTGACAACAGTCTTTTCGCCTTTGATGAAGTTCGAGTTGAAGACGTGGCTCATCTCTTCGACAATCCCGATCCAAATATTGGTAAAGTCTCTCAACTGATCCCTCCGGTGGCAATCTTAGAGAAGTTGAATCGCATGACTATCTTGCCAAAAACCGGAGATCGCGGGGCTGTCACCTCCACCATGCTACGACTTCTAAAAGCCCAAGTTGACGAGACACCTTTCGACTTTGTGGAGTTCATGTTTCATGAGATACAGGAAGTTCAGATGGACCCGAAGAGGCTTTTGCCCTTCGCACCTTTCATCGCTCACACCCTGACCTACTTTGGACTGCATCGAGCTTCTCGTCCTTCCTCTATGGAGTACTATCGGTTGAAGAGCCTGGGGATCCTTGTTGGTTATGAAAATCAAGTTGGATCACCAGTTCATGGAGACGTGCCTATGTCTCCAGTCGCGGGAGCTCCCTCTCCACTTTAGTCCTACTCCATCTCCCAGAGTCATGATGTCTCAGCTCCATACATGATGATCATGGAGCGGCTGGATCAGATGTCCATGCGATTCGAGACTCGCTTCGATGAGGTCGACACCAGATTGAGCTCCATCGACCATCGCCTCAACGTCATCGAGCCTCGCATCGATTCTGTGAGTCAGGATATCTCTGAGCTGCGGGGACATTTCGACGCAGGCCAGTATCAGCGTCGTCGTCGCGGCGATTCTTCTTCCGATCATCCTCCGCAGTCCTAGATTATCCGTCTCCTGTCTCTATGATCGTTTGTATCTATGTCTTCTCTCCTTTTATGGATGTTTGATGCCAAAGGGGGAGAGTTATGTATGGATATGTGTTATGCCTTATGTTTATGTCAGTGGATGATATATATGTGGATGATGATATATGTGGATGATATATATGTGATATTGTTATGTTTATGTGTTGATACGTATGGTCATCTCGTTATACCTTGTCATGAATGTGCTTATGAACTTGAATGCAAGATTAAGGGGGAGCATCTCTTGCTTATACTCATATTTGTTATATCCATATGTTTTATGCATAACGGTTGTCATCAATCACCAAAAAGGGGGAGATTGTTGAATCTTGAGCCCCGATTAGGATTTTGGTGATTAATGACACCCGTTAGATTTGCGACTAATCTCTGTAGGTAAGACACAGGTAAATCAAAGGAGAAAGCATCAAGAAAAGACAAAGCAAGGTTATCAAGACTCCGTGAAGCGAAAACGACGAAAATCTCAACAAAAGTACAAATACCTAAACCTAGCGTCTTCTTGTTTTGAAATTTTCTAGGTTAGATGGTCGTACTATTAAGAGGGGTCTTAGCACAAGTATCTTGATCAACCTTGAAGTTCTTAGAAGCATATTTGCATTTGCTTTTGCCCCAAATCAAAAGCTGAGTAAAAAATTCAGAAGTCAGGTTTTGGTTTGTACTGGCCGGACAGTGTCTGAAGTGACCGGACAATGTCCGGCCAATACAAACAATCTCAGTACTTTGCAAACACGCGCAACAGAGACAAATCCATTTGTCCGGGACATCTGTCCGGTGAAGGCCGGACATTGTCCGAAGTGACCGGACAATGTCCGGCCAGTACAAATGTTCGCAGTTTAGTGAATTGAGACAAATACATTTGTCCGGAGGATTTGTCCGAAGTGACCGGACATTGTCCGAAATGACCGGACAATGTCCGGCCAATACAAAATCCTGGCTAGTGTTAGGGCCATGTTAACAGAGACAAATCTATTTGTCCGGACATTTTGTCCGGACAAATCCTATATGTCCGGCCTATACAAAAATCTGGAGTATATTATGTTGAGTGTTAACAGAGACAAATACATCTGTCCGGACATTTTGTCCGGACAAATGTATCTGTCCGGCGTGTACACTTCATTTTCGACAAGGGTGTTAACAGAGACAAATGCATCTGTCCGGACATTTTGTCCGGACAAATACATCTGTCCGGCCTTCACATTTTGTTTCAAACGGCTACTGACACTCGCAATTCACGTGAATAACGGTCAAAATTTTTGTACTGACCGGACATTGTCCGAAGTGGCCGGACAATGTCCGGCCAGTACAATTTTCGCCCAATCTTCTTGATTTCGACCGTTTTTGTTGAGAGTATAAATAGATCACTGTTGTAGATGTCAAGTACACACGAAATACACTTCATAAACCCTGAGCAACAGTGTGCAAGCTCTCACACATCCATTCTCTAGCAATTAGAGTCAAAACTTGAGAATTCTTGAGTGCTAGTTGAGTGAATTTGGTTCCAAGCCTTGTTGCATTTGCATTGTGTTCATCAAGCTTTGAGGTTGATCAAGCAAGGCGCTAAGGCTTATTACTCTTGGTGATTGCCGTCACCTAGACGACCCGGGAGGTCCGGCGATCTCTCCATCGACGGTGTGTCGGAGAGGCCCGGCAAGTGGTTGTAAAGGCTTGGAGCTCGCCTATCCGGAGTGGAGAAGGGCTACCTCTAGTGGAATCGAAGCTTAAGCTCAAGTGAAGAGCGCTTCAACGAGGATTAGTGGAAATCGGCAAATTTCCGAGACCTCGGGAAAAACTTGATTTCTTCGGTTATCTCTACTACTTGCTTAATTTCCATTGTGATTAAATTGTTGCTAGTAGTATCATAGAAATCGCTAAATCTGAATTGAATTAGTTTTCCATACCCTTAGAATTTTTGCTATTGCAAACTTAGGTTGTTAAACCCTAATTTAGAAGAAAATTTTAAAACCGCCTATTCACCCCCCCTCTAGTCGGCATCCTTCGATCAACAAACTGTAGTTTCAATTCTTTGAGTTTTGGACTGAAATGTAAATCTGGAATTCTGGAAGGTTTAAACTGAAATTGATTTGACTAATCTGGCAGATTATATTCAACAGGATATTTGGCAAAGGTAATTGATAAGGTTTGGCACATCTGAATAGTTTTTGATATGAACTGAAAATAGGGTAATTTAGGGTAAAGTAAGATTTAAGTTTTGTCGATTTCGAATTCTGGCATTTAGGGTTTGATTTTGATATCTACACAGAAGAGAGACTTGTGACAATTAGCATTTAGAAAAGATTTGCTGAAAATATTTTGAGTTTGAAGTTAATCTGGAGATTTTAGCCTTTTTGGGTTTTCAGATATCAGATAAGGACTAATTTGCAATAACTCTTGGACTGATTTGTGAAAAGAGTCTAGATGATAAAATCTGGCTGCCAACTTTCTCGTTTAAGGTATTGGCATACCCATGATCATATTTCAAGAATAATCTGATCTGAACTTGGTCAAGATTTTGGTTAAATTTGAATTCAGAGTATTTAGGGTAATATAAGGTATTCTGTTTTCGAAAACAGAATGGAGTTCATAAATCTGGGATTTAGAGATGGAATTGAATCTGGCTTCTGAAGACTTCTAAGTTCAGAGTAACTGATAGATCACATCTGAACAATCTGATCTTGATTTGAGGTTACAGGTTAGATTTGGAGATTTTAGGGTTTAGGATAGATACTGATCTGGCTATTACTACAGATACATGCATGCATGCTATTTATGAAAAAGGAAATTTTCACCCCTAACTCAGGGTGTTACAAATCCGTAACTTCTCCGGGAGACAATCGTCCAGTCGTCGTGAGGACGGGGAGCCGGGAATAGGGTCTCCGGGAGGCAATCATCCGGACGCCCTGAGAACGGGGAGCCGGGAATAAGGTTGCCGGGAGGCAATCATCCGGTCGCCGTAAGAACGGGGAGCCGGGAATAAGGTCGCCGGGGACCAAATATCCAAGAATGCCATTAGACGTCCCACTGGGGAGAGCGTCTACTCCCGGAGGAGGAAGAGATATCCAAGAAAGCCATTAGACGTCCCACTGGGGAGAGCGTCTACTCCCGGAGGAGGAAGTGCCCGATGACGGGTTTTGAGTGTTTGGGCAGGGGACTAGTCTCCCAAAGTGACTCGTTACCGCGGCCGCTGGGGACCGGGTTGCCGCTTACGCCCTCAGTCCACGAGGGCTGATCGTAAGCTGCCCTACTGGAGGGACTTGCTGGGTCTGGGCCAACTTCCTCGCGGGGAGGGCATCCTCACGGGGAGGGCTTCCTCGCGGGGAGGGCAACCTCACAGGGAGGGCATCCTCACGGGGAGGGCTTCCTCACGGGGAGGGCGTCGCCGCTAGGGGTGGTAATGAGAAGAACCTGCAATGAGACAGTTGAAGAGCAAGACCTATGTATTGCTAATAAAATGAAGTACAGTGCCTCCTCATGAGAAGTCACGAAAGGGGAGGAAAAGGTAAGTACAGTGTCCCTCCTCCCCCTTCGGCGTGATCGCTCCGGGGGAGGGGACAGGCCCGTAAGGCTAAACACAGAACTTGCGAAGTAAACGCAAGTTCCACGTGTGCTTCAGCTCCTGCTCTTGAAGGTTGGAGAGCTTATAAGCCCCCGAGCCCAGGATCGCGGAGATCCTGTAGGGGCCCTCCCACATGGGGGAGAGCTTACCCTAGGCTTGGGGGTCTGTGACGCACTTGAGCACAAGGTCCCCAAGGTGGAAGGATCCCTCGCAGCGACGTCCGGAACCGGAAAGGGGGAAGCCCCTGTGGCGGCGACCGGAACCGGAAAGGGGGAAGCCACTGTGGCGGCGACCGAAACCGGAAAGGGGGAAGCCCCTGTAATATCCGGGACCGGCAAGGGGGGAGCCCCCGACGGCGACGACCGGAACCGGAAAGGGGGAAGCCCCTGTAACATCCGGAACCGGCGAGGGGGGTGCCCCCGCGGCGACGTCCGGGACCGGGGAGCCGATGCGAGGGGGAGTTCGCTGAGGCACGGGAGCTGCTCTGTCGACCGCCCCCGGTGCGGTAAACGTGACGCGAGGGGCGGGACTGCCTCCCGGTGTAGGGAAAACCCCCGGCATGAAATGGGCCCCCGGCCCCGGGAATGGCCTGGAACGGGGTACCCCCCTGGTGCCATCGAAGTGCCTCTGCATCTTTCGCACCTCCTGCAAATAAAAGACTAGAGTTTGCGTTACGACACGGGTGAGGCTCGGCCTTTTGGCAAACTACGGGCTGAGAATCTCCCTTCAGTAGGAGGCGTCGGATCCCCGGGGAACACACGCGGCGTAACCTGAGGAGCAAAGCCTCGTACTCGGCGACGTTGTTGGTTCTGGGGACAGCAGGACCTTCCGGAGGCCCCCTTCCGGACCAGGCTTGGGGAGGGGCCTCCCGGCAGGTATCGCTGCGACGCCTCGTTCCAGGGGGGAGACCTCCCCCCCGGGCACCTCAATGATGTTGACGCTTCCGATTGTGGCAGCAGCGCGCTCGTATAGAGCACGAGACATGTCTTGGTCTCCCCGGACGTTGATCACGCCATGCGGCCCAGGGATCTTCATGCAGAGGTAGTTTTGATGGGTGGCAGCCCCCAGCCGATTGATTGTGGTCCTCCCCATAATCGCGTTGTAGGAGGAGGGGAGGTCCACTACGTCGAAGCGGACCAGCTCGGTCCGGTAGTTCTCCGGGGTGTCGAACGTCACAGGAAGATCTACCTTGCCCACGGGGTGGATCGCCTTCCCCGGGACAAAACCTTGTAGGGGCCCGGCTGCGGGCTGCAGGAGCTTCTCATCCACCTGCATCTCTTTGAAGGCCTTCAGGAATAGGACGTCGGCGGAGCTACCGCTGTCCACAAGGATGCGGGCCAGGTGGCAGTTGTAGATTGTCGCGGAGACGATGAGCGCGTCGTCGTGGGGGAAGCGAACCCCTCGCGCATCTTCCGCCGTGAAGGTCAGGGGGATGTCCAACCACTTAGGTGGCGGGGACGCGTGTAGCACCCCCACAACCTTGACCTCGCGCGCGTACTCCTTACGTTGGCGCCTAGAGTCCCGCCAGAGGCGGACCCTCCCACGATGACGTTGATGTGGCGCTGAGAAGTTTGAAAGGGGAGAGCTTCTGAAAGCTCCCCCTCCTGCGTCTGCGTCTGCTGATCCCCCACGGGAGCGGGAAGGGCCGGAACAGTTGGCCGAGGGAGCAAGGAGGCCGGAGTCTCCCCCCTGCCCGCGCTGGTCGAGGAACGCCGCGAAGTGCTGCAGCAGTTGGTCGCAGTCTCGGGTAGCGTGGGTACTGGACCCGTGGAAGCTGCACCACGGTCCTTCACGCCTTCTCCCCGCGGGGCCTTCCCGGCCGCGCGAAAACTGTCCTCCCCCATGACCTTTCGGCTTGGGGAAGGGGCGGTTGCCCCTCGGGGGGTCGCGTGAGCCGCCTCCGCCCTCGAGGACAAAGGTGTCCCGAGGCCGTGGCTCGTTACGCCCCCCCTGCCTAGGGTGCTTGAGGGGATCCCTGGCCCCCCGATCGGCGGGGGCGGGAGCCCCCTGGGTCTTCTTCCAGGTGTCATCTTCCTCCGCCCGAGCGTACTTTTCGAGTACGTTGAAGAGCTCGTCGGCGGAAGAGGGGTAGCTCCGGAAGAGCCTTCGGTGGAGCTCCCCCGGGAGGATGCCGCTTTTGCAGGCTTCGATGACCGTACAGTCGAGGACGTGGGCCACTTTGCTCTTCACCTGAGCAAAGCGCTTGAAGAAGCTTCTGATGGTTTCCCCAGTCCTCTGCCGGATAGTGTACAGCTGCGAGGAGTCCAGGGGGCGCACATAGTTCCCCTGGAAGTTCGCACAGAACTCCCACTTGAGCTGCATGAAAGACTCGATGAAGCCGGCCTTCAGGTTGTAGAACCAGGAGCGGGCGATGCCGGTGAGGTAGAGGGGGAAGACGTTGCACTGTACCGTCTCGTCCCCCCCGGCCGCGGAGATGGCTGTGGAGTAAACCTGCACAAATTCGTAAGGGTCTGCCTCACCGTTATAGTGCTCGATGTGCGGAGGGCGGTAGGGCCGCGGCCACCGGATGCTGCGAAGTCTTCGGCACAGGGGCTGGTTAGCCCCCTGCACTACCCGGGGAGAGTCCCGGTCGCTGTCTTCTTTGACGGGACCCTCGTTGTCGGAGTCGGGGAGCGGTCCAAGAGGTCCGCCGGAGTGGCGGTGGCGACGCTTTTCCTCTGGACCGGGACTAAGTTCCCGGACGTCCGGGCTCCCCCCCGGGGAGGCTGGGTCTTCCGCGGGTCTCTTCCCCCGACCGGTGTGAGAGCGAGGCTCCCCGCGCTCAGGTGAATGCATTCGCTCGACCTCCCCCCGGGCGAAACGGACATGTTCCGCTGGGGGAGGGAGCTTATGCACTGTAGCTACCGGCCCGGAGGCTTCCGAGGCCGGTTGGGGGGAGCCCCCTGCGAAGACCCCCGGGACCGGAAAGGGGGAAGCCCCTGTATTATCCGAAACTGGGGAGGGGGCGCCCACGGCGACGCTTGGAACCGAAGTGGAGGGAGCCCCTGTGGCAACGACCGGAACCGGGAAGGGGGAAGCCCCTGTAACATCCCGAACCGGCGAGGGGGGAGCCCCCGCGGCGACGTCCGGGACCGGGGAGCCGATGCGGGGGGAGGTCCACTGAGGCGCGGGAGCTGCTCTGTCGACCGCCCCCGGTGCGGTAAACGCGACGCGAGGGGCGGGACTGGCTCTCGGCGTAGGGAAAACCCCCGGCATGAAGTGGGCTCCCGGCCCCGGGAATGGGCCTGGAACGGGGTACCCCCTTGGTGCCACGAAGGGCCCGGGCAGGAAAAAGCCCCCCAGCACCGGGACAGGCCCGGGTGCTGGGAAGGGTCCGGACGTATACCCCGCCGGGGGAGGGAACACCCCGGCGGGATCATACGGGGCGGCCAGACCCCCGGAGGTCGGAGGGGCCGCCGGGTAACCCATAAACGGGAGCATAGTCCCCGGGTATGGGTGCGACGCGAATGTGGGGCCCAGAGGCCGCGCCAGCACGCTGAGCAGCTCATCCATACAGCGCTAGGCCGGAGCTGGCCCTCCACTAGAGCCTCAAGCCGGGCCTCCCGGGGAGCCGGGGGAGCCGTCGGGGGGAGACTGGTCCCGGCCGAGGTCCCCAAGGTCACCGGGAGCGACCTGGAGGTAGAAGCATCTAAGTTAAGAGGAAAGGCGGGAGGCGGTACCTGGGCCTGACCGCCTCCGGGCGGAAGCACCGGGACAGCAGTGTCCTGGACGGGCGGCGCCGGGTCTCTGCGACCGGCGTCACCGGGAAGGGTGCGAGCCCTTGTTCTTGGGGGAGCCATGGCATCTTGTCACGAGTCCCCACCGTCGGCGCCAACTGTCATGGTATTGCGAATACCCCGGCAGGTTTTGTGAACGATCCTAGAGAAAGATTACGCGGCGCGGGCTGACCGAGTGATCAGTCCTCCCCCGCTGGACAAACACAAGAAATGACACGAGGATTTATACAGGTTCGTGTCCCGGTGGGGGCCCTAAACCTGTCGGTGCGCTCCCGACCGGAGTCGGCTGGGGAGGCTCTCTCCGGGGGAGAGGCTTCCGGAGCACACCTATGAGTTTACCTATTCCAATAACAATGAATCACTTGCTTACAACTGAGGGGTACAAGGGCTATTTATAGCCCCAAAAAGAAGCAAAAAGACCTATCTACCCCGGAAGCCACCGTCGGATTGAGGGGTAGCGATGTCCTTCTCCCGGTCAGACGCCTTGGATGCTTGATAGGTGGTCGCTGATTCCCGAGGCGCTCCTCGCGTGACCTGCACGTGATAAACAACTCGAGACTTTACCTTTAGGAGCGCGATGAGGCCCGGGACATGCGCCGGAGGCCAGGTCCCGGGGGCCAAAATGGCGGCGCCCGGGGAGGCCCCGGAGGCCACGTCCCCGGGCAAATGGCGGCGCCCGGGACCGACGCCGGAGGCCAGGTCCCGGGGGCCCAAATGGCGGCGCCCGGGACCGGCACCGGAGCCCGAGTCCCGGGAGCCAAAAGGCGGCGCCCGGGGAGGCATCGGAGGCCATGCCCCCTGGACCGGCGCCGGAGGCCAGGTCCCGGGGGCCCAAATGGCGGCACCCCGGACCGGCACAGGAGGCCGGGTCCCGGGAGCCAAAAGGCGGCGCCCGGGGAGGCACCGGAGGCCATGCCCCTGGGCAAACGGCGGCGCCCGGGACCGGCGCCGGAGGCCAGGTCCTGGGGGCCCAAATGGCGGCGCCCGGCACCTGCACCGGAGGCCGGGTCCCGGGAGCCAAAAGGAGGCGCCCGGGGAGGCACCGGAGGCCATGTCCCCGGGCAAATGGCGACACCCGGGACCGGCACCGGAGGCTGGGTCCCGGGAGCGAAAAGGCGGCGCCCGGGCAGGCACCGGAGGCCATGTCCCGGGGCATATGGCGGCGCCCGGGACCGGCGCCGGAGGACAGGTCCCGGGGGCCAAAATGGCGGCGCCCGGGAGAGGCACCGGGTGTCGGGTCCCGGGAGCCAAAAGGCGGCGGCTGGGACCGGCGCCGGAGGCCAAGTCCCGGCAGCCGAAAGGCGGTGCCCGGGGAGGCCCCGGGGGTCACGTCCCCGGGCCAATGGCAGCGCCTGGGACCGGCGCCGGAGGCCAGGTCCCGGGGGCCAAGATGGCGGCGCCCGGGACCGGTGCCGGAGGCCGGGTCCCGGGAGCCAAAAGGCGGCGCCTGGGGAGGCACCGGAGGCCATGTCCTCGGGCAAATGTCGGCGCCCAGGACCGGCGCCGGAGGCCAGGTCCCGGGGGCCAAAATGGCGGCGCCCGGGGAGGCCCCGGAGGCCTGGTCCCCGAGCGAACGTGACGCAACTTACTTGGACTTAGTCTCGCGGAGATTTCTGTAACACCCCTGTTTTTGCCAAACCCTAAAATAGCCAAAATCCACATCTTGACCCCAAACCCTAAGCTGCTTCAGCCATTCCCTTGTAAATGTTGTTCAGAACATTTTTCCCTTCTGAATCATCTCCGAAATCCCATCCTAAAACTGAGTTTCGACCCTTGCCGTCTCAGCACCCTAATTACCCTACTTTTACCCTAAACTGCTTTTCCCCAATTTTGCCGAAACCCTTCAGATCTTGCCCAATCTTACCAAACTTTGCCCGGATAAGTTCTAATAATTTTATGCAACCTATCTGCGAAATCAAATTTCAGATCGGACCATCAGATCTCCGAATTTGCAATGAGGCCCAAGTTCTATTCAAATTTTCCTCACAGAACAGTCCCTGGAGCAAGTTTCAAAATTGCAGAACGGCCCAAGTATTCTTTTCAGGTCCATTCGACCAGCACCTGGTCGTTGCCCACGACCAGCGCGTGTCGCCGGAGCCGCGCCGTTGTTTTCGCCGCGCTCGTTCGCCGCCGGCCACCGCCTCTTGTCGCCTGTATTGTGAACAACTGAGCCACCCCGCGCGCATGTGCCAGCACCGTTGCTTCGCCATGTCCAGCAGTTAAACGGCCGCGCTCCAGCAGCGTTTCGCGCGCGTGCTCCCGTTGCCGTGGCATTTGCATGGCACTACGTGTCGTTGCCGGAGCTGTGCTGTTGCCTCCGCATCTGCGCCATCCCGGACGAAGTCCCAAGGCGCCCTGACGTCGCTGGCAAAGCTACAGCACCGCCTGAAGCGCAATCACGTCGCCGTCGCCCTTGCTGCGCCTGCGCCCGACAAGTTTCTCCCCGGCGCAAGCAACCGTTGTCGTGTTTTCCCTCGTTGGCTACGTCCTTGTGCCTATTTAAACCCTCCCTGTGCTTTGAGAACCTCAAGCCTCCAGAAAATCGGCTAAGTCCCAAACTCCACTGTTTTCGCTTTCTTCTCCGGCGAGCCAGTGAGTGAGCTCATGGTGCCAGCCCATCTCGCTGCACCATTCTCCAATCCAAGTTCATCAGTGAGTTTCCCACACCTATGTCTCTGTGTAGTAGCAACCAATTGCACCCCGACGATCCCCATCGCCGATGATCGCCGGTGATCGCCGGAAAAGCCCAATTGCCCTGTTTCCCCAATGCTAACCATTTCATCCTGAATTAGCTCTCGTCCCAGTGGTAGAAACTGATCCTTAGCCATTTCTTAGCAAGCCTGTGGAATCAAAATCCCCAATTGAGCTCAAATCGAAGAAATCCCAATCTGGAACCTCAGCCGTTCGCCGGACCTCGGCGCCAAGCTTCTCCGGTCATTCTCCGACCAAATTGACTCCACCAGTAGCTTCCACACTCCACCCTTTAACTCCCTGAGCAAGGAATCGAGTTCAAGAGCCTTGTAGCAAAAACCCCTAATCCCCAGTGTCGTCTTCTCCAGCGCCGGCCGCCGGAATTCTTTCCCGGCCGATCTAGCCCCTGAAACCTTGTCCCTTAGCTTTGCCTCAGCTCCCTGAGCAATTCTTTCCACTAGCTCGACACCTGGATCTGCCTAGATTGTGAGTTATGCCTTTGCCAAATCTTTGTCCAGAGCTGTGCCTGTGCCGTGTCGCCACCGCAGTTCATCACCTGATTTGGCCACCCTCCAGTCACTTACTGTCCTTGAGCCTGTTGAGTAATTTGTTTCTGTTAGTAATGCCTACCTCCCAGACAAAGTGGTGCATCAATTGGAGCCCTAAATCAAAAGTTGTGCCATGCCCTAGTTTCTGGCCATGTCCAGCACTATGTCAGTGCATGTCAGCCACTGGCATTGACCTTGTTCAGCCCCTTCTGGTTGAGCAATTGAAATGCCACCTTGTCCTTTAGATTCCTGGAGTTGAGATCTACAACTTTCTCTATTATCACTTCTCCAGAAAACCATCCTAAGATCAGTTTGAAGCTATGCCAAAGCCACGAACCAAATGTCGACCCTTCGACGTTCAATCCCTTTTAGCCGTTTCTTCGACCAGAGCCTTTGTGACCTTGCCCTAACCTTTTCCCCTGCATGCATGACTTATTTATTTAATATTTTCTATGGAAACTATTTTCTGTATGCTTATGGTATGTTTGTGTGTTGTTTGATTGCCGCAGAGTCAGAAGCTGAAGGAGCAGAGGAAGTCTTTGAAGATCCGTCTGAGTATTTAGACCCAGCATTGCAAGGCAAGCCTCATTCCTTTGATCATGTCTCACCCAATATTTTCATATGAAGTATATTCCCTGTTTCTTACTATGCATGCTTATTTGAGATACAAGTTACGTTTGAATGACATGAGTATATATTACCTAATGAATCATGAAACCCCTTTTGTTATTGAACCTTCATATATATGCTTTTGTCACCCTAGGACTCATATACTAAATATCCACATTAAACTTGAAATGGTCAAATACATGAGAAGTTATAATGAAAACCGTTTTGTCAAGAAAACTGATAAAAGGGATCAGTAGTGAGGATTGGATTGTATGGAGAGGGTGCGGTGCGCACCAGGGAATGTGAATGCTGCTCACTATTGATTCATAAGGACAAGAACCTTGTGCTGTGTCTCTATGCGAATTGTAAACGTACCAACCACTTGCCTGGTATGGGACAGGCACAACTTAGTAGCTTTTTGGTATTAGCAGTTCCCTGCATGGTTTGTCGGTCTGGTTTCTCGCGTGGAAACTGGTGGGCCGCAATTCGGCCATGAGTGATGTGAGTTCAGAAAAATAATGAGAGGTAAAGGTGGAAAGAAGGAAGGCGCACTACGCCTCAGATTAAGCCGTGCGCGGTTGTAATCTTGTATGGTCATATGTCTTGCGTGGACACAGACCAAGGCTATGTGTCTTGCGGGAACATAAGCCAGAGGCTAGGAAGTAAGGCAGTGGAGAGGACCCACAACGGTACTTGAGACTTGATTGTCTATTTACCGGGCGGGGATACTGTTAATACTTAACTGCAAAAGCGTTGTGTGATCTCGGCCTTGTCACATGTGTATAAGTCACATGGAGCTGATCCGACTTGAAAGCCGAGTGAACCAGTGGATTTAAAAAGAGGTACACCTTTGCAAAGTGTAAAAGAAGTATCAGATACTCTGTACTCCCAAGTTCAGGAGTCTTTTCGTAGTGGATGTTATCCATGGGTTATAGCACAAGTAATATTTGGAATGTTTTCATAATATGGTTATCAAAGTAGTGACTTATGGGAGACCACTACATTTAATGTTTTATTGAAAACCTGTTTAATGTTTAAAGTATCATTTTCATGACAAAGTACTGTTTTACTGAACAAATGACTTGGAAATATATATATCTCTATCCATATGAAACTAAAACCCTGGAATCATATGTTTCACCCTCATGTAAGTACAATTGCATTAATTCCCGAAAAGAGTGTTGCTGAGCACCAAGTGCTCACCCTTGCATTTATATCCAACTGTAGAAGAGGGATTCGAGGATCCCGATTCTTTTGGGTATGAATACTCAGCAGAAGATGGAAGTGCCCTGGACGAGCCCACATTCTAGAAGGATCATGCGCCAAGTCAAGTCAGATGTGGGAGAAGCCCCTTCAACCCCGCTGCTGATTGAAGTCAAGCTGTTTGTCGTTGCTTTGTGCTTTATGCTGTGTGTTCGGTACTTGGATACCGATTCTTGTCTTGATAAACTAATTATTTTCTTAGCAACTTCACTTAGTGCCATTTTCGGTGCTTTGGCTATGTAATACTGGCCCATGTTGGCCTGATACTTGGTTATCTATAATGCTATGCTTGAGTGGTTTGGAGCTCATGTGACATCATGCTGTGTGTAACCTACCTGGGCGGTTACCAAGGTGATCCTCAAATGGGGGTCCCACAATTTCCCCCAACATATTTACTTCAAATTTTTTATCCTACATCGAGTTATGAACCCGACGTTTGGACTTCAATTGATACTGTTCCGCCGTGTGACGGTTCATATCCTGAGAAAACCCTGAGTTTTTCTTAACAGGTAATGATGACTTAGGTGACCCATCGTGATGGCAACCGTAAGTGCATTTTAAAAACCCGAGACGTGTGTAGAAACGAACCGACGCCTTCTGGCTCAATAAATTGAAGAGCCTTTTGGTTCTTTGAACTCACGAATTTTTCACCACGACTAAGTCTTTTTCAGAACTACTTCTCCTCTCTAGTCATACTCTCTCTAATCCTCTTATTCTTATCTCAATGGCTGATCAAGACCTCAAGAATATTATTGAGATTGAGAGTGATGAAGAAGAAGTAACACCCGAACTCGACCTGGACTTCCAGAAGATAAGACTTTTCTGGAACTCTGATTCAGGTTGTTGTTTTACATCTTGATCATTTCCAAATGCATTTTGGGAATTTACACGTGACTGAGGAGCTGCCTCCCCCAAGGAAGAAACCAAAGGTTGACGAGGGATCCTCCAGTGGAGCTTCTTCCACGGGTGCAAAGGTTGGGGCTGCATCATTGCACTCACTTTCTTTGTCCCATATAGTTCTTACTGTCCATGCAACTCGGTAGGTTGAACCCTCATCTCCACCTCTGGAGATCCGTAATAATCCTTCGAAGCTTCCATCTGCTTCTGGGGAAAGGCTCACACCTTTGTGATCAGACAATCCTCAGCTTTTGTTGGGTGATCAATTTTCTCGTGGGAAGGTTGCACTCCTGCGAGCAGATGGTCCTCGACTGTTGTCGGGTGATCTACTTCCCAGGGGAAGTGCTTCATCCTCCCGTCCAACTTTACTGCGAGGATTGGTAATTACTTTTCATTCTCTCTGCTAGTTGTTTTATCTTTTAAAACTAACGCATACATGTGCAGGAGACAAAAATCTCTGGAGCCCCCAGCGACCAGCCTGCTGAACTCCATCCTTTTTTTGGTGAGAGTGTATCCCTTGAGCGAACTCTCCAAAAAGAAAAAGAGGCCCTGGAGAAGAAGATCGATGAGATGTCTTCGGCCATTCTGCATCTAGCAGAATGTTATGACAACTCCCACAAAGAGGTGCGCCAATTCCGCTTGGAGAGGGACTATGCTTGGCAGCAGCGAGAACTCTCCGATACAATAAGGAATAACAGCGCTTCCTTGATTCGGGATGATGTAGATAGGCTTAGAGTCATAGCCAGTTCTCTGGGGGCAGCCAGTGTTTATCCCACTGATGTTAACATGTCCCTGGGAGAACTTTGTAAAAGGCTATCAGACCAGGTCGACGCTTTGGTCGCCTGTGTACCTTTTGTATGGAAAGATTGCTAGAAATAAAGAATTTCTTTTTCTTACATACTTGATCTCTTAAAAGGATTATGTAAAACTTATAATCCGAATTAAGGTTCTTTATATTCTGTGAAAAATAGTTACACGAGAATGCTTCTACGACCAAAAATACACATGTAGGCTTTTGTCCGAAACTGGCTCAGGACAGCTCTTCTGTCTCAAAATAACATTAAGACCGTAGATTGCGATCAAAACTAGAGTAACGATCACAGAACAGTATCTTGACCAAAGCTTGTTATGACCATATATATCCGTAGTGATCACAGAATTACGTTGTGATCAATATAGAGGTCATAAACTTATTCCAAAGCAATAAGGGATTACTTCCTTAATAAACTTTTAGGAATTTCTAATATTTTTATCTGTACCATAGCCCCCAAATGCGAAATAAATGATAAAAACACATTTCATTTCGGATTCATTACTGGGTATGGATAACGGGTTCCAAGAGGAAAAGACACCCATTATGGGAAATTAATAAAATATTCAGCGAAGGGTTGTCTCGGGCATATAAAAGGAAGAGGTAGCTTACTGGAGAAGACTCATAACCAAAAACCCTTCGTTGCCTTAGACTCTCCTGCCGCACAAAACCCTCTTTTGCACTCCTCGTCCTCGTCATCTCCAAAGTCACCACTTTTCTCCTCAATCCTCCATAGTAATGGCGTCCTGGAGCCGATCTGTCCACCACACTGAAGAGAGCCTGGTGCCACTAGAGAAAGAAGAGATTCTCCCCCCACGGCTGTTGATCAACTAGCGGCCAGCGGAGAAAGATCAAGAAACCTCAATCGTCCAAGAGGGCGAATTGGTGATCTTCAAGGAATACTTGCGTTGCGGGTTCCGATTCCCAGAAAGTGAGTTTCTGCGGGGAATATTGGACCATTACGGGTTGGAGTTAGTGAATCTCCACCCAAATGCATTCCTGATCCGGGCGATTTTCCAACACCTATGCGAAGCCTTTGTCGGAGTGCTTCCAAGAGTGGAGCTTTTCCAACGCTTCTACTTTTCGGCATAGTCAAAGAGTGCCAATGCCACTGGGTGCATCTACTTCCGCATACGGGAGAAAAAAGAGTACCCATTCCCGCCTCTACGGGACTCTGTACACGGGTGGTACCATAAGTGGTTCTACTGCACCCCTCCGTCGGAGAGCGGACTATGGTTTGCGAACACCCGACCGGAGAAAGACAGTGAGTTAGACTCCCTTCCCATTTTGAGCGTAGAACAGAAGAGACAAGCTCAAGCCATTCTTCACTTAGTTCAGCAAGGCTTGACTGCGCATGATATCATACGTGACTTTGTGAAGAACATGATGAGCCCCCTACGTGAAAGGGCTCATCCAGCTTGGGAGGTGGAGTCCATGGCGGACAACACCTTGGATTATAACACTGGTATGTCCTCTAGTCAATAAAATACACATATTTATTAATGAAAGATGTCGTATTTATTGACATGCTTGTTTGTGATACAGCGCTATCCCTGTCCGAAATCAAGAAATGGACAAATTACCTCTTACAGGCGTACAACGCCGCAACGGAGGGAGCTAAAGGATCGCCTCGCCCCCAGAGCTTAATCAATGCCAGCGAAGATCTTAAGAAAGAGCGCCAAAAGTTATGATCTTTCGCTAAAAACTATGTTGTAAATCATCCATTTGTCTTGCATTATCAAAAGCATTTTAAATAATACAGCTTCTGGGAAAATTTGCTGAGGCGATGCGTCCAAGAAAGGACGTTGGTCCTTCGGGAAGACTGGCTGCGAAGAGGGCGAGGAAGACCCCTTCAAAGCACAAAGTGAAGGAGTCCGCTCCCAAAAAACCCAAGAAGATCCTGGGAGGGGCTTCTTCACAGAAGAAAACCATTACCGCGAAAAAGACTGCGGTAAGATTTTTGGTACCCCCTGTAACCCCAAGTACGAGTGGAAATTACTTCTTTGTCGTACTGGGTGAAGGGAGCGAAGATGAGGAAGATGACCTTCCTCTGGTCCATCGTAAGAGGAAAGCAATCAACCTTTCGGGAACAAGCATCCCAGAGAGGTTGATTTCCCTTCAAGTCGACGAAGTCCTGTCCCTGACCGTAGGGACAGAGATGGCTACAATGGGCCCCGTAACCACTGATAATCCTGTGGTTTCGAGTTAAATTTCGGCACCTAAGGCTCGTGAAGCCTCAGGACTAATAACACCACCCTTACTGATTGAGGGAGCGACTGTGGTAAGAATCCTCACAATCTTGTATATTGTCGTTCCTCTGCACATACTTATTGAATTGTGTACATACAGGGAGAAGAGGATATTGTCCTTTTTAAGAGAAGGAAGACAAGGACAGAAGAGGACTCTTTCCTAGGAGGACCTGGTGGGCTTCTTTCTCCCAGGACCTCATCATCGCAACCCCAACCATGGGTGGGTTTTCGAATAAAGGAAGAATTTCTCCTATCGCCATATAGGGATGACCGGCAAGAGGCATTTTACTTTACATTTTATCTTACAATGCGTTTGTTTGTCTTCAAGCGCAAGGATGCTGCGCCTAGTACCCCGGCGACCTCGACAAGCCATGGTACTACACCCACAGCAGAGGTCGCAGGAGAGCCAAGTCCAACTCCCATGGCCGAAGAAGTTCTTTGGGCCATCGTGGAGGGAATGGCAGCAGAGATCCTATCCCAGGGGATGGAAACCGCAGTCCTGGCCACAGAGGGGGATCAACAAGAAAAGTCATCTGCTACCCCTGCCGTGGACACAGTAAGTTTTGAGGCTAGACCTCACACTGATGTTGAGAGCGGCTCATTCATCGATTACATAAAGGTACGCACAACTCTTTTTTATTATTTTCAAGCTCGCAAAAATTCAGGAACATTCAAGTTTTAAGAGAAACTCCTTATCATGTTTCAGGACTTGACCCGGGTAGCAACCAAGTCGATAGCTATAGCAAAGCATCTCGAGGTCGTGCAATGGGAGATCAGCCGGTTGCAACATTAAGTGTGGTGCTCTTTACTTGTGTTAATCTTTAATCTGAATTTAAGCGTAGCTGATCGTCCTTCTTATTACAGAGAATATACTTTTTTGAATAAAAGCATGGCTGATCAAGAGAATCAAGAAGAAGTTGCAGCTGCGAGATATTCTTCTCTAGAGAAGGAACTTCACGAAGCGCAGTCCAAGCTTTCTTGTAAGTATACTTCCGACCAGAAAGCGTCATTTCATTACTGGAACTATTGTAAGAATCATCTGCCGTTTTCATGCAACACAAGAGGATCAAATAAGCCGTCTTTCAGAAGAGAAGAAAAACCTTCGGCCGACCATCGAGTTACAAAACTCAAAAATTGATACTGCCAGCATTGAGAATGAAGGTCTAAACAAAACAATTTCCTCCTGCAACAGTGCTGAATTGAACATCTTCAAAAAGTTGAAGATGGTGGCTACTCTGCTAAAAGCAGATGTGATCGAGTCGCAAAAGGACAATCCAAGCCTTAGTGAGTTAGCCACATTGGTCGCGGCCCAAGCCGAATTGCTCCTCGAGTATCTTCCTGGAGATACAAAACAGCATGAAGAGGCACTAAAATCAAATGTAAGATCTATAACCTCTACCATTCTCTGCAGATTACGATTTCACCACAGCCCAGATCTGAATCTGAAGCTGGTGGTAGAAGATGCAGAGATCGAGAGTGATCAACTTGAGGCCATCTCTGAAGAAGTTAAGCCTTTGGTCGAAGATCTGTTGAAAGAGCTAGGCCTTATTTGATTCCTTGTAATGATCTCGCTTAGTCAATATACCTGTGAAATTTCATTTATAACATGCAAATGCGTGCCTTAAATTTTTGGAAAAGGGTGATACTTTCTTCGTTTCATATTATGACCATATTCTCTTAGCCCCCTCCTGAGATCATAAGTACTGAAGATCTAGTACTATAATCTCTGGAAAAATATGGGCATTATGAATACCTAGGAAATGCTTTAACTTAGATATGATCATCTAATCATACCGACACTGATCTTAATACAACGCCGGGCCTTATTACGAACTGGCAGCCACTCAAATGGTCAGGAACATGCCAGTAAGTCCCGTGTGCGTTGAGAAATGGCTTATTGAGGGATATCTTAGTTGGATGCGACCATGAGATCGGCTAGCGAATCCGGTTAGGATATTGTAGCAAGATGATTATCGGCGACCAGCCCCCGAGTCGGGCGCGGTATAGGTATGGCATATAAAGAAATGAACATAACATGAGGCGAAAGAAAGCACTCACGAAGTTTTTGTTAAACCATGCTAATTGAACAGGAAAAAAGATTGGGAAACTTACACGTAAAACTTGCGCAGTTGATCGATGTTCCAAGTATTGGACAAGATTCTACCGTCCTCCATCGCTAACCGAGCCGATCCTGGTTGTGGTACTGAAACAACAATGTAAAGGCCTCCCACTGAGGAGAGAACTTATTGCTGTTAGACTGGTTTTGTATTTTTTGTAAAACCAGATCACCCACGTGAAGACTACACAGCCGCACCCTCCTGCTGTGATATTTTCGCAAAGCTTGCAAATATACTGTTGAACTTATCAATGCTCAATTACGCTTTTCTTCGAGGAAGGTTAAATCCTAAGTACGTTGTTCGATCTGATCAATCTCGTCAAATTGATCTATTCGGACAGAGCCAATACTAATTTCCGTAGGTAACACCACCTCGGCGCCGTATACCAATTGGAAAGGTGTCTCACTAGTGGCTCGACTACAGGTAGTGCGTAGTGCCCATAGAACGGAGTAGAGCTCTTCTACCCAAGCCCCCGAGCGCATCTTAAGGTGATCGAAAATACGTTTCTTGATGCCTTGTAATATCTGCTCGTTGGCACGTTCGGCGGCACCATTGCTCTGTGGATGAGCTACAGAAGCAAAGCACACCTTGGTTCCAATATTATCGCAATAGTACAGGAGTAGACCGCTAGCAAACTGGGAACCGTTGTCAGTGATGAGACGACTTGGAACACCAAATTGAGTGACGATGTTCTTATGAAAGAACTTCTGTGCCGCAGCAGCGGTGACGTTACGGACTGCTTCAACCTCGATCCACTTTGTAAATGTGTCAATGGCTATGAACAGGAATTTGTAACCTTTGACAGCCTGTGGCATAGGACCCAAAATATCCACCCCCCAGACCGTAAAGGGCCACGTTAATGGGATAGTTTGCAAGGCATATGCGAGCTGATGAACCTGTCTAGCATGAAATTGACACTGGGGGCATGTCTTGACCAAGTTTTTGGCATCATCGAGTGCCGAAGGCCAGAAAAAACCTTGTCGGAAAGCTTTCTCGACCAGTGTGCAAAATGACACGTCGGCACCACACACACTGTCATGGATTTCTTTCAAGAGGGATTTACCTTCCTCTTGAGAAATACAACGCATGAATACTCCTTGAGTACCCTTCCTATACAAAACTCCTTCTATAAGCTTGTATAGGCGCGCTTTTCGAACAACCGATCACTTTCAGTTTCATCCTCGGGCAAGGTCCCATGTTCGAGATAGACCCTCAATGGATGGGTCCAATCTCCTTCTAGTCCAAGGATGGTAACAAAGACTATTACTTGGTCATCTTTGACTGTAGTCATGATCGAAGGATGCTCTAAGTGTTCGACGAACACTCCTGCCGGAGTAGATGTACGTGAGGACCCAATTTTAGATAATTGGTCTGCGAGAATATTGTCCTTTCGCGGGATGTATTGGACTTCGAAGTGACTAAAGTGTTTTTTCAATCTCCTCACTTCCCCTAGGTAATGAGCCATTTTCTCATCAAAGGTGCTGTACTCCTTGTTTACCTGGTTTACGACTAGCTGTGAGTCTCTCCTCACCACTAAATGATGAACTCCGAGGAATTTTGCTGCCCGGAGCCCTGCAATAAGACCTTCATACTCTGCTGCGTTGTTAGTCGCAACAAAACGTAATTGAATGACATACTTGAGTTGGTCGCCTTAAGGCATCAATAAGACAACTCCAGCCCCCGAGTGTTGGAAACTATGAGAGACGTCAAAATACATCGTCCAATGGTCGGTACACGATAAGTCTTCGGATTCTTGCCTTGGAGGGTCAGGGTTAGTCCATTCGACCACAAAATCTGCAAGGATCTGAGACTTGACTGTAGTGCGAGGGGTGAAATGGATGTCAAATGCTCCAAGTTCCACAGTCCACCTCGTAATTCAACCAGATTTCTCTGGGTTTCAGATAATATCTTCCAAGGGGAAAGACGAGGGCACTATAATTTTATGTGCCTGAAAGTAATGTCGTAGCTTGCGGGAAGCCATCAGTAGTGCGTAAAGTATCTTCTGGACCTCAGGGTAATGCTCCTTAGGACCATGAAGTACCTCGCTTACGTAATAAACGGGCCGTTGCACACCTTCTCTTTCTGCGATCAGAACCGCGCTGACCGCATGAGGCGTGGCTGCCAAGTAAAGAAGTAGTGGTTCCTCTGCGATAGGAGAAATTAACACCGGTGGACTGGATAAATATGCTTTAATCTCCTAGAAAGCTTTCTCGGCTTCATCCGACTAGGTAAAACTATGGTGTTTGCGAAAAGCTTTGAAAAAAAGGTAATCCCCTCTCGCCTAGTCACGATATAAATCGACTTAGAGCCACCATGCGACCTGCCAGGCACTGGACGTCCTTCATGCTCGATGGCCCTGATTTTTTTGAGGTTAACCTCGATTCCTCTAGAGCAGATGAGAAAGCCTAAAAGTTTACCAGACGAAACACCAAAAGAACACTTTTCTGGGTTTAATTTTATTCCAAATCGGTTTAAATTACAGAAGGTTTCAGCAAGATCATCTAAATGAGTCAAGCTTTTTAAGCTTTTTACAACCAAGTCATCCACATAAGCTTCAAGATTACGCCCCATCTGGGAAAGAAAGGTCTTTTGCATCAAGCGCTGGTACGTGGAACCGGCGTCCTTGAGACCAAATGGCATTCTGACATAGCAGTAGATGCCAAATGGTGTGATGAAGGCAGTCTTCTCTTCATCTTCTTCTGCCATGCTAATTTGATGATATCCTGAGTAAGCATCCAAGAAACTCATCAGTTCGCAACCCACAGTAGAGTCGACCAACTGATCGATGCGGGGAAGGGGGAAGTCATCCTTTAGGCAGGCACTGTTTAGGCTGGTGTAATCGACGCACTTGCGCCACTTACCATTTCACTTACGGACCATGACCAGATTTGCAAGCCATTCCGGATGATCGACTTCTTGAATAAACCCGGCTGCTTGGAGTTTGTTTAACTCCACGCAGATAGCTTCTTGCTGATCAACAGCAAAGCATCTAAGCTTCTACTTTATTGGTCGCTGTCCAGGTCGAATTGCTAACCTGTGCTCAATTACCTCCCTTGGGACAACGGGCATGTCGGATGGTTTCCACGCTAACACATTTGCATTAGCCCGAAGGAAAGTAATGAGTTCGAGTTCTTATTTGTCATCCAGGCCTGATCCAATCCGAATTGTTCTAGATGGATCATCTGGGCAGAATGGAACCAGTTTTAGCTTTTCCTCTGGTCGAGGGGCGACTTTGATCGTATCCATAGCCGTGGTAGTGATCTTGACATTCTGAAGGGGAAGTTGATCCACGAGCTCCAGTGATAACCGATCTCAAGTCAATGCCATATTGCGACTGCCTTGGACCAAGATAACGCCTTTGGGGCCAGGTAACTTAGCGAGAGTTGGCCTGCCAAAAATCGCGTTATAAGCATAATCACAATCAATTACATCGAAAGTAACTAACTCTGTTCGGAAATTATCCGGTTCACCCAGCGTGACTGGGAGCACCACCTATCCCATCGGCATCATTGAGGGACCAGGAATTATCCCATAAAACAGATGGATTATGGGTTTGATCTTCGAGCGAGGGATTTGCATCTCGTCCAACGCCTTGACCAGTAAAATGTCTAAGGAACTACCTCCATCGATCAGGACCCTTTTGACTCCCGCGTTACTGATAATTGGGGTAATGACCAGAGGTAATCTCAATGGTCGAGTAAGCCCAACAGGACAATCAGAGCGATCAAATGTCAAAGGAGTGTCTGACCAACGGGGGTATTGAGATTCACCAATGGGAGCTTCCACTTAGTTAACTTCTCGATGAAACGCTTTAAACTGTCGTTTAGAAACAAAAGATGAGGAACCTCCAAAAATGACATTAACATAATTACGAGGTACCTGGTAGGACATTTCTTCATCCCCGTCAGTGTCTCTAAACCCGCAAGTCTGCTCTTTTTATGGCAAATTTGGCATCGGCCCAATTCCCTGGTAGAAGTCATCTAGTTGCTTCAACCAGCTCTGGCAATTCTTGAGGTCGTGTCCCAGAGAGTTGTGGATCGGGCACCACTTCTTTCCTTCCTGCGAGTTAGTTGATTTTTCTGGCTGGTCGGCATTGCGACCACCAGAGGCAGTTCTATTTTTAAATGAAAACTAATTACCTTTAGTCGGCGGCAGCTTTTCCGCGACTGCGACCTCCCGGTACTGCCCGGTTTGATTCTTTTTGGACTTCTTCGACTTCCCCCCGATGAAGACTCCAGCTTCTCGCCTGCATCCTCTTTTTTCACGTCTTTGAGACCTGGTTGGGGCGGTAAATTCCCTTTATCCACCATCCTATTCCATTCAACTGCCTTGGCCGCGTCTGAGTAGCGATCAGCCATATCAAAGAGATCGACTACTGAGCGAGGAGGGTGGATAAGTAAATCTTCCGTAAACCTCCGATATCGAACAGCGTGTTTAAACGCCCTGATAATGGAGTTATCGGATATATTTGGGATGGTATTTCTCACCCCGACAAACCTTTTAACAAATTGTCGAAGAGTCTCTGTAGAGGTTTGTCATAGACGATGAAGATCGTCTTCTTTCCCTTGTTTCTGATAACAATTCTGGAAATTGTTGAGGATAGCATCGCACAACATTTCCCAATTATATATCGAACCCTCGGGCTGATTGAACAGCCAGGTCCTTGCCAGTCCCTCAAGGACCGTCGGCAAGTAATTGGCCATGACACGATCATCCCCACTAGCCACTTGGATAGCGGTGATGTAAATTTGAAGGAACTCCGACGGATTCTGGGTCCCATTAAACCTCTCAATAGCACCTGGCTTGAACTTATTGGGCCAGACGACCGCACGGAGGCCAGGCGAAAAAGCTTTACAGCCTACATAGGGACTGTGGAGAGTTCCGCGGTTTCCAGCATAACCACAAGTGATTTCGCACAATGGAGACGCGCCACGTGGCCCCAGACGAGAATGCACGGGAATCCGATCTCGATCACGAGAACTTCCCACGCACCTAGATTTGTCATGCCGAAGCGATCCGGATGGTAATCGATTACGCCTACCATGACTAGGGTAGGAATACTCCTTTTCATGGGAACGTATCGTAGACCAGGAGGAAGCTGTAAGGGTTGCATTAGATGAGACCTCATCCAGCTTCTTCGCCAGGATCCTAGCAAAAGCCGGTTTTTCCGCGTCTGTGAGGGTAGGAGGAAAATTACGCAAGACCTCTGCGATAGATCGAAGTCGGCCAATTGTACTTCTCTTTGGTGCGCCAGGTGTAATCGTCTCTTCATTCGCCGGTAAATGCTCCGGTGGTAAAGAAGGCGTCTGGTTGTGCCTGCGACCATGTGGGCAACGGGAGGAACTAGGGGCGGCGTCATAACGAGACTGCGCATTTTCCAGAGCCTCTAGGGCTGTTCTGTAGAGTTCATTATCTCGTCGCTCACAGTCTTGGTCCTCCTTCTGCTTGCGCTCTTGTTCCTCCTTTTTTCTGCACTCCTGTTCTTCCCTAGCAATCCGCTGATCGGGGTTTTCCTCCGACAAGGTAGCGAATTCTCTAGGGAGCGAAGCTACAGAAGGAATGAACATCTCTGTTTGCTTTGAGTTGGACTCGAAATCAAAGAGAGAATGGAGGTTGTCAGGATCAAACCTCCTTGGACTGAGTTCCTAGTCACTGCCATCCTGGTCCCCGACGGGGACGCATGGTGACCGAGATTCGATCTTGCACACGGTGGAATTGACATCAATTTCCGGACCGGTCTCTTCCATCCCTTGGTCGATGGACATGACCCGGGTAGGGGAAAACGTGTTCTCCTGACATTCCTTTAGAATGTCTTCGCAATCGACCTCTTCCATTGGAACGGGATCGCTAGGCAAAGGCATCTGTATATGGGCATAATCGTCGAGATCGAAGTCATTCTCAGAATCATATGCTCTGGACATGGCTCACCAAACCTCTAGATGAAGGGAAAGCACCTTGAGAAAAGGCCCCACAGTGGGCGCCAGCTGTTGACTATTTGGACTCGGGGTTCTTGGTCGATCTTATGCAAATTTTTGAGTTGCGGGACCTTTCAGGGCGCTCCTCCAGAAGGTAGGATGAGTAATGTCTATACGGGCACAAGAGAATTTATACAGGTTCGGACCCTCGATGGTGGGAGTAATAGCCCTACGTCCTATTGTGATTTCACTATATGAAACAAGATGTTCACAAGAGGGAAGAAGAGATGATCATAGGTGAAGATGTCTTCAATGTTAGTGTCTATCTAATTATGTCTAAGTCTTTAGGTTTGTTGGATGCCTGGTAGTGCTTGTACGCTTAACCTCCTTCTAGAACGTGCATTGACCACTCCTTTTGTACTGATCAAAAGGGCGCCAACACGAAACGACCTTGAACGGTTACTAGGATGTGGTTTTGTTAACCGCACTTAACTTCCATGCAGGCTTAACATGTGCAATCAAGGGATAACCGCACATGTTAACCTCCTGGCAGTTGTCTCCATACATGGAAGGATCCTAGTGATTCCCGGGATATGCCTGTCCAGAAGGTCTAGCCTTCTCGGATTATTCTGGTCGCACATAGTCAATGACCCTCTAACCACGCATTGTCTACAGTCTTTTGACCGCGCAGTGTCTGCAGCCTTATGATCGCGCAAGGGCTGCGATCATAAATTGTCTTTGTGTCCGTGCCCTTCTGGTCGACTGAGACCATAGCGACGGCCTTATAGACACACGTCTAATCTGATTATGTCTTTAACCAAACGTGCATTGTTTTGAACTAGCTTGGGTGATAATCCTCGTTAGCGTGCATGACCCACGTTACCGTGTGATGCCTATGTATTGTAGCCCTGGTGCACATTACCTACATTTCCATGCAATGCCTGGGTGTCATAGCTTGGTTGCACGCGATCGACATCATTGTGTGTTGCCCAAGAATCATAGCGTGTGCTCTCATGACCAGCGTTGCCAAGTCTGGCCGTCGTAGCCTGGGCATCCGTGACCCCCATTTGTTGTGTGATGTCCAGGCCTCATAGCCCTGGTGCAAGTAGCCCACATCACAGTGTGATGCCCGGGTGCACATGGCCCACGCCACTAAATCTGAGCATCGTAGTACTGGTGCAAGTGGCACGCATCACTGTGTGAGCTCGAAAATCATAACCTAGGTGCACATGGTCCGTGTCGCCAAGTTTGTGCACCGAAGCCCGGGCGCACTCGACCCACATAGCCATGCATTACCCTACATCATAGCCAGGGTGCACATGGCCCCATGTCACAAAGTTTGAGCGTTGTTGCCTAGGTGTACGTGACCTACATCGCCATGTGTTTTCTAGGCGTCATAGCTTGGGTGCACGCAGTCCGCATCGCAACATTTGGGTGTCATAGCTTGCATCGCCTTGTGTTTCCCGGGTGTCGTAGGCTAGGTCCAGGCTGCTTGCATCTCCAAGTACAGGCGTTGAAGCCTAGGCACATGCAAACTGCATCACCACCATGCGTTGCCTAGGCATTGTAGCCCAGAAGCACATGCCCCCATCTCTGGAAGCATATAAATAGCCCTTGTAGCCTTCTCTGGAAGCGCATCATGTTCCTTTGACATTCAAACTAGCAAGAGCAACAAGTATGCCTTGGACCGATCTCTCAATGAGAAGCATTCCCAACCAACTCAACATCGAGGGTGTATCAACAGCAGTAGAGATTCCATTAAATCTTGAACCTATATAAATCCTTCATGTCACATTCTCTCACATGGCCTTGAGCAACCTATAGCATGGTATCTTTAGGTCTCCTTTGATAATTTAGTTATAACACTTGGAACTCATCGCAATTCGAACCTAGAATGTCGAGCGATGCTCACTATCTAGGGTGCAAACCTACGACAATACTTGCAACGGTTTTGGCTTCAACCCACTCAGTGAAGTAGTCAACAACCACCATCGCATCTTTGTACACCCAGGCCTAGGTGGAAGAGACCGATGACTTCTATGCCCCACCTAGCAAATGGCCACACAATTGGGATCGAATGGAGCATCGTCGAAGGTAGGTTAAAGCTCCTTGACACATTTTGTCACCCTTCACAAGCTCTCAACAAATTTGAGCCATGACTAGCCATTGTGCGCCAATAGAAACTGAGTTGGAGTGCTTTGGCTATGATCGCTCGAAGAGTGATATGCAACTCACAGATGCCTTCATGGACTTCTTTCTAGTAGTAGTGATCACACCCGAAAGGGTTGAGCGCGATTTGTAGTAATAACCGCAAGTGAACGGTTGAATGTTGAGCACTTGAGGGTCGAATTCCACGAGGAACAAGCGTTTTAGTATTTCTAGTTTAATGGATCACTGATTAAGTCTAAACGAATTTTGGTGGTTGTTTTTCTACACGAAGTCTATCAATCTAGGGTTTGCAAGCTGGAATGAAAATCTAGGGTTTTGGGAATTCCATAACCATCCGACGTAATTCTATCCAAGGTCTGAGGATTGTAAGTTAATTTCAATTGTTTTCTAAGATAAATTAAGTTTCCAATTCGAGGCATTGGGTCAACAGTTAGAGGATTGCTTCCACTATCACGTTTGGCGAGAGCCTCTCTCCTGTTCAGGGTTCCGCGTCAAAGTGCTAAGAACTCAAGAACTCCCCTAAATTCTTATTAAGACTCAACTGTTATGTCTGTTACTGAAACAAGAATTTAGGGTTTGGAGGAAGAAAACATCATGAAATTACTTCAAAACTTGAAATAAAGACCGAGAAAGAATCATGCCTTCAGGATTAGGTAATCCCTAACCCTAGAGGGGATCTACTCGCTAAATGCCATAATAATGCAGCAAGAACAATAAGAAATAAATAAAAACTTACTTGATTGGTTGAGAATTAAAATTGCCGTCCTTGCCGGCTTACAAAAGCAATAAAAATAGAGAAGGGGGCTCTTCTAAACTAAAACTAAACTAATCCCTAATGGCTAGTATGTAAAAAAAAGGCATAAAAATCCTGTCAAAAGCATAAGAGAGCATATTTAATTGAGCCAAAAGCTTCTCTATTTATAATACATAGGAAAACGTGTCCAAAAAATAACTCCTTGATGTGCAGGCAATGAAGTCTACTTTCAAATGGTGCGAGAACGGATAAATCTGAGTCAAAACTAACCAGATTTGACCAATTCTGATCCAATACGACTCAGACCTACCAATTCTGGCTAAAACCAACCATGTTCGACCAGTTTGAGTCAAAACTGGATCAAAACAGCCCACGAAAAACTAGTTTGGATCAAACCCGCTTCAAAACGGCCAACTTACGACCAGTCCTGGTCAATCTTGGCTCAAAACCACCGGTTTGGATTAAAACCGCATCAAAATCGAGCTGATGAGTCCAATTCGAACACGACCGGGACACGTGGCACAATCAAAGCCGCACACACATTGTGGCCGAAACTGACTTGATCACAACCGGGACTTGGGCGCTTTTACGGCTAGACACGTGGTGTAGCCGAAACCGAGTGGGAATCTTCTTCTACCGCGCTATATTCGACCGGGTCTCTTTTTTTATTAGGAGCCATTTTCGTGTACAAGTCGTTTTTCGCCCGCATTTCGTGCGGTTTTGTATTTTTACCCACCAATTTGACTTTGACCAGGGCTTTTTGCTTCTCCAGTTTGGTTTCTTGGTCATTAGAGGCTCAAATGTGGTCATAATTGTCTCAAATTTGGAGGGTTTGATCCTAAAACATGATGAACATAACCATGAAAGTAATTTGTGAAAATAATCAAATTTTACACATAAAATGTCGCATCAAAGGAGTTTTAAGCATGATTTTGCATGTTTTCAATACTAAACCTAGGGTAAAAGTGCTACCAAGTTAGCACTTATCAAATTCCTCCAAGCTATCATTTTGCTTGTCCTCAAGCAAAGAATGTGAATGATTTTTCCAAAAATTGAGATGCCTTGGTTTATCTGATTTCCAATAAACAATCTTTTGTAGATTTAGAACACATCTATGCATATGAGGCAATTGATCTTAGCAATTTAAAATTTTCAAATGCATATATTAAGATTATCAAGTTTCAACCTTAGAAAAGAGAGAGCTTTATAAATTAAATTGTCTTAACAATCTTATCTCATATAGGATTTAGAATAAACCATGCAAAGAAAATGCTCACTATGCTACGATTTATACAAAGTTTCTAGATTGCCCTTTCCTAAAGAAAAAATAAAACACTTATTCTCTTTTTTTTATTCTTCAACTTTTTCATGCTCTTGGCTAGAATGTTTTTACTATATTATTCCATCACAGCGAGAGGAGACACAGCTGAAGACGTTTTATTGGTTTCTTGAGCCCCTGTAAGCAACCTCAATTCTCCGTATACCTTCCCTTCACCAGTTGGTCGACGATTCACCGCCGCCTCCCCCCCGCGGGTCGCATATACGTTACACAAGATTAGAGAAAGCCACAACTTAAGCAATCGTTTAATTGAAAATATTTTTGTTTGCATAAGTTATGTAAATTTTCCCTTCCCCAGCTGGTCGACGATTCACCACCGCCTCCCCCCAGTGGGTCGATTATACTTTACTCTTACACATTTTTTATTTTTAAAGAAAAGGAAAATTATCAATCTAGGCATAAAAGGTAACATAAGAGAGTTAATTCCAAACAATGGTTTTATTAAAAATCTTCAATTTGGAAGAAGTCATGTACAATTTCATAGATAAGTTCAAGCTTTAATGATCAATTTAAGATAAAACTGAACATAAGCAATGGAAATTTTTATGAAAGCTAAGTTCAATGGATCATATACAAAGATGTGATAGAATAATCATCTAATTGATTAAAGATCATCTTCAAAACCAGACATTCCAGGTGATAAATATCTTTTTCTTTTTTAGTTTATGATGGAATGTGGTGGAATGATGATTTGCTGAAGACTAAACATATGGTGAAGTGAACATCCCCCAAGCTAAATCAGACTAAGAAAACAGTTAAGTGAACACCCCCCAAGCTAAATTGGACATTGTCCTCAATGTATGGAGAGAGATAGAGATTACCATTTGCAGTTCTGGTTCAGGTTGGTAGATGTTGTGGAAGATGACATAGTGAAAGAGGATGTTGTGGTCCATGTAGCTCCAATGGTGCAGTCTAAGGTGTCGCAAGTGAAAACCTGAAAAGAAAAACAAAAAAAAAAGAAGAGGAAAATAAAAAGAAAAACTTGCGTACCTTGGAGATCACTCGTCGGAGGCCGGTGGAGGAGAATGGTAGAACTGTGGCAATATATATGATGGATATGTAGGTGGATGAAAGAGTTGTGGGGAAAGTCAATGGGTGTGGAGGTTGTCCCTGTAGTGGGTATGTGCGCTTGAGAATGTGTCGTCCGAAAAAATGTGGCCTGTGTGTACATGATAGTCGTAGATGCTTTTGATGCGCCCTTGGAGTTGGTTCATCATGGAATCCATCACAATCCTGTATTCTGCAAATTCCGACCTAAAGTCAGAGAGGCTAGTGCGCAAGGACTCTATGGAAACATGCAGAGCGGCAATAACATTCGCTGTTGGTTGGTTAGACTAAGTAGCGCATGAGGAGTTAGAATCAGATGAGCTAGAGGGGAGCATTATCCAATTCTGCTCATTAGATAAGCAAGTCCAAGAAATATTCAGCAAAAGGATAGAGGGAATTCCATTAATAATCTAATGAAAAGAATTCTCTTCCCTTCTACAAAACTCCATTGAAAACAATGCATTTAAATCTAACGTTGCTACGGGTACATATTCTTGATAATCTTTAGCATCAAACCCTAATGCTTTTGCTATGTGAGTGATTAAGCCACCTAAGACTATGGGCGAAGTTTTGCATAAATCCTTCCTAATACTTTCAAGGCGATGGGCAAAGTAGACTACAGAAGATATATGAATTTTGCCTAACATAGCCCACAAAAATTCAACCTTAGTTTCTAAAGCTTTATCCTGATTATTGTCATGGCCCAAAATTGTCCCAGCCATGAGACGTTGTAAATAGTGAAAGGCGGGATTACAAATTTTGGCAACCTTTGATTTACCGGGTTGAAAAAGATGTTGCCCTTCCTTTGCTATATCACCCCAAATTTTACTGGGGGTGCAAGTAATAAAAGCATGAAAAGTTCCCATGGGTTTAAACCCTAACTGATTTGCAAATTCATCTATTGAAAAATTATAATCTATATTTGCAAACCTAAATAACACCTTCAGTTTCATCGGGAGGGACATGTATAGTGTTTTGTTTGAAGGAGGCTAGAATCTCCCATATGACTTCGTGAAAAGTCAGAATCGGAACTCCTATAAGCGCATCCCAACCTACATTACTAAGAAGATGTTTAACATCATCTTCAATTCCTAGAGATCTAGTGGCATGAACACCTAAAAATCTAGTAGGCCACAAAGGTCTCTTCTTTAAATGCATAAATCGAGCAAGATGATCAGGGTTTGTGGAGTAAATATGCAGAAAATGTGAATCCGAGAAAGTTTGAGGAGACATACCTCATTTGCGCTTCGTTACCTTCTTGACATTACGCCGGGGAGTCTTCATTGCCGTAGAAAACTTCAGATCTGGGGGTGTCGAGGCGCAAGGAGCCGGAATCCGCGGTCAGATCAAAATTTGAACGGTTGGATTTGGATTTGTGTGGCTAAGTGTGGAGAGGGTTTTGAGAAAAACTTGGGCTAAAACAATGGTGGATGCTGTTTGGAGAGGATGGGGGGCTTTAAATAAGGTGCTAGGTAGGTGTTGTAAAGGTTTAGGGTGAGAAAAGTACAAAAAGAAGGCAAAAAGGACACTTTTGACCCAAAAAGGAGAGGGAATCGAGCCTGGCACGTTCTTGGTTTGGTTTGGTTTGGTTTGGTTTGGTTCGGTTTGTGAAAATACTGGCATGGGACATGCCTCAAAGTTTTCTCGGTAGATAATAGAAACGAATTTTAATATTTTGAAAATTCAACCAGAGCATGCCACGTGTCGTGATCGAGATCGTGGTCGCATCGGGTGGTTTTTGAAACTTTTTGAATTTTTTTTTTGAAAACAGCCCAAAACCGGCACTAGTCGTGGTGGACCTCATGCGCGGCTCGGTTTTAAAAAGAAAACTTTTATTTGAGTTGGAAAATATACCCGAAAGCAGCACTGGTTGTGCTCGAGGTCGTGCTCGCCTTGGGAGTTTTGAAAATTTATTTTTCTTTACAAAATTTGCACCTGAAAGCGGCACTGGTCGTGCTCATACCCGTGCTCGCTTCAGCTTTTGAAGAAAAGCCGTTTGTTTTGGAAAAATCATCAAACCGAAGCCACCACTGGTCATAAACCTAGTCGTGGTCATCTTGGTTGAGGTGAAAAATGGATTTTTGAAAGTTTTTAACCAAACCAAACCCAAAATTGGTCATGCAAGTGGTCGTGGTCGCCTTGGCCAGTGTGAAAATTATGATTTTTTGGTTGTTTTCAAAAAGAAGTTAGCCCTAGTCTACGAAAAACAAGGTTTGGGAGGTCAAACAGCATCAGAATTGAGTGATTTCCACGCCGTTGTGTTCATAGAAGAGAGAACTACATGTTAGTGTACCAGGTTGCCTCCTAGCTAGCGCTGGTTTAACGTCCCACTCGATGGAACATCCTCGGTCATTCAAAAATGAATTGAATCGAAAGAATCGACCGAGTTCAGCGTACTTACCTGGTCTCCCGCATTGTAAAGGTTGATACAGTGCATGTTTACCTTGAAAGTGGTGACGTTTTGTGTGCGAAGCTCTACGGCACCATACGGAAAGACCATTTCTATTTCATATGGCCCAATCCATCACGATTTCAATTTCCTGGAAACAATTTCAACCGAGAATTGAATAACAAAATCAAATCACCTGGTTTAAATTCACGGTTGAAGATCCGTTTGTCGTGCCACTTCTTTGTGTTGTCTTTATAGATTAAGACACTTTCGTAGGAGTTGTTCCAAAGCTCTTCTAGCTCATGCAATTCAAGGATTCGCCTTCACCCCGGTTAGTCAAAATCCCAGTTGAGTTCTTTTAACACCCATAACACCCTGTGTGACAGTTCAACAGGAAAATGGCAGTTTTTACCAAATACAAGTTTGTAAAGCGTCATACCTAGCAGAGTCTTGAATGTAGTGTGATATGCCCAAAGGACATCTGGAAGTTTGAGTGCCCAGTCTGTACGAGATGGAGCTACCACCTTCTACAAGATCGACTTGATTTCCCTGTTTGAGACTTCAACTTGTCCACTTGTTTGAGGGTGATATGCAAGAGCAACTTTATGGAGTACCCCATATTTCATTAGCAATTTCTGAAATTGGTAATTAGTAAAATGCGCACCGCCATCACTAATTATTGCTCGCGGTATACCAAATCGAGGAAAGATTACTGTTTTGAAAAGCTTAATCACATGTTTTGATTCATTTGTTGGTGTAGCAACAACCTCTACCCATTTAGAAACATAATCAACCGCAACCAAGATGTAAGAGTTACCCATAAAAGATGGAAAGGTCCCATATAATCTACCCCCCATAAATCAAAGAGTTCAATTTCAAGAATATTTGTTGAGGGCATTTTATGACTTTTACTCAAATTTCTGGAATGTCGGCAAGGATTGCATTTTTGCACAAAGTAATAAGCATCTTTAAATAAAGAAGGCCAAAACAAACCTAATTACAATACCTTAGCCGCTGTTTTTGAAGCTCCGATGTGTCCACCACATGGAGATGAATGACAGTATTAAAGAACGCTTTCGATCTTATGGTTGGGCACGCATCTTCTAAATATGTTGTCAACTCCTTTTTTGAAAAGATTCAGATCATCCCAGTAATAGCGTCGGATGTCGTGGAGGAAGCACTTTCGTTGCCTACTTGTCAACCCTGGAGGAAGTTCATGGTTAAATAAGTAATTTTCAATATCAACATACCATGGTTCTTGTTGAATCAAGTAAAGATGCCCGTCGGATAAAGCGTCATTAATGTGAACGTTGGTGGTGTCAGTCAAGAGTCGCGACAGATGATTGGTGACGACGTTCTCAACACCTTTTTTTATCTTTGATCTCTAAATCAAATTTTTGCAGTAGTAGGATCCATCGTGCAAGTCGTGGTTTGGTTTCTGTCTTGGTCAGAAGATACTTAAGAGCAACATGATCAATATGCACAATAACTTTTGAACCAATCAAATATGGACGGAATTTATCTAGGGCATATACTACAGGCGCATAAATGTCGTCTTATCTTGATCATCGGGATGAATTGGGATTTGAAAGAATCCCGAATACCCGCTAAGAAAACAAAAATATGCATGGTTGGCTAGACTTTCTAACATTTGATCAATGAAAGGTAATGGAAAGTTATCCTTCCTAGTGGCGCTATTTAATTTATGATAATCAATACACATGCGCCATCCAGTAACAAGTCTAGTAGGGATCAACTCATTATTAGCATTCTTAACCACAGTCATACCTCCTTTCTTTGGAACCACATGAACAAGACTAACCCAATTACTATAAAAAATAGGATAAATGATACCCGCATCTAATAGTTTAGAGATTTCAGCTGTAATAGTTTTTTTTTCAAGTTTGGGTTTAGTCTTCGTTGACGCTCAACGGAGGTTTAGTTTCATCAACTAGAGAGATTCTATGCATGCAAATTTCAGGGCTAATTCCCTTGATATCATCAATTGAATAACCGAGAGCATTGCGATGCACTCGAAGTAAAGAAATCAATTTTTCTAGTTGCGAATTGGTCAAGTTTGCATTAACAATGACAGGTTGCATCTCATCATTATCCAAGAACATATATTTCAGCGAGGAAGGAAGAGTATTCAGGGTAGGTTTACTTATCTTTTCCTTACCTGTAATGTTGGAATCCGAGATGTCCTCATTGGATGTTTCGTCGCTGTTTTGTTCATCTTTATTGCTGCTGTCCGATTATTCATTGTCGAATATTTCATCTGTTCCTTCTCCAAAAGTGAGTTGAAGCGGCGACTCCTCTTCTAGAACTTCTTCTACATCATCCACGCTGCAAAGTTTTTCCTCATACATAGGGCAGTTAACAACGTTAGACATTTTAAACAAAATTTCCTCCTCCCCTATGCGAAAACTAATTCTTCCTTCAAGAACATCAATGAGAGCATCTGCTGTCCGCAGCATTGGTCGTCCCAATATAATAGGTATAGCAACATCTTCATCCATATCAAGAATGAAAAAATCAATTGGCAGATAAAATTTACCGACTTGAAGAGGCACATCTTCCAGGATTCCCTCCGGATGCTTGAAGATATTGGCATGCTCCATAAAAACTGTGCACGTCCATAACTGTTCACAGTCACGGCCACTCGCGACTCACTTTTACCTTATCCGGGTCGATTTGCAACATACCGTTTTCGACCATGAATCCTACTTAAAGTAGAGTTTGTTGGGAAAACTCACACTTCTTACGGTTGAGGCGAAGTTGATGTTGTCGTAGTTGTTCGAACACCTTTTCGACATGAATGAGGTGCTCATCCCACGAATGACTATAAAGCAGTATGTCGTCGAGGTAAACGATCACAAAGTCATCGATGAACTGTCTCAATACGTCATTCATAAGACACATGAAAGTTGTTGGGGTGTTGTAGAGACCAAACGGCATGACTAGCCATTCGAATAGATCTTGTCGTGTTTTGAACGCGGTCTTCCACGTATCCTCCTCTGGGATGCTGACTTGATGATATCCTGACTTAAGATCCAATTTGGAGAAGACAGCAGCATGCTTTAATTGGTCTAGCAGGTCATCAATACGAGGAAGGGAGTACCGGTTCTTGATGGTGATCTTGTTCAGTGCTCGGTGGTCGATGCACATACGCCAAGTCCCATCTTTCTTTGGCACTAACACCACAGGAGATCTACAAGGTGAACTACTTTGTTGAATGACACCATCGTTCAGCAACCCACCAAGTTGTTTCTTGATCTCTTCATTCTCTAATACTGAGTTGCGATACATACTCAGATTGGGCAATGTCGCATCGTACACAAGCTGAATTTCGTGCTCAACTAGACGTTTCAGCGGATGACCCTGGGTACTTTCGAACAGATCACTGTATTTCTCCAGCAGTCCCAAAAAATGACTAGAATCCTCTCGTCACACCAATGACAACGCTAGTCGAGTACCCTCACCTTGACCAATGGGTCGAATTATGACAAGCAGGTACTTGTGATATGCATTGACAATTCGTTTGGCGTGATTTGCGGTAATCAAGTTCGAAGTGTTGACGTGGATGTCTCTACTGATCACGAAATTAACTCCGCCTTTGGTGAGGTCATACTCTTGCGCAAGACGATGGAAGTGAGCATCTCGATCATACAGATACGGACTCCCAAAGATCACCTAACAGATATTGATAGGGACAACATCGCATTGCACCTCGTCGATATATTGTGCAGAGATTGCAAACTTCAACACACACTGACTCGTAATCTGTTGGCTCACATCGGATGTAAACCAACCCAGTGGATATGGTCGCAGGTGTGTGGTTGTCTTCAAACCAAGTCGCCGAACCAGTCTAGTGGAGACCAGATTCTTCTGACTTCCAGGATTGAATATCGCTACGACCACTTCGTGTTTCACTTGGATGTTGATGGTGAACAAGTCCTCCGTTGGGTGATGGTCGTTCGGTGGATTGAACCCTTCTCCTTTGGTATTGCCATCAGAGACAAGGTCGTATCCACCTCATCAACCGAATTCACTCGGACAACTTCCTCGTCGGGTGAAGTCGCAGTAGCCGTGGCTGTTCTTTTCCCTCGTCCGTTTTTCTTCAGTCGAAGTTCAGGATGAATCTTGTAGCATTTGTCCTTGGTATGTCCCGTGACTTGACAATGGTCGCAAAAAGTACTCGTGCCCGGCTTCGAAGCATTCTTCTTCGGACTCGATTTTCTTTTTGTCGAGGTCGCACTGTCCTTTGTGCCTTTGTCGCTGTGGGATATGTTCTTCTTCTCGATCTCCATAGCAGTTGTGCTCGCGGTCACGATGTGTTGGACGCCGAACAGACTTAGCTCAGTACTGATCAATTTCTGAAGTCCAGATGTGTATTTCTGAAATACCTGAGGATTAGATAGCGATATACCGATGACCATTGCTTGTATCCGAAACTCCGTCGTGTAATCCTGGACAGATTGGTCGCGCCGTTGGTACAATCTATGCCAACGTTCCCATCTCTCCTCAAGATAACCCATCGGATAGAATTCTTATCGCAAAAGTCATTTGAATTGACCCCACGCAAGGTCGTCAGCTTCACCACTGGTGACAAGGGCCTTCCACCAAGTCTTGGCGTGGTCCTTCATCTTCAAATGTGCGAACTTCACCTTTTGAGCACTACTGAACCCTTTCAGGTCAAAGTAGGTCTCAAGCTGGTCGATCCAAGAATCCAGTTTCTCGGCATCGATCACCCCATCATATACGGGTAGATCGATCTTAGCGTTGACCTTAAAAGATCCGACAGCTAAGGAGATGTTGGTGAGGTCGTCTGTCTTGTGGTCGCCTTTGTCTTCATCTTCGTCTGCCCTGCGCAAGTCTTCACTAGTCTTCACACCCAGAACCTTCCCTACTTCAGGAGGTATAATCATGGCCTGCTGCTTAATCCAAGCAAGCACGGTTTCCATGTCGGTGCAGAGCTTAACCACTTGTTAGCTAGATTAGCTTGAACGGAGGTATCGTCAGACATTGTCAGAGATGCCGCTGTAGGAACCATCAATTGATCGCTTGAAGTTTCACCGGAGTTTTTGTAACCCTGGCGAGTCTTCACCATCCACAGGATAGGAAAGTTGCTCTGATACCAACTTGATCCGTTTGAGACTTAGCCTTGGTTTTCGCACTAGGCTCGCCCAGATGCTAATATGCAGAATAACGGGATCTTACTCAGAAATACCGAAACCCAAAGGATGACCAAAAACACAGCTCAAAGTAATTGCACAACTCTTTATTTCAAGGAGGGCTTTACACATCGAACGTTAGACACACTTTCCTACATTGAAGGAACTATAAGCTGGATATATAATCCAAGGCTGTAATAATATTCGATGATCTAAACTAGACCTATTACAAGGTATTTATAGTCCAATCGCATGAGTACATATCAGACTCAATAACCTAAACGTATTAGATTCATATAACTAACTAACCCTAAACAGATAAGCTTAGTTATATATATTCGGATCGGATTACAATTCTGAAATGAGAACGAATTCCTTTTCAAGTCACGAAACCTTTCCGAACATGGTTATGATCACGGAGCCTTATGCGATCAAGACCTGAAGATCCTCCCGGATCATTTGTTCATGAGGCATTGAGGATAATCCCAAAAAAATTCAGGCCATTGAGCAAATGAGATCTCCTTCGACCACGAAGGAGGTACAAAGCCCAACCGGTTGAATGGTGGGTTTGAGTAATTTTATTTCGAGGTTGGGTGAACGTGGATTATCTTTCTTTAAGACTTGATCTTGGTACCAATCCATAACGATCAAAATCGAATCGCGAGCCTGATCGATCGTCTTCTCAACCACACTTGAACCTGCATTACGATTTCACTAGTATCATCATTTTTGCCGCAAATATAATAGTCCTTTTATACAGAATGGAGCGGGAAAGTCCGGTTTCCAGCTTCAGGGATGCTTCATAGCGCTACCTTTTCGCACAACCTTTAAATGAGTCACTGACTGGTTTTGACGTACGTAATACTTAACCTTACAATCGGCATTGCCCTTCTTCTTGCAACAGAGGTTGAACCAGTCATTATCTATAGGTTTCCTTACGGTTAACTGACTCAGTCCACGGGGCTTTTGCTCATGGAGCTATTTTTTTAATTAGGGATTACAATCCGAAACCTACGAAAGCACAATGGTTTCAGTGGTCGGACGAGGCCGAAAGAGCCTTTAAGGAAATAAAAGTCTATTTGGTCAGTGCACCAGTACTTGTTTCCCCAATTTTGGGAGAGTCATTACTCATCTATTTGGCTGCTAACCCTCACGCAGTCAGCGCTATTTTGATCGCAGAGAGGGATGGAATGCAACGGCTAGTTTATTATGTAAGTGAAGCATTAGATGGACCAAAAGAGAGATACCCTGAGGTCTAAAAATTACTTTATGCTCTCTTAATGGCTTCAAGGAAGCTATGACATTACTTTCAAGTGCACAAGATTACTGCGCCCTCGTCCTTTCCCTTAGGGACATTCTCCGAAATCTAGAAGTAACGGGTCGAGTTACGAAATGGGCTATAAAACTTGGAGCATTCGATCTCCACTTCATAGCCATAGTAGAAATCAAATCCCAAATTCTTGCAGATTTCGTGGTCGAATGAACTAATCCCAAACCACATACGCAAGAATACAAGGATTTGAAAGATGCCGACCACTGGACGTTGTATTTCGATGGCTCTCGGAGTTTCACAAACTTGGGGGTTGGAGCAGTCTTAATCACGCCGCAGGGCGACCAGCTCCAGTATGTCATGCAATTACACTTTGTTGCTACAAATAATGCAACAAAGTATGAAGGTCTTCTAGCCAGGCTTCGAGCAGCTAAATCCCTCGGATTCCATCGATTAGTGGTGAATAAGAAATACCAATGTTCCGATGAGACAATGGTTCTATACCTAGACGAAGTGAGAAAATTGGAAAAATACTTCAAAAATTTCGAAGTCCAATTCGGTCCGTGAAGAGACAATATTCTCGCAGACCAATTGTCAAAAATTGGCTCCTCACGTGCATCCGCCCCAGGAGGAGCGTTCATTGAGTACTTAAAAAAACCCTCAATCGCGACCATCACAGAGGCACCAGAGGTGATGACTAATGTCGCCACCCTTGAGTATGATGCAGATTGGATCCCACCATTGAGGAATTATCTTGCACATGGGACCATGCCCAAGGGTGAAACCGAGAGTGACCGGTTAGTTAGAAAGGGTCGAATGTACAGATTAGTTGAAGGAACCCTGTACAGAATAGGTGCTTAAGGAGTGCTGATGCACTGTATTCCTCAAGAAGATGGCAAATCCCTTCTAAGAGAGATACATGGAGGCATGTACGGTGCACACGCATCCTATAGAACACTGGTTGGAAAAGCTTTCTGATAGGGTTTCTACTGGCCAACGACACTTAACAATGCTATGCAGTTGGTCAAGACTTGCCCACAGTGTCAATTTCATACTTGGCAGGTCCACCAACCAGCATATGGATTGCAAACTATTGCCTTAACATGACCATTTGCCACATGGGGAATAGATATTGTGGGACCTATGTCTGAAGTAGTCAATAGGTACAAGTTTTTGTTCGTGGCATTGATACGTTTACCAAATGGATTGAGGACAAACCAGTCCAAAACATTACCGCCGCAGCTGCGAAGAAGTTCTTTCAAAAGAACATAGTGACGCGATTTGGTATTCCAAGTCGTCTCATAACAAATAATGGATCCCAGTTTGTCAGTGGTCTCTTTATGGATTATTGAGACCATGTTGGGACTAAAATTTGCTTCGCATCTGTTGCTCATCCACAGAGTAATGGAGAAGTAGAACATGCCAACCGGTAGATAATACAAGGGGTTAAGAAACGTGTTTTTGACCGCCTTTAGTTATGCTCGAGGGCTTGGGTAGAAGAACTCTACTCCGTTCTATGATCATTGCGCACCACACTTAGTAGAGGCACAGGCGAAACACCTTTCCAACTAGTTTATGGTGCAGAAGTCATGCTACCAATTCAAATTAAAATTGGTTCTACTCGTGTGAATCACTTAGATATCATAAATTAGGGTGAAAAACGCAAAGATGAGTTGTTTTTCTTGAAGAAAAATGTGATCAAACACTGATCTCCTCAACAGCATATTTACAAGCTTTGCGTAAATATCATAGTAAAAGAGTATGACCATGTACGGTAAACGTGGGAGACTTGGTTTTAAGAAAAATTCAAAACCAGTCTGATCGCAATAAGTTCTCCCCTCAGTGGGAAGGTCCCTTTACTATGGTCGCCATGCCATGACCAAGGTCAGCTCGATTAGCTATGGAAAACGAAAGAATATTGTCAAACGCCTGGAACATAGACCAATTGCATAAATTCTATGTGTAAGTTCTTCCCATTCCCATTATAAATTGCTTATCACTAAGTATGTTTATCACTCTATGTTATGGTTGCATTCCCATTTTTCAACCTTGCTATTTATCAGGTTATCCAGGGGCTGGTCACGATAAGTGCTTTAGTGTGATGTATAAGTGGATTCGCTGGCCAAGCTCATGATCGCATATAGTTAAGACATCTCTTTATAAGCCAATTCTTTCTGCATAAGGGACTTACTAGAATGTTCTGATCATTCAAGTGGCTATCAGTTAGTAAAAAACTTATGCATTGGTACTAAGTCAGTTATCGTTGTGACCTGATGATTGCATCTAGGTAAACACTCTTTTTCTAAGCTTGATCTTACCGTATAAGAGACTTACTAGCATGCTCTGATCATTTAAGCCGTGGTTTACTTAGGCCAAGATAATTGTCCTGCGATCACTGTGCTATGTCTTCAGTATCACTGGTCGCAGGAGGGGGTTAGGGAAATATTACTATAGCATTGGGTCAGAAAACTAAGTATTTTGCATTTGTAATCTAATCATTCAATTTTCTGCTTATCATTCACAATGTATTTGCAAGGAATAAAACAAAAAACTCCGATAACAAGGTAAATATTTTTTCATTTATGTAATAGTTTCTTTATTAAAGGTCTGACCTCGGTCATGGTCGCATTTAGTTGGTCTTGGCTGTCGAAGTTCGCATCCTCCACCATTCGGTTCAAATCTAAATTTGGGCTGTGGCGAAGTCTAAGTTTGAAAAGGATTGCAAAGGTTATAGTTGCGACATCGCTCTTCAGTGCCTCTTTGTGCCTCCTTGCAATATCAAGGATGCTCGCGACAAGAATATCAGCTTGAGCCACGACCAACTTGCAAGACTCACCAAGGGAAGAATCATCCTTCTTAGGATCGATAATGTCCGCCTTTAGTGAGTTTGCGACCTCCTGCAGCGTGGCGAAGGTATTTTTCTCCGCGAGACCGTAGCTCTTCATGATTTCTTTCAACTCTCCCTTTTCACTAAGTGTGAGCTTGGCGGTCTCTCTGGCCTTCTCTACGGCTATTTGGTAGTGACTGACAACATTTTGAAGTGTATCGAGGTCAATTCCACACTCGATATACTTCTACTCGAAGTGTTTCTTCTCCTCATCCAGCTTATTTTTCTCTTCTCTTTGGTCTGAGTAGAGGAAGAAATAAACTTGATTAAGTTCATAAAAATTTCTAAAGTTCATAAAGGCAATGAAATTTTCTACTAGAATGAACTTACCAGTGATCCTGATCTGCAATTGATTGCAAACCATCTGAAGGCGCTCAACATTTCCTTGGAAGGAGTCGGTTGACATAGCCTTCTGCTCTAAGGTCCCCACTTGTTCCTCGGTGTCCTTCAGTCTAGCCCCAAGTGCCAGAGTTTCAGCGAGTCTTTTGCTGCTAACCCTCTGGGCATCAACCCATTCCTTTTCTAAAGAGGAACGCTCAATGATCGCAACCTCCTTGCTATTGCGCTCATTGGCGACCTCCTCTACTAAAGTAGAGTTTTTCCTACGACAACAAAAATTATTATTCAAAGTTCATAAGGGACTGAATTTAATGCAAAGTACTTATGCTTTAATTCATCGCACTCAGTCTGTGCGACCTTAAGCTGCTCTACCAGCAGACCAAACGTCGCCGCACTGCGAGTAGAGCTCTGAATAGAACCAAAAGAGAAGTGTTTTGAGAAAATCCTCAAGGAAATACATGAAGTTATGAGGTAAAGATTCTTTACTTACCTCCAGAAACTCCTCAAGGTATTTTTCGGGGAGATCCCTGAGTCCAGCAACTGGGCTAGAAGAGGCCACATTGTCCTGCGCCTGCCCAACTTTATCCAAATATTGAAATTGGAGGTTTAGGACCAGGGTAGGGCACTGGACTTCAACGGGCTGAACCGTCGTCTCTTCTGTCCTCTCCTCTCCTTGTTCTTCACGCGGGGGGGGGGGGGGGGGGGGACACAGTTTCTTCAACCAGAGGGCTACTTAATCACTTGTCCCCATGGTCATGGTCGCATCTGTGGCCTCAGCTTCCTCTTCATTGGCGGGTTCAATTGATTGAATATCTTGAACTACATTGCCAATGATAGCTGTAGGGTCCTCCTCGATGTCCTACAGAGGCGCATCTTCAGCTGTTTCTTTTGCAGCCGCTGGTTCTGCCAATACCTCACTTGTGGCAGGAAACTCCTCCACGATGGTCATCTCCGGCTCGACCACTGATTGTTTAGTTGCTACCATCGGAGTAGGCATCGTGGTGGACAAAGAAGTTCTATATTATCTAGTTCTAGGTTTGTTAAACCATTCCTAACTAAGTAACATAATTCAGTTATAGGAAACAAATACTTACTTGATGTTGAGTCCCAAGAGGTTTCGAGAACTCGATCCTTCTCCTCTTGGAGACAAGAGTGAAGAAAGAGCCATGTGAGAAGATTCATCAGGAGCCGCTGATGATCTCCTCCCCATGGAGAATAGAAAAGTTCCCTGTTCTTCTTCCACGTCGCTCCCCTCTCCCTGCACAACCATGAGATGATTCCTAGTCATGACCAAGGGGTCAGTTGTAGTCATGAACGTGACAGGACTTGGTTGCCTCACAGCTGCGGTCGCTCCCACAGTCGCTGGAATTTCCATGGCCATGACAGAAGTCGTAGCCGTGGGAATACTTGGTGCCAAACTAGATGTTGTGGTCACCACTAAGTCGCCACCACTGTCGCGGGAACGGTGATGGGCTGAATTTTTAAAGCCATAGTCCTGGCCAAGCCTTTGGACACAGGACGGGTTTTCTTCAATTTCTTTGATGTAGAACCACTTGAGGGTCCTAGCACTCGAATAGCTATCCAAACCAAGATGAATTATCTTGGTCGCTTCTGTTTAAAATTAAACATGCACAGGTTTTTTGAAAGAGAAATACCATTTGACGCACCTGTGCAAAGTCGTCGGTGTTGCCGACCATGCTCTGCGGCCTTGGTGCTTTGTCATTGCCTTATGTGGCTGCATTATAGGTCTTTAGGAGGTAATTTGTCCTCCATTCAACCTCAGAAGCACGCAACATTGTCAAAAAGAAAAATATAGTCAAAATTGACTAACAGAAATCTGTTCAAGAAAGTGAAGAATAGATTGAAAAGGATAAATCAATTAGTAAAGTGTTGCAATTACCAGGGTGATAGTCCCTGGTGCCGTCTTCTATCTCCCTAATCTCCCAGGCAGGGTGTTCCCTTTTTTTCAAAGGGCTGATTCGGTTCTTCACAAAGTCCCAAATCACATCGCGAGAGGTGAGGCCCTCATTCACCAGGTGTCGGATTACCTGGGCATGCCTCTTCTACTCGTCATTGAGAGAAAGGGCAGCATCCTTCTCCCCGCTCTTCTCTTGTCGTCGATTTTCGAACCAGAGATGGCTCTCTTCAGGAGCCAAGTAGTAGAACCACCGCTAATACCATCCATGAATGGAATCATCGAGGGGGAAGTGCATGTAGTCTTTCTCCCAGTCGGAAGTAGACACACCCAGGAGCACTGGAGCCTTTCGACCACGCCAGGAACTAATATTGGTGGAAGAGAGGTATGTTGGGAAAAACCCCAACATACGCCTCGCATAAATGTTGAAAAACAGTAAGAATCAAATGGAGTTGGGGTTAAGGTTTACCAACTCCATATTGTAGTGTGCGAGGACGCTCTGGAAGAAATCACTCTCCGGCAAGCAAAACCCGCACCTCAGGAAATCCTCGAAGAGCACCAATTCACTTGGTTGCATGACAGAACTCTCTTCTTCATCACCAGCAGGCCTCCATAGGATCAGCGACCTTGAGGGGAGGTATCCCTCCTTTTCCAAGGCCAACATGTTGTCAACCGTGTGGTGGTGAGAGAAAGTTCAGAACGCTATTGAGATGAGAATGGAGAAGAAAGGAAAAAGACTAGAACTTGGAGGCTAAGAAACTTGAAGGCAGAAAAACAAAGTCTCAAGTGAGGGTTTTCTGAGGTATCAACCATGGGTTATAGTCTGTAAAGAATTACTTCTCAATTATGATAGAGATACTCATTAAATGCCTGTCATGTTGGATCTGACAAGCGCACTCAAAGGATTTCTTGGGTCCTGTTAGAATCCAAAACAAAAAGTCACTTTTTTGGAACCCGAAACATCGCCCCAATTAAAAAAATCTTTTCACTTCAAATTCAGGGGCTAGCTGACGAGGGTTATTACCCAAGTTATGTGCTTATGTCTTTCTGTGGTCATAGGAGACCACATAGAGAGAGAATCAAACTATCGATTTATGCCTTTCCATGGTCGCAGAGAGACCACAAAGAGAAATCATGAGATAATCCAAGATATTCTGGACATAACCCAGCCTGTCTTGTCAATTAGATACAAAGGCCCATCATGGATGATTATTACTTGTGGCTTTAATAGATTGTGGTCGCAATGACAATTGTCACAGGGTCCGTGATCTCACATATTACATTACCCGCAACTACTCTAGTCGTGGGGATATTTTCTCGCGATCACCCTGGTCGGGAGTTATGATAATTCCCAATACGTGTTCGCAGCCCGTGCGTGACCACAAAATAGGAGAGTTTTAGAATTGGAAGTGCCTACGAGTCAAGAAGGTTTGGTCGAAACTTGCCGACCATGACCTAAGAGTTAAGCGGTTGCACCATAACCGCACTCTGGCCAATATTCCCAGTATATAAAACTCTCTTTACCAACAAGATAAAGATAATTTTGTAGTTGCCCATGGCCATGTAGTTATCTATAAACCATCACAAGATAACTATGCAGTTACTCCTAACTGCACATCATAACCAGCGAGCATAAACCGCTGGCAACTGCTGGGAACCGCTGGAACCGCATATAACCTTCAAGTGTCCCTCTGATGAAGCAACTGACACCCTTTGACGAGCTATAAAAAGGGGGCTGAGTGTTAGATAAGGGAGGGGGGTCGAGAAGAGACAAGATTGAAGTTGTATTCCTTGTAATCCATTATTCTAATAGTGACAAACCAACAGGAGTAGGGCTATTACTCAGATTTTGAGGGCCCGAACCTGTATAAACACAGTGTGTTGATGCATTCATATTTACAATGATTCTCTTTAATGATTGTTAGATACTGTCCCCTGCTAAATAAATGAAATTTGTGTAAGTTCGGCTTGGGATATTGTCCCAAGCGTCGACAGAGACGTAGTAGTAGCACATCCTGTGAAACTCCATTAATTTTAAAAGTATCACAATGCTCAAGAAAAATATGGAGATGCAATGCAGGATCTTCAGTGACAGAACCACTAAATTGACTTTGTTGTATCAAATTCAAGAGTGCAGGATTAATTTCAAAATTATTTGATTGGATTACTAGTATAAGAATACCTGATTGAAACCCCATGCTGAGTAGGATTCCATAATCCTTCAATTTCTCCTATTCACCCATCTTTGCTGATTCGGCTTCCTCTGGTGTTTGATTGTCCAATGTGGCTCCTTCTTGATCATATCGGATGCACTTCCAACCTGCAAGGATTAGTTGTGCACAAAAAGAAGAAAAAGAAAAATAGAAGAAAGATTGAGAAGTGAGATTGATTTATATCAGCAAAAATTAATCTAAAATATGAATTACTGTTGTTTCCCAGCAATGGCATAAAAAACCTGATCGCACATGGAGAGGTGCGCGTGATGTGATTTAATAAGCGCAAGAGAACGAATTGAGAACTTGAGGGTCAAATTCCACGAGGAACAAATGTATTCACCTTTTAGGCTAGCAGATTACTAATTAAGTCTGAACAATTTGGGGGTTTTGTTTTTCTACCAATAAATCTACTACCAAGGCTATCAATCTAGGGTTTAAAGCAGTAAGAAGCAAATATGAAAACTAGGATTTAAGAAATAGAAAGGAAAACCTAGGGTTTTGGGAATTCCACAACCATCAGGCATAATCTATCCAAGTGACAGAGATTATTACCCAAGTCTTTTGATTATGCCTTTTCGTGGTCGTAGGAGACCTCAGAAAGAGATCTAAGTTATCTGCTTATGCCTTTCCATGGTCGCAAGAGACCACAGAGAGAGATCGTGGGATAGTCCAAGATCTTCTGGACATAACCCAACCCATTTTGTTAATTAGACAAAAAGGCTCATCACGAATGACTATTACTCGTGGTTCTGATAAGTTGTGGCCATGGACTTATATGGTCACAATGTCAGTTGTCACAGGATCTGTGATCTCATATACTATGCTACCCACGACCACACTGGTCGCAGAGATATTTGCCCGCAGTCACCCTGGTCAGGAAGATATGATAATCCTCAATATGTGGTCGCAGCCTGTGCGCGACCACAAAATAAAAGAGTTATTAGAACTAGAAGAACCTCCGAATCAAGAAGGTCTAGTCGAGACTTGTCGAACATGGTCTAAGAGTTGTACGGTTGCACCATAACTGCACTTTGGCCAATATTCCCAAGATAATACTCTCTTCATTGACAAGATAAGGATAATTGTGCAATTGCCCATAACTGTGCAGTTATTCATAAACCGGCAACAAGATAAGGACGAATGTGTAGTTATCCATAACCGCACATTCTAACCGATGAACACCAGCTGCTTACAACTGTTTTATTGCAATCTCCAAGCGCCCTTTCATTTAAGCAACTGGCGTCCTTTTCAATTAAGTATAAGAAGGGGGTTAGGGCTTGAAGGAAAGAAAAAAAGGGGGAAAGGGTAATACAAGACAAAAGGAGATTAGACTCAACAATATACACTTTGTAATTCCATTATTCCAATAGTGAGAATCTAATAGGAGTTGAGCTATTACTCAGACTACGAGGGCTTGAACCTGTATAAAGATTGTGTCTATGCATCTATATTTACAATGATTCTCTTTGGTGATTGATAGATACTGTCTCCTTACTAAACAAATCAAATTCGTGTAAGTTTGACTTGGGATATTGTCCCAATCATAGACACCAAGGTTTGAGAATTGCAAGTTAGCTTCAATTGTTTTTCAAGACAAATTAAGTTGCTAGTACGAGCACTATAACAACAGTTAGAGGATCGCTTCCACGGTTAAGTTTGACGAGAGCCTCTCTCCTATTCAAGGTCCCGCATCAAAGCGCTAAGAACTCAAGAACCCCCTAAATTCTTGCTAAGGCTCAACTGTTACGTGTGTTGCCCGAACGAGAATTTAGGGTTTAGAAGAAGAAAACATAAGGAACTAACTACAAAACTTAAGATCGAGACCGATGAGGAATTACGCATTCCAGATTAGGTCTTCCCTAACCCTAGAAATTAATTACTAGTAAAAAACCATAAAAATACATAAATAATAAGAAGTAAAAGAAAACTTACTTGATTGCATCAAAGAATTAAATATGTCATCCTTGTAGGCTTACAAACACGGAAACTGGAATAAAATAGAGAACGGGCTCTACTAAACTAAACTAAACTGAACTAAAACCCTAAAAATAGTATAATAATTGAGCTAAAAGCTTCTCTATTTATGATACAATGGGTAAACGTGCCCAAATATAACTCTTGATGTGCACGCGACAAAATCCAGCTTCAAACGACACGAGAAATAGATAAATCCAAGTTAAAACCACCAAAATCAAATAAAATAGTCCTGGAAACCGAGCCGGGCATGACCTGTGGTATGGGTCGTGCTCTAGGCTGAGCACGGGTTGTGCTCATGATTGTGCTGGGCTCGTCAAGTGGTGACACGATCAAGTGACCAGGCGTGTTTGATTGGGACTTGTTCGACCAAGACGTATTCGATCAAGTTATCAATTCCATTCGACCAAGAGTCTTTGACTATGGTGTGTTCGATCATGGCTCTTCCTCATTCAAGTGTGTTCAACTAGGTCATTTTGACTGTGGCGTGTACGATCAGGATTCCTTTTCGTCCAGTTTTGGTGTCTTTGTCGAAACTGGTCCAAATAAACTTGAAACATCCTCAAATTTTGTAGGTTTGATCCCTAGAACATGGAAAAAATAACCGTGAAAGCATATTATGAAAATGATACAAAAAGATACATAAAATATCGCATCAAAGGAGTTTTCAGCATCTTCTTAGCATGTTTTCATGAGTGAACCTAGGGTAAAAGCACTACCAATTTAGCACTAATCAGATATCGTCGATAGGTGTATTCATTTTAGTTGCTTTCGCCTTCCTCTCGCGAGACTACTAAATAATTATTATTTTGTCGGTTGTACTCACGAACACACGTACAAATTTAGCTCTGATCAATTGTCGCTTGGCGACCACCTCTCTCTATATTTCTTCTGACATTTTCTTTCTATTTCTCTTGTCTGTTTTATTTTTCAAAATTCCTTGATTTAGTTTAGTTTTGCACTATTTGCTTCATCTAGTCCCTGTGGAATGAACCATATATATACTCACCCTACTGTCACAATCTCGTCCTCTTGCGAGACGGGCTTTAGGCCGGTATCACTTTGATTGATTATTATATACCCTCTGATCTGTCGATGATTGCTATATTAGTTTGTTGATGTACTTCTTGATACTGATCTCATTCCCGATTGATAATGCTCATTATTCCACTCTCAATCTTTGCTTGACGACAAGAAAAAAGATAGTTGGGGGGGGGGATTTTGATAAGCAAAATTTTTATATACATTTTTCCATAAGTGATAAGTGCTAAATTGGTAGTACTTTTACCCTAAGTTTGCTATTGAAAACGTGCTAAAAATGCTAAAAACTCATTTGATGTGACATTTTATGCATATTTTTATATTATTTTTACAATCCGCTTTCATGATTGTGTTTTCCATATTTCAGGGATCAAACCAACAAAATTTGAGGATATTTTGACTTCGTTTGGGCGAACTTCGACAAAAGATACCAAAGCTAGACAGAAAGGAACACTAATCGAATGTTCCACGATCAAAACTACCAGGTCGAACACACTTAGTGAGAAGGAATCATAATCAAACACACCTGGACAAAAAAGAGCCATGGTCAAACACGAAGGAATCTGCTCGAACAAAGTCCCGATTGAACATGAAGACATCTAGTCGAAAAGTGTCCCGATCGAACACGAACACGTATGATCAAAAAGAGTCCCAATCGAACATGACTGTCTCCTGATCGTTATTTGACCAAGCCCTGCACAACCGCAACTAGGACACTAGTCGAGCATGACTTGGTTTCCAGAGATATTTTGGTCTGGTCAGTTTTGACTCGGGTTTGTCTATTCTCACGTTGTTTGAAGTTGGATTTCATCACCTGCATGTCAAAGAGTTATATTTGGGCACATTAACCCATTGTATCATAAATAGAGAAACTTTTGGCTCAATTAGATATGTTTTGCTTAGTATGCCTTTTAGAGGCTAGATAAGCTTTAGAAGTAGTTTTTAGATACTTTTCTTAGTAGAGGCCCCTTCTCTATTTTTCCTGCATTCGTAAGCCGGCAAAGACGGCAAACTTAATTTTGATGCAATTAAGAAAGTTTTTTTTTTACTTCTTGTTATTTTGTATTTTTATGGCTTTTTGCGAGTAATTCACTTATAGGGTTAGGGATGACATAATCTGGAAGGCTTAATTTATCCTCGGTCTTGATCTTAAGTTTTGCAATTAGTTCCTTATGTTTTCTTCTTCTAAACTGTAGGATCAATGATGCCGACTAGAGGGGGTGAATAGGAGGCTTTTAAAATTTCTTTCTCGACTAAGCAAGTTTAAAAGATGTTTCAGATAACCTAGGGTTGCTAAGGTTTAATAATAAAACATCTAGTTGCATTCAATCATATGAAATATTCAATATAACATGCAACAATAGTAAATCAAGCAATAGTGTCAATATGAATACGAATTATACAAAAGAGAGACAATTGACACAATGATTTTTACGAAGGTCTCGGAGATTCGCCCGGTCACCCCTACTCCTCGTTGAAGCACTCACGCATGAGCCTTGCTTCTATATCCACGAAGGATATTTCACTTGGGTTGCTCCTTCTCCACACCGGATAGGTGAGCACCACACCTTTCACACGTTGTTTGTCAGCCTCTCCAACGAACTTCAACCGAAGAGATCGTGACTCTCCTCCGACACCGTCTAGGCGAAGGCGATTTGCCAAGAGTAACAAGTCGGATGCGCTCGCTTGAATGAATCACGTGCTAAAAACTCAATGATGTAAATGAGATACTCAACACTCTAGCACTAGCTTGCAAATGGAGATGAAGTGCACTCAACACTCACAATCTCTCCCAAATGCTCTCTCTCAAATCACTAAGGATTTTGGCTCAAATTCTAGCCTCTAGATGCAATATCTCATATGCAATGTGTTGGATAGCTTATCAACTGAAATATCAACTCCTTGAGCCACTCCAAATGAATGCAAACACAAGATATATATAGCCTCTCAAGAAAACTAGCTGTTTGCAACCAGATGCACCAAATTTGTACAGGCCCGACATTGTCCGGCCAATACATCAAATGCGACCATTGCAAGCGGTGTCAGAGACTGTTGGGGGGCTTTTCGTACAGGCCAGACAAAGTTCGGCCACACCGGACAATGTCTGGCCAGGCACGGACAAAAGCCCCGGACATATATATATGTCTCTGTTTCATTCTCAGCTCAAACAATTTGTACAGGCCGGACAATGTCCGGCCATACCGGACAAAGTCCGGCCTGTCCGGACAAAAGCCCCTGGACGGATGCAAACATCTCTGGTTTCATTTTGCACAAGGCTGAAAAAATTTGTACAGGCCGGACAAAGTCCGGCCAATGTACATTGACAGTAAAATAAGCATAACTATTGATCTAGAGATTCGATTTGGGTGATTTTTGACTTGTCGGAAAGATAACTTAAAGAGCTAAAATTTTGTCGACAGGAGAAAGACCAAGAAAGGCCTAGATACTTCTATAAAATTAAAACAACTTCCTGCTACCAAAATGTCCAACACAAAAATCATTTCTAAATGCAATTTGTCTGTTTTCTCGCGGATATGTTTGCTGACACTCAGCAACGACTACGACCACATAGGTTGAACATCTGATCGAAAACAGGTGGTCAAGTGGATTTGTTCGAGCGTACGCAAGTGAGCCAAAAACTGGTACGACCAGCTCGAACTCCTACGACCACGACCAAACCCTAAACAGAAAACCGCCAAACGGGCGAAACGACCATGACAACGTACCAAACATGGATACGATCAGAATGAGAAAAATATGATCACGACCAGCTCTAGAATAAAAACCAATTTAAATAGCTGGTGATCAAGACTAAGTGCAGTTTTCAAAGCATTTTCTCTAAAACACCACAAACTACACTTAGACTCTCTAGCAATCCAAGAGGCGATAAAACACTAGTGCAAGATGATATGAATGCATCTGAACTTCCGCACTAGATAGATTCAAGCTACTAGTTTCCAACCCCTCTTAATAGTACGATCAAACTAGCAAAAGGAATCCTATCAACCCGGTCTATCTCCAAAACACCGAGACCGGTAAAATCCTAAGAAAACAATCCTTAATCTTGGATTTTACCTTCGGTGAAGTTCGACCACGTGAAGCTTGACGCTTGTCCTCACAAAGCTCGACCTTGCTAAGCTTGACCACGATCGAGATGACTCATGTCGGCATCATCCTCTTCACGCTCTTGCTTGCTTTCATCTCGCGACCATTCTGAGACTACCATACATACACTCAACGCACAACATTAGTCTCATATATAGGTTGTCATTAATCACCACCAGAGAAATTACTCCACACAGGAGTTAGCTCAACAGTTTCTCTTTCCGGTGAAATGATAAAACCATATTCAACAATCAATAGATGAGTATGAGATGAAATACATAATCATATAGAATCGTATATGATAAAGACATACGCACACGATCTATACTACACATGTCATGATGGCAATCAGATCAGATGACCAATATGATGAGCTCCCCCTCAGCATATTCATCGATGTCAAAACCTCAATAAGGAGCCATCAAACTTCAGGATTTATCTCATGACATTCTAATTTATACTTAGCACAAGATTGATGCAACCACCGAGCTCCCCCTCTATATATGCATCAATATTAAACCCACAATTAAGGAAACATCCATTTCAAGGTTTATCAATAATCAAATCAATTTATTTGTGCTAAATCAGGATTTATCTAAGTTGTCATTTAATCATCAAATCTGACATTCTCCAGATTAACTTTAATCATCAGGGATTTATCCAAATCGTCATTAATCATCAAAACCTAGATACCTAGATCAACCTAGATCCAACATAAACTCTAAATTCTTGCTTCAGCAACAGACGTAATAGTTGAGTCTTAGCAAAAATTTAGGAGAGTTCTTGATTCCTTAGCGCTTTGACAAACAAGAGAGAGGCTCTCGCGAAATGTAGTAGTGGAAACGATCCTCTGACCGTCGTACCAGCGACCGTACTGGCAACTTAATCTGTTTTCTATGAAATTAACTTGCAATTCTCAGACCATGGATAGAATTATGCCTGATGGTTATGGAATTCTCAAAACTCTCGGTTTTCCTTACTGCTTTAAACCCTAGATTAATAGATTTAGTTGTAAAAAAACAAACCCCCAATTCGTTCAAACTTAATCAGTAATTGTAACATCCTGAGTTTTGGGGTGAAAAGTTTCTTTCTTAAAAGTCATGCATGCATATGTCTCTTCTAGATCAGCCAAATCAGCCTCAGCTTTATTCTGTTCTAACCCTAATTTCTCCAAATCTATCCTGTGACCCCAAGTCAAGATCTGACTTGCCAGATTTGATCTATCAGTTATCCTAAACCTAAAAGCCTTCAGAACCCAAATTCAATTCTATCTCTAACTTCCAGATTTGTCAACTCTTTTCTGTTTTCGAAAACAGAATATCTGTTATTACCTTTTACCCTAAGTTTCAGAAATTCAGATTTAATTAAATCTTAGCCAAGTTCAAACCAGATTATTCCTGGATTATGATCAAGGGTATGCCAATACCTTAATCCAAAAAGTTGGCAGCCAGATTTCACCATCTGAACCTTTTTCGCAAATCAGTCCAAGAGTATCGCAGATCAGTCCTTTTTCCAGATTTTCTAAAAGCCAGAAAAGGCAAAATGTTGCAAATCATCTCCAAATTCAAATCTGATTCAGGGAACACCTCCCAAATGCTTTTTAATACAAATTCTTCTTTTATGAGTATCTCAAAATCAAACCCTAAATCCCAGAATTCGAGATCAATAAGATTCAGACTTATTTTACCCTAATCTACTCTGTTTTCAGTTCATATCAAAAGTCATCCAAATGTCTCAAATTTTATCTTCAATCTGTGCCAAATCATTTGTGGAATTAAGTATACCAAAACAGCAGAATCAAAATCAGATCAAACCTTCCAAATCTTCAGATTTACAATTCAGTCCAAATCAAGAATTGGAAATTGCAATCAAGCCCAAATTCGACCAGGCCGTTTGCTGTGCACGACCAGAGTTGCTGTGCAATTGCGCCACGCTTGCTCGCCGCCGGTGAGGCTTCGCCGCACTTGTGACCGTGCATGCCGGTGCGCACGTGTCCTTGCTTCAGCCGTGCCGTGGCAACGCCGTGGCAGCGCCGTTGAACAGCATGTGCTCCTGCGCGCGACCAGCAACAGGCTTTTGTCAGCAACACTGCGCCACGTTGCCAGCCCTTGTCGCCACTGCCTTGCACCGCCCAACAGCATTGCGTCCCGATGAAGCAATGGTTTGATCAGCAGTCACCTCACCAGTGCACAGTCGCGTCGCCGCTCGCCGTTGTTGCAGCTGCGCCCGGCAAATCTTGTCATCTGGCACAAATTCAATGCTGTAAATCCTTGCAAGCTACGCCCACTGCTCTATTTAAACTACCAGTGCCTTGTATCATCTTCTCTTCGCCAGGACTTAGCCAATTTTGCAAACTCTCTCGCTGCAGTCGTCTTCTCCGGCGAGACCAGCTCGAGGCCTCACGGTGGCAGCCTCAACCGCAGCATCTCCTGCCAAATTAACAGCACCAGTGAGTTCCCCTTATCTCTCTCATCGTGCTGTACCACTTAATTGGATTACCTTGCACCTTATCGCCGGCGATCACCGGAACTACTGAAACTCGAAGAATGCCCTGTTCCGGCAATGCAGGCCAAATTACCTCGAATTAGCTTTCGATCCTGTGGAAGAAGTTGATCAGTGACTCATTTCCAGCAAGCCTATGCATCAATATCTCCAGATTGAGCTTCAATCGAAGCTTTCCCCAATTTTGAGCTTCTCCAAAAACCGGCGATCGTCGCCAGGCTTCTCCGGCCATCCTCCGGCCAAATTGATCGTCCAGGTAGCTTCCCCTTATCTCTCTTTCACTCTCCAAGCTTGGAATTGAGTTCATTCGGCCTAAATCGAAAATCCCCAAATGGCAGTGTTCTTCTCCGGCGTTGATCACCGGAAAACCTATTCCTGGCCGTTTCAGCTTCATCTACTTTGTCTTTCAGGTGTGCCTCAACTTCCTGAGCATATTTGTCTTCTAGCTCGATCTTTGAAACTGCCCAGAATTCAAGTTACAGCTATGCCAAGATTTCTGTCCAGTGGCTTCACTGTGCTGTGTCGCCACCACACTTCTCCTTCGAAATTCATCACCTTCCAGCCATCTTCAGCTTTGAATCCTGTTGAATGATTTGTTCCTGTTATCATTGCCTACCTCCCAGACAAAGTGGTGCATCATTTGGAGCTCTAGATCAAAAGTTATGCCAAGCCCTAGTTTCTGGCCATGTCAAGATCAATGCCAGACTATGTCAGTCAGTGGCATTAGCCCTTTTCACTCCCTTCCAGATGTGCATTTTGGGCATAACTTTGTCCCTTAGACTCCTGAGGTTGTGATCAACATTTTCTTCTTCTATCACAACTTGATTTGAGCCCTTGAATTATATTTGCCGCTAAACCCTAATTTTTGACACTATTCCAGTGCATGCCAGCCAATGGCATTGGCCTTGTTTACCCACTTCTGCTTGTGCATTTTGAAAGCCACTTTGTCCACTGAATTTGTAGAGTTATGATCTACATTTTCTTCTACTGTCATAACTTGAGATAAGCTCTCTAGTTTTCCTTGAAGTTATGTCAGATTCTTGATCCGAATGTCAATCTGCTGACATTCGCTGTTCTTGATCAAACCAGCCACAAAACTGATGTTCTTATTGTAACCTTGAGATCCTAAGAGCATCTAACACCCATCCTTAGCCAATTCCTTGAAACCCTAGATCTCAACTCAGTTCAGCTTACAATCTCAATTATCTCCAGTATCGTTCAGTTATCCTTGTTAAGCATATCTGCATATAGATCCTAAATCATTTTAATATATAAGTAATGTTTGTGTGTATTGTTTGTTTGTCGTCAAGCAGATCTAGAAGCTGAGATCGAGGACTTCGCTGTTGACCCGTCATCAACTGCTGTTTCTTACGACGCGGAAGGCAAGTCATATCCTTGGTCATCTTGAACCTATATTTTAAATGTTGCTATAATATAACCTTGAATATAGGCAATATTGCATGTGAATGATTGAGAATGGTTGATTTATGAATTGGCAGTACTAGACTGGTTATCTGTGAAATGTGAAATAAACAAGTTTTGAGCCATGAACTATTATATGTATTTATATACTTATATTCATGAAATAAAACCCTTAGCCGTGACCAGAAAATGGTATGGATGGCTGTAGCACTGGAGGTGCTAGACTGCAAAGGAATGCAGGCACTGAAGGTGCAGGGTTGTGGATGGTCTGCTCACTGGCATATAAGGACTAGAACCTTGTGTTGTGCGTCTAGTGGCATGAACAACGTGCTAACCGCAAGCCTGGTATGGGACAGGCCTGAACAAGTACTTATGTGGATCGTACATGAAACCCCTGCATGAGTTGTGTTGTGATGATTGACTTGGAGGCTGACTCCTACTATCACTGAAGGTGATCTGATATTTGACCCAGTAATGGGAAAATGAGGTGGGGTGGAGGTTATGATACAGCCTACCACAACTGTGTTTCGCTGAGAGCCACAGCGTCAGGGGTGAATTGTAAGTGATGCATAACAAAAGTTCTTGTTATTTCCACCTTGCCGCTCACAGTATGAAGTGAGTCAGGGGTCCAATCATTTTGTTATGGTAGGAAAGGTTTGAAAGTGGAATATCTTGCGGGTAAATTGGTACCTCTCTGCAGAGTTAAAAACGTATTCGAATACTCCGAGCTCCCGGGTTTATAGGAGTCTGCTGCGGTGGATTAAATCCACGGGGTGTGACACAAGTACTATTTTCTAAATAAAATATGTTTAAATCAAGATTACCCAAATGACATGTGTTGTCATGATAAGGAGTGCTGCCGTGGGCTGTCGTGTGTCGACGTGTCGCGGTAGTGCTATAATCTAGTGAACATGATTGATGATGTTATATTATGAAAAGTGCTGCCATGAGATGAGGTATGAAAGAAAAAGATTATTTTATAAACATCCATAATTCTTGACTAGTCTAGGTTCATGTCATCACTACTATATGTATCTACTCTTACCTATGACTTGCTGAGTACGTAAGTGCTCACCCTTGCAACCTACAAATCAATAGACGGAGCGATCAACAATCAAGATGAAGGCGTGGAGAACTTATTGGATCCAGAAGGAGGAGCGTCAGTCCCGTCATTTCCCTGATGTGTGTTGTTCTGCTGTCCACTTCTCTTTTGTGGGTGGGTCACCTATCTTCTGCTGTGTAGATGTTATTTTGCTAAACCATGAATGCCGTGAAGGCATTGTAATCTTCTTATGTAATATCAAGGCCAGCAGGCCACACTGCTTAACTATTTTGTAAGTTACTCTGTTGCAATGTGATATACTCATGTGCTTGACTTTTCCTGGGACGTCAAGGGTATGTGTATGCTATGCATATATGGGACTAGCTGCAGCGAGCTAGGTCTCTACAGGAGTAGTCGTAGTCCCAGTCTCGGGGCACGACAGTAATCCATTAACCTAAAAGACGAATACGCTTATTCCTCATGGAATTTGACCCTCAAGTGCTCAACATTCAACTATTCTCTTGCGGTTATTACACACATCGCACACACCTCTTTGGGCGCGATCAGTAAGTTTGTGGCTATTTTTGGCTCTGAAAATGCATTCAACTCGTCATGCTATGTACTTTTTTTAAGATATCGATAATCCGCTTCAATGAGCGTGTTTGTTATGTTTTAGGGGTCGTACATGTCAAATTTGAAGCAATTCTGAATAAGGAAGAAAACAGAATAAACTCAGAGAAGAAAAGACGACGAAAAGAATTAGCACGGGCACCTAACGGAGGGGAGCACGGGCTTGGGCACACCTGTGCCCACAGTGAGCACGCCCTACCCAAGGTCATGCTCAACTCTTGTCTAGCCCTGTTAGCTGTGATTTTTAGTCTGTTTTGAATTATTTTTGAAGGATTCTTTTTGGGATAGTTTGAGGAGTTGTAATAATATTATTTTAAGACTTTTGTACTGTAAAAAGATAGGCTTTTTGGCATATTTTATTATCTAGGAAATTTTGTTTAATCCACCTCTCTAATTTAGGTTCATTTTAAGTTTAGTTTTTATTCATTCTTCGTCAATTGTAAGCCGACCTGGATGACCATTCTTACTTCCATGATACAATTTGGTACATTTTCCTTCATTCTTGTTTATTTGCTATTTTTTATGGATACAGTGAGTAATTTTCTCTCTAGGATTAGGGTTGACCTAATCCGGAGGGCACTATTTTAGCTCTGGTTTTGTTTATAAGTTTGACGTCTAAATTTCTTAAATTTTATTCTCTAAATCTTGGATTTTGTGCTTCATCCATGGTATCATTCGTACTCCCTGAGACTATGGGTATTGATACATTAGGGCAACATGCGGCCGCTGTGTTCTAACACTAAATCTAGGGTTTAGAAGAGATTTTTCACCTGGCTAACTGGCAGATGCAATTCTTTGTGACTGTTGATTGGATTGGGAGCCAACAACTTAATCTACGTCATTAGAAATTCTAGAAATTAATTTTTCAATCTACTAACCTTTGATACAAATATCGCCCGATAGTTATAGAATTCCAAAAACCCTAGATTTTCTCTCTCTGAATTTAAACCCAAGTTTTTGTAGTTTTAGGTATACATTTCTAGGTTTTATTTCTCTGTTTTCTCAAAGAATTTTCGTAGCTTGGAGATTAGAGTAATGATAGTATGATGATCCTCCTTAATCAGTCTTCCTGATTGAAAGAAGTTTCAGATGGTGTCGCGCCCCGAAACTGGAACTACGACTACTCCTGAAGAGACCTAGCTCGCTGCAGCTAGACTCATATATGCATAGCATACACATACCCTTGACTTCCCAGGATAAGTCAAGCACAGGAGTATATTCACATTGCAACAGAGTAACTTACAAAATAGTTAAGCAGTGTGGCCTGCTGGCCTTGATATTACATAAGAAGATTACAATGCCTTCACGGCATACATTGTTTAGCAAAATAACATCTACACAGCAGAAGATAGGTGACCCACCCACAAAGAGAAGTGGATGGCAGAACAACACACATCAGGGCAATGACGGGACTGACTCTTCTCCTTCTGGATCCAAGAAGTTCTCCATGCCTTCATCTTGATCATTGAACGCTCCATCTACTGATTTGTAAGTTGCAAGGATGAGCACTTACGTACTCAGCAAGTCATAGGTAAGAGTAGATACATATAGTAGTGATGATATGAACCTAGACTAGTCAAGAATTATGGATGTTTATAAAATAATCTTTTTCTTTCTCATCTCATCTTATTTCAGCTCATGGCAGCACTTTTCATAATATAACATCATCATTCATGTTCACTAGATTATAGCACTACCGCGACACGTCGACACACGACAACCCACGGCAGCACTCCTTATCATGACAACACATGTCATTTGGGTAATCTTGATTTAACACATTTTATTTAGAAAATAGTACTTGTGTCACACCCCGTGGATTTAATCCACCGCAGCAGACTCCTATAAAACCCGGGAGCTCAGAGTATTCGAATACGTTTTTAACTCTGCAGAGAGGTACCAATTTACCCGCAAGATATTCCACTTTCGAGCCTTTCCTATCATAACAAAATGATTGGACCCCTGACTCACTTCATATTGTGAGCGGCAAGGTGGAAATAACAAGAACTTTTGTTATGTATCACTCACAATTCACCCCCGACCCTGTGGCTCTCCGCGAGACACAGTTGTGGTAGGTTGTACCCTAACCTCCACCCCAACATATGTTTCCATTACTGGATCAACGTGCGAGATCACCTTCAGTGATATGTGTGGGAGCCGTCCTCCGTGCCCAAACGTGCATCACTACACAATTCCAGCAGGGGTGTCATGTGCGATCGACATAAGTACTTGTTCAGGCTTGTCCCATACCAGGCTTGCGGTTAGCACGTTGTTCATGCCACTAGACGCACAACACAAGGTTCTAGTCCTTATATGCCAGTGACCAGACCATCCACAACCCTGCACCTTCAGTGCCTGCATTCCTTCGCAGTTTAGCACCTCCAGTGCTACCGCCATCCATACCATTTTTCTGGTCACGGCTAGGGGTTTTATTTCATGAATATAAATATATACATACATATAATAGTTCATGGCTCAAAACTTGTTTATTTCACATTTCACAGATAACCAGTCTAGTACTGCCAATTCATAAATCAACCATTCTCAATCTTTCTCATGCAATATTATCTATATTCAAGGTTATGTTTTAGCAACATTTAAAATATAGGTTCAAGATGACCAAGGATATGACTTGCCTTCCGCGTCGTAAGAAACAGCGGTTGATAACGGATCAACAGCGAAGTCCTCAAATTTAGCTTCTGGATCTGCTCGACGACAAACAAACAATACACACAAATATTACTTATATATATTAAAATGATTTATGATCTATATGCAGATATGCTCAACAAGAATGATTGAACGATACTGGAGATAGTTGAGATTACAAGCTGAACTGAGTCAAGATTCTAGGGTTTCAAGGAATTGGCTATGGATGGATGTTAGATGTTCTTAGGATCTCAAGGTTGCAATAAGAACATCAGTTTTGTGGCTGGTTTGATCAAAAACAGTAAATGTCAGCAGATTGACATTCGGATCAAGAATCTGACATAACTTCAAGGAAAACTAGAGAGCTTATCTCAAGTTATGACAGTAGAAGAAAATGTAGATCATAACTCTACAAATTCAGTGGACAAAGTGGTTTTCAAATTGCACAATCAGAAGTGGGTAAACAAGGCCAATGCCATTGGCTGGCATGCACTGAGATAGTGTCAAAAGCTAGGGTTTAGCATAACATGCATTTCAAGGGATCAAATCAAGTTGTGATAGAAGAAGAAAATGCTGATCACAACCTCAGGAATCTAAGGGACAAATTTATGCCCAAAATGCACATCTGGAAGGGAGTGAAAAGGGCTAATGCCACTGACTGACATAGTCTGGCATTGATCTTGACATGGCCAGAAACTAGGGCTTGGCATAACTTTTGATCTAGGGCTCCAAATGATGCACCACTTTGTCTGGGAGGTAGGCATTGATAACAGGAACAAATCATTCAACAGGATCCAAAGCTGAAAATGGCTGGAAGATGATGAAATTCAAAGGAGAAGTGTGGTGGCGACACGGCACAGTGAAGCCACTGGACAAAATCTTGGCATGGCTATAACTTGAATTCTGGGCAGTTTCAGAGATCGAGCTAGAAGACAAATATGCTCAGGAAGTTGAGGCACACCTAAATGACAAAGTGGATGAAGCTGAAACGGCCGGGAAAGGATTTCCGGTGAACTGCGCCGGAGAAGATGACAAGAGATTTGGGGCTTTTTGATACAGGCTAAGTGAACTCAATTCCAAACTTGGGAAGGGATAGAAGGGTAAGAGAAAGCTATCTGCACAATCAATTTGGTCGGAGGATGGCCGGTGTGGCCTGGCGACGATTGCCGGTTTCTGGAAAAGCTCAAAATTGGGGAAAACTTCAATTCGAGCTCAATCTGGAGATATTGATGCATAGGCTTGCTTCAAAAGGTTCACTGATCATTTTTCTTCACAGGATCGAGAGCTGATTCGAAGTAATTTGGCCTGCATTGCCGGACAGGGCAATCGAGATTTCCGGTGATCGCCGGCGACTGGATGCAAGATAACTCAATTAGATGGTACATCACGATGAGGGAGATGAGCTATACCTTCTGGTGCTGTTAATTTGGTGAGAGGTGTAGCAGGGCATGCTGGCACCGTGAGGCCTCAATCTGGACTCGCCGGAGAAGAAGACGACGGCGAGGAGATTTGGAAATTTGGCTAAGTCCTGGTGAAGGGGAGATGACACAGGGTACTGGTGGCTTAAATAGAGCAGAAGGCGAAGCTTGCAAGGATTAAGCAGCATTGAATTGGTGTCAGTTGACATGAGTTGCCGGGCGCAGATGCAACAACGGCGAGCGGTGACGCGACGGCGCACAGGCGAGGTGACTGCTGATCAAACTATTGCTTCATCGGGATGCAATGCTGTTGGGCGGTGCAAGGCAGTGGCGACAAGGGCTGGCAAAGCACAGCAACGTGGCGAAGAGTTGCTGACAACGGTCGCGCACGGGAGCAAGCTGTTCAACGGCGTTGCCACGGCGATAGCTGGGGCGTGGACGCGTGTGCACATGCAAATTCAAGTGAGCACGAGCTCAGGCGAAGCGAGGCGTGGCCGGCGGCGAGCAAGCGCGGCGCAAACGCACAGCGAGCTTCTGGTCGTGCAATGCAGCTGCTGGTCGAATTAGGGCTGATTTGCAATTTCCAATTCTTGATTTGGACTGATCTGTAAATCTAATGATTTGGAAGGTTTGATCTGATTTTGATTGCACTGATCTGGTAGACTTGATTCAACAGATGATTTGGCACAGATAGAAGATAAAATTTGAGATGTTCGGATGATTTTTGATATGAACTGAAAATAGGGTATTTTAGGATAATTGAAATCTGAATTTCAATTGATTTCGAATTCTGGGATTTAGGATGAGATTTTGGAATCTGAACAGAAGAGAAACTTGTGACAAATAGCATTTAGAAAAGATTTGCTGAAGAGATTTTGAGATACTCATAAAAGAAGAATTTGTGTTGAAAAGCATTTGGGAGGTGTTCCCTGAATCAAATTTGAATTTGGAGATGATTTGCAACATTTTGCCTTTTTAGGCTTTTGGAAAATCTGGAAAAAGGACTGATCTGCGATACTCTTGGACTGATTTGCGAAAAAGGTTCAGATGGTAAAATCTGACTGCCAACTTTTTGGATTAAGGTATTGGGATACCGTTGATCATAATCCAAGAATAATCTGGTCTGAACTTGGCTAAGATTTTGATTAAATCTGGATTTCTGAAACTTAGGGTAAAAGATATTTCTGTTTTCGAAAACAGAAAGGAGTTGATAAATCTGGAAGTTAGAGATGGAATTGAATCTGGGTTCTGAAAGTTTTTAGGTTTAGGATAACTGATAGATCAAATCTGGAAAGTCAAATCTTGACTTGGGGTCACAGGATAGATTTGGAGATTTTAGGGCTAGAACAGAATAAAGCTGAGGCTGATTTGGTTGATTTAGAAGAGACATATGTATGCATGATTTTTAAGAAAGAAACTTTTCACCCCAAAACTCAGGATGTTACAGATGGCGGCCCACACATGAAAGTTTTAGTAATTCTAGATTATCTCTCAAAACAACATTCACTCAATTTAGTTAAGTAATTTCTATTCGAAATTGAGTTTTCACTTGTTGCTTATGGATTCGACTCTCAAGTGCTCAACGAACAGTTGTTCCGTTATGGTTATTACTAAGCACACTCTTTTTGGGTGTTGTCATATCCTCAACAGCAATCAAGTGGTGATCAATTCCTATTCTCCCTTCCATGTTTTTCTCCAATATCTGACACTGTGTGATGTATGAGATGAATGGATGCTTGTAGCAGCTGGATTCGTAACCAAATGCTATTTCTGAGTTGCTATAAATTGAGTTTAGTTGATTACTTTTATCTGTTACTTCCCTGTTGTTTGTTTTCCGATGATCTGAAGCAACTTAGTGAATCAATAGTTAAATTCTGAGTTTTTGCTTAGCAGCTTGTGATGAACTAAGTTGTGGTTGTGCTGAACTGAGTGAAACTGAGCTGGGTTGAATTCAATTGTGTCTCAGTGGTGTCTATGCTTGATTACTAGAAGTGTTTGTCAAGTTCTGAAGCTAGGTTCACATGGAAAGAGATGCTGGATAAATCTTTTCAATTTATCTCTAGGCTGATTTCTTTCCTGTTACCTTGGAACACAACAGCCCCACTGAATTGCTCACTTATGGTATGACCTGTGCATTGCCAATGAGCTGAGATGCTGGATCTTTAATTCCAGTGATCTAGTTCTATTCTGTATTATGTATAGTTCAGTTATTCAGTTTATTTATATGTTTCTGGGGTTTCTGTGAGCCTTGACCAGTGATTAGCTGCTGTGTATGTGCTTACTTGTTTATTGGACCGCTGAACAGAGGTGTTAAGAGTCCATTTGACCATTTATGTTGATTTAAATCAAGTGCAATTTTTGGTCTATGAATGTTCTTGGGATACAAATGTTTTAATCTTGTTGCCTCTGTGTATTCTTGTGTTAGATCATTGGTTTAGTTTAGAGTTTATTCACTGTGATTCAGCTGATTCTATTTTCCTTCCATGTGATGTTTGTTTGAAGTGTGGGCAGTGCAGCTACATAACTCTAGTTTAGTTAGATTGTATTGCCCTTGATGTGATTCTGGAGATCAGTTCCAGTAGTTCATGTCTCAAGTAATGTATGAGATACTTCATGTTTGGTTCCAACGGTCTTGTGAATCAACCGATAGGTGCAATTGTTGAGAGAATCAGCTGCTTGTATTTCTTCATCAATTCTAGCCCCAGTGATTGCAGATGTGTGTTGGCCATGTTTGTGAGTAAATTTTTGTGCAACAGTTTGGCAAATGATGAAATCTATAGTTCTAGTGCATCAATTTTGTCTCTGTTGATTTGTTGGTATTGTACAGATGGTTTCAGAAGGCGGGGAGCTCTGTTTCTGGTCTGAATTGTTTGATCAAATTGATTCTTCCAAGTACAAGTAATGGGAGTCTGTGCAGATTGCATTTGTTTTGGTAGATGCAATTATTTGATCTCTCAATTGTTGTCATTGTCTAGCACCAAAGAACTGCATTGAATCATTGAGTATTACAAATCCGCAAATGATTATTGAAATGTTTCGACTTGTCAATGCAATGTGGGTTAGATCACCCTTTTGCTCTTATGTCATTTGATTACTGCGCCTTGGTGAGTTGTGTAATGATCTTGGGTCTAAATTGTGTACTGATTTCTTAATGCCTGAGCCATTTTTCTGATGTTGGTGTCTTTTGGCTGTCCTGTATTGCTATTCTGGAGAGCCTATTCAGTATTGACCCCATCCAGACAAAATTAAAATGTGGTTTTGGCCTTTTGAGTTTTAATGGCGAGTGTTGAGAGAAGTGTTGTTTTTGTTAAGTAATTTGTTTGTTAGTTGAAGGCTGCTAGTGTTTTTATCTGCGTATGTGCTGTGTTGTTATGTACAGCGATTAGTATTTTCGACAGTCTTCTACACCACTCCTTTCGCGAGACGTCTACTCGATTGTACAGATCATTGCACACATTCACGATCACTGCGTAGATTATACTATAACTGAAAATCTTCATGCTACCTTCTCTCTATCCCTTCCCCTTATCTAATTCTGCTTTTTTCTGTCTTATTTCCTTCTATTGCTTCAATCAAGCCCTAGTGGCGCATGATTCTCTTGCACTCTAGTCTCTAAAGGGAGAACAACATACTGATCTTACTGTTGTGATCTCGTTCATGAGTAATGATGGCTCAAATTTATCTAATCCACACACCTATGACATATTTTGATTCATCTAAGTCGTTCAATGGCCCAAATTTATCTAATCCACACGCGTATGACATATTTGATTCATCTAAGTCGTTCAATTAAGATCCAACGGCTCACAAAATTTTTCTACAGAACTCTTTATTGGAAATTTCTTATTAAATTTTTGTCCAATAACTAGTTGATAATTTTGTAAACAACATTTAAATTTTGAAACATATAATAAACATTAATATACAATTTTTAAAAGGATTTCCCCTATATATAAAATTAGACTTGTATTCATAATGGAGTTTTAAAATCATTGATTGATCTACACCATTATAACTCACACCAATCAAATAAACAATTTAGATCTTTTCTTTTTCCAATTAATATTAGAATTTATAGACCTCAAAACGAACACATTGCCCTCCAATTTCACCTATTTTTGTTGTAGGATGGGTAGATATAATTAACACAAAATTACCCACGATGAGTGCGGTTAGCTTAATATAACAAGTCAGTTAGTCTAAATCAATGTCACTCTCCTGTATCAAAGGAAAATACATGGAAAATTTTTCTAGAAAATTTAGAGTGATTTGTATTTAAAAAAAAGATCATAATGAGTTATATTGTGAAATAGAGATAGTATATCATTAGCAACAAATCAATAAATAGGCAATGACCCATACAAAGAATCTTATTTGTTACCGTTTTGACTTAGGGTTTGGTGTCTAGTGCAAAGTTTGAAACAAATTTAGCAAAATATTGAAAATAGTGGTTAATAGGTTTTACAACTTGACAAAATTTAATCCACTAAATCATCCTATACAAATGAGAAACAAAAAGAAAATGGGATGAAATAATAGAAAGTTATTATTTCACTAAATTCATCTTTTTTTTCTTTTATAGTATGGTTTAGGGCATGAAAATTGTATAATACATCAAATGTCATATATCTCTACTTTTTAAAAAAAAATGTTTCTCAATTTTTTGAAGGTACTTTATAAAATTTCACACCAGAAAAAATGCTACCACATGCATCAACCAAGCTGCCCTATAGACACTGTCCCAAACCAAAAACGAGCATTTCTTTCTTTCTGCTTTTTTTTTTCTGGAAACAGTGACACTGAATCATGGAACCAAGTTCTAACACAACTAGTCTGGCAGAGCTGCAGGTAAGCTCACATCTTCCCTGCACATTCTTTGTGCCAAGTGTTTACATGGGTTGTTGGGCACCCCTAGCCTACTGGGCATCACTACTTGCACTCAGGGCACATCAGAAGTACATAAAAGACATTTTGCATTTCATATTAGAGTAGAATGGCATTATTCTTCTTTAATGCAATGTATGTCCATTACATGCTTTGCTTATTCAGAATTTCTTACAAAAAAAATTGAATGGCCTCCACTGTGGCATCGGTTAGGAATGGGAGTGTCATGAATCATGATTGGGTCAATCAGTTATCACATGCTTGAAATATTATATACATAGTTATAAGATCCTGAATTGAGAAATATCTAGCGAATGTATACCACTATTGCAGTATAAGCGTGCAAATCATGCCGATTCAAGCATAATATAAAAATAAAAAATTTTGAAACAAATTGAGAAGATATTATATGGAGAAACCAAATACATTTAAAATTTCTAAGTCAAAACGCCATAGAAGTATAAAGAGAATTTGACGTGAATAATATTTTTTGTTATTTTATCTGTTTTTAATTTATTATTTGTCCCAAAAAAATTTTTTTGCTTTTCCTTGCTCTGATAGAATTTGAACCTGAAATTTTATATAATGATAAATTACTTTATGGACTACATTAGAAATATTTAAAAATTTTGTGTTGATTTGATATTTGAACCAACATAATTTACATACTTATACTGTGTCCATGGTTTGCTCTAAACATACCGATATTGAAGTACTCACCGTGTTGCTGTAGCAGCTGCAAAGTACAAAAGAAACACCCCTTTGTTTTCAATATCTTTTTGACAAACCTAGCTCTTTGAGGATGACTGCTCGGAGATAGAGTGATATTTTATGTTTCTGTAACATCTCACCCTAAGATATTCGTTTGCTCACGTTCGTCCAACTATAAAAGTACTATATATAAATATACTTGAAACAGTGAATGCAGAGACCAGCTTGTCATGAAAAGTTATGGGCCTGTTGATCATGATATATGTGATAATGCAGACTACTCACTCACGTCCAAGTCTACAATCCTTAGATTCTTATTTTATTCTTTTCCTGCACATGTATTTTTCATGCTGATTCCACCACAACAATATTGGGATAGGGTATTCTTTGCCATGCAGTGTGAAAGACACATGCATTTCGATAGACTTCAATCGTTCAATTAAAAATAAGCAACACTTCCATCTTTTTCAGTAATTAAAGTTCAGAAATACTAAAGTAATGTAGTCGGTTGTTGATTATGGATAATTGTAAATGGGTCCTCAATTTGCTGTAGGAGTTGTGCAATTCAATTTTTTTTAAAAAAATATTGAATTATTTATCATTAATAATGAACACCAAGAATATATTCATAAAAATTCATACACTTCATTCCAAACAAAATGCTTATACATCTCAAATTATCCTTGTTTTCATCTTGATTATGCATGATCAAAAGATTGCGAGTGACTGACAGATTGTATTTGATTTGATGAAGGAAGAGAACAACCATTATGTTCGGTCATGTGTAAAAGAAACAAAAAATTGATTATTATCAAATACATGACATAACGAAAACAGGGATGATTTAAATCAATTTTGTTGAATGTAAATAGAAGTGTTGGCTAGCCAAATTTTGTGGTGCCGAAATGTATTTTTGGCTATAAATAGTAAAAAAATACTCAAAAGAAAATGAAAACCAAATTGCATTAGGAGTAAATTTTTTGACTATTGTACCTACATTCCTGAAAGTGGGTGGCCACACAGCCAAGTACGAACTGGACCGTCCAGTTCTTGGAAGCTGGAAAGCATTGGTCCAGTGTAGGCTGAGCTAATAGAGACCCGTGACACAGTTTGGAGCAGCAGTACGAGTTAGGCTGCAGGTAGGCCCCACCATCATCGATCTCTTAATGTGGGCCCGTCGCCAAAACTGAGATTGGATCTAGTGGCTCGATTCCACGCGTCCACCCTGGTTGGAGGCTACTGCGAGATATTATTCACTGGTCTTTGACCTCCCCCTCCCAACACAAATCATCTCCGGTACAGACTAGAGAGAGAGAGAGAGAGACGGGTGGGCCATCTATCTCTACTGGCTCTACTACCCTAGCACTGATATGCAGTGCAAAAGTCCATCTCATTTCCTGTCTAGAACATTCGATTGAATGAAAGGTGTTCACACAACCATATGTTCAAACTTTTTTCTCTCCATATGTGCCCCTGTAAAGTTTGAAAATTTTAGATGTGCCCTTGCAAAGGTGGATGAGCATAACTAGGGACAATTTTTTTTTACTATTATAAAATTTTTCATATTTATATTTATCACTGAATGTCTTAGTGATATATGTGCACAACCCAACCTTATCAATCTTATAAACTATAATTGTAGAACTTTTATAATGGTATAGAAGAAATTATCATTTCTAAATATATCTCTCAAAAATTTTAATATTTGAAAAAATATATTGGTGAAGATGTCTGACATTAGTTGGCTGTTGTTTATCATTTCTTTTTATACTTTTGTCCCTCTAAAACAATCCATTACCACATAGTCTGTGCTCTTCCCCACCGAATATGCGCCCCCCAAGTAAGACGTCATTGTTGATTGAATACAGTTGCGGTATTTATTTCCTCCTCGGCTTATACTCCCTGAGTTTTTTTATTAATAATCCAGATTAAAAAAATAATTACAAAACTAACTCACAGTTGCGAGAATTTACAAAAATAACCTGCCACATCAGCATGTCGAGCTCTGGGAGCTCGACGAACTGCCTATCGTGTTTCGACCAGCATGTCGAACACTGAAGGCACGACTAGGGCCTTGTCGAGCCCCTCGACCACGACCGCTTGTCGCATTTGCAGAACTCGACAAGCTTGAACCAAAAAGAATTTATATTGTGGGAACGGGGATTCGAACCCCAGCCGAGGACATGGGAGCTGGCGCGCGAGCCAGTTGGGCTAGAGCTCTTAGCTGCACTAAAAGAGTCGGCCTATTTAATATGCAGACACTTGTCGAGAACCCAGAGTTCGACAAACAAAAAAGTTTAATTGCTAGAGCGGGGATTCGAATCCGAGCCGACGACGTGGCAACCGGGGGCTCCCACCAGCTGGGCTAAGAGACTTAACTGATATAATACTACTGCACATTTTAATATTGTTTCACTTGTCGAATTTCCAGAACTCGACAAGCTGCTGGTCCCCTCTTTATCCTTCTCTAGTCCCCTCCGCCCAACACACACTCACTCACACACACTCATTCAGTTAGCAACAAAACAACAGCAGCACACACACACCTCATCTCATTTTCAATCTTCCACTCTAGATCTAGCAAAATCCGTCCGATAAATTTATTCGGTGCAGAAGAGAAACTTGTAGAGAATTGCAAGCTCTTCGAAAAAAGGTATTTTTTTTCGAAATGTATTTAAGATTCTGTTAATTATGTTGCTAATGACGTAATTAGGGTTTATATTTATGTTTATGTGTAAACAACTACTAGAGTAGGTATTATGTTTTTAGGAATATGTTTAGGAAATATGTGCATGTGTATGTGTAGGTATGTTTGTAAAATAGGTTTTTTTAAATATATGTGTGTATGTTTCGAAATGTATGTGTATATGTTTGGAAAATAGGGTTTTATAAATGCATGTGTGTATGTTTGAAAAATAGATTTTTGAAATGTATGTATGTATGTTTGGAAATGTATGTGTGTATGTTTGGAAAATAGGGTTTTTAAAGGTATGTGTGTATGTTTGAAAAATAGGTTTTTGAAATGTATGTGTGTATGTTTGGAAATGTATGTGTGTATGTTTGGAAAATGGGTTTTATAAATGTATGTGTGTATGTTTGAAAAATAGGGTTTTTGAAATGTATGTGTGTATGTTTGGAAAATAGGGTTTTTAAATGTATGTGTGTATGTTTGGAAATGTATGTGTATATGTTTGGAAAATAGGGTTTTATAAATGTATGTGTGTGTTTGAAAAATAGGTTTTTGAAATGTATGTGTGTATGTTTGGAAATGTATGTGTGTATGTTTGAAAAATAGGATTTTTAAATGTATATGTATATCGTTTTAGAAACTATGTGCATGTATGTATGTTTTTAGAAAATATAAAATTAGGTTATTTTTAATTGTGCACATGCATACTGTATGTCTAAAAATTAGGTTTTGTAAATATATATGTGTATGTATTTATAAATTATGAAACTAGGTTATTTCAATTACATGCATGCATACTCTATATTTAGAAATTATGTTTTTGAAATGCATATGTGTATAGTTTTACATACTATGTGCATGTGTGTATATTTTTAGAAAATATAAAATTAGGTTATTTTTAATTGTGCACATGCATACTCTATGTCTAAGAATTAGGTTTTGTAAAATATATGTGTAAGTATTTAGAAATTATGAAACTAGATTATTTTCAATTACATGCATGCATGCATGCTCTATGTTTAGAAATTATGTTTTTCAAATATATATGTGTATGTATGGTTTTAGAAACTATGTACATGTGTGTATATTTTTAGAAAATATAAAATTAGGTTATTTTTAATTGTGCACATGCATACTCTATGTCTAAAAATTAGATTTTTTAAATATATGTGTATGTATTTAGAAATCATGAAACTAGGTTATTTTCAATTATATGCATGCATGCATGCTCTATGTTTAGAAATTATGTTTTTCAAATGTATATGTGTATGGTTTTAGAAACTATGTGCATGTGTGTATGTTTTTAGAAAATATAAAATTAGGTTATTTTTAACTGTATACATGCATGCTCTATGTTTAAGAATTATGTTTTGTAAATATATATGTGTATGTATTTAGAAATGGGTCCATAGGGTTGTCAGACATAATGGTGTCATGTTATTTACGTGTGAGATGAATGTGCGTAGGGAATAGAGAGTCCGAAAAAAATTTGCATATTTTATGGTGACGGCATAATTCGCGAGGGGCAAAGCGGGGTTGATATGAGCCGTTGCCAGTATGTGACGGGCGAACTGAGTGTACATAACACTTCATTCCTAGAGCTGAATTTGTGGATCTTGAATATGTTCGGGAAGCGGCCTTATGATGAAATGGCTCTAATTGAAGGGCTTATCATTCGTGAGGTAGATAATGAGCCATACTGAATGCTGCGCGAAATTAAAGGGGATAAATCTTGGAGCTCTTATATTCGAAGATTGGGAGACCCCCGTGGTGGACTGCTCGGCCAGTTCGCGATGTATGTGCAGTTCTGCAACGTACGAGCAGCCGAGTGTGCGATGGAGGGTGAGCCAAGCGTCATGCCCGATCCTGCGAGATTCAGGGCTAGCGAGTGGTCGGATGTATTCTGCCATACTCGCGTAGATGTGTGCGAGGTACTGGATTGCCTTCTATCAGTGTCCGACGAAAATGATTCGACGAACTCGGAGGCATCCGATGGCTCTGATGACGATACTCCTGGTCCCCCGCAGGAGTGGCTAGATCATTCAGCATACAGTCAAGCTGTGTTGCCAAGGGATCAGGGTTCGAGGTGGTCTTTCGAGTACAGTGGCTTACAAGTAGAGCAGGAGTTTCAAAGCAAGGAAGATCTAAAGAATGCCGTGGCGAGCTGGACCCTCGCAATTAACTGGCAATACAAGATCGTCAAGTCAAACCCCAACCTTTTTGTCGTAGCCTGTGTAACAGCATGCTGCCCATGGAAGATTCGTGTGATGCGGCCGAAGGACGACATCAGTTTTGTGGTGACAAGAGTTACCGCACACACATGCCTGTTTACGGAGGCGCTGGACAGACATAAGAACCTGATTTCGGCGTACGTCGGTAATATCATCTAGCCGGCCGTGCGAGAGAACATTTTGATAATGCCGAGAGAAATAATGAAGCAAGTTGCCGATAGGTGTGGGTACACTATACGGTATGCAAAGGCCTGGAGAGCAAAACAGAAGGCCATTGAGGGCATGTTCGGCACATTTGACCACGCCTACAACAATGTGATGCGGTTGCTGTGCAACATCGCTCAAACCAACCCAGGCACATTTTAAGATTTCTTCGATCAGCCAGCTGCACGTCGAGATGGTAGCCCCATACAGAACACTCGGGTACTCTGTCGATTGTTCTGGTCATACCGCCAGTGCATCGAGGCATTTGCTTATTGTCGTCCGGTCATATGCGTGGATGGTACGTTCTTGACTGGAAAGTACAAGGGCAGTCTTCTCATTGCTGTTACTGCGGATGCTAACGACCAATTGCTTCCATTGGCGTACGCGATCGTCGAGTCTGAAAAATCAAAAAGTTGGTTGTGGTTTCTGGTCAACGTGAAGCGGGCGGTTGTTGGTGATCGAGAGAAGGTGTGCATCATATCTGACCGCCATCGAGGGCTGCTCCATGCCATTGAGGTAATGCGCGGGGCCCCAGATGCTCCGTACAAATGGGAGGATGTGCGCAGCCGTTGGTGCATGCGGCAGATTGCAGCAAACATTTTCACATACTTCCGCAGTAAACAAATCATGGATCTGTTCAAGCGGCTATGCATGCAAAATCAACTGAGGTAGTTCCAGGCTGTGTTCGACAAATTGGAGGCGCTGGCAGTGAAGTACCCCACGAGGAGGGCCAGCAATGCTGCCGATGATGCGAACGTGAGCAAATTCTCCCAATGGATTCAGAACAAGGAGATCGAGAAATGGTCCTTGCTGCACGACAAAGATGGTGCAAGGTTTGGGATAATGACGACGAACCTTTCAGAGGTGTGCAATTATGTGTTGAAGGGAGTCCGGTGTTTGCCGTTGACTGCTGTAGTGGAGATGACATGGTACCGCACAGCTGAGTACTTCAACAACAGAAGTGTTGTCACCAAAACGCTAGTCGATGATCCCATGAGAATCTTGCCAGATGTTGTGTAGTCGTACTTGACTGCTCGTGTAGACAAGGCCCAGCGGCACGAGGTGACAGTTATAAACAGATTGCACCGAATCATTCAAGTCCGCCTTCGGCAGAAGAACATAAGCGGCCAACTGAGGCCTGGACGGGTGCACGAGGTCATTCTTGGGGATGTCGCTGAGTGCTCATGTAACAAACCGAAGCTATTACACAAGCCCTGCTCGCATGTCCTTGCTCCATGTGCGGTGCTCGGTGTGAGCCATGTGCCTTACCTTTTGGAGTACTTTAGCCTTGATAACCTTTCAAACACGTGGAGTGGCGTGTGGAGAGTTTTTATGATGCTCGGTGACTACAGAGTTATCCCTGCTGGCGAGACTACCTGGATCCCAGATGTAAATCTAGAGCGAACGGGTCTTGGGCGACGGAAGACACCCGAATACACAACGACATGGACGAGTCACAGGAGGGTAGCTCACGAGCTAGGAAATGCTCGATCTGTAGGCAGCCCGGACATAGCAGGAATGATTGTTTGAATGCACCCGGACCATCGACCTAGCTATACTATGTGTGTTCGACGAAACCTTGTAATAAACATTATAATACGCTTCTCATTTGCATTGGATGGTTGTAACCCGTACGAAACCTTGTAATATGTTTTATGTTATGTTACTTTTATGTTGTGTTCTATCCATGGATATGTTACTTTCAATAGTGGTTCCCATTGTATGTTATGTTACTTACAATAATGGTTCCTGTTTTATGTTTTGATAGGCATGGCTGGCGGGGATAGAGATCTTCCAGAGCTGCTGACCAGTACATATGATCGTGGACATCGCGGCCGCATCTTCTCTGAGGGCCGGGACTTGGAGCCGCTGGTAGTGCGTGCTCCCTTGGAGTACTGGCCTCTGCATGAGGGCTATATCCCCATCATCCGGGATGTAGATTTATTCCCCATCCTCTGGGATGTAGATTTATTGCCGTTCGCCCATATGCTACAGATAGGTCAGCATATAGCACTGGATAGGTCGTTGATCACCGCATTGGTAGATCGATGGCGTCTGGAGACCCACACTTTCCACTTCCGCTGGGGGGAGATGACAGTCACGCTGGAGGATGTGGGCATGCTGCTTGGTTTACCTGGCACTAGACATCCCATCGTCCCCCGCCCAGCACGCCTAGATTGGCGCGCACAGATGCACCTCCGATTCAACATCGCTAACCACGCTGACGAGATCCCGGCAGCTAGGCGTGGTGTCCCACACCGATTTTTGGCGCGCTACCGAGAGTGCCCCGATGATGCCCCTGCCGATGTAGTTCGGCGGCATCTCTTCGCCTACTTGCTGGTGATGCTGCAGTATATTTTGTTCCCTTTGACGCACGGTGACACTGTGTACACGTGGTTCATTCCCCTGGTCGAGAGTATCATCGACGCCGACGCAGGGGCCATGCCGCGTTACAACTGGGCGATGGCAGTGTTGTGCGCGACTTACAGGGGGCTTTGCGAGGCATGTTGCAGGACTGCGACTGGATCATTGCTGTCCGCATGCCCTGTACTGCTGCAATTGTGGTCATGGGAGCATTTCCCATTGGTCGGCCACGTTTACAGCGGCCCATTCATCCCTACGGTGCGCCAGCGGACTACGAGGACTGGGTAGATCGGCTGACCATGGGAGCCCGTTGGCTGGGAGGTCGGCCGAGGTGGTCATCGTCACAAATTCACCACTGTTACGTGGCGTACCTGGGAGAGTTTGATCTCCTATCGGACGCACGCGTCATATGGAGACCATGGACACCAGAGCACATCTCCCAGGTTGCACTGCATGGCATTTCCTCGCATTGCACCGCAGGCCAGGACTGCTGGCTTACACGCCGGCACATGGTGTTCTCACATGTGGTGGAGCCGTATTTTTCGGAGAGGGTGATGCGCCAATTTGGGCTACACCAGCAGATACCACCCCCGGAAAGAAATCGACAATGCCATCTCCTGCGGGAGATTCACATGTATGCCTGGAACATTTTCTATATCTCATGTACGCACTCATATTTGTTTATTTCCTTGCTTTATGTGCATCGCGTCATCTTTTGCAGACAAACACGTACAGGAAAACACTCCGATAACTGGCAGATCAAGAATGCCAAATGGGTCGACGAGTAGGAGGACCACGCAGCGACGGATGTTGTTGTGGAGGATCGGCCGTATGACCCTGCGACGTACCAGGCCTATTTTTAGTGGTACGTACCGAGCACCAGCATGCGACTTGCTCGTGCGGCCCCCGCTTCGCCGGCAGAACTATCACATCAAGACAGTCTTCGACTAGGCCTAGATGTTCAGTTCCCAGGCCGGATACATCGCTCGGTATGTTCGTCTTCGCTGGATACTTATGTTGGTCTCTTATCTTATCTATTTTTCCAGAGTTCCCACATGAGTTTCGCATGTGCAGGCTGACTTAGCGTTGGCCATCGACAAGCAGGCGGCAAACCTATTGTCTAGCCTTTCTCAGGGAGGACGACACTTCAAGACTGTGGCGCGTGGTGCCCTACATTCCATCCGTGTAGCAGCACAACGACTCTTCTTCAACCTAAGTTGTGGTCGAAAGACAGATGGATCGGTTTCGCACCAGAGAGGGGCCCGGCCACCTAGCTCAATGTCAGCCCGGCCTAGCCTGGGTGGTGCTCGATAGAGCATTCATCAGCACGGTACAGTCATCGCAACACATCGTCGACCTGGGAAGGTGACATACCGGGGACGTCCGCCGGCCCGTCTCGGCTTCGTCGTTCCTCGTCAATGCACAGTGCTCGACGCAGAGATCTGCATATTGGGGGCCTGTCAAGACATCGCACTCCCGATTCAGATGACTCCGATGATGAGGATGACATCCGTCGTCAAGACGAGGAGGATGTGAGTAGGGCGTTGGCAGAGTGGCTTGTGGCTGACGAAGAGTGAGACCAGGCTCATATTGAGTAGGCGGCCTAGGGATAGAGACACTCAGTTCGTAGGGGGTCTACACAACTGAGCTGGGGGGAGCCCGCCCACGACCACATGGATGTGCATGAAGATCGTGAGTACTATGCTCCGCAAGGGGGCGAGCCCAGTTGGGTGGCACAACAGCGGGACAACGACGACTGGGTCTTGAGCATGTTAGGGATGCACGACCCTCATGCACATCAGTACTACCAACAGGATGAGTTAGCACCGAGCGAGCTCGAAGATCACCCTCCACCGACACAGCCATCTCAAGGTCATGCAGGTACTGAGTGGTATGATCCTTCTACCGCGGCTGGGCGGCGATCACATGTGCCACCTGATCTGTACTCACCATCGCCTTTTCAGAGAGATAGACATGGGCATAAGAGGCGTCGTCCGAACCCATAGCGAACATGTACTAACACTTTTATTTTCCAGCGTGTTACATTCAAAATGAATCATGCAGTTAACTAGATTTCTTATATTATATATATATACATATATTTGTATAGATATATATACATATACATATATATGTGTATATGTATATATATATGTACATACATACATACATACATACATACATATATAAACATACATACATATACATATACATATACATATACATATATATGTATATATACATACATACATACATACATACATATACATATACATATATATGTATATATACATACATACATACATACATACATACATATACATACATATACATACATACATACATATACATACATATACATCAATATTACAAACTCCTGTAGTACTAGAACAGTTAAAACTCGTAGCCCAGCTGGTGGGAGCCCTCTTCTGCCATGTTGCCTACCTAGGTTCGAATCTCTGCTCCCGCATTACAAATTCTGTGCTCGTGGCTTGTCGTGGTCGAGGGGCTCGACAAGGCCCTAATCGTGTCTTCAGTACTCGACATGCTGGTCGAAACACGACAGACAGCTTGTCGAGCTCTCAGAACTCGACATGCTGACGTGGTAAGCCATTTTTGTAAATTCTCACAACTGTGGGTTAGTTTTGTAATTATTTTTTTAATCTGGGTTATTAATAAAAAAAACTCTATACACCCTCCATTAGTTTACATATTTAAAAAGAGAATGACTAAAATCATGTTATATCGGTTAAAGTCAAGAATGACCTATATTTTCAAACAAAGATATTAGATATCAACTTTTATATATCATTTTTTTTTGCATCATATCAAACACCAAGGATTTACCTCTTTATCCTCCGAGCTATTAATGTACCAAACAGATCTAATATTCTATCCTCATCAGCCTTGTCACAGTCAATTTTCACCACACTTATCTACTATCTACGCTTATTTTGTCCATACCGCATTACCAAATTCATCCATAGAAAATTTAACTGAAAATCTGAATCTACCAAATCTGTTTAGCTACGTACTTTGAATTGATTGACTTCTAAACAAGAAACTTAAAAGAATTATTGAATATTTATGAGAATGTATTCATTATATGAGATTAACTATGGAAAGGAAAAAAATCAAAGATTAAGCAAAGTGAAAACAATATGATCATTTGCCAGACCGTTAAATTAAACAGCAAACTAACAAGATGTGTTTACAAGAAAAACAAAAAATGTAGGGGTAAATATTCTGTAAGGATAAACATTCTGAAATTTTTGTTGGAGTCTTGATGATATGAGTGAATTTGGATGGGTTGCTACTTGCGGCTATGCAATTTTCCAATTCCACATATCTTTCTAATAAGAAGTTTAATAAAGGCGTAAACTTAAAAAAAATCATTCATGCATGTGTAATTGCTACATGATCCAACCCACACCAACATGAGACTTTCATCCTCCCATGTTCAAAAATATTAATTTTGTTAGTTATTTTGGTTCTAGGTACTCATGACATTAAATCATGCGATATTAAACTCATCACACAATTAAGACAAACAAAACTATCGCATAATTCTTCTCTTCCCAATACAAGTACTTGATGTCCTTGTTAGTACATAGCTAAATGGCAAATGCCCAAAACCATCCCCTGATCATTACATGTCCATTTTTCGTTGGGGATTCCCGGATAAAACGTCTACATCCAATGCAGGCAATAGTATGTGGTGCATTCAGTGTGTATGCCGTGTGTCTACGCATCTGGCTCGGTTCAATACATACTAACTAGTTTAATAAAGTTACAAGTTGACTTAATTATAGATCTGAAATATTTTGCATAGGATGTAAGCAATTGTTTCTAAAGGATGTAAGAAAACTATCAGAGCTATAAGTAGTGTTAGTAGTGGTTTATTATAGGTTTGCATGCAAAAAATTGAACAAGTGTTCGCATATTGTGTATAGTTGTGTAGTGGGAAAACGGAGACTGTGAACATATAAGAAAAGTTCTTTCGATTGAATGAGAGAGAGTATGGTGTGTTGGTGAAAATTTGAACAAATGTGCTACTCCTAAACCTAAGCAAAAGTAGCTTTACTCGGTTAGGCAATATTTTGGGTTGGGTTAGACATAACATTTTAGGTACAGTAATAAAATGACCTAAGTTATTCTAATTGTATTTTACTGTTAATTTATATGAGATTGACACGTCACTACGACCTGTTTAGGATTTGGTACTAGATTCAACTAAGGAATTAGGCTTTTCAACAATCATGTTATGTTGGTCCCGGTTCCGAGTGAAAATTTTTTACATTTAGCAACCCGGAAAATGGTAAGACCTTTCAGCTAATGATGGAAAATTCAAGGTGTAAGCAAAAAATGTTGAATAAGCACACATGTAACTCTTAGCTACTTTTGGAGTTTTTTTATAAATAACTCAGATTAAAAAAAGAATTACAAAAGTGACCCACAGTTACAAGAATTTACAAAACAGGGCCGCCACATCAGCCTGTCGAGCACTGGGAGCTCGACAAGCTTGATGTCGTGTGCGACCAGCGTGTCGCACGCCCAGTGCTCGACAACGACCACGACCGCAGCTGGGCACTCGACAAGCCCTAATCGACCACTCGACAAGCCAAAAAGGGTTGTAAAATGCGGGAGCGGGGATTCGAATTGAGGCCAACCACGTGCGAACGGGTGGTCCGAACCAGTTGGGCTAGAGCTTTTAACTGCCCTAAAGGAGTTGGGGTTTTTAATATCCATTTTCCTGCCGAGGGTCCAGCACTCGACAAGTGGAAAAAGGGTTTTAATTGCAGGAGCGGGGTCTCGAACTTGGGCCAACGACGCGAGATCCGGAGGTTACCACCAGCTGGGCTAGGAGGCTTTAGTTGCCTTAGTAGCACTGGGCTTTCTGATATTGTTTTACTTGTCAAGAGCACTCGACAAGTTGTGGTCCCATTTTACCCCTCTCTGGTCCCCTCCTCCCTCAGTTCTTCTGCTGAGTCTCCAGCACACACACAGACAGCACACACACACACACGTCTCCCACTCTCTCATTTCAATTAATCTTGAAATTTAGATCTAGCAAAATCTGTCCGGTAAATTTGTTCGGTGTAGAAGAGAAACTTTTAGAGGATTCTGAGCTCTTCAAAAAGAGGCATTTTTTTTCCAAAATGTATTTAAGATTCTGTTAAGTATGTTGCTAATGATGTAATTAGGATTTATGTTTATGTGTATGAAACCACTGGAGTAGGTATTATCTTTTTAGGATATATATTTAGGAAATATGTGCATGTGTATGTATGTTTGGAAAATAGGTTTTTTATATGTATGTGTGTAATGTTTGGAAATGCATGTGTATGTATGTTTGGAAAATAGGTTTTTTTAAATGTATGTGTGTAATGTTTGGAAATGCATGTGTGTGTATGTTTGGAAAATAAGTTTTTTTAAATGTATGTGTGTATGTTTGGAAATGCATTTGTGTGTATGTTTGCAAAATAGGTCTTTTTAAATGTATGTGTGTATGTTTGGAAAATAGGTTTTTTTAAATGTATGTGTGTATGTTTGAAAATTAGGTTTTTTTGAATGTATGTGTGTATGTTTGGAAATGTATGTGTATATGTTTGAAAAATAGGTTTTTTAAAATGTATGTGTGTATGTTTGGAAATGTATGTTTTTTATAAATTAGGTTTTTGAAATGTATATGTGTATATTTGTATAAGTTATGAAATTAGGTTATTTTTAATTATATGCAACTATGTTTGGAAATGCATGTGTATGTATGTTTGGAAAATAAGTTTTTTTTAAATGTATGCGTGTAATGTTTGGAAATACATGTGTATGTATGTTTGGAAAATAGGTTTTTTTAAATGTATGTGTGTATGTTTGGAAATGCATGTGTATGTATATTTGAAAAATAGGTTTTTTAAATGTATGTGTGTATGTTTGGAAAATAGGTTTTTATGTTTGGAAATGTATGTTTTTTATAAATTAGGTTTTTGAAATGTATATGTGTAGATTTGTAGAAATTATGAAATTAGGTTATTTTTAATTATGTGCAACTATGTTTGTAAATTAGGTTTTTTAAATGTATAATGTGTATGTTTTTAGAAATCATGAAACTAGGTTATTTTTACTTATGTGCAACTATGTTTATAAATTAGATTTTTCAAATGTATAATGTGTATGTTTTTAGAAATTATGAAATTAGGCTATTCTTAATTACGTGCAACTATCTTTAGAAATAAGGTTTTTTAAATGTATATGTGTATGTTTTTCGAAACTTTGTGCATGTGTGTATGTTTTTAGAAAATATGAAATTAGTTTATTTTTAATTGTGCACATGCATACTCTATGTCTAAGAATTAGGTTTTGTAAATGTATATGTGTATGTATTTAGAAATGGGTCCATAGGGTTGTCAGACATAATGGTGTCATGTTATTTACGCGTGAGATGAATGTGTGTAGGGAATGGAGACTCCGGAAAAATTTGCATATTTTATGGTAACGGCTTAGTTCGCGAGGGGCAAAGCGGGGTAGATATGAGCCGTTGCCAGTATGTGACAGACGAGCTGAGCATACATAACACATCATTCCTAGAGCTGAATTTATGGATCCTGAATATGTTTGGGAAGCGGTCTCGTGATGAAATGGCTCTAATTAAAGGGCTCATTGTACGTGAGGTAGATAATGAGCCATACTGGATGCTGCGCGAAGTTAAAGGGGACAAATCTTGGAGCTCTTATATTCGAAGAGTGGAAGACCCCCATGGCGGACTGCTCGGCCAGTTCGCGATGTATGTACAGTTCTGCAACGTACGAGCAGCCGAGCGTGCGGTGGAGGATGAGCCAAGCGTCGTGTCCGGTCTTGCAACATTCAGGGCTAGCGAGTGGTCGGATGTATTCTGCCATACTCGCGTGGATGTGTGTGAGGTATTGGAATGCCTTCTAATAGTGTCCGACGAAGATGATTCAACGGACTCGGAGGCATCCGATGGCTCTGATGACGATAACCCTAGTCCCGCGCAGGAGTGGCTAGATCATTCAGCATACAGTCAAGCTGTGTTGCCAATGGATCAGGGTTCGAGATGGTCTTTCGAGCACAGTGGCATACAAGTAGAGCAGGAGTTTTAGAGCAAGGAAGATGTAAAGAGTGCCGTGGCGAGCTGGTCTCTCGCAATTAACCGGAAATACAAGGTTGTCAAGTCAAACCCCAACCTATTTGTCATAGCCTGTGTAACACCAGGCTACCTATGGAAGATTCGTGCCATGCGGCCGAAGGACGACATCGGTTTTGTGGTGACAAGAGTTACCGCACACACATGCCTGCTTACGGAGGCACTGGACAGACATAGAAACCTGACGTCTGCGTACGTCGGTAATATCATCCAGCCGGCCGTGCGAGAGAACATTTCGATAATGCTGAGAGAAATAATGAAGCAAGTTGCCGATAGGTGTGGGTACACTATACGGTATGCAAAGGCCTGGAGAGCAAAACAGAAGGCCATTGAGGGCATGTTCGGCACATTTGACCATGCCTACAATAATGTAATGCGGTCGCTATGCAACATCGCTCAGACCAACCAGGGCACATATTTGGATATCTTCGATCAGCCAGCTGTACGTCGAGACGGTAGCCCCATACAGAACACTCGGGTGCTCCGTTGATTGTTCTGGTCATACCACCAGTGCATCGAGGCATTTGCTTATTGTTGTCCGGTCATATGCGTGGATAGCACATTCTTGATTGGAAAGTATAAGGGCACGCTTCTCATTGCTGTTGCTGCGGATGCTAATGACCAGTTGCTTCCATTGGTGTACGCAATCGTCGAGTTTGAAAACTCGGGAAGTTGGTTGTGGTTTCTCGTCAGTGTGAAGTGGGCAGTTGTTGGTGATCGAGAGAAGGTCTGCATCATATTGGACCGTCACCGAGGGTTGCTCCACGCCATTGAGGTAATGTGCGGGGCCCCAGATGCTCCGTACAAATGGGAGGATGTTCGCAGCTGTTGGTGCATGCGGCACATTGCGGCAAACCTTTTCACACACTTCCGCAGCAAACAGATCATGGATCTGTTCAAGTGGCTCTGCATGCAAAATCAACCGAGGAAGTTCCAAGCTGTGTTTGACAAATTGGAGGCGCTGACAGTGAAGTACTCCATGAGGAGGGCCAGCAATGCTGCCAATGATGCGAACGTGAGCAAATTCTCCCAATGGATTCAGGACAAGGACATCGAGAAATGGTCCTTGCTGCACGACAAAAATGGCGCAAGGTTTGGGATAATGACGACCAACCTTTCAGAGGTGTGCAATTATGTGTTGAAGGGAGTTCGGTGTTTGCCGGTGACTGCTGTAGTGGAGTTGATATGTGACGAGGATTGACACCTGAGTCATTTCAAATAAATGCACTGTTGGTTCAAGACAGATTCGAGCCAGACATGTGCCCGGCGGTGCGAACTCAAGTCGTTTCTGGGAAGTATCAGCCCGAGGTCGCAGGTTTTGCGCGATCAGGTCGCAGGCTTTGCGCGGTCAGATCACAGCTAGTGCGCGGTCAGAAGTTCGTGTGCTGTGCGCGGACAGAAGGTTGAAAATGTTGCGCGGTCAACCAACATCGCGCGGTCAGAGCATCTTCGACCAGGGAACGTGGGAGTGTTCTTTTCCTATAACAGGAATATCCCAAGTACCCCGAAGATTCTTCTACGTGGGGATTAACCGTCAGGAAGTTAATGCATGCAGTTATCCATAAATAACACGTGTTAAACCTGCGTGGGAGTTAAAGGTAGTTCTCCAAACCGCATCCAAGCAACTGTTTGATGCAGTTATGACTTGGCACCCTTTCAAACGGTATAAAAGGGTGGCAAGATGTATCAAACAGAGGGGATCAATCGATAGATCAAGATACAACTCAAACAGTCAAGACTACGGTTTAGACTAGATAATTTCTATAAGCCTCCCTGGCTTCTTTCTGTACATTTACATAGGAAAAACCTTTGCCTGTGAAGGCTTTTCCTGCTACTTTGTAACTATTTACTACACATAGTGCAATCCCAACAGGACGTAGGGCTATTACTCTCACCATCGAGGGCCCAAACCTGTATAAACCTCTCTGTGCTCCAGTTCTCCATAGTTTTACATACCTTCCCGGAGGGTCACCTTGAAAGGTCTCACTATTATAAATTTTGCATAAGTTCGGCTGAGGACCCCAAGTCCGAATCGTCGACAATATGGTACCGCACAACCGAGTACTTCAACAATAGAAGTGTTGCCGCCAAAACACTAATCGATTATCCCATGAGAACCTTGCCAGATGTTGTGCAGTCCTACTTGACTACTCGCGTAGACAAGGCTCAGCGGCACGAGGTGACAGTTATAAATAGACTTCACCGAATCATTGAAGTCCCCCTTCGGCAGAAGAACGTGAGCGGCCAACTGAGGCCTGGACGGGTGCACGAGGTCATTCTTGGGGATGTTGTTGAGTGCACATGTAGCAAACTGAAGCTACTGCACAAGCCCTGCTCGCATGTCCTTGCTTCATGTGCGGCGCTTGGTGTGAGCCCTGTGCCTTACCTTTCGGAGTACTTCAGCCTTGATAATCTTTCAAACACGTGGAGTGGCGTGTGGAGAGTTTTTATGACACTCGTTGACTACAGAGTTATCCCTACTGGCGAGACCACCTGGATCCCAGAATTAAATCTAAAGTGAATGGGTTCTGGGTGACGGAAGACACGCCGAATACACAACGACATTGATGAGTCACAGGGGGGTAGCTCACGAGCTAGGAAATGCTTGATCTGTAGGTAGCCTGGACATAGCAGGAAGGATTTTTTGAATGCACCCGGACCATCGACCTAGCTATGTTGTGTGTGTTCGACAAAACCTTGTAAGAAACTTGGTAATACGCTTCTCTTTTGCTTTGGATGGTTGTAATCCGTACGATATGCTGACCTAGCTATGTTGTAGGATATGTTAATTTCAATAATGGTTCCTGTTTTATGTTTTGACAAGCATGGCCGGCGGGGACAGAGATCTTCCAGAGCTGCTAACCAGTATATGTGATTGTGGACATCGCGGCCGCATGTTGTCCGAGGGCCGGGACTTGGAGCCGCTGGTAGTGCATGCTCCCTTGGAGTACTGGCCTTTGCATGAGGGCTATATCCCCATCCTCCGGGATGCAGGTTTGTTGCCGTTTGCCCTGTATGCTACAGATAGGTCAGCATATCACACTGGACAGGTCGTTGATCACCGCATTGGTAGATCGATGGCGTTCGGAGACCCACACTTTCCACTTCCTCTGGGGGGAGATGACAGTCACACTCGAGGATGTGAGCATGCTGCTTGGTTTACCTGGCAGTGGACATCCCATCGTCCCCCGGCCAGCACGCCTAGATTGGCGCACACAGATGCACCTCCGATTCGACATTGCTAACCACGCTGACGAGATCCCGACATCCAGGCGTGGTGTCCCCCACCGTTTATTGGCACGCTACCGTGAGTGCCCCGATAATGCCCCCGCCGATGTAGTTTCGCGGCATCTCTTCGCCTACTTGTTGGTGAAGCTGCAGTATATCCTATTCCCTTCGACGCACGGTGACACTGTGTACACGTGGTTCATTCCCCTGGTAGAGAGTATCGTCGATGCGGACCCAGGGGATATGCCACGTTACAACTGGGCGATGGCAGTGTTGTGCGCGACGTACAGGGGGCTTTGCGAGGCATGTTGCAGGACCACGACTGGATCATTGCTGTCCGCATGCCCTGTACTGCTGCAGCTGTGGTCATGGGAGCACTTCCCCATTGGTCGCCCACGTTTAGAGCAGCCCATCCATCCATACGGTGCGCCAGCAGACTACGAGGACTGGGTTGATCGGCCGACCATGGGAGCCCGTTGGCTGGGAGGTCGGCCGAGGTGGTCATCGTCACAGATTCACCGCTGTTACGTGGCGTACCTGGGAGAGTTTGATCTCCTACTGAATGCACACGTCATATGGAGACCATGGACACCGGAGCACATCTCCCCGGTTGCACTGCATGGCACACTACTACTGAAGTGCATTCCACTAACCCATATTTTCTAACGGTTATAAGCAATCTGGGAAAAATCCGATAGAATAGGACGACAGCGGCGGAAAAGAGGCATTTTACTATCGGTTACACACAAGTCCAACATTAGTGAAATGCAAATACTTTTTACTATCGGTCATTACTGTACAAATCGATATAATATATTAAATAGTACTATCGGTTTTCCATTTTTAACGGATAGTAAAATTACGCACTTTATACTATCGGTTATTACTGTACCAACCGATATAATATATTAAAATAGTACTATCGGTTTTTCATTCGTAACAGATAGTAAAATTACACACTTTATACTATCGGTTATTACTGTACCAACCGATATAATATATTAAATAGTACTATCGGTTTTTCATTCGTAACGGATAGTAAAATTACGCACTTTATACTATCGGTTCGTACTGTACTAACCGATACAATATAGTAAAGTTTACTATCGGTTATATAAAACAAACCGATAGTAAAATGACTTCATATAAACTAATGGTTATGACAGTGGGGACCTTATTTTACTATCGGTTTGTATTTTTGAACCGATAGTAAAATTGTACAACTTAATTAGGTCGACCCCTGCTCTGTGCTCTGCATGTTGGAATCATTTCAGCCGTGCACGACTCCAAGCTAGAGTTATCTGGAGAAGCTAGCTGAGAGGTTGATCATATTTCCATCCCCCTCGGTATTGTCATCTTCTCATCACCTCTCTCTCTCTCTCGATCACTCTTTCACACTCTCCCTCTCTCTCTCTACTTGCAATTCATTAAACTAGATACATGTAGCTCCAAACTAGCTAGAAGGCTAGGTTGGCTAGCTAGCTATAGCTTGCTGAATTTAAGCAGCTAGCTAGCTGGCTTTTCCAATTAATGCATGCATCAAGTTAATTAGGGTTTCATATATACAAATCCATTTAATGTAATTAAGAAGCTCATGTACACACATATGGCCTAGCTAATTATGTTTCATGCATATATGCATGCCCTGAGTCATTAATTATTTATTTGAATTTGTCAATTTTGTGAAATAATTGTAGATGGACCGAGAATATTGGATGTATGGAATAAAACGTACTACTGTTGAGTATTTGGAGGGTGTGAATGGGTTTATTAAATTTGCTGAGCAAGAAAAGGCGAAGAAGGGAGAGAAAGATATGCATTGCTCTTGTATAGATTGTATGAACTTAAAAAGGTTCGTCAACTCTGATCAGATTAGGAGTCATTTGATTCGTCGTGGTTTTAACGCACGCTATACCCATTGGATATGGCATGGTGAAGATCTTGAGGAAACGAGCACCGCTACCACTCAGCAGCACCCGGAAGTGGATTGCAGTAATGATGATCATGATCAGAACATTGGTAATGTTCATTCGGAAGTCCATGTAGATGACGACAATTTAGATGAAATGTTATGTGATGTAGAAGAAGACTACAGCGAAAACGATTTAGCTAAATTTGAGAAATTAATTGTTGATTCTGAGAAGCCTTTGTTCCCCGGATGTGCAAAATTTACAAAGTTGTCTTCTGTGTTGAGATTATATAACTTGAAGGCAAGCAACGGTTGGAGCGATAAGAGTTTTACGGCGCTATTGGATCTGTTAGCGGACATGCTTCCAGAGGGAAATGAGTTGCCAAGATCGGTTTACCAGGCCAAAAAACTATTGTGTTCGTTGGGAATGGAAATCGAAAGAATACATGCATGCCCAAATGATTGTGTTCTGTACCGTAACGAGTACGAGGATTTGCATGTTTGTCCAAGATGCGGTGCATCGCGGTATAAGCATGGGGACAGAATTTATCACAATGGATGTGATGAGGTAAAGAAAGGGCCTCCGGCCAAAATTGTGTGGTATTTGCTTGTGATTCCCAGATTGAAACGGCTGATTGCAAATCCGAAAGATGCGAAGTACTTGCGTTGGCATGTTGAAGGTCGGAAACAAGACGGAAAACTAAGACATCCAGCTGATTCCATTCAATGGAGAAACATTAACAGAACATTCGGTGAGTTTGGCGGCGAAGTGAGGAATATAAGGTTTGGGCTGAGTACGGATGGTATGAATCCACAAGAAAATATGAGCAGTCGGCATAGCACTTGGCCGGTTCTTTTATGCATCTACAATCTTCCTCCTTGGTTATGTATGAAGCGCAAGTACATCATGATGTCGTTACTAATTTCAGGACCCAGACAACCCGGGAATGATATTGACGTGTTTCTATCACCGTTAGTCGAGGACTTACATAAATTGTGGAGTGAAGGGGTGCGGGTGTGGGATGCACATAAGCGAGAGAATTTCATGTTGCAGGCCATGATATTTTGCACCATAAATGATTTTTCGGCCTATGGAAATTTGTCGGAGTATAGTATGAAAGGAGGCAAGGCTTGTCCTATTTGCCTGGATGAAACTGAAAGCATGTGGTTATCGAACTGTAGAAAAACAGTGTACATGGGTCACCGCAGATTCCTTCCGATGCATCATGCCTACCGTAAGAAGACGAAGTCATTCAATGGGAAGCATGAGAAAGGATCAGCCCCAGTGTTTGTGACTGGTAAGGAGCTTTTCTTGCGCGTGAAGGACATCAAAGTTGAGTTAGTGATTTGTACTGTGTTATGAGCCCTTGTTCTTAATTTACTATCGGTTAGTAATAATAAAACCGATAGTGAACAATCCCACACTCTAAACCCTAACTTACATGTATTTACTATCGGTTTTGTGGTTATGAACCGATAGTAAATATTCATATATTAGGGTATAACCTTGCTGTCTCGCATGATTTTCCCTCCAGTGTAACTGATCACATTCCAAATACTCACACGCGGAAAACCCTAGCTTCCCCGACATTCGTTTCTTCGCTCCTCTGCGCCACCATTGCCGATCGCAAGCCGGAAAACCCTAGCTTCTCCACCGCCTCCGGCCACTGCATCGCGCCACCGCCCCCGGCAACTCCACGAACGACTGTAAGTGTTCTTGACCAAACCGCTCGCGTCAATTGCTTAAATTTATATGCAATGGTTCATATGTGGTTCAATGGTTTACAAATATAAAACTAGTGTAAAATTCGTGAACTACAAACTTGATAGCTATGAGAATGACAGACTTGATGATAATCACTAGGAATTTGCCATACAGTGTAGTCCACTATCGGTTTATTATGTAGAACCGATAGTAAATACCGTAAACTGAATTTTCTGTTAATTATTTCCCATTTTCTAATTTTCATATGAAATTTTTGATCATTTAAATTTTAACAGACTTTATGTTCCTGCAGAGAGACTAGCATAGTTTGCACTACTACTTTTATATATTTTACAGAATATAAACTTGATTACTATTGGTTTGACTTGGAAAACTGATAGGAAATAGACTAATCTGAATTTTCTGTTAATTATTTCCAATTTGCTAATTTTCATCTGAAATTTTTGATCATTTCAATTTTAACAGACTTTATGTTCCTGCAGAGAGACTAGCATAGTTTGCACTGCTACTTTTATATATTTTACAGAATACAAACTTGATTACTATCGGTTTGACTTGGAAAACCGATAGGAAATAGACTAATCTGAATTTTCTGTTAATTATTTCTCATTTTCTAATTTTCATATGAAATTTTTGATCATTTAAATTTTAACAGACTTTATGTTCCTGCCGAGAGACTAGCGTAGTTTGCACTGCTAATTTTATATATTTTACTGAATACAAACTTGATTACTATCGGTTTGACTTGGAAAATCGATAGGAAATAGACTAATCTGAATTTTCTGTTAATTACTTCCCATTTTCTAATTTTCATCTGAAATTTTAGTTCATTTAAATTTTAACAGACTTTATGTTCCTGCAGAGAGACTAGCATAGTTTGCACTGCTAATCTTATAAATTTTCCTGAATATAAACTTGAGTGCTATCGGTTTTACTTGGAAAACTGATAGGAAATAGAGTATGTCATAGTTTGCACTGCTAATCTGAATTTTCTGTTAATTACTTCCCATTTTCTAATTTTCTTCTGAAATTTTAGTTCATTTAAATTTTAACATACTTTATGTTCCTACAGAGAGACTAGCATAGTTTGCACTGCTAATCTTATAAATTTTCCTGAATATAAACTTGAGTACTGTCGGTTTTACTTGGAAAACTGATAGGAAATAGAGTATGTCATAGTTTTCACTGCTAATCTGAATTTTCTGTTAATTACTTCCCATTTTCTAATTTTCATCTGAAATTTTGGTTCATTTAAATTTTAAAAGACTTTATGTTCCTGCAGAGAGACTAGCATAGTTTGCACTGCTAATCTTCATATCAATTGATGGTCTGTTCATGGAATTTTAGGTAAAGCCATGTCGGCATCTTCCTCGGCTGATAGTAGTGATTCGGGGAGGGCGAACGTAGATGGCACTGCCTCGTCCCAGCGCAAGAGGAAGGCGCGAGGCGCGACAATGTTGGGTCGTTTGGCCAAAAGCGCGGATCTTTCATGTGAGTTCAACCAGTTTGGGAGACCGATCGGGAAGAACGCCGGCCACTATGCTGCCTATGTTGCCTTGTTGGCGAAGGAAAGGGTGAAGATCACTGTCCAGAGCTGGAAGGACGTCAAGGCCGATGAGAGGGATAGGCTGTGGGCGGAAGTGAAGGTAAAATTAATCAAAATCACTGAACTCTTGAGTAATCACATTCCCTTGGTTTATCCCAGAGATTAGGTAAGTCCTGCTTATATGCACCATTTGAAACAGGCCAAGTGGAACATCCTCGACGATGGTCCCAAGATAGCTTGCTTGAAGGACATGAACAACACGTGGAAAACATTCAAGAGCGTCCTCGTCAGTACCTTCCTCGCTAAAGGAAAATCTCCATGCGAGAAGTACCCCATCATAACGGAGGAGGTATGGGAGCAATTCGCCCAACAGAAGGGGACTCCTGAGTTCAAGGTATGTATGGTTCCTTTGCTTGGTTACACCATTGTATGCAGTAAGCAGCGGTGCATTAATTTTCTTGTTTCTGGTATGAAGGCTCTCAGAGAGAAGAACAAGGCAATCCAGAGGAGGAACGACCACCCACACCGGCTAGGCTATGCGGGGAAGGAGGAGCAGTGGAAGAAGGCTGAAGATGAGGCGTCAAATTTCGTTGACTCCCCTGACCTACTACTCTCCGAGATCCACGATCAACAATGCAAGCGCTGGTGGCTGGCCAGAGGGACCGTGTCAGCCACGGGGACTGTGGCGTTCCCAAACCCCAGGGACGTCGAGGTCGTGCAGCGACTCGTAAGTTGGCTAACTTCCTGGTTAGAATCATAGAGTGTGGTAGAAAAAACTATGATCACTAGTGTGCGCACAAGTTTGTATATATTTCTTCCTCACAATGGAGAGCTTTCAATGTAACAGATCTCTTGCTCGAAGGAGGCGACCGAGGGATTGTTCACTCCCCATAGGGAGAACGACATCCTTACCCAGGCTCTAGGGAACAAGGAGCATCCAGGGCGGACGCGAACCGTGGGGGCTGTGGTGCCATGGAAGGAAGGCTTCTCGGAGCCCGGGCAAAAGGCGAAGAAGGCTGGCAGCTGGAAGGAACGGGAAGTGGAGCTATCTTAGAAGATACGGGCAGATGTAACTGCACAATTCACGGACATGTTTGCTCAAATGAACGAGAAGCATGAACGCCTCAGCCGAGTTGTGTAGTCCAAGGGTTTAGATCCAGCTGCCGAGGTCGACGCTGCCAGGCCGAGTAGTTGCGGCTCGAAGGTTCACGTGGATCCGGTGGACCTGATCGAGGTATTGCAACTCTTGAGCTATATATGCAGTTCTGTTGATGCCACTCCCGTTACGTTAGAATTGTTTCGCTAACCTGTTATAATTGTTGCAAATTGCAGAAGCCGGAGAGCTGTAGCCTATTGATCAACATAGGTGACAAACCTGTTGCAGTTGCAAACGGGGTCGTATACCAGTCTTGGGAGGATGTCCGGATCCACTACGTACCTCTGGAGCCTGGATTCGCAAAGGTACAGGTGGACATGGCCCTCCCGGGCTACAGCTCTTTTCCGTTGCCCGTCCCAACGGACGAAATGCGGACAATTGGCGAGGCATTGGGCTCGTACATACAGTGGCCCAAGAAGGGTGTTAGACTACAGGAGGTAAACCCTAGCCATTCTAGCTTACAACTCAGTTAATATACTTAATTTGCAAAATCTAACTTATGCGTTTGTACTTAAAGTGGACGATGGATTCTAGCTCACTTCTTGAGGACACCACCCCCACCTCAAACCCTTCGCCATCAAATGAGGCCGGCGGCACCACACCCCAACCTTCGAAGGTATACACTCGCTCCCCGCCCAAAGGCAAGGGCAAGGCCAAAGGCAAGGCCAAACAAAGCCAGCCAGGTACGTTCAAGAACGGGTCCCCACTCGTGTCGGAGTACCTTCTGCGCAATATGGATCAAATAACCAGAAGTCTCCACGAGTAGTACACTTCTTGGTTCACTTCAGGCCAGCCCATTTTCACCGTGAGCCCGGGAGCATATCGGTGGCCCACGAGGATTTGTTCGACCTCCTCAACTGGCGGGAGCTTGATATGTCCATCATACGGACTGGAGTCCTGTGAGTTTGCTGTTGTCTGAAGTTATCACAGTTCGTTTCATAAATCTAATCACTTTGTATGCACTACTTACTAATGTCTACTTTGCATCCAGGTGCATGTATAGGCTGGCGTCGATGAGGGCATGTGACAAGGTGGGTTTCCTCGACCCAGAGAAAATGAGCCTCACGATGCTAGAGCACGACCAAGCACATGCGGAGGAATACATATCAAGGACACTACTAGCGCAGCAGGACCGAGAGTTCATCCTTGCGCCGTACCACCAAAGGTTAGTGCATTTCCTACTAATTTAACTCATTCTTGTATGTTACGCCTAACATATGTATGAAACGGTTCGCTTATATATGCAATGTAGAGGCCACTGGGTCCTCGCCGTCATTTTCCCATGGATGAATGAGGTCTATTACCTCGATTCGATGAGCGACAAGGTGGCGCATGTTTTCACCCTCACATGGCACATAGACGCGTAAGTAACATAGTTGTTTTAAATTTTTCTCTGACTAGCTAATTAATGATAACATATTAACCTGCAATGCTAAATTAAATACAGGGCTTTCAAAAATTATGCTACTGCTGGAGGGAGGCATGATGCGTCGAAGGGCACAACAATTTCTTGGAAAGAATATGAGGTAATTAATACGGATGGAAGTACTCATGATGAGTCTTTTAATTTAAGCTTAATTAGTTCTTTTGAGTTAATGTGGATTTATGTCTTTGCATATGCAATTTTCCCAGTGCCATCAACAGCCACAATCGTGGGAATGTGGCTTCTATGTCATGAGATTCATGTATGACCTGATTAGGAGAAACTTTGCCCAATTCCCTAAGGTAACCATTTTCCTGACTCAAAGTCGAACTTTAATTGGATGTGACGTACGATACTAACTTCATACACGCATATATGCTGAGCGCCATGTTGAAAGAGCAATATGAGTTGCCTCAATTGAGAGAGCTGCGAACAATTTGGGCTCAATATGTCATGGAAGAAGTGGCTATCAACGATCGATTGTAACTGACTTGTGTAATATATATTGAATGTGTTGATTGTTGTATTTGTGAATAAACTAAATATATATGTGAATAGATTCATTGATGTATTTGTGAATAAACTCTATCAATATGTGAATAAATTCAATTTGTCCAATGCATGTGTATATTACTGTATTAGTGTATCTGTGAACAAATTCAATATGTGAATATTGGTGTATTTGTGAATGATCCAATGTATCTCTGTATTGCTGTATGTATAGGTGCAAGATTCCAGTACTAACCGTGTCGAGTACATAACCGATAGGAAACACTACACAGTACTATCGGTTATATACTACAACCGATAGAATAAATATTACAGTACTATCGGTTCATATACAACAACCGATAAAATAAAGTTTCCAGTACTAAACGTGTCTACACAATACTATCGGTTTAGATCCCAGCCGATAGAAAAAAACATACACATTACTATTGGTTTAGATCCTAGCCGATAGAAAATACCTACACAATACTATCGGTTTATATTCGAGCCGATAGAAAAAACCTACACAATACTATCGGTTTAGATCCGAGCCGATAGAAGAAATAGTCGATAGCGATTAGTGAACGTTGGGAATGTAGATGTTTTACTAACGGTTTTCAACCGATAGTAGTGTGCTACGTTTCTACTATCGTGCCGATCACTATCGGTAAGAGAACCGATAGTAGAGTGAATTTTTAACCGATAGTGAAAAGCATTTCTGTAGTAGTGGCATTTCCTCGCATTGCACCACGGGCCAGGACTGCTGGCTTACCCGCCGGCACATGGTGTTCTCACATGTAGTGGAACTGTATTTTCCGGAGAGGGTGATACGCCAATTCGGGCTACACCAGCAGATACCGCCCCCGGAAAGATATCGACAACGCCATCTCCCGCGGGAGATTCACGTGTATGCCTGGAACATTTTCTATATCTCATGTACGTACTGAACATTTGTTTATTTCCTTCTTTATGTGCATCACGTCACCTTTTGCAGACAAACACGTAAAGGAAAATACTCCGACAACTGGCAGAGCAAGAACGCCAAATGGGTCGACGAGTGGGAGGACTACGCAGTGACGGATGTTGTTGTGGAGGAGTGGCCGTATGACCCTGTGACGTACCAGGCCTATCTTCAGTGGTATGTGTCGCGCACCCGCATGCGACTTGCTCGTGCGGCCCCACCTTCGCCGACAGAACTATCACATCAAGACAGTGTTCGACTAGGCCTTGATGTTCAGTTCCCAGGCTGGATACATCGCTCGGTATGTTCATCTTGGCTGGATACTTATGTTGGTCTCTTATCTTATCTATTTTTCCAGAGTTCCCATATGAGTTTCGCATGTGCAGGCTGACTTAGAGCTGGCCATCAACAGGCAGGAAGCAAACCTGTTGTCTAGCCTTTCTCGGGGAGGATGACGGTTCAAGATGGTGGCGCGTGGTGCCTTACATTCTGTCCGTATAGCAGCACAGTGACTCTTCTTCAACCTAACTTGTGGCCGAAAGACAAATGGATCGGTTCCGCACCATAGAGGGGCCCAGCCATCTAGCCCGATGTCAGCCCGGCCTAGCCTAGGTGGTGCTCGACAAAGCACTTCGTCAGCACGGCGCAGTCATCGCGACACATCGTCGACCTGGAGAGGTGACGTACCGGATACGTCCGCCGGCCCGTCTCGGCTTCGTCGTTCCTCGTCAATGCACATTGCTTGACGCAGAGATCTGCATATTGGGGGCCCGTTGAGACATCGCACTCCCGATTCAGATGACTCCGATGATGAGGACGACATCCGTCGTCAAGACGAGGAGGATGCGAGTAGGGTGTTGGCAGAGCAGCTTGCGGCTGACGATGATTGGGACTAGGCTCATATTGAGCAGGCGGCCCAGGGACTGGGACACTCAGTTCGTTGGGGGTCTACGCAGCTGAGTTGGGGGGAGCCCGCCCACGACCAGATGTATGAACACGACGATCCTGAGTACTACGCTCCGTAGGAGGCCGAGGCCGATTGGGTAGCACAACAGCGAGCCAATGAGGATTGGGTCTCGAGCATGCTAGGGATGCATGACCCTCGTGCGCATCAGTACTACCAACCAGATTAGTTAGCGCCGAGCGAGCTCGAAGAGGCCCCTCAGCCGACATAGCCATCTCAGGGTTATGCAGGTACTGAGTGGCATGGTCCTTCTACCGCGGCTGGGTGGCGCTCACATGTGCCACCTGATCCGTACTCACCATCGTCTTTTCAGAGAGATAGGCATGGGCATAAGAGGGGTCGTCTGAACCCATAGCGAACATGTACTAACGCTTTTAGTTTTCAGTGTGTTACATTCAAAATTTAGTAGATGCATTATTTTTTGGATTAAATTGTGCTCGGTTGTTTTGAGATATGTAAATGCAGTTAATTAGGTTCTCGGCGATCTCATAGTTTGAATGGTCAAAATGAATCATGCAGCCTGCTTGACCGTGCAACTTTCTGTGACAACAGCTTGCTCAACCTTGTAGCTTTCTGTGACAACAGCCTAATCGAGTTTTCACATCAATTTTTCCATCTTTTCAGCATTCCATAAAAAAGACTGCAGAAAGCTCTTATCACATCCCATATTAATATCACTATTCAACTTTAATTTATTAGATCCGTCTTGCTCTTAACTAATACAAATTTTAAGACTAAATACTAATAAAAATTAAAAATTCATAATTAAATTTACTAGATTTCTTATATATTTTTATTATATGTATGTATATATATATACACACACACATATACATACATATATATATATATGTGTGTATTTATATGTTTATGTGTGTGTCTATGTGTATGTGTATGTGTGTGTAAAATATATGTCTATGTGTGTGTATTTATATGTCTATGTGTGTGTCTATGTGCATGTGTATGTGTATGTGTATTTATATGCAGAAACCCTTGTTCCACTTGTCGAGTGTTGTACCCTCGACAGGGAAATGGATATTAAAAACCTCAGCTCCTTTAGGGCATTTAAAGCCTCTAGCCCAACTGGTTAGCACCCCCCGTTCACACGTAGTTGGCCTCGGTTCGAATCCCCACTCCCGCATTTTACAGCTATTTTTGGCTTGTCGAGTGCTGGGAACTCGACAAGCCCCTGGTCGTGGTCGTTGTCGAGCATTGGGTGTGCGACACGCTGGTCGCACACGACATCAAGCTTGTCGAGCTCCCAGTGCTCAACAGGCTGACGTGGCGGCTCTGTTTTGTAAATTCTTACAACTGTGGGTCACTTTTGTAATTCTTTTTTTAATCTGGGTTATTTATAAAAAAAAACTTCTACTTTTGAGATTGTCGTAAGGTAGCAATAAGAAAAAGAATAAAATATTTTCAAAAAGCTACAATAAATAAAATTCTACCTATTTGGTAAACTAATGTTGGTGTTAGTTCTTGTATAATTTAGTGGCAACCCAATGTACCAAAATAGTTTGGATTGGAGATTTTGCTATTAATTCCACGGTGATCAAAATAATATTCACAAAATCATTATTTTTTACGATTACTCTATAACAAATATAAATTAAAAAAATCTCTCAAACAAATAAATTAACAAACCAGATCGAAAAACTTGCCTTTTTTAGCCCACTGCACTCCCAATCGCAATAACGTGAGAAACTTTGACTCAAGCTCGAAAATATTCAAGGATGTAAGTTCAAAGTTGAACAATTGTTTACACCCATATTACTTTGTACACCTCACCAAAATAAGCAGCCTAATAATATTCGGAATATCTCTATATACCTGCTCTTCTATATATAAAGAGTACAAACTCCTTAATTTTTAGCATAAATTAAATTCTAATATGATTTGCATCAAAAATAATTTTTCGCTAAATCACATTCACAACTTTTATATACAAATAAGATTGTTCAATTATATTTAGTGATATTATTAGAGTGAGCATGTGCCACAGGGCAACTACACCCTGCAAAAGAACAAAAAGAAGAACAAAAATCTTGTTATGTCATGATCGACACATGACATCTATTCTCTCCATTTTCATAAGGTACTAAAAATCTCCCGATTTAGTATAAATGAAGTTTGATATTGCTGACACCACATGGAGTCTTGGACAAATTAGTGAATCCACAATAATAACTAGTTTAAATAACAGTCTTCAAATATGCAACTGAGAAGAAGTAAAATGGACTCTGGGAACATAACAAAATAGTGCCTTCATTACATAATATTTCTACTAAAAGAAGTTCTAAAAATAGATCTTTACAGTATTTTCTTTCTTCCATGGGTGGACCAAAATGGATTCATAAACTAACATCACAACCTCATGTATTTAGCCAAATAGGATTGTAGAGCCAACGTCATGGTTATGGTGTCACTTGCTAGGTCTATTGTCTTTCCAGTAAATTTGATTCTTATATCTATTTATTTTCTTCTATTATTATGGGGTGTAGAATTTTGAGTGAGACGATTAGAGTTAGTTTTTTTTTTCAAATAATACTTGAAACCAACCCACTTTGGTGAGAATTGAATGGTTGAGGTTAGTTTCTTCTCTTTTTGTGTATCTTTCTGTGTTCTTTCTCTATAACTTATGTGACTATTTCTTACACAAGTATTTTTGTCCATAGTCATAATGAACACAAATTGGCACAAAGAGATGGAATATATAAGTCACATTCGAATTAAACTTATAACCTTCCACACAACATCAAATAGTGCTAACAACGTAAGCTATTGCATGCTTCATTGGATTACGGATTTGGAATCCTAAATACTTGCCCTGTGGCTTTAGCTCCTATTTTTGTGTTGGGTTTGTTCCAAGTAAAAGTTCTACATAGTCTTTTTTGAAATTTTTAATAAAGATAATTATGTAATAAAAAATGTCAAATCTCGTATAGATGGCCACTTGAAATTGAAGAAAATGTTATATTCATTAAATACGTGAGGCTTAGGGTTTGAACGAGAAACACTGATCAACACTTTGATTTTAGAAATTTTTTTTCTAAGAATCATAAATGACCCATAAAGTAAATTTTATAAACGATTAGACCATCTGATGAAAATAACTCTAATATACGGATTGCAACCGGTGCAAAGAATAAAAAATATTTTTTCACACCACATCAGCATATAAAACTATGCCTGGTAGCTTGCATTTGCATAAAAAAAAGCATATGGTCCTCAGTACCTTGTGTCATGTGCCGCACACATCTCTCATTTTCAACCTCTTTCGCCAACATAGATCTAAAAAATTAGGATCCACTTGAAACAAGATTTTTAAAATAGTCCACACAATCAAAGAAAGAGGATGATTTTTTTAACAAATTTAAATATGTAAACTCCACCTATCAATCTCTACTATAATTTTTCTTAGAACTCATGCATTCAGGTGGGAGGAGTTAAGAAAAAACCACAATGATATGACATCCTTAACTCCCTCAGCTAAGTGAGAATTGGAGGGCAAATACAACTTGTAGACAAGATTGGGTGCCGAGCAACAAGAAAATAATTTTTTAGTCCAACTTAGAGGAGAGGGAAGGTGAGAAGCGTCCAAATTTGCTGCTACCCGAAGCACATAGGAGAGACTGTAAATGCATGTGTTTAGACTGTCTCCAATAGACTTGACTCTTGTTTGACTCTTAAACAAAATAAATATTCCCTGCCACGTATATGAGAACCATTCCTAACCATCAAGCAAGAGTCAAATCTCCAACAGTTTGACTCTTAGTATAAGCTCCACACTCTTAACCACCAAGCAACCACCAAATAAGAGCTAAGTACTCCAATGACTTGACTCTTGCTTGTTTTTGTATGATTTGACAATTATATACTCAATGAATTTGTATTAATTCATGAATTTTAATATTAGTAATATATTAACATCTTACTTACAAAATTAAATTCAACATTTGCGATCAAAAAATAAATAATGAAATTTTGGATTTAAAAATTGCATATGACAAAAAAAATAGATATTAAAATTCAAATAGTGGTACATGACATCATTACGAAATACACTAAAATTAAATTTGGAAATAAATGCCTACTACGAAATTCGATAAGATACTACTCGTCGGCGTTTCCTCTGAAACGTTGCCAAATGTGCTCGATCAAGTCTCTTTTTAGTTGCGTGTGTGTAGGTTGAGTAATGATGGCAGCATTTCTTCGAAGTATATCTTCGAATAAAGGCATACCCCTAATGTGGATCACAGGCGGTACTACCGTGGATGTGCCCGGATGATCATTGTAGTCGTAGTTCTCGGTATTGTCATCGCGTTCGTCCTCTATGATTATGTTGTGCAAGATGACGCAAGCCTGTATGATCTTCACGAGGGTTGACTGTCTTCAAAATCTTGCCGCACTGTACACAATGGCAAACTGAGACTGTAGGACTCCAAAAGACCGTTTAACATCTTTTCTTGCTCCTTCTTGATGCTGTGTGAACAACCTGGTTTTTGCCGTCAATGGGAGCGGTACCGTCTTTACAAAGACAGCCCATTCCGGGTATATACCGTCGGTGAGATAATATCCCATATTGTACTGCCGACCATTAACAGTGTACTCAACACGAGGGGCTCGCCCTTTCAGTACATCAGTGAACAATAGTAATTAATTCAGTACATTGATGTCATTGTTGGAGCCTGCCACACCAAAAAAAGCATACCATATCTAGAGATCATAAGAAGCCACCGCTTCAAGTATGATCGTCGGGACTCCATAATCTCCACGCGTAAATTGTCCCTTCCATGCTACTGGGCAGTTTCTCCATTCCCAGTGTATGCAATCAATACTTCCCAGCATACTCGGAAAGCCACAAGCCTCTCCTTGTTGCAACAAGTGGTGGATATCTTCGATGGTGGGGCTGCGAAGATATTACTCACCAAACTTGTCGATGACGCCTTGCACGAAGTGCTCCAAACGTTCAATCGCTGTGGACTCCCCTATCCGCACGTACTCGTCGACGGCATTAGCGGGGCCACTATATGTTAGCATATGCATCGCTGCAGTGCACTTCTGTAAAGGGGAGAGTCCACAGCCATTAGTGGCATCCCTTCTTTCAGTGAAACAAGGGGACCACTCACCAAGCGCTTTGATAATACGAACAAAGAGGGGTCTCCCCATCCGAAATCGCCGACGGAATATACTATCGGGGTAAACCGGAGAGTCGGAGAAGTAGTCCGCGACGAGTCATAGATGGCCATCTTCGCGGTCTCTGTCAACATATCTCCTATTGTTGCGTCGGCGACGTCCACAGGACGAAGCAGCATCAAATCGGACATACAGATCGGCGATAATACGATCTTCCTCCTTCATGAAGTCCACCAAGAAATTCTCTATTTTGCTAATGGCATCCTCCTCAGGGCTGTTTGTGCTCGAACTAGAGCTAGATGACATTTTATGAGTGGTTGCGAAAAGTGAGTTTGTGGAGTGCTATGCTATTTTGCAAGAGAAGTTAGATTGTGAGGAGAACATTCTGAGGGGGGTTGAATATATAGACAAGGAGTCCAACGGCTATATTCGAATGGGTAGGTTGAAACGGTTAGTTTCGAACGATTATATTTCAACGGCTAGTTTCGAACTGCCATATTCCAACGGCTAGTTTCAAACGGCTATATTCCAACGAATAGTTTCAAACGGCTAGTTTTCAACGGCTACATTCCAACGACTATATTCCAACGGCCATATTCTAACAACAATGCTAAATTTAATTCATGCATTGATTAATAAAGCATCGTACATAGATTGACAAAGAAAAATACATGGTTGGCTATCCTAAGTAAATTCAAAACATCAATACTAATCTTGGTCCTCCAGGGCTTTAAGTTTTTCTCTTATCATCTTTATGCCTACCGCATACTCCTCTTTTTGATCGTCGTCCATGGTGGATTTGTCAATGCCCACCATTCTCGAGTATGCCTTGTACAAGACAGACTTTTCCTTTGACTTCCCCAGGCTACGCAATAATTCGGACACACGAACTGCGTCCTTCCTTTTTTCGACACGGTCATTGATATGCACATGCCTTGCCTTAAGATGCGTGTATGTAGTTTGATCCCAATCTTCTATCGTAGGAGAAATTCGTGAATAATTGCGAGTTGTGATCTTGACGAAGGGGAGGCTAACCACTATCAAACATGCAACCATAAACCTCACAATCACAAAACCACTCCTCAATTGGTTATCAACCGAGCAAAGCTTGGTTGACCTGTTCACGAAGAACAACTCAAGCAAATCAATAAAGAAAAGCAAGAGCAACAGCGGAAGGATAACACTCAATTATCTAAATTATGAGTTGAACATTGAGACTCTGAATTGTACAAGTCGGCAAAGGCACGAGCATACAATCTGTATATCAACGAAGTCTGCCTAAATCTAAGACCATGCCTTCTCTTTTGTAGAGGATGCGTGCCTACAAAGATAGAATGGTGTCCACAAAGAGTACAAACTCCCTCACATGTAACAACAAGAAAATAACAATCATTAGGCAATATCATTTGTTTTGTAATTAAATAATTAATTTGCCCAAGAAATGAATTCACCTGAAGTTCAAGACGACACGCATGCGCTCGAGTTAAGACATGTGGGTGAGTGTTTGTGATGTCCTCATCATACTCCCCTTCTTGAAAGACTCGTTCTTGACTCTTGCCCATCATTCTCACCCAAGTATGGAGATAAATCAGCAACATTAAATGTATCACTCACTCCATAGTCCTCAGGTAGCTCCAATTGGTAAGCATTATCATTGTCTTGGCAAGAATCTTGAATTGACCATCACCTCGTTGCATAAGTTTAGACTAGCACTGTTTTGGAAAATGATCATGACGCAAATGCAACCAAACTAGATCTCCCTCTTCGAACACAACTTCCTTTCTGCCTTTATCCGCATGCTTCTTATATTGAAGTTGCATCTTCTCAATATTTTCTTTGGTCGTCTCATGTATCTTATGAATCATGTCAGCACGCTGTTCCGCATCAATATTACCTCGTTCGGAAGGCGGTAGAGGTAACAAATCAATTGGTGCAGTAGGTTTAAATCCATAGACGACCTCGAACAGACAAAACTTGGTAGTAGAGTGCACTACACGGTTGTATGCGAATTCAATGTGTGGTAAACACTCCTCCCAAAGCTTCAAATTTTGCTTCAGAACAGCCCGTAGCATGGTACCAAGTGTTCGGTTGACGACCTTAGTCTGGCCATCAGTCTAGGGATGATAAGTCATTGAAAACAACAGCTTCGTTCCAAGATTCCTCCAAAGTGTCCTCCAAAAGTGACTCAAAAATTTGGTATCACGATCAGAAACAATTGTCTTCAGCATTCCATGGAGATGAACAACCTCGCTGAAAAATAAATCAGCAATGTGGGTAGCATCATCGCTCTTATGACAAGGTATGAAATGAGCCATTTTAGAAAACCTATCAACGACAACAAAGATATTACCTCTACCCGTCTTAGTCCTTGGTAATCCCAACACAAAATCCCTAGAAATATCCTCCCAAGGTACTTTTGATATAGTAAGAGGCATATATAAACCATGTGGGTTTAAGCGAGACTTAGCTGCTTGACAAGTAGTGCATTGTCGTACGTAGCGTTCAACATATCGCTTCATCTTTGTCTAGTAGAAGTGGGTGGCCAAAACATCTTCGGTTTTGCGTATCCCAAAATGTCCCATCAATCCTCCGCCATGAGCCTCCTGCAACAACAAAAGACGAACAAAACTCGCGGGAACACAAAGCTTGTTAGCTCTAAATAAATAACCATCATTCAATACATATCGAGCCCAACATCTTCCTTCTTTACAATTCATATAAATGTCTTTGAAATCCAAATCAGTTGAATACAATTCTTTCAAACTCTCTAACCCAAGAATTTTGCAATCAAGTTGGGACAGCAAGATGTAACGTCTAGACAATGCGTCAGCAACTAAATTATCTTTACCTTTCTTATATTTGACAACATACGGAAAGGTTTCAATAAATTCAATCCACTTAGCATGTCTACGACTCAACTTACTTTGGCTATGAATGTGCTTGAATGCTTCATGATCTGAATGTATGACAAATTCTTTTGGCCATAGGTAATGTTGCCATGTTTCTAACACTCTAACCAATGCATACAATTCCTTGTCGTAAGTTGAGTGGTTTAAAGTTGGACCACTAAGCTTTTCACTGAAATAAGCAATGAGTTTGCTATCTTGCATGAGAACACCCCCAATTCCAATACCACTAGCATCACATTCTATTTCAAAAGTTTTATGAAAATCAGGAAGTTGTAGATGTGGTGCATTGGTCAACTTATCTTTCAATGTGTTGAAAGTGTCTTCTTGCGCCTGTTCCCACTTGAAAGGCATGTTCTTAGTCAGCATATTGAGTGGGCCGGCGATCGTACTGAAATCTTGTACAAACTGGCGGTAGAAACCAACAAGTCCATGAAAACTCCGCACTTATGTGACTGTTGTAGGTGTAGGCCATGCTCGAATTGCTTGCACCTTTTGTTCATCCACCTCAATGCCCTGTGCAGTCACAACAAAACCAAGAAACACAACTCGATCTGTGCAGAAGGTGCACTTCTCAAGGTTAGCAAACAAACGTGCCTTTCTCAAGACAGCAAAAACTTGGCGTAAATTCTCCAAATGATCATCGAATGTCTTGTTGTAGATCAAGATGTCATCAAAGTAAACCACCACAAAGTGACCGATAAAAGCACGCAACACTTCGTTCATTAAGCGCATAAATGTACTAGGTGAATTAGTAAGACCAAATGGCATGACCAACCATTCATATAATCCAAATTTAGTCTTAAAAGCAGTTTTCCATTCATTACCTAGTTTCATTCTAATTTGGTGGTATCCACTACACAAATCGACTTTAGAAAAGATGGTCGAACCACTCAATTCGTCAAGCATATCATCTAACCAAGGAATCGGATGACAATAACGAACAGTGATATTGTTAATAGCTCAACAATCTATTCACATCCTCCATGACCCATCCTTTTTAGGCACAAGTAAAACAGGAATAGAACAAGGACTTAAGCTTTCGCGTACATACCCTTTGTCCAGCAGTTTTTGTACCTGGCGCTGAATTTCTTTGGTCTCTTCTGGATTGGTGCGATATGGAGGTCGATCGGGCAAGGGTGCCCCTGGAATGAGTCGATTTGATGCTCTATCCCTTGCAATGGTGGCAGCCCTGCAGGTATCTCGTTTGGAAAAACGTCCTCAAATTCCTGCAGTAAAGAAACAATCGAAACGGGCAAAGTAGAGGGTAAAGCATTAGTAGAAAAGAGAGCATCTTTGTACACAAGCACAAAGCACTCTTGGGGATGGGTTTCAAGCTCTCGCATCTCATGTTTGGTGGATAACAGAACCTGTCCCTTAACCTGAACCTCTCTTTTCTTTTCACTCTTTTCTTTGTTTTCTCTCAATTTGGTTTGGTGGCTCTCACTCCCCGATTTGTGACTCTCACCCATCTCTCTTTCTTTTCTCTCACGCTCAGCCCTATCTAAATCATCTTTGAGAATTTCATCCAGAGACATTGGAACCAGTGAAACCTTCTTGTTGTTGTGCACAAAAGAGTACTTATTGGAACGCCCATGATGTGTTGTATCCTTGTCGTATTGCCATGGTAGTAATGCATAAGCTTGCATCGGTACCACATCACAGTCCACAAAGTCAGAATAGGAACCTACAGAGAAGTGGACACGTACCATCGCGGTCACCTTCAACTTGCCACAAGAATTGAACCATTGAATGTAGTATGGCTGCGGGTGTGTTTGTGTGCACAAGCCGAGCTTTGCGACCATCCCTGAACTGGCAATGTTGTTGTAGCTTCCACCATCAATGATGACTTTGCATGAGTGCTTCATGATCACAAACTTTGATTGAAATAAATTGTGGCACTGCCCGCGCTCTGCCTTCTCCATCTGCGACCTAAGAGCACGTTGAACAATAAGGCTAGTATGACCAGTGTCAAAGGTGATCTCCTTTGTGTTAGAGCCTAACTTGTCCGGTTGCTCCTTGTGGTTCGATTCTTCTTTGACCTCACTGGCCGATGTATACTCTCCATCATCCCGGACGATGAGGACACGCTGATTTGGGCAATCACGCATGTAATGCCCGATCCCTTTGCATTTGAAGTACTCTATCTCCCTTGTTCTTCCTGTAGAAGTGACTGATGATGAACTTTTGGGGGGAACAGCAGTGGTCGTCTTCGAATCAGCGACCTTGGATGGTGAAGTAGTAGGGCGGCTAGCAGATTGCACTCAACCAGTGGATGCAGCAGCTCTGCCAGCAGGTGTCGCACTCTTTTGCAGTGAAGTAGTGCTCTTCCAAGGTGTGGTCACACTAGGATAGCTTCGACCAATTTTGTTGTAGCTTGGTCATTTCTCTTGTACTTGCCTCTCAGCTTTGCATGCGTATTGAAACAGCTGATCCAAAGAGGTGTAAGTATGAAAATCAAGGATGTCTTGTATCTCACGATTCAATCCACCCAAGAATCTGGCCATCTTTGCATTCTCCTCCTCCTGCACATTAGCATGAAGCATGCCTACTTGTAGCTCTTGATAGTAGTCTTCCACAGATTTGCTACCATGGTTCAATCTCTGAATTCTATTAAGCAAATCTCTCTCAAAATAAGCGGGTACAAATCTGGACCTCATCAAGCGCTTCAGGTCGTACCAAGTGTGAGGAGCTCTATCTCTTTGGCGGACTTGACTCCAAACAGAAGAATAATCAACAAATTCACTTGTGGCGACACGTACTCGGCGATCTTCTGGATGTAGGTGACAACTGAATTTTTTTCAACGAGCAGTTCCCAATCAAGATATGCTTTTGGATTACACTTCCCATCAAAGCTAGGGACAGTAAACTTCATCTTTCCCAAAGCATCATCCCTTCTGTCTTCCTGGCGGTGACGTGTATATGCTCCCATGCCTTGGCGGTTTCGTGCAAGTCGTTGTTGATCAGGATCCAAAACGACTTCCTCATTGTCAGCCACATAATGATCATGTATGTCATCATTGGCGGCTTCCTGGAATGCGGTGTTCAAGTTCGCCCTTGGTTGACATGGAACAGCAGCCACACCATGATTATTGGCTTCGATTGGACCTCGAGGGAATTGAGGTGGTGCGTGTTGTCATGGCGGTGTCCGCTCAATTTGCTCAAGTCGAACGTCCATCTCGTCAAGATGATTCTCCAAGATGGTCAAACGAGGAACGATCTATTCGTTGCTCGAAGTGACCCTACAGGGCTTGAGATCGCGGAGACGACGGGAGCACTAGTGGTTAATCTATGCTCTCCTCAACATCAGGATCACTTTCATGCCATGAACCTCGTGAACCCTTTGATCCTGCCATGGTTAGTGAAAACAAGAAACACAAAAATTTCCTACCAACTACTGAATGTATGTGGCACTCTCAACCTCACCAACCTTACCAAGTGAAACTCTTACCCCTCTTAATGTTTGTGACCAGCTAGGTCGTGATAACCAGAAAAGGAGATAATTACAGCGATTGCAATGTGAGGTACGCGCAGACCAATGGTGAATATGTGGAGTGGTAGGTTGGGAAATATTATGTGTATCAAAGGAAAGCAATTAGTTATCTCCGAAATTGTGAAATGGAATAATAGTTCACATGAGTACTAGTCCTAATTGCTAATCAAACAATGAAAGGTTTGGCTTCTAGCAACAGGCTATAGTACTTCACAAGATTTTCCTTTTTCTTTGCTTTGACTGAATACTCTTTTTTTTTTTCTGAACTCTCTTGCCTCCTTTTGGTATGTTTGTTTTAGGATTCACAGCAAGATGTCAACTATTAAACTCAGTAGCAAAGACTCAATCTAACTTGGATTTTCGGCCAAGAAAATTAAAACCAGCAACTGGACATGACTCAATGGAACGACAACTCATTTAAGCAAACTGAAAATAATAGATTGAAAGCAACAATGGGTTAGGAAACTTTTTATTTTTGTTTGGCAATTTTCTGGACTCTAGGTAAAAAAATCAAACAACTAAACTAGGGATAAATGAATTCCTACCGGCAACATGAGCTCTGATACCAACTGATCTGCACACGCCTCGCCTTAAGATGCATGCATATAGTTTGGTCCCAATCTTCCGTTGTAGGAGAAATCCGTGGATAATTGTGAGATGTGACCTTGACGAAGGGGCGGCTAACCACAATAAAACACGCGACTAGAAACCTCACAACCGCTAAGCCACTCCTCAATTGGTTATTAACCGAGCAAAGCTTGGTTGACCTGTTCACGAAGAACAACTCAAACAAATCAATAAAGAAAAGCAAGAGCAACAGCGGAAGGATACCACTCAATAATCTGAATTATGAGTTGAACATTGAGACTCCGAATTGTACAAGTCGGCAAAGGCACGAGCATACTGGATGGTGTCTACAAAGATAGAAGGTTTAAAAATAGAATTCTAAACTAATTTGAAACATAATAGAATCGTAACAAACTATAAAAAGAAAATCCCGAGCTAATTTTCACGGATCCGAATAGGACTCTTTCCCCTCATGTACTTGCCATTGTTTTGGGTCTCCTGGCTGCATATGATGTCAGAATTCAATGATGCTTGATGTGTTGGAAAGCTCTTTCGATTACCTTTCCAACAAGTGCTCACACAACCTACTTGGAAATTTGTACTGAAATTGGCACTTGGTTGAAGTTGTTGAACAGTCAAGCTTGATCGGCAGACTGGATGGTCCTCAGGTTATGACCATGGGTCCTCAAGTATGGTCGGCTGCGACCATGTGCCGATCATGGGCTACGACCTTGAGCCTTTCTAACCGAACACAGAGTTCTTCTGATCAATGAAGGAAAGTGTTCATTCTTTCTTGGCTAAGAGCTGGATCAACAACTTCATCAAAAACTCCCTCACATGTAACAAAAGGCAAAGAACAATCATTAGAAAATATCATTTGTTCTGTAATTAAATAATTAATTTTCCCAAGAAACGAATTCACCTGATGTTCAAGACGACACACATGCGCTTGAGTTAATATATGTGGGTGGGTGGTCGTGATGTCCTCATCAGTCATGGTGATTGTTGATGAAGGCATCAAGATCCTCTTGCATTGCCGCCGTAGAATCCTACACTGCATCAATTTTTCTCTTACCTTTGCACTTCGCCTTAGCTGTGTTTCGTCCTTCTGGCTGTGTCTCTACTGGTGACACATTATCATTGTTCGACGATGACGTGTAGGTGCCCGACTCAGACAAGCTGCTTCTTTTGTTGGCGGCATCAATGTAGACTGTGGACCACTTAGGTTGCTTGTGAACTGCCGTCCACTAGTGATCTAAGACGAACGGATGACCCATCTCCGTCTTGTACATCTCATGGGCCTGCGCCATGAGTTTGTCGTTGGAATGACCGCTAGCGTAGACATCTTTCAACCGGAGCCAAACACCATTAAATTGGACGACTTTTTTATTGCTGCGTTGCCAGTGGTCCTTGCAGTGTTTGGTCTCCCTTCTCCTGTTTGTCGGGACCGTGTCGTTGAATGCCGCTATGACATTTGCCCAGTACATATCGCACTTCCTATTGTTTCCATCAATAGGATTAAGCGAATTGCTGAGCCATGAACTAATTTGTGTGTTGCCAAAAAAATATTGAATAACGATGTGGAATGTAAATACATTTCCCTCATAGTACTCCTGTACCAAAATCACTGACATATCAGTTTTATGTCATCATCGATGGACCACGGTAAGCGCTTCATCTTTCGGCTAGCATCGATGGCAGCATTGGTGTTGGTGCCATTGATGACAACTCGGGCTGCTAGATCAGGTGGAGCAGAGTCTGGAGTGCCGTTGTCGGAGACAGACGCAGAGTGCGGTTGAGGTGGGGAAAACTGCCCACAGGCCTGCGGCATACCGATAAAATGAAAATTTTGGCTATACTGTGGGGGCGGTGGAATTGTGTGGCCTTGTGGTCGATAGGGATGATAATTTTGGTTGTACTGTGGATACGGTTGGTAATTCGGTGGATACGGTTGGTAAGTCGGTGGCTGCGAAAAACTGGGTTGCTGTTGGGTGTTTGGGTTTTTGGTGCTTTCGCCGGGAGAATGGGCTGAGCCAAGCCAGTTAATGAAACCGCCAGGTGGATTAGAATCCATGTCGGATTTTTAAAAAAATTTGCAAGGATTTTGGAAGAATTTGGAATGGGTTTTGTTGTAGATGGATGGAGATTTTTGTGTGAAAATGGCTCAAAACATGCCCTTTATACAGGAGAGGATTGCCAAAATTTTCTCTGATTTTTGGGAATTTTTTAGATTTTTTGGGATTTTTTAAGCCCAAAAAACATTAAAAAAAGATCTAACGGCTATTTCTGATGGCCACTTTTTGTTACACTGACAAGTGGGCCATGGCCAAAAAATCATCCAACGGTCGTTTTTATGCTTTCCCGCGGTTTACATGTGGGCCAACAGAAGTTGGACCCCACACGTCATTCTCTTTGGGCCATTAAATCTCCCCTGCGCAACACAATTCATAGTTTAAATGCCATCCAATCGGCCGTTTTTAGCCCTTAATTCAATGACATGTGGGCCCTAAAACACGTGGACCCACCGGTCAGCGAGTAGAGCGCATCTCGGGCGTGTGGACGTACTCAACGAGGCAACACACTCACGCGGGCTGTGAGTACGGCGGGCCCCATGACCTCGAAATATATGCCACACCACTTTAATATACTCTGTGCAATTGACGTGTGGGGCCATAAATTATGAGACCCAGCTGTCGACGTGTTGGATCATTTTTTTTGTGGTGCACGTGCAACCTGACACGGGCACGAGACTCATTGCGGTGGGGCCCACGCCATTTATGCCGTTTACACTGGAACCTAGCACACATTCTATAACATGTGGGCCTTTTAATTTTCGGGACCCACCTGTCAAATTAATTATTTTGCGGGTACATTCGGCCGATCGTTTTCTCGGTGGGGCCACAAACCATGTCCGCTCGAGTCTCCTTCCCCTCCAACGGTGACGCTGCACTCGCCGCGAGCTCAACTCTCGCTCATGTCCGCCCATAGCACGCGGCTGTCCCATCGCGCCGAGAAAACGGCGAGCAGTCCTCCGCCGCCATCGATGCGAACCAGGCCTAATGTCGCCGTTGGAGGGAAAGGAGTATGGGTCTCATAGTAAAGAAAAAATAGTTTTTACTAATGTCTCTCATTGGTTGTTTGGCATTGAAGTTGTCGTTAAAACTATCTCACAATGCGAAGTGTTTGAAAGGAGAAATGTGTCACATGTGTGAAAAATTAAACACTTTAATAACTTGATTTCTGAAGAGATTTTTAAAGAAGAGAGTAACAAAGAAATATTTGTTTATTCATTAGAGAGAGGAAACAGGTCAGAGAAGACTCAGCATATAAATTGAGAAGGCAGCCAACAAAAAAAGACGTTGCGTCTACTGCTTGCCAGGGTGTCACTGCCTGCTCATTGTCGAATAAAAAATAATTTTTCCCTCATGTGGCAGGCATGCACTGACTGACTTGGTTTTTACACATTGGAGGTAGCTTAAGAAGCACAAGATTCATTTGTTATCTATTGGATTGAAAGAATAAATCATTGAGATATAGTTATAATCTATATCAAAAAGTTATATGAGTCATATTTGATAATTGTGCTTATATTTTTGCTGTTGGGGGAAATCTCCACGGGATCAAGTCCTGGTAAGAGGTAAGATTCCCGGGCGCCGCCATTTGCCCAGGGACAAGGCCCTCGGTGGCTTGTCCCGGGCGCCGCCTTTTGCCCGGGAACAAGGCCCCCCAGTGGCTTGTCCCAGGCGCCGCCATTTGCCCGGGGACAAGGCCCCCTGGTGGCTTCTCCCGAGTCACGTGGGGATCACGCGAGAAGCGCCTCGGGAAATGGCGGACACCTGTCAAGCATCCAAGGCTCCTGACCGGAAGAAGGACGCTAGTGCCCCCCGGTCCAACGGTGGCTAGTGGGGTAGTTTACTCTTTTTGCATCTTTTGGGCCTATATAAGCCCTTGTAACCCTTCATGTGAGGAGGACAATTCATTTTTTACTCTAATAGACAATCAAACAGGCGTGATTCAGAGCCATCTCTCCCCCGAGAGAGCTCCCCTAGCCAACGTCAGTTCGGAGCACGTTGACAGGACTAGGGCCTCCACTGAGATCCGAACCTGTATAAACCTTCGTGTCATTCGCTGTGTTTGCCCGACGGGAGACGACCGGTCGCGCGGTCAGCTCGCGTCGTCTTTTCTTCGCTAGGAACTTCAACAAAACCTGCCGAGGTATTCGCAATACCACGACAGTTGACGCCGTCTATGGGGACTCGTGACGAATCGCCATGGCTCCCCCAAGAACGAGGACTCGCACCCTTCCCGGTCCCGGTGACCCGGCGCCACCCCTCCAAAGCGCGACCGTCCCGGCGCTACCGCCCGGACACGGCCAAACCCAGGTACCACCTTTAACTCTCCCGGTAATTTCTGGCGGACAGGGCTCCGGGTCCAACCCGACGACCTTGGACGCTCCCGGGGGGATTGGCTTTCCCCCGGTGGCTCCACCAACTTCCCGGGACGCACTACTCGAAGCTCTGGTGGAGGGCTAGCTCGGTGCCTAGCGCTCAATGGACGAGCTCCTCCGCGTTCTGGAGCGGCCACCGGGGACTTACCGTTCATGGGGGCAATGCCCCCGTTTATGGGACATCCGGTGGCCCCTCCACTCCTCGGAGGTGAGGTCGCTCCCGGGGCTTGTAGTCCCACTGGGGGTTACGCTCCGGCGGGCCCGTCATCTGGGGCCTTTCCGACCTCAAGGGCGTTTCCGGGGCCGGGGACTTACCCCATCCCCGGGGTCTTCCCCATGCCAATGGTTCACTCCGCGCCAGGGGCACTCCCTGGACCGGACGCCGGCCTCTCCCCGCTGGTTATGCTCGTCGTTCCGAAGGTGGCCCGCCGGGCGACTCCCGCGTTGTCGCCGGACCTTCCCCAGCAGGGCCCCCGCTCTTCAGTTCCGGACGGTACTACCGGGGACCGCCCGGTAATGAATTCCACCCACGCCCCGGCTGCGCCTCCCGCACCGGCAGTCGACGCGCATGAGCTCCCTCCTCCCCCGGGGCCGCCCCCGAGGGCTCCCCCGGTGGATCAAGTCGGCTTCACCCGGGAGAAGGTTGAGAAAATGCGTACCACCAACTCCGGGGAGGAGCCTCCCCCGGGTCGTGGACGGGGGGAGCCCCACTCTCACCCTGGCCGGGGAAAGAGACCCGCCGAAGAACCAACTGCCCCGAGGAGATGTCCGGACGTCCTGGAGGTCAGCTCCACCAACCCAGAGGAAAAGCGGCGCTATCGCCATGATGGCGGACCTCTTGGGCCCCTTCCCGACTCCGACAACGAGCACGCGTCCCCTGTCAAAGGGGACAGCGACCGGGACTCTCCCCAGGTGGTGGAAGGGGCTAACTAGCCGTTGTGCCACAGACTCCGGTGCATTCGATGGCTGCGGCCTTACCATCCCTTACGAGTTTGTACAGCTATATTCCACAGCCATTTCGATGGCTGGGGGGACGAGACAGTTCAGTGTAACGTCTTCCCCCTCTATCTGACCTGGATTGCCCGCTCGTGGTTTTACAACTTGAAGGCCGGCTCCATCAAGCCCTTCGCGTAGCTCAAACGTGAGTTCTGTGCAAACTTCCAGGGGAACTATGTGTGTCCCCTGGATTCCTCGCAGCTGTACACCGTCCGGCAGAGGACAGGGGGGACCATCCGCAGCTTCTTCAAGCGCTTTGCTTAGGTCAAGAGCAAAGTAGCTCACGTCCCTGACTCCACAGTCATTGAGGCATGTAAGAGCGGGATCCTCCCCGGGGAGCTCCACCGGAGACTCTCCCGAAGCTGCCCCTCCTCCGCCGACGAGCTCTTCACCGTGCTCGAGAAGTACGCTCGGGTGGAGGAGGATGACCTCTAGAAGAAGAACCAGGGGGCCCTTGCCCCTGTAGACCGGGGGGCCAGGGACCCCCTCAGACGCCCCAAGGGGGGCAATCGTAGCGAGCCAAGGCCTCGGGACACCTTTGTCCTCGAGGGCGGAGGCGGCTCGCGCGATGCCTCCAAGGGCAACCGCCCCTTCCCGAAGCCGAAAGGTCGTGGGGGAGGGCAGTCGTCCCGCGGTCGCGAAAGCCCCGCAGTAGGAGGCAGGGAAGGCCTGTGGTGTACCTTCCACAAGTCCAATACCCATGCCACCCGGGAATGCCACCAATTGCTCCAACAATTCACCGCATTCCTTGACCAATATTGGCAGGGGGACACTCCTGCCTCCTTGCCCCCTCAGCCGGCCTTACCTGCCCTTCCTGCCCCCGCGGGGGGACAGCAGGGACAAGCGCGGGAAGGGGAGCCGTCAGAGCCTCTCCTCTTCCAAACCTCCCAAAGACATGTTGATGAGTACATCACCCCTAACGATGCGTCCATTCTTCCAACACCCGTTGTGCAAGGACCAATAACAAGGGCACGTGCACGTCAACTAAATCACCAGGTGAGCTCGTTTCTTAATACACGAGAGAATATTGACAAGAGCGAGTTACTACCTAATAATATTGTGCTTGTGCTCAGGAATCATGGTGTTGATCAGCGAGGGTGTCACTTTGCGCCAAGACGGGTCGGGAATCAAGTCTACCGCGAGCTGGAGTCCGGGTCAGCCACGGCGGAGCAGCCTGTCTTCAAACGGGCGTAGCAGATGCATACAAACTCCGTTTGGGGCGTTCAAGTACATTACGGAGAATCCCTCGACAAGACCTTTCCAACGGATCTGGTCCCACGTCCAAAATCCTTCTGAGTCAATCACAATCGTCAAAACAAGTGGAGACCAATTTCTGTTGGGCCGTGCGGTGCTGCGTCACCTGTCTATTGGGCCTCGGCCCGTGTATCCCGCGTGGGGGGTGCGCCCCAAACCTTAGACGCCACCCCTCTCGCATATTAAAACCTCATAGCCATCCTTGTTAGACTCGGGTTTTGCTTAGAATTTTCTGCTGTCGCAGTTCACTGTCTTTCGGTTTGTGGAACCCCAACACTTCGTGATCTTAATACATACTTGCAATTCGAGATTGCTTCTTCTGTGTTCTTGCACGTGTTCTTCGATTCGCTTGCAGGAACAGGCCTTCGTGGCTAGGTCAACCGCGCCTCGGTACGGTTGATAACGAACACAGCAGTGGTGTAGCGATTGCAGGCCTAGATCGGTTCTGGTCAAAAGTCGGATCGTCAACGTCGAGTCTCCACCAATCGAACTATCCCCTACCTGTCGGAAGATTGGGACCCGTTCCTCATCACGTGTCAGCATCATCATGGAAGGATCCGCCTCCGGGCAGGATTCTAAGCGTCAGTGCAAGGAATACGCGTGCGAAGTGAAGGTGGTGGGGGTGCTGCATACCTCCCGGCCACCCAAGTGGCCGGACGTCCCCCTCACTTTTACGGTAGAGGACGCGTGTGGGGTTCGCTTCCCCCATGATGATGTGCTCAGCGTCTCCACTACCGTCTACAACTACCACCTGGCCCGCATCCTCGTGTATGGTGGGGGCTCCGCTGACATCCTCTACCTAAAGGCGTTTAGAGAGATGTAGATGGACGAGAAGCTACTGCAGCCTGCAGTAGGGCACTTGCTGGGATTCATCCTGGGGAAGATGATCCACTCCGTGGGGAAGATGGATCTCCCCATGACCTTCGGCACCCCGGACAACTACCGGACAGAGATGGTCTGGTTCGATGTGGTAGACCCCCCTCTTCATACAATGCAATCCTGGGGAGGACCACGATCAACCGCTTGGGGGCTACAATCCACCAGAGCTTCCTCTATGTGAAGATCCCTGGGCCTCACGGCGTGATCACCGCCTGGGGAGACCAAGACGTGGCCCGTGCTTTCTACGAGCGCGCCGCCGCAATGATTGGGAGGGTCAGCATGATCAAGACCCCCGGGGGAGAGACCTCTTCCCCGGGGCCAGATGCTGTCGCGATACCTCTTGGGAGGTCCCTCCCCAAGCCACATCCGGAAGGGGACCTCTGGAAGGTGCCGCTGTCCCCAGACGACGGGGACAGGACATTAGGATCGGGGCGAATCTCTACGAGGAGCACACGGAGCAACTCGCGGCTTTCCAGCTCAAGAACTCCGATGTTTTTGCCTGGAAGCCTTCCGACATGCGAGGTGTCGCCTAGGACGTCATCGATCATAAGCTCGCAGTGACCCCCGGTCATCCCCCGATCAAGCAGAAGTTGAGAAAACTCTCCCTTGAACGCTAAGAGGCTATCAAGGTCGAGATCGCCATGCTCCGAGAGACGGGGTTCATTCGGGAGGTCTTACACCCCGAGTGGCTTGCGAACCCCGTCCTGGTGAAGGAGTCGAATGCCAAGTGTCGAATGTGTGTGGACTTCACCGACCTCAACCGCGCTTGCCCCAAAGACAACTTCCTGCTCCCCCGAATCGACCAGTTGGTCGACTCGACCACGCGGTGCGAGTTGACGAGCTTCCTAGACGCATATTTGGGCTATCACCAAGTTCGGATGGCAGAAGGGAACGAGGAAAAGACGAGTTTCATAACTCCCCTCGGGACCTTCTGCTACGTCGATATGCCCTACGGGCTGAAGAACGCTGGAGCGACCTTCCAGTGACTCATGACGCTGGTCCTCAAGGACCAGATTGGTCGCAACGTCGAAGTCGTCGACGACGCGGTTGTCAAAAGTCCCCACGCGACTGCTCACATCGACGACTTAGCGGTGACCTTCCGTAACCTCCGCGCGTACGGGTTGAAGCTCAACCCGGAGAAATACGCCTTCGGCGTACGCGGGGGGAAGCTCCTGGGCTTCCTCGTGTCCCAGCGGGCATAGAGGCCAACCCCGAAAAGATCTGGGCACTCCTGGACATGCCCCCGCCAGTCTCGGTCAAAGATGTTCAACGACTCATCGGCCGCTTGACCGCGCTGAGTCGCTTCGTCTCGCGGTCCGGGGAACGAGGCCTCCAATTCTTCAAAATCCTCTGGGGGCTCGAAGGGTTCCGCTGGACCCCCGAGGCCCCGGAGGCCTTTGACGATCTGAAGAAATATCTCAGGAGCCCCCCGATGCTCGTGAGCCCGTCTCCGGAAGCGCCCTTGCTCCTTTACCTCGCCGCGACCTCGGTCGCCGTAAGTGTGGTATTGGTAAAGGAACAGGACAGGCAACAACATACCATGTACTACATGAGTGAGGCCCTCCAAGGGGCCAAAACTCGGTACACGGAGATGGAGAGGATCTGCTACACCCTTTTAATGGCGTCCCGGAAGTTTCGTCATTACTTCCTGGGGCACCCAATCACTGTCCCGTCGTCCCTCCCTTTGGGGGAGGTGCTCCGGAACAAGGAAGCCACTGGCCACATAGGAAAGTGGGGGGGCCGAGCTTGCCTCCTTTTCCCTTTCCCTCACGGGGCGCTCTGCCATCAAATCACAAGTCCTCGCCGACTTTGTGGCGGAGTGGACTCCTGCCTCCAGGCCCAGGGACGAAAACCTCCCTACACCGCTCCGACGCAGCGACCATTGGACATGTTCGATGGCTCCCTGTGTCTCACCGGGGCCGGCGTGGGGGTAGTCCTCCGAAGCCCCGAGGGGAGGGAGCTGGAGTACACAGCGCGGTTTGAGTTCCCTGCCACGAACAACGTCGCCGAATATGAGGCATTTCTCCTTGGGTTACGCGTTGCACGTTCCTTGGGGATTCGACGCCTCCTAGTAAAAGGAGACTCCCAGCTCGTAGTTTGCCATGACGCAAAGTTGAGCCTCTACTTGCAGGAAGTGCGCATGATGGAAAAGCACTTCGATGGCCTAGAGGCCCATCACATCCCGCGGAGGGACAATGGCCGGGCCGACACCCTGGCTAGGGCAGCCAGTGCTCGGGAGCCACTCCCCAAAGGGGCTTTCTTGGAGATCATCGCGAAGCCCTCGGTGGCTTCCCCGGACGCGGGTGATGAGCCCTGCGTCCCGGAAGTCGCCGAGATCACCCAGACTTCGACTTGGATGAATCCCGTCATCTCCTACATCAAGGGGGAGGGAGACCCTCCCAACGAGACCGAGGCCAAGGGCCTCCGAGCAAAGGCTTGGGCGTACCTCCTACTGGAGGGGAAGCTTTACAAGCGGGGGGCTTCCGCCTTGCTCCGTTGCCTCCCACGACCGGAAGGGCTCCGGCTTCTCGAAGACATTCACTCAGGAAGCTGCGGGTCTCATCTGGCCCCCTGCGCCATCGTGGCCAAGGCCCTTCGCCAGGGTTTCTATTGGCCCACGGTGATTCGCAACGCGCGAGACTTTGTCTCCGCGTGCGAGGCCTGCCAGAAGATGTCCAAGGGTTCGAAGCTCCCCCCTGTAGCACTGCAGACTATCCCCATCACTTGGCCCTTCACGCACTGGGGGTGGAGCTCCTTGGTCCCTTCCCCCCAGCGCCCGGGGGCTACAAGTATGCGGTGGTCACGGTCGACTACTTTATAAAGTGGGTTGAGGCCGAACCTCTGGCTAGCATCACGTCCTGAGCAGTACAGCGGTTTTCCTGGAAAAATATCGTATGTCATTTCGGGGTCCCCTGAGAAATCACTGTCGATAACGGGACCCAATTCGACTCGGTATATTTTCAGGAATTCTGCAAAGGCTTGGGTCTCACCATCCACTTCGCCTCGGTAGCTCACCCCCAGAGCAACGGGGTCGTCGAAAGGGTCAACGGCGTGATCCTACAGGGGTTACATCGACGGCTCGAACAAGCTGCCTCCAAACGAGGTGCGTGGGCAGAGGAGCTCCCGAGCATCCTCTATTCCATACGAATGACCCCGAGCCGGGCGACGGGACGCACCCCCTTCTCCCTTGTATACGGGGCCGAGGCGGTTCTTCCCCCGGAGATTGGCTTCTGGTCACTGCGGGTCGAGCTTCTAGATGGAGCTACGACCGCAACGTACCAAGCCAACGAAGCAAATCAGCGACTGGAGGTTGACCTCGTGGAAGAGGAACGCGACCGAGCGCTCCTCTGTCACGCCATCTACGAGCGCGAAATGGCGCGCGCATACAACCAGTGCATCCGCGAGAGGGCTTTCCGCCTCGGGGACCTCATCCTCAAGCGCGTCACGGACCCCGAAGCCCAGGGCAAGCTCTCCCCCAAATGGGAGGGCCCCTACAAGATCTCAGTAGTCCTGGGCTCGGGGGCTTACAAGCTCTCCAACCTTCGAGAGTAGGAGTTGAAGCACACGTGGAATGTATGCTTGCTTCGCAAGTTCTACGTCTAGCTTACAGGCTCGTCCCCTCCCCCGGAGCGATTACGCCGGAGGGGAGGGGAACATTGTACTCACCATTCCCTCCCCCGTCGCGATCTTGCGGGGGGAGGCGTTGTATCTTAACTCATTATCAATACAACTGGCTTTTTCCTCAGCTTTAGCTCACTGCAGGTCTTTACTTTACCATCTCTCATGGCGATGCCCTCCCCGTGAGGAAGTGGGCTATCACGACCCAACAAGTCCCTACGATGGGAGTCCCACTCCCGTAGGGTGGCTTACAATCACCCCTCGTGGACTGAGGGTGTAAGCGGCAACCCGGTCCTCAAGGACCGTGGTAATGAGTCAATTTGAGAGACTAGTCCCCTCCTCAAACACTTAGACCCGTCATCGGGCGCATTCTCCTCCGGGAGTCGATTGTCTCCTTAGCGAGATGGAATTCTTGGATATTTTTCTCGGAGATCTCGTTCCCGGCTCCCCGTTTTCACGGTGACCGGAGGGTTTTCTCCCGGAAAAATTATTCCAGGGAATTTCAGATTTTCTTGGATATTCTTCCCCAGAGACCTCATTCCTGGCTCCCCGTTTTCACACCTACCAGAGGGTTTTCTCCTGGAAAAATTCCCAGAAATCTTGGGCGCTGTCTCCCGGAAAGCTCTTTCCCGGCTCTCCGTTCTCACGGCGACTGGAGGATCTCACCGGGACTTTCAAAAAATTGTTCCCGGAAGTTTTTCCCGGTCCCCTGTTCTCACGGCGACTGAAAAAATTTCTCACCGGAACCTTGGAAAACTTGAGGAATTGTTAATTGAGGAGTTCTTACCCCGGGGCTTTGTCACCTCCACAGCGTGCGGAGTTACCCTCCGGCCCGATGTGGAGGGGGGGGGGATAACTTGCACCCGGGGATCACCCTATTCCGGACCATTGGAGAATTCACAAAGTACACAAGCAAACTTAGCTTTATTAAAAACATTTAACCGGAGGACATCTTCCCCCTCCGGTGGGCATCCTTACATTAAACGCGATACAGCCCGGAAGGCTCCTACACCTAATAATCCAAGAGGCCCTCTGATAGCTCTCGGGCCAGGTCTCAATACAAGCTTCATATACGACGCTGGGCCTCCCAGAGCACATCCTTGGGCCAATATTCATAGCCCGCCGGTGGAAGTATTCGAAGCTGAGGAACCCTCCGGGACCCCGATCGCGGAGGGGATAGTTCAGCGCGGTGGTTGTCGAACTGGTCCAAGTGCCACTCCGGAAGCCTCCGCAACCGGATTGGCTCCCGGGAAACACCCCTGCCATGTCCCTCGGAGAAGAGACCTAACAAGATGAAGGTGGCCTGGGCATCCCCTGGGTGACACCCGCCTGAGACTGGGGGCTCCACCTCCGGAGAGGCTCCCCGCAACATTGAGACGCCCCTGAGGTTGTGCTCCAACTTCGGAGGTCTTTGCCCGGAAGTAACTTCCCGAGGCCCGGGATTAATCTGCCGGGAAACCTGGTAAATTCAAGTCTAAGACTTAGCAAAAAATTTCATTTCTATTGCATCAAAATTTTTTGTACAAATGTCCGGGGCTTCCTCTAAGAAGCTACCGGGAGCAAAAACCCTAAAACAAAAGAGGGGTCCTATCTAAAGGCACGGGGGGGGGGGGGGGGGGGGAGGCTCATACTTGTTCATTGGTGTCCTCCCCTGGGGAGGCTCCCGCCGGAGCTGTGGTGTCCACCCCCGGAGGCGCTGGCGCCAGGAATCGCACCCGAACGATCCGATCGTAGAAGCCGTCGGCGAGCTGCTCCACTTCTCGCTGGGATGGCTCGAAGAACTCGTGGAAGCTCCGGGGATCCGGCCCCCAATCGCCCGGGCGCCGACCCCGTGCTCGGGCATCGGCAGCCTCCGTGAGTGTTGCCGGCGCCGCCTCGGAGCTGCCTCTCGGGCCAAGGCTCACCCCGAGCCCCTCGAGGGCTGAGTGGACGGAGCGGCCCGCGTCTGTCACGGCCCGAATGCTAGAGTCCTCAAGCTCCCGGAGGGCTTCCTCCTTGGCCCTCGCCTCCCTCCGGAGCTGGTCGTTGGCGTTCTCGGAGGCGTGGAGCTGGGCCCGGACTCGGGCCAACTCCCAGAGCACGCCATCTCGCTCCTCCAAGTAGGCGGTGGCCTTCCCTCAGCCTCTTTCAGCGCCTTATCAAAGTGCGCCTCGATGCCCCAGGCGATGGCCGCCCCCTACAAACACGAGAGTGAGTTAAAACACGAGTTGGAGTCCTGAAGAAAACAAACCACCGGTCCAAGAATGAACCTGGATGTGGAGCGATTGCAGCTCCCCACAGCGTTCGCGGAGCGTCCCTTGCGAGACATAGTCCTGGACCTTTTGGGTCTGGAGCCCCTCCGCGAATCGGAAGACCTCCCCCGCAGACAGCAGGGGGTCTCCCTCCTGACGACTCCGGACCCATCAGGACTGACAGCAGGTCCCCTCGCGAAGGTCGCGGGGGTGATGAGGACTGGAGTAGTGGTGGCTGGAGTCCTTGCCTCCGAAGAGGTGTTCGAGGAGGAGGCCGACGAGCTCTCCGAGGGGGTCCCTCCCCGGGGGGATAAGGAGCCCTTTCCCCTTTCTGGGCCGTGGGGCCCTCGGGACCTCTGTCGCCGGGGGGACCTCGTAGACCGAGGGGCTCCCCCCTCGTCTATTGGGCATTCGACGCGCGGAGGGGTAGCCTCCGCGAATCGAACCTTCGGCTTCTCCGGCCCCGATGGCGTAGGGGCCACGGGGAGAGCCACCGCCGAACGAGGCGAGGGGGCGTAATCTGCTGAGTTGGAGGCCCCCCCGTCACTGGCCGGCTCCTTTCCCCGGGCCTCTCCGGAGGCCTTGGGGAGGCGCACGAGCTCCTGCGCCTCCATCACCGCCCCAGAGTTCTCTGGGAGGGGCGGCGTCACTTCGCGACAAGGTGCTCGCGCGCGCCCTGACCCGGGGGCGGCGTCCCGGGCCTTCCCGCGTGTAGAGCCCAGCGTCGCCACTTGACCGGGGGCCTTCTGATCCTTGGCCCGCTTTGGCTCGGAACCCCTGGCAACCTCCTTCCCTCTCTTGTGGGAACCGGGAGTGGGGAGAGGCATCCTCGCCGGTCGCCTCAGCCCGAAGGCCTCAGCTACCAAGTTCAGGGGAGGACCCTCCCTGATGACACGCACGATCCGCTCGTGCTCGTCAGCGTAGTACCTCCCGAGGAGGTTCTCCGCCTTCTCCCGGGCGGCCGGATACAGCCGGACTGCAAAAACTAAGTTAGAGAAATTAACGAAGAAGTGAGCAAAGTAACTGGGAACTTACATCGGGTCACCGACTTTTGCGGGGGCCGCTGGGCCAGGCACATACCGCTCCCCCTCCTCCATTGCGAGAAGGGGGAGATCTTCAGCAGCGTCAACTCCTCGGTGGCGTCCCTCATGGAACGGGCACCCCGGGAGCCCACAACTTTGCTCAGGAGCTTCAGCTCCTCCTCGGTCCACACCAGGGGCTTGGGGGTGGACAACTGGCTATAGGAGGGGGGCTCCGGTGAGTACGTCACCTCGTCGTCCTTGACCCGGAGGTAGAACCACCTCCGGATCCAGTCCCCCTAGTGGTCCCGGGAGGCGGCCACCGGGTACTCCGCTACCCGGGACGGCAGGAGCTGGATCATCACGGAGCCGAACGGGGACTTCGGCCCTCTGTTCACCAGGTGGGAGCTCCTCTCCGCCGGCTCGTAGAAGTATCGGAATAGCCGGAGTGTGGGCTCCCGTCCGGTGGCTGTCTCAAACAGCCAAATGAAGATACCCATTCGAACGAAGGTGTTCGGCGTCATGTGGTTGATCGCCACCCCGTACTCTCGGAGGAACTCCCGGAGCAACGGATGCACCGGGAGCCAGAGTCCGGCTTCGAGGAAAGCCTCGAAGACCACCACTTCCCTGGGCCTAGGGCAGGGGGCACCGTCTTTCTTCGAGGGGATCCGGACGTCCCCGTCTGCGACCACCCCCCCGTCCATGAGGGACTCCAATTCCCCCGACGTAAACTCCGAGGCCCAGAGGAAGTCCGTGGTGACTTCCTCCGGTGGCACCTCAGCAGCCTTAGCGCGGCCTTTGGGTCCCATTGATTTCTTCGGTGGCTTGGGCTCTAAGGAAAAGGGCTTGAGTTTCCGGTGACTGGGCTTCTGGGAGAGAGAGCTACCAGGAGAGCTAAGAACACCGGTGGTGTTTGGGGATTGAAGGCTCGAGTGACTTCTCGGGTCCCTCGAGGCCCTATTTATAGGGCTCGAACGCGGCCCCGATGGGCGCCACGTGGCTCCTTGCGGGGCATCCGTGCCACCCAATTCAAATAGCGCGCGGGAAACGAAGGGACGAGCGCGCGAAATGATGCGTCGTCGGTTCGAACCATGAGCGGCCATTATGGTCAAATGGCGCGCTCCATTCGAGACGGGGCCTTAATGAACAATGGCGCTGCCACAAACGCTTGGCACGAAGATCGAAGCGTCACCGCTCCGGAGACTCGAGCATCACCCTCGGAGGGCATGGGGGGCCTGTTGTTGGGGAAAATCTCCGCGGGATCAAGTCCTAGTAAGAGGCAAGATTCCCAGACGCTACCTTTTGCCCGGGGACAAGGCCCCCCGGTGGCTTGTCCCGGGCGCCGCTATTTGCCCGGGGACAAGGCCACCCAGTGGCTTCTCCCGGGTCACATGAGGATCATGCGAGAAGCGCCTCGAGAAATGGTGGACACCTGTCAAGCATCCAAGGCTCCTGACCGGAAGAAGGACGCTAGTGCCCCCCGGTCCAACGGTGGCTAGTGGGGTAGTTTAGTCTTTTTACATCTTTTGGGCCTATATAAGCCCTTGTAACCCCTCATGTGAGGAGGACAATTCATTTTTACTCTAATAGACAATCAAACAGGCGTGCTTTGGAGCCGTCTCTCCTCCAAGAGAGCTCCCCTAGCCAACGTCAGTTGGGAGCACGTCGATAGGACTAGGGCCTCCACTGAGGCTCGAACCTGTATAAACCTTCGTGTCATTCGCTGTGTTTGCCCGACAGGAGACGACCGGTCGAGCGGTCAACTCACGTTGTCTTTTCTTTGCTAGGAACTTCAACAAAACCTGCCGGGGTATTCGCAATACCACGACAATTTTGATGATAGATCATATATTCTAATAGTTAGGAAATAAGACATATAGTTCTCTCAGGCCAAATCTCAAAATATTTTCCCATAGGTCGTGCTTATATTTCTGTGTGTCTGTGCAACCTACATGTGTGGCATTGTCCTTTTTGCTTTTCTTCCTTTATTGCATAAACATAATATTTATATTGAATCCATGTACGAAATTTGAACTTATTTTTTAATCCACTAATATTAGTCCTCCATAATGTAGAATTGAAATTATCTAACATTTTTTAGTCAATCATACTAAAACACATCAAATAATTTATATAATTTTGATACTCAGACTTAGTACAGGCACCATACGGAAAGACCTTTTTTATCGCGTATGGCCCAGTCCATCACGATTTCAATTTCCCTGAGAACAATTCAACCGAGTATTGAGTTGTAAAATCAAATCACCTGGTTTGAGCTTACGGTTGAGAATCTGTTTGTCATGCCACTTCTTCGTGTTGTGTTTATAGATCAAGACACTTTTGTAGGAGTTTTTTCGAAGCTCTTCTAGTTCATGCAATTTAGGGATTCGCTTTCGCCCCGCTTTGTTGAAGTCCCAATTGAGTTCTTTTAATGCCCATAACACCTATGTGACAATTCAACAAGCAAATGACAGTTTTTACCAAATACGATTTTGTAAGGCATCATACCTAGCAGAGTCTTGATTGCAGTGCAGTATGCCCAAACGACATCTAGAAGTTTGAGCGCCCAATTCGTAAGAGACAGTGCTACCACCTTTTGCAAGATCGTCTTGATTTTTCTGTTTGATACTTCAACCTTAGTTGTTGTTTTTGAAGCTCCAGCATATCTACCAAATGAAGATGAATGACAATGTTCCAAAACACTTTGAATCTCATGGTCGGGCATGCATCGTTGAAAGATGTTGTCAACTCCCTTGTTGAAAAGGTTTGGATCGTCCTAGTAGTACCGTCGGATGTCGTGGAGGAAGCACTTTCGTTGTTTACTCGTCAGCCCTGGAGGAAGTTCATGGTTAAATAAATAATTTGCATAATCAGCATACCATGGTTCTTGCTGAATCAAGTAAAGGTGTTAGTCAGGTAAAGCGTCATTGATGTGAACGTCGGCGGTGTCAGTTAAGAGTTGCGAAAGATGATCGGCGACGATATTCTCAACACCTTTCTTATCTTTGATATCCAAATCAAATTCCTATAGTAGTAGAATACATCGTGCAAGTCGTGGCTTGGTTTCTATCTTGGTTAAAAGATATTTAAGAGCAGCATGATCAGTATGCACAATAACTTTTGAACCAACTAAATATGGACGAAATTTATCTAGGGCATATACTACAGCAAGCAATTCTTTTTCAGTCGTAGTGTAATTACTTTGAGCATTATCTAAAGTTTTACTTACATAGTATATAGCGTGTAAAACCTTATTTGTTCTTTTCCCTAGAACAACGCCAATTGCATAATCACTAGCATCACACATCAATTCAAAGGGTCCATTCCAATTTGGAGGTTGTATGATGTGAGCAGTAGTTAATGCAAGTTTCAATTGATTAAAAGCATCAAGAAATTTTTCATCAAAATAAAAACGCGCATCTTTACCAAGCAAATGAGTGAGAGGTTTAGCAATTTTGGAAAAATTGCTTAATGAAACAATGGTAAAAATCTGCATGTCCCAAGAAACTGTGTATGCCCTTGACGTTCGTTGGTGGTGGAAGACTTTCTATGACTTTGATTTTTGCCTTGTCGACTTCAATCCCTCGTTCAGAAATCATGTGGCCAAGTACCACGCCTTCTTGAACCATGAAATGACACTTTTCCCAATTTAGCACAAGGTTAACTTCTTCGCACTTACACAAGACTCGAGAAAGATTTTGTAGATAGGCATCGAAAGAGGAACCATAAACGCTAATATCATCAATAAAAAGTTCCATTATTTCTTGAATTAAATCTGAAAATATAGCCACCATACATCTTTGAAAGATTACAGGCGCGTTACATAACTCGAATGGCATTTGCCGGTAGGCAAAAGTACCAAAAGGACATATAAACGTCGTCTTATCTTCATCATTGGGATGAATTGGGATTTGAAAGAACCCCGAATACCCGTCGAGAAAACAAAAATATGCATGTTTGGCCGATCTTTCTAACATTTGATAAATAAAAGGTAATAGAAAGTGATCCTTCCTAGTGGCGCTATTTAATTTACGGTAATCAATGCACATGCGCCATCCAGTAATAAATATAGTAGGGATCAACTCATTGTTAGCATTCTTAACCACAGTCATATCCCCTTTCTTTGGAACCACATGAACGGGACTAACCCAATTACTATCAGAAATGGGATAAATGATACCCGCATCTAATAGTTTAGAAATTTTAGCTTTTACAGTTTCCTTCAAGTTTGGGTTTAGTCTATGTTGATGCTTAATGGAGGTTTTAGTTTCATCAAATAGAGAGATTCTACGCATGCAAATGTCAGGACTAATCCCTTTGATATCATCAATTGAATAACCAATAGTATTGTGATGCACATGAAGTAAAGAAATCAATTTTTCTAGTTGCGAATTGGTTAAGTTTGTATTAACAATGACATGTTGCATGTCATCATCATCCAAGAACACATATTTCAACGAGGAAGGAAGAGTTTTGAGTGTAGATTTACTTACCTTTTCCTTACCTGTGACGTCGGAATCCTAGATGTCTTCTTTGGACGGTTCTTTTGTTGGTTCGTCTTTGTTTTGTTCGTTTTCTTCGCTGCTGTCCTTTTTTTGTTTTCGAATATCTCATCCATTCCTTCTCCAAAAGTGAGTCGACGTGACGACTCCTCTTCTAGGACTTCTTCTAGATTATCCATGCTGCAAATTTTCTCTTCATACATAGGACAGTCAACAATTTTAGACATTTTAAATAAAATTTTCTCCTCCCGTATGCGAAAAGTAATTCTTCCCGCATGAACATCAATGCGGACACTTGCTGTCTGGAACATTGGTCATCCCAATATAATAGGTATAGCAACATCTTCATCCATATCATGAACGACAAAATCAACTGGAAGATAAAATTTATTGACTTGAAGAGGCACATCTTCTAGGATTTCTTCCAGATGCTTCATCGATCGATCCGCAAGTTGTAGAACCATGCGGGTAGGTTTGATTGCACCCATGTTCAAACGTTGTGCAATGTGAGAGGCATCACACTAACGCTTGCGTCTAGGTTGCACAGAGCTTGATTTATGTGTACCGTACCTATGTTGCAAGGGATGGAGAAGCTCCCTTGATCCCGTAGCTTTGCCGATACCCTGCTCTGAATAAAAGCACTACAATTTTCAGTTAAAGCAATAGTTTGAAATTCACTCAAATCCCTCTTTTTCGTAAGAATGTCTTTCAAAACTTTTCCATAAGAAGGCATTTGAGTTACTAAATCGGTAAAAGGCACAGTCACATTAAACTTTTTCAATATTTCCACAAACTTTTCAAATTGTTTATCGAGTTTCCATTTTACGTACCTCCTCGGGAAAGGTGAGTTAGATTACAAATATGTGTTACCTGATTTTCTCCACTTTCCTTTTCTTTTGGTTTAGCTTCCTTGTCGTCATCCTTTACCAGTGATAATGGTATTTTCTCGATTTCGCTTGCCAGCGCAGGTTCGGTTGCTAGTGCAGGTTCGGTTGCTGGTGCAGGTTCAGTTGGTGCGTTCCGGTAGCTTTGTTCTACTCTTAAGATCACTGTATTAGAAACAAGAGGGTTAGAGCAAGTTATGTAATTAATTTGTTCAGAATTGTGAGGATTAATATGTTGAGAAGGAAGAGGGTTATCATTTTTCGATGCAGGATTCACCAATTGTGTGATTCAAGTCTCAAGCATGCGGATGTGAGTTGATATGGAGTCTATATTTTGGCTCATGGATGTCTTTTCTTTCTCTTGATTTGCTAGAAAGTTCTCTAGCATGCACTTCATGTTCGACTGCTTGGGTTGTCGTTGGTTTGGCGGTTGATAAGGTTGCTGATTTTGCGGTTGGAACAGTGGCCTTTGAGCTTGATATGGGGGATTTTGTTGATGTTGTTGCTGCTGTCCAAAATTTGGATGTTGGCGTTGAGGTTGCTGATTTTGTTCTGACCATACAAAATTTTAATTTTTGCACCATCCAGAGTTATACGAGTTAGGAAAAGTATTACCATGCTGTTGTTGCATATCATGAAAAGCGTTTGCATGCTCCATGTATGGGTTAAATTGGCATTCATGGCCATAGTGTCCTTGTGTGCCGCACAACTCACATATAAGTGAAATTGCATTAACAGACAAAGTAGTAGTTGCTCCAAGAATTGCAAGTTTATCGGTTAGAAGTGCTACCTATTCGGCCAATTACGACATTACACTTACATCCATGTTTTTGGTGAGAGTTTGTTGAGCAGCTCGTTCGGTTCCCCGTTGAGTGTAGTTTTGAGTGATAGCTTCGATGATGTCATATGCTTCATCTACACTTTTTTCATTAGTACACCGCCAGCTGCATCGTCTACGGCCATCCGTGCATTGTAGTTCAATCCGCTATAAAAATATTTGAACTACAAGCCACTTCTTTAGTCCGTGATGTGGACATTTGATCAACAAGTCCTTGTACCGTTCCCAAGCGTCGTAAAGTGATTCACCTACCTACTGAGAAAAAGATGCAATCTGGTTGCGAATATGAACAGTTTTTGGAGGGAAAAACTTATCAAGAAAAGCTTGTGAGAGTTCATCCCAAGTTGTGATCGACATAGGGGGAAGAGTATATAGCCATGCCCTCGCCTTCTTGTGAAGCGAGAAAGGAAAGAGCCTTAAACAAAGTGCATCATGTGTTACTCCATGAATCATGAATGTATCACAATGCTCAAGAAACATGTGCAAATGTAATGATGGATCCTCAGCGGGAAGACCGCTTCATAAGTCTTAATTTGATAGAATTTTACCCTAGGCTTAGTACTGCAAATGTGCAAAAATGATACTTAAAATTTCTTTGATACGCCATTTCATGTGACTTTTTGTAATATTTTTACAATCCACTTTCACAAGTGTGTTCGTCATGTTTTAGGGAACAAACGTACCAAATTTGGAATTATTTCGACATTGTTTGGATAAGAAACGAAGTGGAGAAAGAAGCTGCTGAAAATCTGAAGAAAAAAAAACAGGAATCCGACCCGAAATTGGACCCGAATATGACCCGAAACCCGATAACTGAATCCAAAACAGACCCGTTAGTCGGTTTAAAGTCTGAATCTGAGACAATTTCTTTCCTAAATAAGTCTTGAGTTGTAATTGGTTAATTCTATGACTTATGTATTATAAATAGAGAAACTTTTGGCTCAATTAGACATGTTTTTTTATATATTAGTCATTAGGGATTAGTTTAGTTTTAGTTTAGTAAAACCCCCTTCTCTATTTTATTGCTTTTGTAAGCCGGCAAGGGTGGTAACTTCAATTCTCAAGCAATCAAGTAAGTTTTTATTTATTTCTTATTATTATTTCTGCATTCTTATGGCTTTTTGCGAGTAGATCCCTTCTAGAGTTAGGGATGACCTAATCCGGAAAGCGTGATTCTTCCTTAGTTTTGATCTCAAGTTTTGGAGTTATTTTCTAATATTTTCTTCCTCTAAACCCTAAATTCTCGTTTCGGCAACAGATGTAACAGTTGAGCCTTAGCTAGAATTTAGGGGAGTTCTTGAGTCCTTAGCGCTTTGATGCGGGACCCTGAACAGGAGAGAGGCTCTCGCCAAACGTGACAGTGGAAGCGATCCTCTGATTGTTGACCTAGCGTCCCGAACTGGAAACTTAATTTGTCTCAGAAAATAATGGAAATTAACTCACAATTCTCGGACCTTGGATAGAATTATGCTGGATGGTTATAGAATTCCCAAAGCCCTAGGTTTTAATTCCTGCTTTATAAATCTAGATTTCATACCTGTAATTTACTACTTTAAAACCCTAGATTAATAGCTTCAGTAGTACAATTAGTTATAGAAAAACAACCCAAAAACTCGTTTAGACTTAATCAGTGATCCATTAAGATAAAAAGATGAATACTCTTGTTCCTCGTGGAATTCAACCCTCAAGTGCTCAACGTTCAATCGTCCACTTGTGGTTTATTACTTCACAAATGGCGCTCGACCCTCTCGGGCGCGATCACCGCTGAACTAGTTTTGTTGAACCAAATTTAAAAGCACAGGTTTTATTTCAAAATTATTTGATTCAATAGGTGGTCTAAGATGATGAGGACATCACTACTACGGATACACTCACCACTTCACCACCATCACCTCCTACGCAAGGACTTGGGCCAATTATACGAGCACGAGCGTGACAGTTGAATTATCATGTGAGTTCGTTCCTCGGGTTGCATCATTACACTATGGAGGATAGATTGCTACTTAATGATGTTCTTGTAGTTAGGAACCATGGCATGGATATGTAAGGAAGCAATTCTTCACCAAGTCAAGCTAAGTTCTAAGTTGAGTACATGTTGGAGTCCAGTTTGGCCATCAGGAGCAGTCCACCTTCAAACGAGCATAGAAGTTGCATACGGAGTCCGTTTGGGATGTGTGAGCACTTGATGGAAAGCTTACTTCGACCTCTTTCCAACGGATCTGGTCCCATCTCCAAATTACTTCTGAGTAGGCCGCAATCACCAAAATAATTCAGCGGACAGAACCTGTCTTGGACTCTTAGGTGCTGCGTCGCCTCCACTTTGGGCCCAAGGCCCATGTAGCGTGTTTAGGGTTGCGTGCCACCCCTGGCTGCCAGCCGTTCTCATATATTTTCCCAAATTCTTGTTGCTTCCTTAGGTTTTGTTTAGTTTATTTTTCCCGTGTGTGAAACTACCTCGATTTCTCTTGTGTCGGTCGACCGATTGAATCGAGTTACAGAACCTCAAATTTCGAGGGCTTTTGATGAGGAACGGGGTCCCGATCTTCCGACAGGTAGGGGATAGCTCGATTGGTGAAGACTCGACGTTAACGATCCGACTTTCGACCAGAACCGATCTAGGCCTGCAATCGCTACACCACTGCTCCATTCGTTATCAACCGTACCGAGGCGCGGTTGACCTAGCCACGAAGGCCTGTTCCTGCAAGCGAATCAAAGAACACGTGCAAGAACACAAAAGAAGCAATCTCGAATTGCAAGTATGTATTAAGATCACGAAGTGTTGTGGTTCCACAAACCGAAAGATGGCGAACTGTGACAGCAGAAAATTATAAGCAAAACCCGAGTCTAACAATGACGGCTACGAGGTTTTAATATGCAAGAGGGGTGGCGTCTAGGGTTTGGGGTGCACCCCCCCACGCGGGATACATGGGCCGAGGCCCAATAGACAGGTGATGCAGCACCGCACGACCCAATGGAATCTGGTCTCCAATTGTTTCGATGATTGTTATTGACTCAGAAGGATTTTGGATGTGGGACCAGATCCGTTGGAAAGGTCTCGTCGAGGGCTTCTCCGTAATCTACTTGAATGCCCCAAACGGAGTTTGTATGCATCTGTTACGTCCGTTTGAAGACAGGCTGCTCCGCCGTGGCCGACCCGGACTCCAGCTCGCGGTACACTTGATTCCCTACCCGTCTTGGTGCAAAGTGACACCCTCGCTGATCAACACCATGATTCCTGAGCACAAGCACAATATTATTAGGTAGTAACTCGCTCTTGTCAATATTCTCTCGTGTACTAAGAAACGAGCTCACCTGGTGATTTAGTTGACGTGCACGTGCCCTTCTTATTGCTCCTTGCACAACGGGTGTTGGAAGAATGGACGCATCGTTAGGGGTGATGTACTCATCATCCTCCCCTTCTTGAATTGGAGTCGTCCTCGACTCAAGCTCATCTTCTTCTCCCAAATATGGCTGCAAATCTGAAATATTAAAAGTGGGGCTAACCCCGAAATCTGCAGGCAACTCAAGTTTGTAGGCATTATCGTTTATTCATTCTAACACCTTAAATGGACCATCCGCATGAGGCATTAATTTTGACTTTCTTATCTCAGGAAAACGCTCTTTACGTAAGTGTAGCCATACAAGATCTCCAGGAGTAAATATCAATTCCTTTCTACCATGACTACCAGCAATGCGATATTTTTCATTCATTCGCTCAATATTTTCTTTTGTTGTTTCATGTAGTTTTAAAATAAGCTCAGCACGTTTCTTAGCATCAAGATTGACCTTTTCAGATGATGGAAGAGGCAATAGGTCAATAGGAGCACGAGGGTTGAAACCATACACTACCTGGAAAGGACTTACCTTGGTAGTCGAGTGTAGCGCATGGTTGTAGGCAAACTTGATGTGACCATGCACATCATAGAGAGGACCAACACTACATCAACATGGTGGTCATCAAGAGTTTCATTCAATTCTTAGTCAGCATGGTCGTCGCCGAGTGCTACCTTGATCATTTCGCCAACATGGATTAGTGTAACTTCTTCCATGACATCTACGACAAGTTGGCAACACTTCACGGCATCCTCAACATCATCTACATCAACTATGGTGTGATCATCAACTATATGGCATCATCGACCCGCACCATGGCCAGGTTGCGTGCACAGCCGGCAAGCTCATCATGCTGATATTGTGCTATCGCCGCCAGCAGTTCGGCCTCCACCATGGCCACCTCCCCAAGCTCAAGACGTATTCAAGAAAGGCGCATCTCCACCACTTCGACGCCCTCTGGTCCCACAAGCCACGTCGTTGCAAGGCCGGCCCAAGAGAGAGCCCAATTTGTCCACGAGTCGGGTTCGGCCATCTCCACGCAGTCAACTTAAAACGGATGCCCAGGGTGCATACGGACTCTGTTTTGGATGTTCTTGGTATGCACGGAGAAGCCCTCGACGAGATCTTTCCAACGGATCCAGTCCCATGTCAAAATTCCTTACGAATCAACGGGAATTGTCAAAACAATATGGCAACCAGAATCTGCCGGGCACTGCGACGCTCCACTTTGGGCCCATGGCCCGTGTAACCCTAGGGTTTAATGCCCCAAACCCTAGCCGTCGCTATATATTCAGTAGCCATCATCATTTAGACTTGGGTTTTGCTTAGATATTTTCTGCCATTGCAGTATCGCCGATCTTTGGTTTGTGGAACCCCAAATTCGTGTGCTTAATATCAAATTGCAATTCGAGATTGCTTCTTCTTTGTTCTTGCTTGTGTTCTCGATTCGCTTGCAGGAACTAGCCTTCGTGGTGAGGTCGACCGTGCGTTTGCGTGATTGATAATGATCGGAGACGGTGGTGTAGCGATTGCAGGCTTAGATCGGTTCTGGTCAAGTCCGATCATCAACGTCGAGTTCTCCACCAATCGAGTTTACCCTTACCTGTCGGAAGATCGGGACCCCGTCCCCATCAAAACTCCACATGAGGAAGGCACTCCTCCCACATCTTTAAGTTCTTCAAAACAGCTCGCAACATTATGGACAAGGTGCGATTTACCACATCCGTTTGGCCATTAGTTTGGGGATGACAAGTAGTAGAAAACAGTAACTTCGTCCCCAATTTATTCCATAATGTCCTCCAGAAATGACCCAAAAATTTTGTGTCACGATCTGAAACAATAGTGGAAGGCATACCATGCAAACGAACAATTTCTTTGAAAAATAAGGCGGCAATGTGAGTGGCATCATCACTTTTGTGGCAAGGAATAAAATGTGCCATCTTGGAGAATCGATCCACAACAACAAATATACTATCCCTCCCCCTCTTTGTCCTAGGCAAACCTAGAACAAAATCCATCGAGATATCCTCCCACGGGACACTAGGAGTAGGAAGAGGCATATACAAACCGTGTGGATTTAACCATGACTTTGCCCTTTGACACGTGGTGCAGCGTGCCACGAAGCGCTCAACATCACGCCTCATCTTTGGCCAATAGAAGTGCATGGCCAAAACATCCTCCGTCTTTTTGACACCAAAATGCCCCATCAGGCCTCCTCCATGGGCTTCCTGCAACAACAAAAGACGAACGGATCCAACTGGAATGCATAGGCGGTTAGCTCTAAACAAGAACCCATCATTGAGTACAAATTTATTCCAAGCCCTCCCATCCTTGCAATTAATCAAAGCATCTTTGAAATCAGCATCTTGAGCATATTGTTCTTTAGTAGTTTCAAGTCCAAAAATTTGACAGTCAAGTTGAGACAACATAGCATATCTCTGAGACAAAGCATCAGCAATTACATTATCTTTCCCTTTCTTGTGTTTAATAATGTAAGGAAAAGATTCAATAAATTCTACCCACTTGGCATGTCTACGGTTCAATTTGTTTTGACTGCGAATATGTTTCAGCGACTCATGATCAGAGTGAATAACAAATTCCTTAGGCCATAAATAATGTTGCCACGTCTCTAAAGTTCGCACAAGAGTGTACAACTCTTTATCATACGTGGAGTAATTTAAAGCAGGCCCACTTAATTTAGCAAGATCATCTTTTGTAGCAAGAAAAACACCACCCGTCAATTTAATTCCCTCAGTCTTAGAAGCAGGTACATCCTTATCTTTCTTATGTGGAAAAACAGTTTTAGCTACTTGCTGATTTTCAGATTCTGTGGTGTTCTCTTTCTTCTCATTTTCAAGTCTTTCCCTATCAAAATGCACAATTTCAGATGGAGTCATGGGAAGCAAGGTTATTTTCTTTCCTTTGTGCATGAAAGTGTACCAATTATTTCTACCATGATGAGTTGCATTAGTACCATATTCCCAAGGTCGGCCTAATAAAAGTGAACATGCTTGCATAGGCACTACATCAAAATCAGCAACATCATGGTATGAACCAATTAAAAATGGTACTATTGCGGTTTGCGTTACCTTAACCTTACCGCTGTTGTTGAACCATTGAACATGATATGGTTGGGGATGTGGTTGTGTTGTCAAGCCAAGCTTCTTGACCAGATCAGAACTCACCAAGTTGTTGCAGCTCCCACCATCAATGATTGTTCGGACGCGCCGGTCGTTGATGACGAGGAACATTTGAAACAAGTTGTGGCGTTGGGCTCGCTCGGCTTGCTTCATTTGAGTACTAAGGACCCGCTGGACAATGATGGTCCGGTATTCTTGTGTGGCTACCGTACCCAAAGCTTCCCCATCATCATCATGATCGGATTCGTCATCAACATTACTTGCAAGGTTAGCTGCAAGAGCATATTCATCTTCAACATCAGAAGCACTAACGTACCCACCATCATCTGTCGCAATGTAAGCTCGCTGACTTGGGCAGTCCTTCATGACATGGCCCATCCCCTTGCAACGGTGGCATATGATACCTGTTGTACGTCCCGTGGAGGCAACAGATGAAGACGACTTCGCTGGTGTCTGCACATTAGAAGTTTTGCTTACCTCGGGTGTACGTGGCGGTGGTAACGGTGCTTGTCGACGATTCGGACTCGGAGTCCTCAGCCGAACTTATGCAGAATTTGTAATAGTGAGACCTTTCAAGATGACCCTTCGGGAAGGTATGCTGAACAATGGTGAACAGGAGCACAGAGAATTTAGACAGGTTCGGGCCCTCGATGGTGGGAGTAAAAGCCCTACGTCCTGTTGAGATTTCACTAAGTATGGTAAAAGGTTTACAAGTGGAGGAAAAAGTCCTCACAGGCGAGGATTTTTCCTGTAAAAGTGTACAAAGATAAGCTAAAGAAGACTTATAAAAATACTATATGAAGTGCGCCGTAGACTTGGCTAACTTGGATCCCTCTTTTTTTCGATTGATACTTCATGCCATCCTTTTATACTGCTTGAAAGGGTGCCATGTGAAGGAAACTGCATCAATCGGTTGCACGGACGGTTGGATACGGTTTTTGAAACTGCTCTTAACCTCCACGCAGGTTAAACACGTGTTATTCATGAATAACTGTACGTGTTAACCTCCTGACGGTTGATATTCCACGTGTAGGAATCTTCGGGATACTTAGAATATCCTGTCGTATGGACAACCGAATAGATAGATCCCAGGTATCCTGATCGGCAGATGTTCTGACCGCGGGATTCGGCTGACCGCGTAATATCCCGAATGTGTAGTTCGCGTATAGCCCACGAACTTCTGACCGCGCAAGGCTTACGGTCTGACCGCGTAAAGCTGCGACTTGATCGCGTGAAGCTTGCGACCTCGTGGTGATGCCTCTCAGAATAGCTTGAGTTCGCATCTCCAGACACATGTCTGGTTCGAACCTGTCTTGAACCAGAAGTTTATTAGAAGTGACCCGGGTGTCAATCCTCGTCAGCTAGCCCCCAAATTCGAAGAAAACGGAGAGACGTGTTTATTTCGAATTTAAAAACCATGCATTGGATTTTTAACCCGGCCCTTTAACTTCTCCACTTAGTGGCGCACTAAGTGAAAACGGTTGGTTTTTCAAGACGGGTTCTGACATTACGTGACGGGCAATGATGGCGCCGTAGAGATTTTTATCTCGAGGTAAAATTGTAAATGTCTTTAACGAAACTCGAGGTGTCTGGGAGGCGAACCGTCGACCTGGCGGCTATAAATACCAGACCCCTGGACATGTAAAGATTTACAATTTCCCTCTCACGCCTAAGTCTTTTTCTTGTTACCTGGCCTCCTTCCTTTTCACTTACTCTTTCCAATGGCAGATCACGAAATCATCGAGATTGAGAGCGATGAAGGGGAAATTGTCGAACAAGGGTTTCAAACTAATGAGGTCCTGTCTCCCTTAAGGAAGAAACCCAAGGTTGGCGAAGGATCTTCCAGTGGAACAAAGGTGAAGAACGTAGCGAGTTTCTTTCTTCCTTCAGTTCCTTTGACCCTCCCCGTTCATGCCTCTCGGCAATTTAGGCCTTTATCCTTAGAGAAAGATCCCTTCACATCCAATTCTCCCATCCTTTTGGGTGATCAACATCCTGGTCGGCAAGCGGTGACTATCCCTCGACCAGATGATTGCCATATTGGGTTGGCGAAGCAATCTTCTTCTGGGAAGGTTGCACTTCCACCATATGGTGATCTTCCTCCCAAGATGGGTGTATCAACGGGTTATGCACCGGGACAGGTAACAATTCTTCTCCCTTTTTGCTGATAATTTTAGTTAATATGACTAACTTTTACAAAATGCAGGAGGTAGGAGGCCCCAGCGATCAGCCTTCTGCTGCTCCATCTCTTCCTTCCGGACAGACTCTTCTGGAAGAGAAGAATGCCCTGGAGAAGAAGACCGAGGAGATGGCCTCGAAGATTCTGCGTTTAGCAGAATGTCTTGATCGATCCCGAGAAGGGGCGCACCATTTCCGTCGAGAGAGGGACTTCGCTCAGCAACAGCGAGAACTCTCTGACTTGATTAGGGACAATAGTGTGTCTGTTGTTAGGGACGATATAGATAGACTTAGAGTAGTTGCTAGTTCCTTGGGGGTTGTCAGTGTAGATCCTACTGACAACAATATGTCTCTTGGGGAACTTTGTAAACTTCTTTCGGAACAAGTCGATGCTTTTATCGACCGTATTCCTTTTGTATGTAAAGAATGTAATAAATAAAGTTTCTTTTATTCATATGAACATTCTTCATACCTTCTGTGCGAAATTATGGCTAAAAGCTTAGTCCGCGACCATTCATACACAGGAAATTTCAGTTCTGCGATTAGAATCGCGCTTTAAAAGATCACCATGACCTGCCCTGATGCTGCGATCAGACTTAAGGCCGCGGTTAGAACTGAATTGCGACCAGAGTTGAACATCCGGTTAGACTATTACTTCGATTAGAAACGAAGTTTTAGCCTAGAACATGACTTCGATAAAACCATAACCCAATTAGAAACACTTCAGTACGTTAAAAATTGGGTTACGTGATTTTTTCGAACAAAATGTTCAAAGTATAAAAAGGAAAAACTTCCTCTGAAAAGTACTGGAAATTTTTCAGTCCTTTTACACTTTCAGTTTCCAAAACAAAGAAGTCTTTTTTGTTTCAGATCCGACGCCTGAGTACTTTATCGGGTCCATCAGAGACAGTATCCATTATGGGAAATGAATAAAGCATTTAATGGAATGTTTGAAACGAGCCGTTTACTCATTAATGCGTCGCCTTGGGTCTATAAAAAGCAGTAGGTAGCTTCTTGAGGAAGCCACTCAGCCGCGAAAAAACCCTTAGAATTCCCGCCGCTCAAAACCCTCACTTTCTTCAGCCTTCATCTTCCCCAAATCGCCAGCTTCTCCTTTGATTCTACACCATAGATGGCGTCCTGGAGCAGATCTATTCATCATTCTGAGGAGAGCCTGATGGCGCTTGAGAAGGAGGAGATCCTTTCTCCGCGGCTGCTCATTAACTGGCGACCTGCGGAGAAGGACCAAGAAACCCCAACTGTCCAAGAAGGCGAGTTGGTGGTTTTTGAGGAGTATTTTCGTTGCGGGTTCCGATTCCCTGAGAGTCGGTTCCTTAAGGATATCTTTGAACATTACGGGTGGGAACTGATCAACCTCCACCCCAACGCGATGCTGATTCTTGCAGTATTCCAGCATCTCTGTGAAGCCTTCGTCGGAGTGTATCCCAGCGTGGATCTTTTCCGACGATTTTACTTTTCGGCGTGGTCGAAGAGCACCAACGCCGCTGGATGCATCTACTTCCGGCTGAGGGATAAAAAGGAGTATCCCTCCCCACCCCTGCGAGACTCAGTGCACGGGTGGCACCAGAAATGGTTTTACTGCACCCCGTCGACCGAGAGCGGGTTGTGGTTTGAGAACTCGCGGCCGGAGAAAACGAGCGAGTTGGATACTCTCCCGGCGATGAACGCGGAGTTCATGAAGCATGCCGAGGTGATCCTTCACTTAGTCGAACAAGGGCTGACGGCACGTGACGTCATCCGAGATTTTGTGAAGAATCGGGTGAGCCCCCTACGTGAAAGGGCTCATCCGGCTTGGGAGATCAAGTCCATGGCGGACACTACCCTGGACTATAACGAAGGTACTCATTTCTGACATTGAAATCCTGTCGTGGTATTAAGAATACCCCGGCAGGTTTTGAAGACGATCCTAGCGGAGATCACGCAGCACGGGTTGACCGGGTGACCGGTCCTCCCCCGCCGGACAAACACAAGAATTGACACGTGGATTTATACAGGTTCGGGTCCCGGTGGGGGCCCTAGTCCTGTCAACGCGCTCCCGACCGGAGTCGGCTGGGGAGGCTCTCTCCGGGGGAGAGGCTTCCGGAGCACGTCTGTGAGATTAGCTATTCCAAATAATAATGAGCTGATGATTTACAACAGAGGGGTACAAGGGCTATTTATAGCCCCAAAAAGAAGCAAAAAACCTAAACTACCCCGGGAGCCACCGTTGGATTGAAGGGTAGGACCGTCCTTCTCCCGGTCAAACGTCTTGGATGCTTGACAGGTGGTCGCTGATTCCCGAGGCGTCCCTCGCGTGACCTGCACGTGATAAACAAACAGGGATTTTACCTTTTAGGAGGGCGGTGACGTCCGGGACCTCTTCCGGAGAGCAGGGTCCCGGGAGCCCAAAAGGTGGCGCCCGGGGCAGACACCGGAGGCCACTGTCCCCGGGCACATGGCGGCGCCCGGGACATGCCCGGGGGGCACGGTCCCGGGGGCCAAATGGCGTCGCCCGGGACATGCCCGGGGGGCACGGTCCCGGGAGCCTAAAAGGCGGCGCCCGGGGCAGGCGCCGGAGGCCACTGTCCCCGGGCACATGGCGGCGCCCGGGACATGCCCGGGGGGCACGGTCCCGGGGGCCAAATGGCGGCGCCCGGGACATGCCCGGGGGGCACGGCCCCGGGAGCCTAAAAGGCGGCGCCCGGGGCAGGCACCGGAGGCCACTGTCCCCGGGCACATGGCGGCGCTCGGGACATGCCCGGGGGGCATAGGTCCCGGGGGCCAAATGGCGGCGCCCGGGGCAGGCACCGGCGGCCACTGTCCCCGGGCAGATGGCGGCGCCCGGGACATGCCCGGGGGGCACGGTCCCGGGAGCCTAAAAGGCGGCGCCCGGGGCAGGCACCGGAGGCCACTGTCCCCGGGCACATGGCGGCGCCAGGGACATGCCCGGGGGGCACGGTCCCGGGGGCCAAATGGCGGCGCCCGGGGCAGGCACCGGCGGCCACTGTCCCCGGGCAGATGGCGGCGCCCGGGACATGCCCGGGGGGCACGGTCCCGGGAGCCTAAAATGCGGCGCCCGGGGCAGGCACCGGAGGCCACTGTCCCCGGGCACATGGCGGCGCCCGGGACATGCCCGGGGGGCACGGTCCCGGGGGCCAAATGGCGGCGCCCGGGGCAGGCACCGGCGGCCACTGTCCCCGGGCAGATGGCGGCGCCCGGGACATGCCCGGGGGGCACGGTCCTGGGGGCCAAATGGCGGCGCCCGGGGCAGGCACCGGCGGCCACTGTCCCCGGGCAATCATGAACTTACCTGGACTTGACCGCGTGGAGATTTCCCCCAACGGCAGCCCCCCATGCCCTCCGGGGACGAAGCTTGAGCCCCCGGAGGGAATGGTTACGGTACCGGGAAAATCTCCAGACGAAAACTCCGGACGAAAATCACCGGAGCCCCGGCGACGCTTCGGTTTCTGTGCCGGGCGCTTTATGGCCGCGCCGTTTTCGCAATAAATGCACGAGCGGTTCGAACCGGCGTCTCGATTTACGCGCCTGTCCCTTCGTTTCCCGCACACGGTTTGAATTTCAGTGGTCCAGATTGCCCCAAGGGGGCCACGTGGCGCGCATCTAGATCACGGCCAGCCTCTATAAATAGGGCCCTAGGGGGCCCCGGAAGCTCATTCCAAATCTTCAACTCCAGCTTCAGCTCTCCCGGTAGCGCTCTTCCGGTAGTTTCTCCGGTAGCCTTCTCCGGTAGCGAGCGTCCGGGAGTCGTTGACAGCCACCTGAAAACTTAGCCACCGAAAAACAAAGAACTCACCTAATGGCGCCCAAAGGTCGAGCGAAGACCACGGAGGTACCCCCGGAGGAAATCCCCGTGGATTTTCTTTGGGCCTCCGAGTTCTCGGCCTCGGACGCGGAATCCCTGGTCAAGAAGGGCGTCGTCGAAGAGGGGGACAACCGGGTCCCCCTAAAGAAGGACGGAGCCCCCCGCCCCAGGCCCGGAGAGGTCGTGGCCTTCGAGGCCTTCCTCGAGGCGGGGCTCCGGCTCCCGGTGCATCCGATGCTCCGGGAGTTTCTCAAAGAGTACGGGGTGGCTCTCAACCACCTCACCCCGAACGCGCTTGTCCGTATGGGCCTTTTTATATGGCTCTACGAGACAGCGACCGGGCGGGAGCCCACCCTCCGCGCCTTCCGGTACTTCTATGAACCGGCGGCGCGGAGCTCCCACCTGGTGAAGGGAGGACCGAAGTCCCCCTTCGGCTCGGTGATGGTCCAAATGCTGCCCTCCCGGGTGGCGGACTTCCCGGCGGCGGCCTCCCGGGACCACTGGGGGGACTGGCTCTGGAGGTGGTTCTACCTCCGGGTCCGGGATGAGGCGGTGGTCTACGCCCCGGAGCCTCCCACCTACAGTCGATCATCCGCACCGAAGCCGCCGGTGTGGACGGACGAGGAGTTCGAGCTCCTCGGGAAGGTGGTGTTGGCGAAGAAGGCCCGCTCAATGCGGGACGCCGTGGAGGAGCTGGCGCTCCTGCGGCTTTCCCCCTTCTCACGCGGGGGAAGAGGGATCGGCATGGGCCCGGAGCAGCGGCCTCCGGTCAAGTCGGTGACGCGGCGTAAGTCCCCTGCATTTTTGTACTTTCAGTTTTTTATGAGAAATTGACTAACTTTTTACCTCTTGCAGTGCGCCCGTACCCGGCGGCGAGGGACAAGGCGGAGCACCTCCTGGGGAGGTACTTCGCCGACGAACACGAGCGCATCGTGCGCCTCGTGGGGGAGGGGCCTCCCCGGAACTTGGTGGCCGAGGCCTACGGGCTCAGGCTTCCGGAGAGGAAGCCCCTTCCCACCCCCGGGTCTCATAAACGGGGGAAGGACGCGGCCGGGGGCTCGGAGCCCAAAAAGCCCCGGGTCCAGAAGACCCTAGCTCCGGCGACGACGCCGGTGAGGGCCCGGGACGCAGCTCCCGGAGTCGAACATGCCCGGGCGGCTCCCCGGGCAGAGGGGACGCCTCCGCCCCCGGAGGCCCCCGTCGAGGCCCGGGGGAAGGAGGTTGTTGTCGATGGGGCGGGGTCCGATTCGGCGGACTACGCCCCGTCGCCAGTTCGCGTGACGCTCCTCTCGCCTCTCCCGGCGGCATTGGCGCCGGAGAGGCTAGAAGTGAGGTTTTCGGGGGCGGCGCCCCCGCGCCTCTGGCCGGTGGATGAGGAGGGGGGGAGCCCCTCAGTCTTCGAGGTCCCCCCGGAGCAGGAGGCTCCGAGGGCCCTCCGGCCTGGGGCGGGGAAAGGCCCAATGATCCCCCCCGGGCGGAGATCCCCGCCCAACCTTCGTCTTCGTCTTCGGAGGAAACTTCGTCGACGAAGACGCCGGCGACGCCAGCCGTGCTCCCGGATTCGGAGGTCCGGGGGCCCTCTCCCGGCCGCGACAGGAGGGCCGGGCAAGACACCTCCCTATTTCCTGCGGGGGAGGTGGCCCGCTACGCGGAGGGCCTGCACAACTGGAAGGTGCAGGCCTTCGTAGCAGGAGGGACGCTCCACGAGCATTTTGAGGGGCTCGAGTCCCTCGGAGCCCAGGTAACTCGAGCTCTCCACACTTCGGCTTTTTTCCTGCACTTAAGATTTTTCTAACTCTTTATGCATTTTGTAGGTAGCGACTGTTACCTGGGGCCTTGAGCAGCGGGTCACCCGGCTGCTCAAGGAGGCGGAGAGCCGGGCCTCGGCCTGCGTCGAGCAGCGGGAGGCGGCCATCCGGGAGCGGGACGAAGCTCTTGATGAGCTGTCCGGGGCCCGGGCGCAGGTGCACCTTTCGGAGGGCGCCTACATCCGCCTCCGAGAGGAGGCCAAGGTGCGGGAGAAGGCGCTCCGGGAGCTCGAGAGCTCCAGCGTCCGGGCGCTGTCGGACGCGGGCCGCTCCGTCCGCTCGGCCTTGGAAAGCCTTGGCGTTAGCCTGGGCTCCGGGAGCGGCCCGGAGGTGCCCCCGGCGACCCTCGCGGAGGCTGTGCATTTTCTTAACGCACAAGTCTCCGCCATCCCGGAGGCTGCGGACGTCCGGACACGGGGCCGAGCGATCCCCGTCATCGCGGCCGCCGCGGGGCTCGTTGACTACCGTGGGGTCGGCGCCCGGGCGATCGGGGGGCGCATCCCCCGGGGCTTCCCGGAGGCCTTCGAGCCAACGCGCCGGGAGGTGGAGCTGCTGGCGGAGGGGTTTTACGACCGGATCATCCGGACGTGGTTCCCGACACCGGCGCCTCCGGCCGCGGATGTCCCTGCCCCGGCCACGGAGGAAGCTCCCCGGGGGGAGGACCCCAATGCCAAAGTATGAGCCTCCCCCGGGTCTTTAGCTAGGACCCCCTTTTTATTTTGTTAGGCATTTTGATTCCGGTAGCTTCTTAGGAGAAGCCCCGGGCACTTGTACAAAAACATTTTGCAATGAAATATATTAGAAATTTTTCTAAGTCTTTGCAATGAAATGTTACAAGGGTTCCCGGGGGGTTGCTCCCGAGCAACGGTCCGGGAGAGACTCTCCGGGGGACGCCCAAGCGGCTTTGATTTTCCTGAGCCTTGTCTCCGGGAGGCGCGACGGCGGTACTGCCCGGGAGCCCGTCCGGTTGAGGTGGCGCCCGGAATGGCACTTGGATAATTTTGACAACAGCCGTGCTGAATTAACTCCCCCGCGCCCGAGGGCCCAGATGATACCTCCTCTCCGGATACTTCCACCGGCTGGGTACGAGTTTTGGCCCGAAGACGTACTTCGGGATTCTCAGCGCCGCGTCCGGGCGCTGTACCGGGACCTGGCCCGGGAGCTAAGGGAGCGCCTCCGGGAGCTTGAGGCGTAGGGGCCCACGTACTTCGGGATTCTCAGCGCCGCGTCCGGGCGCTGTACCGGGACCTGGCCCGGGAGCTAAGGGAGCGCCTCCGGGAGCTTTAGGCGTAGGGGCCTTAGGCTCGTAGAAAATCCCCCGGGTTAAGACCCGGGTTGTATCATTTCCGAAACCCACCGGAGGGGGAAGATGTCCTCCGGGTTTGTCGATCAATAAAGCGCATTGTTAAACTTTTTATTGCCTCTTTATTTTCTTCTTCTTGGATGGTCTGGACGACTCATCTTAACAAGGATGAGCTAAGTTTCTTCGTGGGTGACCCGGGGACCCCCTGTCCCCCCCCCCGCCCACAGCGGGCGGGAGGAAGCCTACGCGTGCTGTGGGGGAACCAGGGTCCCCGGGGGGAGCATAACCTGTAGAAATATTTTCTAAGTTAGAAAATTGTAAAAACAGGATTTCAGAGGGAGGGACCTTCCGGGGTGCCCGGGGGCACCGGGTGAGGTTCATCCGGCCGCCGGGAGAGTGGGGAACCGGGAACAAGGCGCGGAAGGGGCTCATGAAAAGCCAATAAGACCTCCGGAGGGGAGCTTCCCGGGAGGGTTCGTCCGGTCGCCGTCAGAACGGGGAACCGGGAATAAGGTCTTCGAGAGATATCATCCGGTCGCCGTGAGAACGGGGAGCCGGGAATAACGTCGACTCCCGGAGGAGGAAGATAGAGCCAATCAAGCCGCAAGGGGCTGATCTTCCGGTCGCCGTGAGAACGGGGAGCCGGGAATAACGTCGACTCCCGGAGGAGGAAGATAGAGCCAATCAAGCCGCAAGGGGCTGATCTTCCGGTCGCCGTGAGAACGGGGAGCCGGGAATAACGTCGACTCCCGGAGGAGGAAGATAGATCCAATCAAGCCGCAAGGGGCTGATCTTCCGGTCGCCGTGAGAACGGGGAGCCGGGAATAACGTCGACTCCCGGAGGAGGAAGATAGATCCAATCAAGCCGCAAGGGGCTGATCTTCCGGTCGCCGTGAGAACGGGGAGCCGGGAATAACGTCGACTCCCGGAGGAGGAAGATAGATCCAATCAAGCCGCAAGGGGCTGATCTTCCGGTCGCCGTGAGAACGGGGAGCCGGGAATAACGTCGACTCCCGGAGGAGGAAGATAGATCCAATCAAGCCGCAAGGGGCTGATCTTCCGGTCGCCGTGAGAACGGGGAGCCGGGAATAACGTCGACTCCCGGAGGAGGAAGATAGATCCAATCAAGCCGCAAGGGGCTGATCTTCCGGTCGCCGTGAGAACGGGGACCCGGGAATATCGTCGACTCCCGGAGGAGGAAGATAGATCCAGAAAGCCATTAGACGTCCCGCTGAGGAGAGCGTCTACTCCCGGAGGAGGAAGTGCCCGGAGACGGGTCTTCAGTGTTTGGGTAGGGGACTAATCTCCCAAAGTGACTCGTTACCGCGGCCGCTGGTGACCGGGTTGCCGCTTACACCCTCAGTCCACGAGGGCCGTTCGTAAGCCGCCCTTCAGGAGGGACTTGCTGGGGCAGGGCCCACTTCGTCACGGAGAGGGCATCCTCACGGGGAGGGCATCTTCACGGGGAAGGCATCCTCGCGGGGAGGGCGTCCTCGCGGGGAGGGCATCCTCGCGGGGAGGGCATCACCATTAGGGGCGGTAAACAAGAACAACCTGCAGTGAGATAGTTGAAGAACAAAGGCTATGCATTAATTAACGAAATATACAAGGCCCCCCTGCGAAGCCGCGAAGGGGGAAAAAAGGGAAGCTACAGTGTCCCCCCTCCCCCTCCGGCGTGACCGCCCCGGGGGAGGGGACAGGCCCGTAAGGCTAAACGTAGAACTTGCGAAGTAAACGCAAGTTCCAGGTGTGCTTCAGCTCCTGCTCTTCAAGGTTGGAGAGCTTGTAGGCCCCCGAGCCTAGGACAGCGGAGATCCTGTAGGGGCCCTCCCACTTGGGGGAGAGCTTACCCTGGGCTTGGGGGTCTGTGACGCGCTTGAGGACAAGGTCCCCAAGGCGGAAAGCTCTCTCGCGCACGCGCTGGTTGTATGCGCGCGACATCTCGCGCTCGTAGATGGCGTGGCGGAGGAGCGCTCGGTCGTGTTCCTCCTCCACGAGGTCGATTTCCAGCCGCCGGTTGTCTTCGTTGGCCCGGTAGGCTGCGGTCGTGGCTCCGTTCAGGAGCTCGACCCGCAGCGACCGGAAGCCGATCTCCGGGGGGAGGACTGCCTCCGCCCCGTAGACTAGGGAGAAGGGAGCACGCCCTGTGGCCCGGGACGGGGTCGTGCGCATGGAGCAGAGGATGCTAGGGAGCTCCTCTGCCCACGCGCCCCGCTTGGAAGCGGTTTGTTCGAGTCTCCGGCGTAACCCCTGTAGGATTACGCCATTGACCCTCTCGACGGCCCCGTTGCTTTGGGGATGGGCCACTGAGGCGAAGTGGATGACGACCCCCAGGCCTTCGCAGAATTCCCGGAAATAAGCCGAGTCGAATTGGGTCCCGTTGTCCACGGTAATTTCCCGGGGGACACCAAAACGACAAACGACGTTTTTCCAGAAAAACCGCTGAACGGCCCGGGAGGTGATGCTAGCCAAGGGCTCCGCCTCAACCCACTTTGTAAAGTAGTCGACCGCGACCACCGCATACTTGTATCCTCCGGGCGCTGGGGGGAAAGGCCCTAAGAGGTCCATCCCCCAGCGCACGAAGGGCCAAGTGATGGGGATAGTCCGCAGCGCTACAGGGGGGAGATTCGAGCCCTTGGCCATCTTCTGGCATGCTTTGCACGCGGAGACAAGGTCTCGCGCGTCGCGCATGACTGTAGGCCAGTAAAAGCCTTGCCGAAGGGCCTTGGCGGCGATGGCACGCGGGGCCAGGTGAGAACCACAGCTCCCCGCGTGAATGTCTTCCAAGAGTTGAAGTCCCTCCGACCGGGGGAGGCAGCGCAGGAGGGCTGAAGCCCCCCGCTTGTAGAGCCTTCCCTCGAGCAGGAGATATGCCTGGGCTTTGGCCCGGAGGCGCTTAACCTCGGTCTCGCTGGGAGGGTCCCCCTCCCCCTTGATGAAGGAGATGAGGGGATCCATCCATGACGACGGCCGGACGATCTCGGCGACCTCCGGGACCGGAGGCTCGGGGCCTGCGTCCGGGGGGGCCACCGAGGGCTTCGTGATTGTTTCCAAGAAGGCCCCCTTGGGGAGCGTTTCCCGGGCGCTTGCCGCCCGGGCCAAAGCATCAGCCCGGTCATTCTCCCTTCGCTGGATATGCCGGGCCTCAAGGCCGTCGAAGTGTTTCTCCATTTTTCGTACTTCCTGCAAGTAAAGACTTAAATTTGCGTCATGGCACAGGTAAGATTTGTCCATTTGGCAGACAACGAGCTGAGAGTCTCCCTTCACTAGTAGGGGCCGGATCCCCAGGGAACGCGCAAGGCGCATCCCGAGGAGCAGAGCGTCGTATTCGGCGACGTTGTTGGTTGCGGGGAACTCGAGCCGCGCGGCGTACTCGAGCTCCTTCCCCTCGGGGCTCCGGAGGACTACCCCCGCGCCAGCCCCAGCGAGACACAGCGACCCATCAAACAGCAGGGTCCAATGGTCACTGCGTCGGGGCGGCACGGGGAGATCTTCGTCCCCGGACCCAGAGGCGGGAGTGCATTCTGCGATGAAGTCGGCGAGGACCTGCGACTTGATTGCGGAGCGGCCGGTAAGGGACAGGGAGAAAGGGGCAAGCTCGGCCCCCCACTTCCCAATCCGGCCGGTGGCTTCTTTATTCCGCAGTACCTCCCCCAGGGCGAGGGACGACGGAACGGTGATGGGGTGCCCCAGGAAGTAATGCCGGAGCTTCCGGGACGCCATGAGGAGAGCGTAACAAATCTTCTCCATCTCCGTGTACCGAGTCTTGGCCCCTTGGAGGGCTTCACTGACGTAGTACATGGGACGTTGCTGCCCCCCTTGCTCCTTCACCAAAACAGCGCTGACGGCGACGGGGGTCGCGGCGAGGTAGAGGAGCAAGGGCTCTTCCGGAGACGGACTCACGAGCATTGGGGGGCTCGAGAGGTACTTCTTGAGGTCGTTGAAGGCTTCCTGGGCCTCGGGGGTCCAGCGGAACCCCTCAAGCCCTCGGAGGATCTTGAATAACTGGAGGCCCCGCTCCCCCGAACGGGAGACGAAGCGGCTAAGCGCGGCCAGGCGGCCGGAGAGCCGCTGGACATCTTTGACGGAGCGCGGCGGGGGCATCTCTAGGAAAGCCCGGATCTTCTCGGGGTTTGCCTCAATGCCCCGCTGGGACACGAGGAAACCCAGGAGCTTCCCCCCGCGCACCCCGAAGGCGCACTTCTCCGGGTTGAGCTTGAGCCCGAACGCGCGGAGGTTGCGGAAGGTCTCTGCGAGGTCGTCGATGTGGGAGGCTGCACGGGGGCTTTTGACGACCGCGTCGTCTACGTAGACTTCGACGTTGCGGCCGACTTGGTCTTTGAAGACCAGCGTCATAAGGCGCTGGAAGGTGGCTCCCGCATTCTTGAGCCCGAAGGGCATATGGCGGTAGCAGAAGGTTCCGAGGGGAGTTATAAAACTCGTCTTTTCCTCATCCCCCTCCGCCGTCCGGACTTGATGGTATCCCGAGTAGGCGTCTAGGAAGCTCATCAGCTCGCACCCCGCGGTGGAGTCAATGAGCTGGTCGATCCGCGGGAGCGGGAAGTTGTCTTTGGGGCAAGCGCGGTTAAGGTCGGTGAAGTCCACGCACATGCGCCACTTGCCACTTGACTTCTTGACGAGGACGGGGTTTGCGAGCCACTCGGGGTGCAACACTTCCCGAATGAACCCCGCCTCTCGGAGCCGGGCTATCTCCGTCTTGATGGCTCTTGACGTTCGAGGGAGAGCTTCCTCAACTTCTGCTTGATAGGGGGGTGACCAGGGGTTACCGCGAGCTTGTGTTCAATAACCTCCCGGGCGACGCCCCGCATGTCCGAAGGCTTCCACGCAAAAACATCGGAGTTTTCACGCAGAAAGGCTGCGAGTTGCGCTGCATGGTCTTGGGGGAGCTCTGCCCCGATTTGGACAGTTTGGTCTCTGCTGCCCAGGGACAGCGGGACCTTCCGGAGGCCCCCTTCCGGACGCGGCTTGAGGAGGGGCCTCCCAGGGGATGGCGCAGCGACGTCTACGTCCGGGGGGGGAGCCTCCCCCCCGGGTGCCTTGATCAGGTTGACGCTTCCTATTGTGGCAGTAGCTCGCTCGTATAGAGCACGGGCCATGTCTTGATCCCCCCGGACGTTGATCACGCCATGCGGCCCGGGGATCTTCATGCACAAGTAGTTTTGGTGGGTGGCAGTCCCCAGCCGATTGATCGTAGTCCTCCCCATAATCACATTGTAGGAGGAGGGGAGGTCCACTACGTCGAAGCGGACTAGCTCGGTCCGGTAGTTCTTCGGGGTGCCGAAGGTGATCGGGAGATCTACCTTGCCCACGGGGTGGATCGCCTTCCCCGGGACAAACCCTTGCAGAGGCCCTGCCGCTGGTTGCAGGAGCTTCTCATCCACCTGCATTTCCTTGAAGGTTTTGAGGAACAGGACGTCGGCGGAGCTTCCGCCGTCCACGAGGATGCGGGCCAAGTGGCAGTTGTAGATTGTCGCGGAGACAATGAGCGCGTCATCGTGGGGGAAGCGAACCCCTCGCGCGTCTTCCGCCGTAAAGGTGAGGGGGACGTCCGACCACTTGGGCGGCACGGACGCGTGTAGCACCCCCACTACCTTAACTTCTCGCGTGTACTCCTTGCGCTGGCGCTTCGAATCCCGCCCGGAGGCGGACCCCCCCCCCACGATGACGTTGATGCGGCGCTGAGAAGTTTGAAAGGGGAGAGCGTCTGAAGGCTCCCCCTCCTGCACCTGCTGCCCCCCCGCGGGAGCGGGAAGGGCCGGAACAGCTGGCCGAGGGGGCAAGGAGGCCGGAGTCCCCCCCCCCTGCCCGCGCTGGTCGAGGAATGCCGCGAAGTGTTGCAGCAGCTTGTGGCAATCTCGGGTGGCGTGGGTACTGGACCCGTGGAAGCTGCACCACGGTCCTTCCCGGCTTCTCCCCGCGGGGCCTTCGCGGCCGCGCGAAGACTGTCCTCCCCCATGGCCTCTCGGCTTGGGAAAGGGGCGGTTGCCCTTCAGGGGGTCGCGCGAGCCGCCTCCGCCCTCGAGGACAAAAGTGTCCCGAGGCCGTGGTTCGCTACGGCCCCCCTGCCTGGGGCGCCTGGGGGGATCCCGGGCCCCCCGCTCGGCGGGGGCAGGAGCCCCCTGGGTCTTCTTTCAGATGTCGTCTTCCTCCGCCCGAGCGTACTTTTCGAGCACGTTGAAGAGCTCGTCGGCGGAAGAGGGGCAGCTACGGGAGAGCCTTCGGTGGAGCTCCCCCGGGAGGATGCCGCTTTTGCAGGCTTCGATGACCGTAGAGTCGGGGACGTGGGCCACTTTGCTCTTCACCTGGGCAAAGCACTTGAAGAAGCTTCTGATGGTCTCCCCAGTTCTCTGCCGGACAGTATACAGCTGCGAGGAGTCCAGGGGACGCACGTAGTTCCCCTGGAAGTTGGCACAGAACTCCCGCTTGAGCTGCGAGAAAGACTTGATGGAGCCCGCCTTCAGATTGTAAAACTAGGAGCGGGCAATGCCGGTGAGGTAGAGGGGGAAGACGTTGCATTGGACACTCTCGTCCCCCCCCGCCGCGGAGATGGCGGTGGAGTAGATCTGCACGAACTCGTAAGGGTCCGCCTCGCCATTATAATGCTCGATGTGCGGGGGACGGTAGGGCCGCGGCCATCGGATGCTGCGGAGTCTTCGACACAGGGGCTGGTTCGCCCCCTGCACTTCCCGGGGGGAGCCCCAGTCACTGTCTTCTTTGACAGGGGACGCCCCCTCGTTATCCGAGTCAGGTAGCGGCCCAAGAGGGCCACCGGAGTGGTGGTGACGACGCTTCTCTTCCGGTCCGGGACTGATTTCCCGGACGTCCGGGCTTCCCTCCGGGGAGGATGGTTCTTCGGCTGGTCTCTTCCCCCGACCGGTGCGAGAGCGAGGCTCCCTGCGACAACGACCGCGGGGGAGCTCTTCCCCGCGGCTGGGAGAATGCATTCGCTCGACCTCCCCTCGGGAGAAGCGGATCTGCTTCGCTGGGGGAGGGAGCTCCTGCACTGTGGCAGCCGGCCCGGGAGCTACCGGGACCTGCTGGGGGGAGCCCCCTGCGACGGCCCCCGGGACCGGAAAGGGGGGAGACCCTGCACCATCCGGAACTGGGGAGGGGGCGCCCGGGGCGGCGTTTGGATCCGAAGAGGGGGCCCCCGTGGCAACGACCGGGACCCGAAAGGGGGAGGCCCCTGTGACATCCGGAACCAATGGGGGGTGAGCCCCCTCGGCGACGTCCTGGGTTGGGGAGCCAATGCGAGGGGAAATTCACTGAGGCACGGGAGCTGCTCTGTCGACCGGCCCCGGTGCGGTAAACGCAACGCGGGGGGCGGGACTGGCTCCCGGCGTAGGAATAGCCCCCGGCATGAAATGACCCCCCAGCCCCGGAAGCGAGCCGGGGACGGGGTACCCCCCTGGTGCCACGAAGGGCCCGGGCATGAAATAGCCTCCCGGCACCGGGACAGGCCCGGGTGCCGAGAAGTGTCCGGAAGTATATCCCGCGGGGGGAGGGAACCCCCCAGCGGGATTATACGGGGTAGACAGCCCCCCTGATGCCGGAGGGGCCGCTGGGTATCCCATAAACGGGGGCATGATCCCCGGATACGGGTGCGACGAAAATGTGGGGGCCGAGGGCCGCGCCAACACACTAAGGAGCTCGTCCATAGAGCGCTGGGCGCGGAGCTGGCCCTCCACGAGAGCCTCCAGCAGGGCATCCCGGGGAGCCGGGGGAGCCGTCGGGGGGAAACTCGTCCTGACCGAGGTCCCCGCGGCCGCCGGGAGCGACCCGGAGGTGGAGGCGCCTAAATTGAGAGGAAAGGTGGGAGGCGGTACCTGGGAATGGTCGCCTCCGGATGGAAGCGCCGGAACAGCAGCGTCCCGGACGGGTGGCGCCAGGTCACCGGGACCGGCGTCACCGGGAAGGGCGCGGGCCCTTGTTCTCGGAGGAGCCATGGCGATTCGTCACGGGTCCCCACGGACGGCGCCAACTGTCGTGGTATTAAGAATACCCCGGCAGGTTTTGAAGACGATCCTAGCGGAGATCACGCAGCGCGGGTTGACCGGGTGACCGGTCCTCCCCCGCCGGACAAACACAAGAATTGACACGTGGATTTATACAGGTTCGGGTCCCGGTGGGGGCCCTAGTCCTGTCGACGCGCTCCCGACCGGAGTCGGGTGGGGAGGCTCTCTCCGGGGGAGAGGCTTCCGGAGCACGTCTGTGAGATTAGCTATTCCAAATAATAATGAGCTGATGATTTACAACAGAGGGGTACAAGGGCTATTTATAGCCCCAAAAAGAAGCAAAAAACCTAAACTACCCCGGGAGCCACCGTCGGATTGAAGGGTAGGACCGTCCTTCTCCCGGTCAAACGTCTTGGATGCTTGACAGGTGGTCGCTGATTCCCGAGGCGTCCCTCGCGTGACCTGCACGTGATAAACAAACAGGGATTTTACCTTTTAGGAGGGCGGTGACGTCCGGGACCTCTTCCGGAGAGCAGGGTCCCGGGAGCCCATAAGGCGGCGCCCGGGGCAGACACCGGAGGCCACTGTCCCCGGGCACATGGCGGCGCCCGGGACATGCCCGGGGGGCACGGTCCCGGGGGCCAAATGGCGGCGCCCGGGACATGCCCGGGGGGCACGATCCCGGGAGCCTAAAAGGCGGCGCCCGGGGCAGGCGCCGGAGGCCACTGTCCTCGGGCACATGGCGGCGCCCGGGACATGCCCGGGGGGCACGGTCCCGGGGGCCAAATGGCGGCGCCCGGGGCAGGCACCGGCGGCCACTGTCCCCGGGCAGATGGCGGCGCCCGGGACATGCCCGGGGGGCACGGTCCCGGGGGCCAAATGGCGGCGCCCGGGACATGCCCGGGGGGCACGGTCCCGGGAGCCTAAAAGGCGGCGCCCGGGGCAGGCACCGGAGGCCACTGTCCCCGGGCACATGGCGGCGCACGGGACATGCCCGGGGGCCAAATGGCGGCGCCCGGGGCAGGCACTGGCGGCCACTGTCCCCGGGCAGATGGCGGCGCTCGGGACATGCCCGGGGGGCACGGTCCCGGGGGCCAAATGGCGGCGCCCGGGACATGCCCGGGGGGCACGGTCCCGGGAGCCTAAAAGGCGGCGCCCGGGGCAGGCACCGGAGGCCACTGTCCCCGGGCACATGGCGGCGCCCGGGACATGCCCGGGGGGCACGGTCCCGGGGGCCAAATGGTGGCGCCCGGGGCAGGCACCGGCGGCCACTGTCCCCGGGCAGATGGCGGCGCCCGGGACATGCCCGGGGGGCACGGTCCCGGGGGCCAAATGGCGGCGCCCGGGGCAGGCACCGGCGGCCACTGTCCCCGGGCAATCATGAACTTACCTGGACTTGACCGCGTGGAGATTTCCCCCAACAAATCCTTTTGTCATTTTTGAAATGTACCAATTTAACTCGTATCTGGGAACAGTCCTGCCCTCAGCTGAGATTGAGAGGCGGACTAACTACCTCCTCAGGGCGTACAACGCCGAGGTAGAGGGCCCCAAGGGATCGCCTCGCCCCCAAAGCTTGATTCATGCTGGCGACGACCTTAAACAGGAGCGCCGAAAGGTAAACTTTCCACTTGGCCTCTGTTTTGCAGGTTTCATGTATGTCCAGCACTAATCAATCCCATTGGAATGAGAATAGCTCCTAGGGAGGTTTGCAGATGCAACATTCCCAAGTGAAAATGTCGGCTCTCTGAAGAAGCCGACGGCGAGGAACGTGAAGAAAGTCTCTCAGAGACCCAGGACAAAGAGTCCTGCCTCTAAGAAGACCAAGCTGAACCCTAGAGAGGGGTCTTCACGAAGCGTTCCTCGTCCTGCAAGAAAGACTGCGGTAAGATATCGCATTCCTGCTACTTTTTCAGGCGCGACATGGAATCACTTCTTCGTCGTACAGGGAGAGGGGAGCGAGGAGGAAGAGGATGACGTTCCTCTGATCCTTCGAAGGAGGAAGATCGCGGATCTTCCATCCAGCGATGCCCCAGGCTGCCCCGCAGAGACCACAGCTGCCGAAGAGGTGGCCGTGGCTGACCCTGCGACCACCGAAGATCTGGTGGTCGCGGGTGACCTTCCAATTCCTGAAGCCCCCGGGGTTTCAGGGTCAGTCATCTCTGCTTCCCTGGTCGAAGGGACGACTAAGGTAAAGGATCTTTTCGATCATTCCCTCCATGGCTCTTTCTGCGCATTTGACAAGTTAATGTACATACAGGAAGGAGAGCTTCCCCCTGGGTCCACTGGGGATTCCAGGGAGGAAAATCCTCCTCCTCCGCAGGCAGAGGAGGAGGTAGAAGATCAAAGGCCGGCTGTGACTGTTCCAGCAACTCAGGAATCGTCAAGGCCTTCGGATGCAGCCCCACCAGTTAGTCCGGTGGTCCAGGTAAAGATCTTTCTATGTGTTTTTACCCGTTCCCTAAGAATATGCCTATAACATGATATTTCCAGGGGGGTGCTGTCTTATTTACCATAACGAAGGCAAGAACCGGAGACGGCTCTCCTTCGCAAGGGGAATTATCCCAGAAGTCCCAGGAACGAATGGGATTTCGAATAAAGTAAGAATTCTTACTTGACAGTAATCTTATATAAAAGCTGTCTGACCCACTCTTCCTGTTAGGCAAAAGAAGACAGCGCCTATACCTTCAACCGCCACTGGGGAGGTTGAAGCTAGGGCTGATGAGGGAGCCTCTAATGAAGAGCGCTCTACTCCCGTGGTTCAGGAAGTCGTCCGGACCGCGGGAGGTGAAACAAGTACAGGGACTAGGTCACCACCAGTGACCTCTGGGGGTGGCGTCCGGCCGGCACTCCCATCAACTGTCCCCGTCGCAGGCACTTCAGGTGCGCTAGCAAGGATTCCTGCTAGCATGGATGATGCCGCTTTAAATAAGTTTATGAAGGTATGATGACCCCTGTTTCGGCGTTTGAAACGCCTTTAGAGTATATTTAACTCTCTTGCTTCGTGTCACAGGGCTTGTCATGGGTGACGAGCCAGTCGCATGCTGCAATGGCTAGCATGGCGGCTGTTCAAAAAGATCGTGACGGCTTGCGCAAGTGAGGATCATCATTCTTCTGTTAATATAAGTGGGCTTTAATTGTGACTAACCTGATTTTGCTGCAGAGAGGTTACGTTCTTGAAGAAAGAGTTAACCAAGATAAAGCTGAACTCAGTTACAGAGTTCCAGAAACTACGGACTGAAATCAATAGACTTCAGTCTGAGAATGCTGGTAAGTCGATTCCCAACTTGAGAAGACTTAAAGACGTTTCTTGTTAATAATCTCTTTTCTTTGTACAGCGCAAGCAGGTCGCATTAAACAGCTCAGCCAGGACAAGATGCTTCTCGAGTCCTCGCTCGACCACACCGATCAAGTGGTCAAAGAGTTGAGCCTACTGGTCTTCGAAAAACTGAAGGCCATAGCCAGCCTTTTGAATACCAATGTGGTAGAGTTGAGGAAGGGCGACCCAAATGTCAGTGATTGGGCATCACTGCTCACAACTCAAGCAGAATCACTGCTCGAATATTTCCCTGGAGATTTACGGCGACGTGAAGAGACAATCAGGACGAGAGTCCGATCAGCCGCTTCTGCCGTACTCAGCCGGGTTCGACTTCACCATGGCCCAGATGCGAATCTGAGCGCATTGGTGGGACCGGTTGAGGTCGAGAGTGAAGAGCTGCTTGACGCCGTTATTGAAGAAGTTAAGCCCTTCGTTGACAAGCTCTTGGCTGAGCTAAGGATCGAATGATCCTTATATTTTGTAACCCAACAATTGTAATTACAATGCTATGTATGTAAAACTATTTTTTCAAAAGAAAGTGCATATTCACATCATAAGTTTCATACTATAAGTATATTCCTCTAGCCCCCGCCTCTGTTTTGTGAATACTGAAGCCTTAGTATTTTAAGCAGAGGGGAAAACATAAGTATGATGACCAGGGATATGCGCTTCAAGCCAATGATCAAGATTAAAATAACATTTTAACCTTATTGCAAACTGATAGCCACCCGGATGACCGAAGACTAGCCAGATAGTCCCATGTGCGTTGAGAAATGGCTTATTTAGGAGTAACTTATCTGGAAGTGATCATGAGATTGACCAGCGAATCCGGTTGAAAAATGCTGTAATAACCTAACCGCCAGCGATCAGCCCCCAGGTCGAATTTGTATAATTTGGGCTTAAAGAAAAACACTCATTGTATGAAAACAAGACATGCTTTTTATGAAAAGATGCTAATTGAACAGGAAAAAAGTGATTGGAATACTTACACGTAAAACTTGCGAAGTTGATCGATGTTCCAAGTATTGGACAAAATCCGACCATCCTCCATGGCTAACTGCACAGATCCTGGCCGCGGCACTGAGACGACAGTGTAAGGTCCCTCCCACTTTGGGGAGAATTTATTGCGGTTAGACTGGTCTTGAATTTTTCGTAAAACCAAGTCGCCCACGTTGAGATCACGTGGTCGCACCTTTTTACTGTGATACTTGCGTAGAGCCTGCAAGTATACCGCGGACTTAATCAGGGCGCGATCACGCCGTTGTTCCAAGAGGATGAGATCTCGCGATCGCTGTTCGGATTGGTTGACCTGTTCGAATTGATTCGTGCGAACAGATCCAATACTTACTTCCATAGGCAACACAGCCTCGGCTCCATAGACCAAATGGAAGGGTGTCTCACCGGTGGCTCGACTAGAGGTAGTCCGTAGTGCCCATAGAACAGTATAGAGCTCGTCTGCCCAAGCCCCCGAGCGGGTCTTGAGGCGATCAAAAACACGTTTTTTGATACCTTGCAATACTTGCCCATTGGCCCGTTCTACGGCACCATTGCTTTGTGGATGTGCCATGGAAGCAAAGCACACCTTGGTCTCAATCTGATCGCAGTAGTCTAGGAAAAGACCGCTAGCGAACTGAGAACCGTTGTCTGTGATGAGACGGTTTGGAACACCAAATCGTGCCACAATGTTCTTGTGAAAGAACTTTTGTGCGGCTGATGCAGTAATATTTCGTACTGGTTCGGCCTCAATCCACTTTGTGAATGTGTCAATGGCTACGAACAAAAACTTGTATCCATTGACCGCTTGTGGCATAGGACCGACGATGTCCATTCCCCAGATCGCAAAAGGCCATGCGAGAGGAATAGTTTGCAATGCATAAGCAGGTTGATGAACCTGTCTTGCATGAAACTGACACTGTGGACACATCTTGACCATAAGCTTGGCATCATCGAGTGCCGAAGGCCAGTAGAATCCCTGTCGAAAAACTTTTCCGACCAGTGTTCGGTATGACGCGTGTGCACCGCATACACCGTCATGTATTTCTTTCAAGAGGGATTTTCCTTCCTCCTGAGATATGCAGCGCATGAATACTCCTTGAGTACCCTTTCTGTACATAACCCCATCTATGAGTTTGTACAGACGCGCCTTTCGAATTAACCGATCGCTTTTGGTTTCGTCCTCGGGTAGGGTCCCATGTTCAAGATAGACCCTCAATGGATGAGTCCAATCTTGTTCCTGACCGAGGTTGGCAACGAAGGCTATTGCCGGATCATCCTCGACCGAAGTCATGATCGAAGGATGGTCCAAGTGTTCAATGAACACTCCTGCCGGAGCGGATGAGCGTGAGGATCCAATTTTGGATAATTGGTCTGCGAGAATGTTGTCCTTTCGCGGGATGTATTGGACTTCGAAGTGACTGAAGTGTTTTTCCAATTTCCTCACTTCCCCCAGGTAATGAGCCATTGTCTCATCGGAGGTGCTGTACTCCTTGTTTACCTGGTTTACGACCAGCTGTGAGTCCCCCCTCACCACTAATCGACGGACTCCGAGGAATTTTGCTGCCCGGAGCCCTGCAAGAAGACCTTCATACTCTGCTGCATTGTTGGTTGCAACAAAGTGTAGTTGAATGACATACTTAAGCTGTTCGCCCTGAGGCGTAACTAAGACCACTCCAGCCCCCGAGTGTTGAAAACTACGGGAGCCGTCAAAGTACATTGTCCAATAATCGGGGCACTCTAGTTCCTTTGCCAACTGCACGGGTGGCTCATGGTTGGTCCATTCGACCACAAAGTCGGCCAAAACCTGAGACTTAACCGCCGTGCGAGGGGTGAAATGGATCTCAAAGGCACCGAATTCGACCGCCCATTTGGCGATTCGACCAGATTTTTCTGGATTTCGGACAATATCCCCTAAAGGAAAAGAGGAGGGTACTGTGATCTTGTGTGCTTGAAAGTAATGTCGTAGCTTACGGGAAGCCATCAGTAGTGCGTAAAGTATCTTCTGGACCTCAGGGTAGCGCTCCTTAGGACCATGAAGTACTTCGCTCACATAGTAGACGGGTCTGTGTACTCCTTCCCTTTCCGCGATCAGAACTGCGCTGACCGCGTGCGGGGTGGCCGCCAAATACAGAAGTAATGGTTCTTCCTTTTCAGGAGACACCAATACCGGCGGACTGGAAAGGTATGTTTTTACCTCCTGAAACGCTTTTTCGGCTTCGTCGGACCACGTGAAGTTATGATGTTTACGCAAGGCTTTAAAGAAAGGTAGTCCCCTTTCGCCTAATCGCGATATGAAGCGACTTAAAGCCGCCATGCGACCAGCCAGGCGTTGAACATCCTTCATGGTCGAGGGCGACCTCATTTGTTCAATAGCTCTGATTTTCTCAGGATTAACCTCAATGCCCCTGGAACACACAAGGAAACCAAGAAGCTTTCCTGAAGAAACCCCGAAAGAACATTTCTCCGGGTTCAATTTTATTCCAAAGCGATTCAAGTTACAGAAGGTTTCAGCAAGATCGTCCAAATGAGACAATCTTTTGGTGCTTTTTACAACCAAGTCGTCTACATATGCTTCGAGATTACGCCCTATCTGGGAAAGAAAGGTCTTTTGCATCAAGCGCTGGTACGTGGAACCAGCGTTCTTGAGACCGAACGGCATTCTGACGTAGCAGTATGTGCCGAACGGGGTGATGAAGGCAGTTTTCTCTTCATCGTCTTCTGCCATGCTAATTTGATGATATCCCGAGTAGGCATCCAGAAAACTCATCAGTTCGCAACCCGCAGTGAAGTCAACCAGCTGGTCGATGCGGGGAAGGGGAAGTCATCCTTCGGACAGGCACTGTTGAGGCTAGTATAGTCGACGCACATGCGCCACTTGCCATTTGACTTGCGGACCATGACCGGATTGGCGAGCCAGTCCGGGTGATTCACCTCGCGGATAAACCCGGCTTGTAAGAGTTTGTCTAACTCTTCTCGGATGGCTTCCTGTCGGTCGGTGGCAAAACGCCTGAGCTTTTGCTTTATTGGTCGTTGTCCAGGTTGAATTGCTAACCTGTGCTCAATTACTTCCCTTGGGACACCGGGCATGTCGGACGGTTTCCACGCAAACACGTCTGCGTTAGCTCGGAGGAAAGCAACGAGGTCGAGTTCCTATTTGTCATCCAGGGCTGACCCAACCCGAATTGTCCTGGATGGGTCATCTGGGTACAAAGGAACTTGTTTGAGTTTCTCATCTGGTCGAGGAGCAGCCCTGATCGCATCGATGGCGACAGTGGCGACCTGAGCGTCCTGGAGGGGAAGTTGATCGACCATCTCCAAAGATAGCCGGTCGCACGTGAGTGCCACGTTGCGACTACCTCGGACCGAAATGACACCTTTGGGGCCAGGCAATTTCCCGCACTGATAAGCATAGTGCGTTGCCATCATGAACTTAGCGAGAGTAGGCCTGCCAAAGATTGCATTATAAGCTGAATCACAATCGATTACATCGAAAGTAACCAATTCTGTTCGGAAGTTATCTGGTTCTCCCAGAGTGACCGGGATGACCACTTGTCCCAATGGCATCATGGAGGGGCCTGGGATTATCCCATAAAACGGATGGATTATGGGCTTGATCTTCGAACGAGGAATTTGCATCTCGTCGAGTGTCTTGACCAATAAAAGATCAAGGGAACTTCCCCCGTCGATCAGGACCCTTTCGACTCTCGCGTTACTGATGATTGGGGTAATAACCAGAGGTAACCTCAATGGTCGAGTTAGCCCCGCAGGACAGTCAGCGCGGTCGAACGTCAAAGGCATATCCGACCAACGGGGATATTGAGGTTCACCAAGGGATGTCTCCGTTTGGTTAACCTCTCGGCAAAAAGTTTTAAACTGCCTTTTGGAAACGAAAGAGGAGGAACCTCCGAAAATGACATTAACATGATTTTGAGGTACCTGGTAAGCCATTTCTTCGTCTCCATCGACGTCTCTAACCCCGCACGCCTGCTCTTTGGGCGGTAAGGTTGGCATTGGCCCAGCTCCTTGGTAGAAATCATCCAGCTGTTTCAACCAACTCCTGCAGTTTTTGAGATCGTGGCCTGCGGAATTGTGGAGTGGACACCACCTTTTGCCCTCCTGCGGATTAGTTGATTTTTCTGGCTGGTCGGAATCCCGGCCACCAGAAGCAGTTTTACTTTTAAAAGAAGACTTATTACCTTTGGTCGAAGGTGGTTTCTCCGCGACCGCGACCTCACGGTACTGTCCAGAGCGGTTTCTCTTCGACTTTTTTGACTTCCCACCTGGTGAAGACTCCGGCTTTTTGCTCGAATCTTCTTTCTTGGCGTCCTTGAAGCCTGGTTGGGGCGGTAGGTCCCCCTTGTCAACCATTCGGTTCCATTCGACTGCGTCGGCTGCATCGGAGTATCGATCAGCCATATCGAACAGATCGGCCACCGATCGAGGAGGGTGGATGAGCAAGTCTTCAGTGAATCTCCGGTATCGAACGGCATGCTTAAATGCCCTGATTACGGAGCCATCAGATATGTTCGGGATGGTATTTCTTACCCCGACAAACCTCTTGACAAACTGCCGAAGCGTTTCGGTCGAAGTTTGCCGCAATCTATGCAAGTCGTCCTCCTTACCCGGCTTTTGGTAACAGTTTTGGAAATTGCTGAGGATGGCATCGCATAGCATTTCCCAATTATAGATAGAACCCTCAGGCTGATTGAACAACCAGGTTCTAGCCGGTCCTACGAGGACTGTTGGCAGGTAGTTGGCCATGACCTTGTCATCGCCTCTTGCTGCTTGGATGGCAGTAATATAGATCTGAAGAAACTCGGATGGGTTCTGAGTTCCATCAAACCTCTCAATAGCCCCTGGTCGAAACTTATCGGGCCAAACGACTGCTCGTAGGCCAGGCGAGAAAGCTTTGCAACCAACGTAAGGACCGTGAACCGTCCTACGACTTTCGGTCGGGTTTCGAGCAACCTCACTTAATGGCGGGGTTACTCGGGGTCCCAAACGAGAATGAACGGGAACTCGATCCCTACTGTGAGAGTCCTGCATTCGCCGATATTTGTCCTGTCGGGACGGTATAGGCGGCGGGTAACTCCGTCGGCCAGAGCCAAAATGAGGACCATCTCGATCACGGGAATGTGTCACTGAGCGGGAAGAGGCTGTTGGGGTCGCCTCGGATGCGACTTCGTCCAATCTTTCCGCCAGGATCCTGTAAAAGGCCGGTCTCTGCGCATCCGTGACCGTAGGAGGAAAATTGCGCATGACTTCCGCGATAGATCGCAGTCGACCATGGGTACTTCTCCTAGGGGCACCAGGTGTTATTGTTTCCTCGTCCACTGGGAAGTGCTCCGGTGGTAAGGAAGGAGTCTGGTCACGTCTATGACCACGCGACCGTCGAGAAGAACTCGGGGCAGCATCGTAACGAGCCTGCGCATCTTGAAGAGCCTCTAGGGCAGTTCTGCGTAGTTCGTTGTTTTGTTGCTCGAGATCTTGCTCCTCCTTCTGTTTGCGATCTTGTTCTTCCCTGGCAGCCTGTTGATCGGGAGTTTCCTCCGACAACGCAGCAAACTGCCGAGGGAGAGAAGTTGTTGATGGGGAGAACATCTCGGTCTGTTCCGAGTCAGACTCGAAATCAAAGAGACGGTGGAGGTTATCAGGGTCGAACCTTCCTGGGCTAACCTCGGGGTCACCATCATACTTTCCCTCAGTGGGATCGCATGACGGGCCGGATTCATCACCTAACACATTAAGAACCTCTGCGGGTTCTGACCTTGTGCCAGTTACCTCCTGGTCGATTATCATGACTTGGGGAGATGATTCATCCTGTGGAAGATTCTGGCCTTCGACCTCTTCCATCGGAACAGGATCACTTGGAGAAGGCATTGGGATATGAGCATAATCCTCGAGATCGAAATCATTCTCGGAATCATATGCTCCAGCCATGTTTCGGCAAACCTCCGAATTTCAATTAAGACGCCTTGAGAAAGGCCCCACGGTGGGCGCCAGCTGTCGATGATTCGGACTCGGAGTCCTCAGCCGAACCTGTCTAAATTCTCTGTGCTCCTGTTCACCATTGTTCAGCATACCTTCCCGAAGGGTCATCTTGAAAGGTCTCACTATTACAAATTCTGCATAAGTTCGGCTGAGGACACCGAGTCCGAATCGTCGACAGTGCTACTGAACGCGCCCTACTGGTCGAGGGGGCAGTAGAACGAAGAGCAGGAGGTGGCTCTGATTTGGTTGATGCCTGTCTTGGGGTGAAGGTACTACCAAAGTTTCTCCGTGGCCGTTGTTGTCGTCCCTGTAATTCTTTTTTGCCAAAACAGCAAGCTGGAACAGTCTATTGACATCATGATAGTCCTTGTAATCAATAATATTTTGTATATCATGCCTTAACCTGACGAGGATTGACACCCGGGTTAGGTCAAATAAATGCACTGTTGGTTCAAGACAGATTCGAGCCAGACACGTGCCCGGCGGTGCAAACTCAAGTCATTCTGAGAAGCATCAGCCCGAGGTCGCAGGCTTTGCGCAATCAGGTCGCAGGCTTTGCGCGATCAGACCGCAGGCTTCGCACGGTCAGACGTTCGTATGCTATACGCGAACAGAATGTCGGAGATGTTGCGCGGTCAGCCAACATCCCGCGGTCAGAACATTCTTGACCAGGGTACTTGGAGTTCATCTGTCCGGCTGTCCCTATAGCGGGAATATTCCAAGTATCCCAAAGATTCCTCCACATGGAAGACCAACCGTCAGGAGGTTAATACGTGCAGTTATCCATGAATAACACGTGTTTAACCTGCGTGGAGGTTAAGAGCGGTTCTCTAAAAACCGCATCCAACCATCCAAGCAACTGTCTAATGCAGTTACGACATGGCACCCTTTCGACCAGTATAAAAGGGTGGCAAGGTGCATCAAACAGAAGAGGAAGGAGAGAGATCAACGTCTCTGATACAAGCGAGATACAACACATCTCAACCACTCAAACAGCCAAGTCTATGGCTTAGATTAAATAGTTTTTTACAAGCCTCTTTGGCTTCATTCTGTACATTGACATACGAAAAACCCTTCGCCTGTGAAGGTGTTTTCCCACCATCTTGTAAACCTTTATCACCTATAGTGAAATCCCAACAGGACGTAGGGCTATTACTCCCACCATCGAGGACCCGAACCTGTATAAACCTCTCTGTGCTCCTGTTCTCCATTTTTCTACATATCTTCCCGGAGGGTCATCTTGAAAGGTCTCGCTATTACAAATTTTGCATAAGTTCGGCTGAGGACTCCGAGTCCGAATCGTCGACAGCTGGCGCCCACTGTGGGGCCTTTCTCAAGGCGTCCTGATTTTCATCCGGAGGTTCGCTGAAACATGGCTGGAGTATATGATTCCGAGAACGACTTTGATCTCGAGGATTATGCTCACATACCAATGCCTTCTCCAAGCGATCCTGTTCCGATGGAGGAGGTTGAAGGCCAGAATCTTCCAGAGGTGGAATCATCTCTCCAGGTCATGTCCATCGACCAGGGGGCGACTAGCGCAAGGTCAGAACCCACAGAGGTTCTCAATGCGCTAGAGGATGAATCCGGTCCGTCATACGACCCCGCTGAGGGGAAGGATGATATCGACCTGGAAATCAGCCCGGGGAGATTCGACCCTGATAACCTCACCGTCTCTTTGATTTCGAGTCCGACTCGGAACAAACCAAGATGTTTTCCCCATCGACAACCTCTCTCCCTAGACAGTTCGCTGCCTTGTCGGAGGAGACTCTCGAACAACAGACTGCTAGGGAAGAACGGGATCACAAACAAAAGGAGGATGAAGATCTCGAGCAACAAAACAATGAACTACGCAGAACTGCCCTAGAGGCTCTTCAAGATGCACAGGCTCGTTACTATGCTGCTCCGAGTTCTTCTCGACGGTCACGTGGTCGCAAACGTGACCAAACCCCTTCTTTGCCACCGGAGCGTTTCCCGGTGGACGAAGAAAGAGTAACACCTAGTGCCCCTAGGAGAAGCACCCATGGTCGACTGCGATCTATCGCGGAAGTCATGCGTAACTTTCCTCCTACGGTCACGGATGCGCAGAAACTGGCCTTTACCAGGATCTTGGCGGAAAGGCTGGATGAGGTCGCGTCTGAGGCGACCCCAACGGCCTCTTCTCGCTCGGTAACACGTTCCCACGAACGAGAGTGTCCTCACTCTGGTTCTGGCCGGCGAAGTTACCCACCGCCCGTACCGTCCCGACAGGACAAGTACCGGCGAACGCAGGATTCTCGTAGTAGGGATCGGGTTTCTGTTCACTCTCGTTTGGGACCGTGAGTAACTTCACCCTTGCGTGAGGTCGCCCGTAACCCGGTTGAGAGTCACAGGGCAGTTCACGGTCCCTACGTCGGTTGTAAAGCTTTTTCGCCCGGCCTACGAGCGGTCGTTTGGTCTGATAAGTTTCGACCAGGGGCCATTGAGAGGTTTGACGGAACTCAGAACCCATCCGAGTTCCTTCAAATCTATATTACTGCCATCCAAGCGGCAGGAGGCGATGACCGGGTCATGGCCAACTACCTGCCTACAGTCCTCGAAGGACTGGCTAGAACCTGGCTGTTTAACCAACCCGAAGGTTCCATCTATAATTGGGAAATGCTGTGCGACGCTATCCTCAGCAATTTCCAAAACTGTTACCAAAAGCCATGTAAAGAGGATGATCTTCATCGGCTACGACAAACTTCAACCGAGACTCTTCGGCAGTTTGTCAAGAGGTTTGTCGGGGTGAGGAATACCATCCCGAACATATCTGATGGCTCCATTATCAGGGCATTTAAACATGCCGTTCAATACCGGAGAATCACCGAAGACTTGCTTATCCACCCTCCTCGATTAGTGGCCGATCTGTTCGACATGGCCGATCGATACTCTGACGCAGCCGAAGAAGTCGAATGGAACTAGATGGTTGACAAGGGTGACCTACCACCTCAACCAGGTTTCAAAGACGCCAGGAAAGAAGATTCAAGTAAGAAGCCGGAATCTTCATCAGGTGGGAAGTCGAAAAAGTCGAAGAGGAACCGCTCTGGACAGTACCGCGAGGTCACAGTCGCAGAGAAGCCGCCTTCGACCAAAGGTAACAAGCCTTCATTTAAGAATAAAATTGCTTCTGGTGGTCGTAGTGCCGACCAGCCAGAAAAGTCAACTAATCCGCAGGAAGGCAAGAAGTGGTGTCCACTCCACAACTCCGCAGGCCACGACCTCAAGAACTGCAGGAGTTGGTTAAAGCAATTGGATGATTTCTACCAGGGAGTTGGGCCAATGTCAACCTTACCGCCTAAAGAGCAGGCGTGCGGACTTGGAGACGTCAACGGAGACGAGGAAATGTCCTACCAGGTACCTCAAAATCATATTAATGTTATTTTCGGGGGTTCTTCTTCTTTCGTTTCCAAAAGGCAGTTTAAAGCCTTTTACCGAGAGGTTAACCAAATGGAGACATCTCTTGGTGAACCTCAATACCCCCGTTGGTCAGATACACCCTTGACGTTCGATCGTTCTGATTGTCCCGCGGGGCTTACTCGACCATTGAGACTCCCTCTGGTCATTACCCCGATCATCAGTAACGCGAGAGTCGAAAGGGTCCTGATCGATGGAGGGAGTTCCCTTGACATTTTGTTGGTCAAGGCGCTCGACGAGATGCAAATTCCTCTTTCGAAGATCAAGCCCATAATCCATCCGTTTTATGGGATAATCCCAGGCCCCTCCATGATGCCGTTGGGACAAGTGGTCCTCCCGGTCACACTGGGAGAACCAGATAACTTCCGAACAGAATTGGTTACTTTTGACGTAATCGATTGTGATTCGGCTTATAATGCAATCTTTGGCAGGCCAACTCTCGCTAAATTCATGATGGCAACGCACTATGCTTATCAGTGCGGAAAAGTGCCTAGCCCCAAAGGTGTCATCTCGGTCCGAGGCAGTCGCAACGTGGCACTCACGTGCGACCGGCTATCTTTGGAGATGGTCGATCAACTTCCCCTCTGGGATGCCCAGGTCACCACCGTCGCCACCGACGCGATCAAGGCTGCTCCTCGACCAGATGAGAAACTCAAACTGGTTCCTTTGTACCCAGATGATCCATCCAAGACAATTCGGGTCGGATCAGGTCTGGATGACAAATAGGAACTCGAGCTCATTGCTTTCCTCTGAGCTAATGTAGATGTGTTTGCGTGGAAACCGTCCGACATGCCCGGTGTCCCAAGGGAAGTAACCGAGCACAGGTTAGCAATTCGACCTGGACAACGACCAATAAAGCAAAAGCTCAGGCGTTTTGCTGTTGACCGACAGGAAGCCATCCGAGAGGAGTTGGACAAACTCCAAAAAGCCGGGTTCATTCGCGAGGTCGATCACCCGGAATGGCTCGCCAATCCAGTCATGGTCCGCAAGTCAAACGGCAAGTCAAACGGCAAGTCGCGCATGTGCGTCGACTACACTAGCCTCAACAGTGCCTGTCCGAAGGACGACTTTCCCCTTCCCCGCATCGACCAGCTGGTCGACTCAACTGCGGGTTGCGAACTGATGAGCTTCCTGGACGCCTACTCAGGATATCATCAAATTAGCATGGCAGAAGAAAACTACCTTCATCACCCCGTTCGGCACCTACTGCTACGTCAGAATTCCGTTCGGTCTCAAGAACGCAGCTTCCACGTACCAGCGCTTAATGCAAAAGATCTTTCTTTCCCAGATAGGGTGTAATCTCGAAGCATATGTAGACGATTTGGTTGTAAAAAGTACCAAGAGATTGTCTCATTTGGACGATCTCGCTGAAACTTTCTGTAATTTAAATCGTTTTAGAATAAAATTAAACCTGGAGAAATGTTCTTTTGGGGTTTCTTCAGGAAAACTTCTTGGTTTCCTTGTGTGTTCCAGGGGCATTGAAGTTAATCCTGAGAAAATCAGGGCCATTGAACAAATGAGATCGCCCTCGACCATGAAGGATGTTCGACGCCTGGCTGGTCGCATGGCGGCCTTAAGTCGCTTCATATCGCGACTAGGCGAAAGGGGATTTCCTTTCTTCAAAGCCTTGCGGAAGCATCACAATTTTACATGGTCGGATGAGGCCGAAAAAGCTTTTCAGGAGGTAAAAACATATCTATCCAGTCCTCCAGTATTGGTGTCTCCCGACAAAGGAGAACCACAACTTCTTTATCTGGCGGCCACACCGCATGCGGTCAGCACTGTCTTGATCGCGGATAGCGAAGGAATACACAGACCCGTCTACTATGTGAGCGAGGTACTTCACGGTCCTAACGAGCGTAACGCTGAGGTCCAGAAGATACTGTACGCGCTACTGATGGCTTCCCGTAAGCTACGACACTACTTCCAAGCTCACAAGATCACGGTACCCTCCTCCTTTCCTTTGGGGGATATTGTCCGAAATCCAGAGAAATCTGGTCGAATCACTAAATGGGCGGTTGAACTCGGTGCCTTCGAAATCCATTTCACGCCCCGCACGGAGGTTAAGTCTCAGGTTTTGGCCAACTTTGTGGTCGAATGGACCAACCCTGAGCCACCCGTGCAGGTGCCAGAGGAATTGGAATGCCCCGATTACTGGACAATGTACTTTGACGGCTCCCGTAGTTTTCAACACTCGGGGGCTGGAGTGGTCTTAGTTACGCTTCAGGGCGAACAGCTTAAGTATGTCATCCAACTACACTTTGTTGCAACCAACAACGCGGCAGAGTATGAAGGTCTTCTTGCAGGGCTCCGAGCAGCAAAATTCCTCGGAGTCCGTCGGCTAGTGGTGAGGGGAGACTCACAGCTAGTCCTAAACCAGGTAAACAAGGAGTACAGCACCTCCGATGAGACAATGGCTCATTACCTGGGGGAAGTGAGGAGATTGGAAAAACACTTCAGTCATTTCGAAGTCCAATACATCCCGCGAAAGGACAACATTCTCGCAGACCAATTATCCAAAATTGGGTCCTCACGCACATCCGCTCTGGCAGGAGTGTTCATTGAACACTTGGACCGTCCTTCGATCATGACTTCGGTCGAGGATGATCCGGTAATAGTCTGCGTTACCAACCTCGGTCAGGAACAGGATTGGAGTCATACATTGAGAGTCTATCTTGAACATGGGACCCTACCCGAGGACGAAACCGAAAGCGATCGGTTAATTCGAAAAGCGCGTCTGTACAAGCTCATAGATGGGATTCTGTACAGAAAGGGTACTCAAGGAGTATTCATGTGTTGTATATCTCAGGAGGAAGGAACATCCCTCTTGAAGGAAATACATGACGGTGTATGCGGTGCACACGCGTCATATCGAACACTGGTCGGAAAAGCTTTTCGACAAGGATTCTACTGGCCTTCGGCACTCGATGATGCCTAGCATATGGTCAAGATGTGTCCTCAGTGTCAGTTCCACACGAGACAGGTTCATCAACCTGCCTACGCGTTACAAACCATTCCCCTCGCATGGCCTTTTGCGGTCTGGGGAATGGATATTGTTGGTCCTATACCACAAGCGGTCAACGGGTACAAGTTTCTGTTCGTAGCCATTGACACGTTTACAAAGCGGATTGAGGCCGAACCGGTACGAAATATTACCGCCTCAGCAGCACAGAAGTTCTTTCATAAGAACATTGTTGCCCGATTTGGTGTTCCAAACCGTCTTATCACCGACAATGGTTCTCAGTTCGCCAGTGGTCTTTTCCTAGATTACTGCGACCAGATCGGAACTAAGGTGTGCTTTGCTTGTGTGGCACATCCGCAAAGCAATGGTGCTGTAGAACGGGCCAATGGGCAGATACTACAAGGCATCAAAAAACGTGTTTTTGATCTCCTTAAGACTCGCTCGGGGGCTTGGGCAGACGAGCTTTATACCGTTCTATGGGTACTACGAACTACCTCTAGTCGAGCCATCGGTGAGACGCCCTTCCATCTGGTCTATGGGGCCGAGGCTGTGTTGCCTATGGAAGTCAGTATTGGGTCTGTTCGGACAGAACAATTCGAACAGGTTAATCAGTCCGAACAGCGGTCACAAGATCTCATCCTCTTAGAAGAAAGGCGTGATCGCGCTTTGATCAAGTCCACAGCATACTCGCAAGCCTTGCGCAAGTATCACAGCAAAAGGGTGCGACCACGTAGTCTTCATGTGGGCGACCTGGTTTTATGAAAAATCCAAGACCAGTCTAATCGCAACAAATTCTCCCCGAAATGAGAAGGCCCTCACACTGTTGTCTCGGTGCCGCGACCAGGATTCGCGCGGTTAGCCATGGAGGATGGTCGAATTTTGTCCAATACTTGGAACATCGATCAACTTCTCAAGTTCTACGTGTAAGTACTCAATCCCTTTTTCCTGTTCAATTAGCATTTTTTCATAAAACAAAAAATGTTTTGGTTTCACACGATGAATATTTCCCTTTATGCCCATGTGCTGCGAATTCGACTCGGGGGCTGGTCGCTCGCGGTTAGATCATTATAACATCCTAGTCGGATTCACTAGCCGATCTCATAACCGCTTCCAGACAAGTCACTCCTAAATAAGCCGTTTCTCAACGCACACGGGGCTTTCTGGCAAGTCCTCGATTATCTGAGTGGCTGCTGGTTTGCAAACAAGGCTAGGCGTTACTTTGATCATAATTGTTGGTTCGATCACACATCCATGGTCGTCATATTCACTTCTCTCCTGCGTTTGTAATACTAAGTCTTCAGTATTTACAATCACAGGCGAGGGCTAGGGGGATATGTTTATAGTATGAAACAACACAAAACAAGGATACATATATTCATTTTTCAAAAATGGATTTCAACATACATTGCATTGTATACAACTGTTTCTGTACAGGTGTAGGGATCACTCGATCCCAAGCTCAGTCAGGAGCTTATCTACAAGGGGCTTGATCTCCTCCATGATGGCCTCTAGTTGCTCCTCACTCTCGACCTCAACCGGTCCCACCAATGGATTCAGATCTGCATCTGGTCCCTGGTGAAGTCGAACCCAGCTGAGGATGGTGGAAGCGGCTGACCGAACCCTGATTCTGATCGCCTCTTCTCGTCGCCGTGTATCCTCAGGAAGATACTCGAGAAGTGACTCCGCCTGGGCCATGACTAGTGTAGACCAGTCATTTAGGCTGAGATTATCTCTTGTGGTCTCGACCACATCAGCCTTCAGAAGACGAGCCACTGCCTTCAGTTTTTCGAAGATTGAACGGCTCAGCTCTCTGATTGCCCTTTCGGAGGTTAGAATAGAGCCCTGGAGGAGTCCATTGTCTTGACTGAGTTGTTTTATTTGACCCGCTTGCGCTGCAGCAAGAGAAAAGATTACTCGTGCGTTATGAAGTTAAGTCTTCCTAATCAGGAATCGACTTACCAGCAAGTTGTGACTGCAGCTTGTTGTTTTTGATCTCTTGGTTTCTAGTCACTGAGATTGAATGGAGCTTGACTGTGGCCACTTCTTTCTTCAGCAATGCCACCTCTCTGTAGTAGAACAGAAGGAGTGGTCATAACCAATTTGTATCTGTACAAGTTGAAGAGTAATGATCCTTACCTGCGCAAGCTGTCTCTTTCTTTTTGAATGGCCTCAACGCTTGCCATCATAGCGTGCGACTTGGCCGACATCCGGGATAACTCCTATGATGCAAAAAAGAGTTAAAGGTGTCCTATGTACAATTCAGGCACCGAAAGTGAAGTTCATCATACCTTCATGAATTCCCGTAAGGAAATGTCTTCCAGAGTAACCGGAATACCCGTTGAAGGCCCCGATGCGGCCACAACAAGGGCAGCCGGTGGGAGTGCCTGCTGGGCACTACCCCCAGTCGCTGTTGGTTGCGACTGGGTCTCCGCGCTGGCTTCTCCCCTTATGGCCCGGACGACTTCCTGGACCAAGGGGGCGGAGCGCTCCTCACTGGAGGCTCCTGCACCAGCAGCAACTTCAACCCTCCCCGAAGCGGTTGAAGGGCCGGATGCTGTTTCTTTTCGCCTGACAAAGGAAAGAGGAACCAAGCAGTTACAATTCGAGATCGTCACGACTTGTTTTAATACAACCAAGATAAAGGTTCTTACCTTATTTGAAATCCCACCAGTTTTTGAGATTTCTGGGAAGGCTCTCCGCGAGAAAGAGGACAACTGTCGTCTGTCCTGGTCTTCCTCTTGGTGAATAAGGCATTCCCTCCCTAGATGTGTTCCTTTGTAAGCACATTTCTAAGGGAAGATGAAGACGAATGATAAGAGTCTTTACCTGGGCAACCGATCCTGTCGGTGGGGTTGCATCCGAAGGCCTCGATGGCTCCTGGGCTTCTGGGACCGGCACCTCGTTTGCAACCACCGCAGGATCTTGTCCGACCACCTCCACTCCTGTCTGCGGGGGTGGAGGATTTTCCTCCCTGGGACTTGCCGGAGTCATGGGGGGAAGCTCTTCTCCCTGCATAAGCATTAACTTATCAAATGCACAGGGGGAATTGAAGAAAACAAGACTGTAAGAGAATCTTACCATGGTCGTCCCTCCGACCAGGGAAGTAGAGGCAACTGGCCCTGAAGCCTCGGGGGCTTCAGGGGCTGGGATGTTGTCTGCGGCCACGGGGCTTTCGGTGGCCGCGGGGTCTGCTACAGCCGCCTCTGCGGTAGCAGTTGTTTCTGCGGAATGGGTTGGAGCATCGCCGGATGGAGAACCCGCAATCTTCCTCCTTCGGCGAATCAAGGGGACATCATCGTCTTCCTCCTCCTTGCTCCCCTCTCCCTGTACGACGAAGAAGTAATTCCAGTTCGCACCTGGAAAGATCGGAGGGATGTGATATCTTACCGCAGTTTTTCTGGCGGTAGGAGGAACTCTTCGTGAAGACCCTTCCCCAAGATTTAGCCTGGCTTTCTTGGGGGCGGGATTCCTCGTCCTGGGTCTCGAGGAAACCTTCTTCATGTGTTTTGTCGTCGGCTTTCCCAGGGAACCGACATTCTCGCTGGGAAACGTCGCCTCGGCGAACCTCCCTAGGAGCTGTTCTCATTCCAATGAAATTGATAAGTGCTGGACATACATGAGACCTGCAAAACAGAGGCCAAGTGGAAAATGTACCTTTCGGCGCTCCTGTTTAAGGTCGTCGCCGGCGTGAATCAAGCTTTGGGGGCGAGGCGATCCCCTGGGCCCTCTACCTCGGCGTTGTACGCCCTGAGAAGGTAGTTAGTCCGCCTCTCAATCTCGGCTGAGGGCAGGACTGTTCCCAGATACGAGTTAAATTGATGCATTTCAGAAATGTCATAAAAGGATTTCAGTGCCAGAAATGAATACCTTCATTATAGTCCAGGGTACTGTCCGCCATGGACTTGATCTCCCAAGCCGGATGAGCCCTTTCACGCAGGGGGCTCACCCGTTTCTTCACAAAGTCTCGGATGATGTCGCGTGCTGTCAACCCTTGTTCGACTAAGTGAAGGATCACCTCGGCGTGCTTCATGAACTCCGCATTCATCGCCGGGAGAGTATCCAACTCGCTCAGGTTCTCCGGCCGCGATTTTTCAAACCACAGCCCGCTCTCGGTTGGCGGGGTGCAGTAAAACCATTTCTGATGCCACCTGTGCACCGAGTCTCGCAGGTGTGGGAAGGGATACTCCTTATCCCTTAGCCGGAAGTAAATGCATCCGGCGGCGTTGGTGCTCTTTGACCACGCCGAAAAATAAAATCGCCGGAAGAGATCCACACTGGGATATACTCCGACGAACGCCTCGCACAAGTGTTGAAACACCGCCAGTATCAACACTGCGTTTGGGTGGAGGTCGATTAGCTCCAATCCGTAATGCTCGAGGACGTCCTTCAAGAACCGACTCTCAGGGAATCGGAACCCGCAGCGCAAATATTCTTCAAAAACCACCAACTCGCCCTCTCGGACGATCGGGGTTTCTTGGTCCTTCTCCGCGGGCCGCCAGTTAATTAGCAGCCGCGGAGGAAGGATCTCCTCCTTCTCCAACGCCACTAAACTCTCCTCAGAATGGTGGATTGATCGGCTCCAGGATGCCATTTTTTGGTGGAGAGTCGAAGGAAAAGTTGGCGACTTTTGGTGAAGACGAAGGCTGAGAAGAACGAGGGTTTTGTGCGGCGGAAATGTTGAGGGTTTTTGGCTGTGTGGCTTCCTCAAGAAGACACATGCTCCTTTTATAGACCCGAGGAGACGCACTAATGTGAGTAACGTTCCATTCAAACGTTCCACTGAGTATTTTATTCATTTCCCATAATGGATACTATCTCTGGCGGACCCGTTAAAGTGTTCAGGCATCGGATCTGAAACAAAAAGACTTCTTTGTTTCAGAAACTGAAAGTACAAAAGGCCTGAAAAGTTTTCAGTGCTTTGCAAAGGACGTTTTTTTTCCTTTATATGCCTTGGACATTTTCGTGAAAAAATCCTACGACTCAATTTTTGGACGTATGGATATATTTTGACCGGGTTGTGATATGATCGAGACCATGCTTTTGATTAAGCTCCGATCCTAATCGAAGTGATGGTCTGACCGAGCCTCAATTCTACTCGCAGTATGCTTCAGTTCTAACCGCAGCTTTAAGTCTGATCGCGGTACCAGAGCTGGTCGCGGTACTTTTATAAAAGCGTGATTCTGATCGCAGAACTGAAATTTCCCTGTGTATGAGTGGTCGCGAACATAATATTTACGGCCATATTTTCGCACAGAAGATGTGAAGAATATTCATATAAATAAGAAAGTTTTATTTCTTGCATTCTTTACATACAAAAGGAACACCGGCGACCAGAGCGTCGACCTGATCCGAAAGAAGTTTGCAGAGTTCTCCTAGGGACATGTTGTTGTCAGTAGGATCTACACTGACAACCCCCAGAGAACTAGCAACTAATCTAAGCCTATCTACATCATCCCTAACAAGAGATACACTACTGTTCCTAATTAAATCAGAGAGTTCTCACTGTTGCTGAGCATGGTCCCTCTCTCGACGGAACTGGTGCGCCTCTTCACGTGATCGTTCAAAACATTCTGCCAGATGCAGAATCGCCGAAGACATCTCTTTGGTCTTCTTCTCCAGGGCATTCTTCTCCTCTGGAAGAATCTGTCCGAGGGGAAGAGGTGGAGTAGCAGAAGGTTGATCACTGGGGCCTCTAATCTCCTACATTTGCAAAAGTTAGTTGTGCTAACTATAACTATCAGCAAAAGGAGAGGAGGATTATTACCTGTCCTTGCTCGTGACACGTTGATATAGCCATCCTGGGAAGTAGATCATCCGATAAAATCAGATGATTATCAGATGGTGGAAGTGCAACCTTCCCACCAGAAGATTGCTTCCCCAACACAAGTTGAGGATCTTCTGGTCGTATAATCACCGCTTGCTGACCAGAAAATCGATCACCCAAACAAAAGCAGGGGGTGTTGGAGTAGAAAGCTGAAGGAAGAAAAGATGATGGCTCATTTTCTACTTTTGCTGTGCTGGAAGATCCTTCGTCAACCTTGGGTTTCTTCCTTGAGGGAGATGGATCTTCAGGCATTTGAGGCTCTTGCCTGAGAACTTCCTCTTCATCACTTTCAATCTCGATGATGTTGTGATCTGCCATTAGGAGGTGTATGAAGAGAAGAATGAAGGTAATACTAGAAAGGACTTAGCCGTGAGAAGAAATTGTGGAGCTTTGCAAAATGAAAGACCCGGTATTTATAGCCGCCAAGGTGACGGTTCACATTCTAAATCACCTCGGGTTTTTAAAAGCATTTACAATTTCACCTCGGGTTAAAAAACATTTCAACAGCGCTATCATTACCCGTCACGTAATTCCCAGAGCCCGTCTTGGGGAACCAACTGACCCACTTAGTGCGCCACTAAGCAGGGGATTTGAAGAGTCGGGTTAAAAATCCGATGCATGACTTTAAATTCGAAATAAACACGTCCCTTCATTTCCTTCGAATTTGGGGGCTAGCTGACGAGGATTGACACTCGGGTCAGTTCAAATAAATGCACTGTTGGTTCAAGACAGATTCGAGCCAGACACGTGCCCGGCGATGCAAACTCAAGTCATTCTGAGAAGCATCAGCCTGAGGTCGCAGGCTTTGCGTGATCAGGTTGCAGGTTTTGCGCGATCAGACCGCAGGCTTGGCGCGGTCAGACGTTCGTATGCTATACGCGAACAGAATGTCGGAGATGTTGCGCGGTCAGCCAACATCCCGCGGTCAGAACATTCTCGACCAGGGTACTTGGAGTTCATCTGTCCGGCTGTCCCTATAGCGGGAATATTCCAAGTATCCCAAAGATTCCTCCACGTGGAAGACCAACCGTCAGGAGGTTAATACGTGTAGTTATCCATGAATAACACGTATTTAACCTGCGTGGAGGTTAAGAGCGGTTCTCTAAAAACCGCATCCAACCATCTAAGCAACTATCTGATGCAGTTACGACATGGCACCCTTTCGACCAGTATAAAAGGATGGCAAGGTGCATCAAACAGAAGAGGAAGGAGACAGATCAACGTCTCTGATACAAGCGAGATACAACACATCTCAACCACTCAAACAACCAAGTCTACGGCCTAGATTAGATAGTTTTTTACAAGCCTCTTTGGCTTCATTCTGTACATTGACATAAGAAAAACTCTTCGCCTGTGAAGGTGTTTTCCCACCATCTTGTAAACCTTTATCACCTATAGTGAAATTGTAACACCCCTGTTTTTGCCAAACCTTAAAATAGCCAAAATCCACATACGGACCCCAAAACCTAATCTGCTTCAGCCATTCCCTTCTAAATGCTGTTCAGAACATTTTTCCCTTCGGGACCATCTCCAAAATCTCACCCTAAAGCTGAGTTTCAAGCCTTGCCATTTTAAAACCCTAATTACCCTATTTTACCCTAAGATGTTTTCCCCAATTTTGTCGAAACCCTTCAGATCTTGCCTGATCTTACCAAACTTTGGCCAGATAAGTTTTATTAATCTTTTGCAACTTAGCTGCGAAATCAGATTTCAGATCGGACTCTTAGATCTCCAGATTTGCAAACAGGCCCAAGTCCTATTCAAACTTTCCTCACAGAACAGCCCCTGGAGCAAGTTTCAGAAATTGCAAATTGGCCCAAACATTATTTTCAGGTCCTTTCGACCAGCCCCTGGTCGTTGCCACGACCAGTGCTCGAGCCACCGTTGCCGCGCTGTGTTCTCGCCGTGCTTGCTCGCCGCCGGCCACCGTTTCTGTCGCCTGTGCCCGTGAGTTGCTGTGCCACCTCCCGCGCACGTGCCAGCAGTGCGTCGCCTTGCCCAGCGGATAAACAGCCACGCTCCCGAGCTTTGTTTTCGCGCGCGCTCCCGTTGCCGTGGCAGTTGCATGTGTGTACGTGTCGTTGCCGGAGCTACGCTATCGCCTCCACATCTGCGCCGTCCCGGACGAAGTCCCAAGGCAACTGGCAAAGCTGCAGCACCACCTGAAGCGCGATCACGTCGCCGTCGCCGTCGTTGCGCCTGCACCCGACAAGCTTCTCCCCGGCGCAAGCAACCGTTGTCGCGTTCACCCTCGCAAGCCCCGTCCCCGTGCCTATTTAAACCCCCCTCAGTGCTGTGAAGAAGCACAACTTCAGGACTTAGCCAAAATTCCAGCTTCTCGCCGTTTTCGCTTTCTTCTCCGGCGAGCCAGTGAGTGAGCTCACGGTGCCAGCCCTTTCCACAGCCCCTCTCTTCAATCCAGGTTCACCAGTGAGTTCCCCTCGTTCCCCTCTCTGTGTCATAGCAACCAATTGCACCAGATCGATCCCCATCGCCGGTGATCGCCGGATTCCCGAATTGCCCTGTTCCCCCAATGCCGTTCGATTCAGCCCAAATTAACCCTCAATCCTGTAGAAGAAGTTGATCAGTAAGCCTAGTAGAGCAAGCCTGTAGAACCAGAATCCCCAATTAAGCTCAAATCGAAGAAATCCCAAATTTGAACCTCGGCCGTTCGCCGGACTTCGGCGCCAAGCTTCTCCGGCCGATATCCAATGAAATTAACGTCCCCAGTAGCTTTGTTGTGCCCTAGAGATCATTCCCAAGCTTGGAATTGAGCTCATTCGCCCTGAATCGAAAACCCCCTTTGTCCAGTGTCGTCTTCTCCAGCGCCGGTCGCCGGAATTTGTTCCCGGCCGATCTAGCGCCTGAAACCTTGTCCCTTAGATAGATTCCAGTACCCTGAGCAATATTGTCCACTAGCTCGACACCTGGATCTGCCTAGATTGTGAGTTATGCCTATGCCAAGATTACTGTCCAGTAGCCCAGTTCATGTCCAGGCCACCGTAGTTCATCGCCGGATTTGGCCACCCTCCGGCCACTTTCAGCCCTTGTGCCTGTTGAGTATATTGTTCCTGTTAGTAATGCCTACCTCCCAGACAAAGTGGTGCATCAATTGGAGCCCTGGATCAAAAGTTGAGCCATGCCCTAGTTTCTGGCCATGTCCAGCACCATGTCAGTGCATGTCAGCCACTGGCATTAGCCTTGTTTGACCCCTTCTGGTTGAGCAATTGAAATGCCACCTTGTCCCCTAGATTCCTGGAGTTGTGTTCTACAACTTTCTCTTCTATCACTTCTTCAGAAAACCATCCTAAGACTAGTTTCCAGTTATGCCAAAGCCATGAACTGAATGTCGACCCTTCGACGTTCAATCCTTTTTAGCCGTTTCTTCGACCAGAGCCCTTGTGACCTTGCCCTAACCTTTTCCCCTGCATGCATGACTTATTTACTTAATACTCTCTATAGAAACTATTTTCTGTATGCTTATGGTATGTGTTTGTGTGTTGTCTAATTGCCGCAGAGTCAGAAACTGAAGGAGCGGAAGAAGTCTTTGAAGATCCGTCTGAGTTTTTAGACCCCACATTGCAAGGCAAGCCTCATTCCTTTGATCATGTCTCACCCAATATTTTCATATGAAGTATATTCACTGTTTCTTACTATGCATGTTTAGTTGAAATACAAGTTATGTTCGAATGACATGAGTAGATATTCCCTAATGAATCATGAAACCCTTTTTGTTATTGAACCTTCTTATGTATGCTTTTGTCACCCTAGGACTCATATACTGAACATCCACATTAAACTTGAAATGGTCAAATGCATGAGAAGTTATAATGAAAACCGTTTTGACAAGAAAACTGATAAAAGGGATCAGTAGTGAGGATTGGATTGTATGGAGAGGGTGCGGTGCGCACCAGGGTATGTGAATGTTCCTCACTATTGGTTCATAAGGACAAGAACCTTGTGCTGTGTCTCTATACGAATTGTAAACGTACCAACCACTTGCCTGGTATGGGACAGGCACAACTCAGTAGCTTTTTGGTATTAGCAGTTCCCTGCATGGTTTGACGATCTGGTTTCTCGCGTGGAAACTGGAAGGCCAAGGTTTGGCCACGAGTGATGTGAGCCAGAAAAATGATGAGAGAAAAAGGCGTGAAAGAAGGAAGGCGCCCTAGACCTGATTAAGCCGTGAGCGGCTGTAATCTTAAATGGTTGTATGTCTCGCGTGGACATAGACCAAGGCTATGTGTCCTGAGGGAACATAGACCAGAGAGGCTAGGAAGTAAGGCAGTGGGGAAGACCCACAACGGTACTTGAGACTTAATTGTCTATCTACCGGGCAGGGATACTGTTAATACTGAACTGTAAAGCGTTGTGTGATCTCGGCCTTGTCACATGTGTAAAAGTCACATGAAGCTGATCCGACTTGAAAGCCGAGTGAACCAGTGGATTTAAAAAGAGGTACACCTTTGCAAAGTATAAAAGAAGTATCAGATACTCTGTACTCCCAGGTTCAGGAGTCTTTTCGTAGTGGATGTTATCCATGGGTTATAGCACAAGTAATGTTTTGGAATGTTTTCATAATGCGGTTAACAAAGTAGTGACTCATGGGAGACCACTACATCTAATGTTTTATTGAAAACCTATTTAATGTTTAAAGTACTATTTTCATGACAAAGTACTGTTTACTGAACAAATGACTTGGAAATCTATATATCTCTATCCATATGAAACTAAAACCCCTGAATCATATGTTTCACCCTCATATAAGTACAATTACTATAATCCCCGGAATGAGTGTTGCTGAGCACCAAGTGCTCACCCTTGCATTTACTTCCAACTGTAGAAGAGGGATTCGAGGATCCCGATTCCTTCAGTTATGAGTTCCCGACAGAAGATGGAAGTGCCCCGGACGAGCCCACGTTCTAGAAGGATTGCGCACCAAGTCAAGTCAGATGTGGGAGGAGCCACTCCAACCCTGCTGCGGATGGAAGTCAAGCTTTTTGTCGTTGCTTTGTGTTTTATGCTGTGTGTTCGGTACTTGGATACCGATTCTAGTTCTGACAAACTTGTTATTTTCTTAGCAACTCTACTCAGCGCCATTTTTGGTGCTTTGGTTATGTAATATTGGCCATGCTGGCCTGCTACTTGTTTAATGTTATTATTATGCTTGTGTGGTTTGGAGCTCATGTGTCATCCTGCTGTGTGTAACCTACCTGGGCGGTTACCAAAGTGATCCTCAAATGGGGGTCTCACAGAAATCCAACAGGACGTAGGGCTATTACTCCCACCATCGAGGGCCCGAACCTGTATAAACCTCTCTGTGCTACTGTTCTCCATTTTTCTACATACCTTCCCGGAGGGTCATCTTGAAAGGTCTCGCTATTACAAATTTTGCATAAGTTCGGCTGAGGACTCCGAGTCCGAATCGTCGACATAACCCCCCATAGAAATGAGCCATTTTATCCTTCTCGGTTTCCTCTACCTCACAACGCAACTTGCCTATTTGAAGCTCTTGGTAGTACTCCTCTACCGATTTGTTACCTTGATCTAAGCGTTGCAATTTTTTACGCAAATCACGTTTAAAGGAAGGAGGCACAAATCTAGCGCGCATTTGTCTCTTCAGGTCATGCCAAGTACCAAGATATACGTTAGACTTTACTAGTTCATTCCACCAAAGTAGAGCAAAATCCTTGAACTCACTAGTGGCTTGTCTAACTCTATGAATTTCAGGAACAAGATGGGAGTTAAATTTTTGTTCAATCTCCATTTCCCAATCTAAATACACCTCAGCATCATATGTACCAGAAAAAGAAGGTACGGTAAACTTAACTTTAGCAAATGGATCATCATTGCGATAGTTATTATTCCCATTGTTACCTCTCATACCTTGACGATTTCGGTTGAAGCGCTCTAAGTCATGTGCTGCACGTCGCATAGCGGGTTCATTGCGAGGTGCTACATGTCCTTCTACATCATCATCGTGCTCCTGGGCTACATCATTTTGCTGTTGTTGGACAGCAGGTGGGCGGTTCTCGATCACCTGAACCCTGCCATCAAGCTGGGCAACACGTCGTTCCAATCTTTCAATACCTTTTGTTATTACTTCCATCATGGTTTTCAGCTCAGCATGAAGGACACACTCATTGTCCTCTTTATCAGATCCTGCCATGATTAGTAGAAAGTAGAAGAAACACAAAAAGTATTATCCCTACAAACTACCAGGTTCAGACAAGTGGATTCACACCCTCTCAAGCGTTTTACCACGCTCTTGCAAGGTTCTTACCAACGCTGCAGAAGGTACAACCGGTGGCTGGTTCGTGATATCGTGACGAGCTTAAGTGTAACGATTGCAAGGTTGAATCCTGTTTTGATAGAAAGTATGTCGAGCTTGGAAGGCAGTTATGGTAGCAGAGGTTAGCAATAATTGAAATCAGAATGCTAAGTTGAATAAGTGTCCAAAGAACCCACTAGTGTTGCTGGCCTAAATGCGCCCCTAGAACTGTTCAAGCAAGCAAAGACAACAAGGTAACAAATGGAAACAGCAAGATGATAGCAAGGACAATCAATATTGAAGCAATTCTGATCCCAAAGATAGCAAGTATGGCAAGTACGAACCCCAGGATTTTTTTTCCACTGCGCGGCTCTTTTCTGTGTGCTGCCTCTTTTTGATAAATTTTTTTTTATTTTTGTTTGATTTTTCTGATATTTTTTTCAAGTTCAGCAACACAAAAATATGGAAACAAAGCAGGTTCCTCTCAATTTGGAGGTAAGGGGTGGCTGATATAAATTCTGGTGCTTGCTCCAAAAACTGTGCTAAAATTTCCAGGGCCGGATACTCGATCTTCCAGAGGGATTTTGGCCTCTGAAATTTTGCCAAAACCAACAAAGTTAGTGAAATTCAAGTGTAACCTTTCGTTAGCTTCGAAACAAGTGGTCGTGGAGCTCAAATGGAGTTCGGATGAAAAAGTTATGACCGTTTTAGTGAAGGTGCTCCGAATCAGGGTTTCTGGGCAATGCGAATGACGAGGATTGACACCCGAGTCAGTTCAAAATAAGTGCACAATTGGTTCAAGATAGATTCAAGCCAGACACGTGCCTGGCGATGCGAACTCAAGACATTTCAAGAAGTACCAGCCCAAGGTCGCAGGCTGTGCACGATCAGATCGTAGTCTTTACGCGATCAGACCGTAGCTAGTGCGCGGTCAGAAGTTCGTATGCTGTGCACGGACAGAAGGCTGAAGGTGTTGCGCGGTCAGCCAACATCTCGCGGTCAGAATTCTTTCGACCAGGGAACATGGGATTAATCTATTTCTGCTACAGGAATATCCCAAGTATCCCGAAGATTCTTCCACGTAGAGGAGCAACCGTCAGGAGGTTAATACGTGCAATTATCCACGAATAACACGTGTTAAACCTGCGTGGGAGTTAAGAGCGGTTCTCCAAACAGCATCCAAGCAACTGTTTGATGCAGTTATGACTTGGCACCCTTTCGACCAGTATAAAAGGGTGGCATGGTGTATCAAACAGGGGGATTGATCGAGAGATCAAGACACAACATATCTCACTTGAAGAATCAAACAGCCAAGGCTACGGCTTAGATTAGATAGCTTCCATAAGCCTTCTAGGCTTCATTTTGTACACTCGTATTGGGAAAACCTTCGCCTGTGAAGGTCTTTTCCCGTCACTTTGTAACTCTTTACCACACATAATGCAATCCCAACAGGACGTAGGGCTATTACTCCCACCATCAAGGGCCCAAACCTGTATAAACTTCTCTGTGCTCCAGTTCTCCATAATTCTACATACTGTCCCGAAGGGTCACCCTGAAAGGTCTCACTATTTACAAATTCTGCATAAGTTCGGCTAAGGACCACGAGTCCGAATCGTCGACAGCTGGCGCCCACCGTGGGGCCTTTCTCAAGGCGTCCTACTTTTCATCCGGAGGTTCGCTGAAATATGGCTGGAGTATATGATTCCGAGAACGATTTTGATCTCGAGGATTATGCTCACATTCCAATGCCTTCTCCAAGCGGTCCTGTTCCGATGGAGGAGGTTGGAGGCGAAAATCTCCCAGAGGTTGAATCATCTCTCCAGGTCATGTCCATCGACCAGGGAGCAACTAGCGCAAGGTCAGAACCCACCGAGGTTCTTAATGCGCTAGAGGGTGAGTCCGATCCGTCATACGACCCCGCTGAGGGGAAGGATGATATCGACCTGGAAATTATCCCGGGGAGATTCGACCCTGATAACTTCCACCGTCTCTTTGATTTCGAGTCCGACTCGGAACAAATTAAGATGTTTTCCCCATCGGCGACCTCTCTCCCTAGATAGTTTGCTGCCTTATTGGAGGAAACTCCTGATCAGCAGGCTGCTAGGGAAGAATAGGAACACAAACAGAAGGAGGTTCAAGATCTCGAGCAACAAAACAACGAACTGCACAGAACTGCCCTAGAGGCTCTTCAAGATGCGCAGGCTCGTTACGATGCTGCTCCGAGTTCTTCTCGACGATCACGTGGTCGCAGATGCGACCAGACCCCTTCTTTGCCTCCAGAGCGTTTCCCGGTGGACGAAGAAACGGTAACACCTGGTGCCCCTAGGAGAAGTACACATGGTCGATAGCGATCTATCGCAGAAGTCATGCGTAATTTCCCTCCTACTGTCATGGATGCGCAGAAACCGGCCTTCACCAGAATCCTAGAGGAAAGGTTGGACGAGGTCGCATCTGAGGTGACCCCAACGGCCTCTTCCCGGTCAGTAACATGTTCCCGCGAACGAGAGTGTTCTCACTCGGGTTCTGGTCGACGAAGTTACCCGCCGCCTGTACCATCCAGCCAGGACAAGTACAGGTGGACACAGGATTCTCGTGGTAGGGATCGAGTCCCTGTCCACTCTCGTTTGGGACCGCGGATAACTTCACCGTTGTGTGAAGTCGCTCGTGATCCTGTCGAGAGTCACAGGGCAGTTCACGGTCCCTACGTTGGTTGTAAAGCTTTCTCGCCCGGCCTTCGTGCGGTCGTTTGGCCTGATAAGTTTTGACCAGGGGCCATTGAAAGGTTCGACGGAACTCAGAACCCATCCGAGTTCCTTCAAATCTATATCACTGCCATCCAAGCGGCAGGAGGCGATGACCGGGTCATGGCCAACTACCTGCCTACAGTCCTTGAAGGACCGGCTAGAACCTAGCTGTTTAATCAGCCCGAAGGTTCTATCTACAATTGGGAAATGCTGTGCGACGCTATCCTCAGCAATTTCCAAAATTGTTACCAAAAGTCGGGTAAAGAGGACGACCTCCATCAACTACGACAAACTTCGACCGAAACCCTTCGTCAGTTTGTCAAGAGGTTTGTCGGGGTGAGGAATACCATCCTGAACATATTTGACGGCTCTGTTATTAGGGCATTTAAACATGCCGTTCGATATCGGAGATTCAACGAAGACTTGCTCATCCATCCTCCTCGATCAGTGGCCGATCTTTTTGATATGGCCGACCGATATTCCGATGCGGCCGAAGCGGTCGAATGGAACCGGATGGTCGATAAGGGTGATCTACCACCTCAACCAGGTTTCAAAGACACCAGGAAAGAAGATTCAAGCAAGAAGCCGGAATCTTCGTCGGGCGGGAAGTCGAAGAAGTCGAAGAGGAACCGCTCTGGACAGTACCACGAGGTCGCAGTTGCAGAGAAGCCGCATTCGACCAAAGGTAACAAGCCTTCATTTAGTAATAAAACTACTCCTGGTGGTCGTAGTGCCGACCAGCCAGAAAAGTCGACTAATCCGCAGGAAGGCAAGAAGTGGTGTCCACTCCACAACTCCGCAGGCCACGACCTCAAGAACTACAGGAGTTGGTTGAAGTAGTTGGATGACTTCTACCAGGGAGTTGGACCAATGCCGACCTTACCAGCTAAAGAACAAGCATGCGGACTTAGAGACGCTGACGGAGACGAAGAGATGTCCTACCAGGTACCTCATAATCACGTTAATGTTTTTTCTGGGGTTCCTCCTCTTTTGTTTCCAAAAGGCAGTTTAAAGCCTTTTACCGAGAGGTTAACCAAACGGAGACATCCCTTGGTGAACCTCAGTACCCCCGTTGGTTGGATACACCTTTGACGTTCGATCACACTGATTGTCCCGTGTGGCTTACTCGACCATTGAGGCTCCCTCTGGTCATTACCCCGATCATCAGTAATGCGAGAGTCGAAAGGGTCTTGATCGACGGAGGGAGCTCCCTTGACATTTTATTGGTCAAGGCACTCGACGAGATGCAAATTCCTCGTTCGAAGATTAAACCCATAATCCATCCATTTTATGGGATAATCCCAGGTCCCTCCATGATGCCGTTGGGACAGGTGGTCCTCCCAGTCACACTGGGAGAACCGGATAACTTCCGAACAGAATTGGTTACTTTTGACGTAATTGATTGTTATTCGGCTTACAATGCAATCTTTGGCAGGCCAACACTTGCTAAGTTCATGATGGCAACGCACTATGCTTATCAGTGTGGCAAATTGCCTGGCCCCAAAGGTGTCATCTCGGTCCGAGGCAGTCGCAACGTGGCACTCACGTGCCACCGGCTATCTCTGGAGATGGTCGACCAACTTCCCCTCTGGGACGCTCAGGTCGCCACTGTCGCCTCCGACGTGATCAAAGCTGCTCCTCGACCAGATGAGAAACTCAAACTAGTTCCATTGTACCCAGACGATCCATCCAAGACAATTTGGGTTGGATCAGGCCTGGATGACAAATAGGAACTCGAGCTCATTACTTTCCTCCGGGCTAACGCAGATGTGTTTGCGTGGAAACCGTCCGACATGCCCGGTGTCCCAAGGGAAGTAATCGAGCACAGGTTAGCAATTCGACCTGGACAGCGGCCAATAAAGCAAAAGCTCAGGCGTTTTGCTGGTGAACGACAAGAAGCCATTCGAGAGGAGTTGGACAAACTCCTAAAAGCCGGGTTTATTCGCGAGGTCGATCACCCGGAATGGCTCGCCAATCCGGTCATGGTCCGCAAATCAAATGGCAAGTGGCGCATGTGCGTCGACTACACTAGCCTCAACAGTACCTGTCCGAAGGATGACTTTCCCCTTCCCCGCATAGACCAACTGGTCGACTCAACCACAGGTTGCGAACTGATGAGCTTCCTGGACGCTTACTCAGGATATCATCAAATTAGCATGGGAGAAGAAGATGAAGAGAAAACTGCCTTCATCACCCTGTTCGGCACCTACTGCTACGTCAGAATGCCATTCGGTCTCAAGAACGCAGGTTCCATGTACCAGCGCTTGATGCAAAAGACCTTTCTTTCCCAGATGGGGCGTAATCTCCAAGCATATGTAGACGACTTGGTTGTAAAAAGTACCAAGAGATTGTCTCATTTGGACGATCTTGAGGAAACCTTCTGTAATTTGAATCGCTTTGGAATAAAGTTAAATCCAAAGAAATGCGCTTTCGGGGTTTCTTCAGGAAAACTTCTTGGTTTCCTTGTTTGTTCCAGAGGCATTGAAGTCAATCCTGAGAAAATCAGGGCCATCGAACAAATGAGGTCGCCCTCGACTATGAAAGATGTTCAACGCCTGGCTGGTCGCATGGCGGCCTTAAGTCGTTTCATATTGCGACTAGGTGAAAGGGGATTACCTTTCTTCAAAGCCTTGCGGAAGCATCACAATTTCACATGGTCCGATGAGGCCGAGAAAGTGTTTCTGGAGGTAAAGACATATCTATCCAGTCCGCCAGTGTTGGTGTCTCCCGACAAAGGAGAACCATTTCTTCTTTATCTGGCGGCCACACCGCATGCGGTCAGCGCTGTCCTGGTCGCGGATAGGGAAGGAATACACAGACCCGTCTACTATGTGAGCGAGGTACTTCATGGTCCTAAGGAGCGTTACCCTGAGGTCCAGAAGATACTTTATGCGCTACTGATGGCTTCATGTAAGCTACGACATTACTTCCAAGCTCACAAGATCACTATACCCTCCTCCTTTCCTCTGGGCGATATTGTCTGAAATCCAGAGAAATCTGGTCGAATCGCCAAATGGGTGGTCGAACTCATTGCTTCTGATGTCCATTTCACGCCCCGCACGACGATTAAGTCTCAGGTTTTGGCCGACTTTGTGGTCGAATAGACCAACCCTGAGCCACCCGTGCAGATGCCTGAGGAATTGGGATGCCCCGATCACTGGACAATGTACTTTGATGGCTCCCGTAGTTTTCAACACTCGGGGGCTGGAGTGGTCTTAGTTACGCCTCAGGGCGAACAGCTTAAGTATGTCATCCAATTACACTTTGTTGCGACCAACAACGCAGCGGAGTATGAAGGTCTTCTTGCAGGGCTCCGGGCAGCAAAATTCCTCGGAGTCCGTCGATTAGTGGTGAGGGGAGACTCACAGCTGGTCGTAAACCAGGTAAACAAGGAGTACAGCACCTCCGATGAGACAATGGCTCATTACCTGCGGGAAGTGAGGAGATTGGAAAAACACTTCAGTCATTTCGAAGTCCAATACATCCCGCGAAAGGACAACATTCTCGCAGACCAATTATCCAAAATTGGGTCCTCACGCACATCCGCTCCGGCAGGAGTGTTCATTGAACACTTGGACCGCCCTTCGATCATGACTTCGGTCGAGGATGATCCGGTAATAGCCTGCGTTACCAACCTCAGTCAGGAACAGGATTGGACTCATCCATTGAGAGTCTATCTTGAACATGGGGCCCTACCCGAGGATGAAACCGAAAGTGATCGGTTGATTCGAAAAGTGCGTCTGTACAAGCTCATAGAGGGAGTTTTGTATATAAAGGGTACTCAAGGAGTATTCATGCACTGCATATCTTAGGAGGAAGGTAAATCCCTCTTGAAAGAGATACATGACGGTGTATGTGGTGCGCACGCGTCATATCGGACACTGGTCGGAAAAGCTTTTCGACAAGGATTCTACTGGCCTTCGGCACTCGATGATGCCAAGCACATGGTCAAAATGTGTCCTCAGTGTCAATTCCACACGAGACAGGTTCATCAACCTGCCTACGCGTTACAAACCATTCCCCTCGCATGGCCTTTTGCGGTCTGGGGGATGGATATTGTCAGTCCTATGCCACAAGCGGTCAATGGGTACAAGTTTCTGTTTGTAGCCATTGACACGTTCACAAAGTGGATTGAGGCCGAACCGGTACGAAATATTACCGCCTCAGCAGCACAGAAGTTCTTCCATAAGAACATTGTTGCTCGATTCGGTGTTCCCAACCGTCTCATCACTGACAATGGTTCTCAGTTCGCCAGCGGTCTTTTTCTAGACTACTGCGATCAGATTGGAACCAAGGTGTGCTTTGCTTCTGTGGCGCATCCACAGAGCAATGGTCCTGTGGAGCGGGCCAACGGGCAGATACTGCAAGGCATCAAGAAGCGTGTTTTTGATCGCCTTAAGACTCGCTCGGGGGTTTGGGCAGATGAGCTCTACACCATTCTATGGGCACTGCGAACTACTTCTAGTCGAGCCACCGGTGAGACGCCCTTCCATCTGGTCTATGGGGCCGAGGCTGTGTTGCCTATGGAAGTTAGTATTGGGTCTGTTCGGACAGAACAATTCGAACGAGTTGATCAGTCCGAACAGCGATCACAGGATCTAATCCTCTTAGAAGAAAGGCGTGATCACGCTTTGATCAAGTCCGCGGCATACTTGCAAGCTTTGCGCAAGTACCATAGAAAAAGGGTGCGACCACGTAGTCTTAACGTGGGCGACCTGGTTTTATGAAAAATTCAAGACCAGTCTAATCGCAACAAATTCTCCCCAAAGTGGGAAGGCCCTTACACTGTTGTCTCAGTGCCGCTACCAGGATCAGCGTGAATAGCCATGGAGGATGGTCGAATTCTGTCCAATACATGGAACATCGATCAACTACGCAAGTTCTACGTGTAAGTACTCAATCCTTTTTCCTATTCAATTAGCATTTCTTCATAAAACAAAAAAGTGTTTTGGTTTCATACGATGAACATTTCCCTTAATGGCCATGTGTTGCGAATTTGACTCGGGGGCTGGTCGCCGGCGGTTAGATCATTACAACGTTCTAGTCGGATTCGCTGGCCGATCTCATGACCGCTTCCGGATAAGTCACTCCTAAATAAGCCGTTTCTCAACGCATACGGGGCTTTCTGGTAAGTCCTCGATCATCTGAGTGGCTGCCGGTTTGCAATAAGGTTAAGCGTTACATTGATCATAATTGTTGGTCAGGTCACACATCCCTGGTCGTTATATTCATATTTCTCCTGTGTTTATAATACTAAGCCTTCAGTATCTATAATCACAGGCAGGGGCTAGGGGGATATGTTTATAATATGAAACAACAAAAAACAAGAATATATTTACTTTCTTTCAAAATCAATTTGTACATACATTTGCAATCTACATGTTATTTCTGTACAGATATAGGGATTACTCAATCCCGAGCTCAGTCAGGAGCTTATTTACAAGGGGGTGATCTCCTCCATGATCGCCTCTAATTGTTCCTCACTCTCGATCTCTACCGGTCCCACCAGTGGATTCAGATCCGTATATGGGCCATGGTGGAGGCGAAACCGGCAGAGAATGGCGGAAGCTGCTGACCGAACCCTGGTTGTGATCACCTCTTCCCGTCGCTGTGTATCTTCAGGAAGATACTCGAGAAGTGACTCCGCCTGGGCTATGACTAGCGTAGACCAATCACTCGAACTGAGGTCATCCTTTGTGGTTTCAACCACATCAGCCCTCAGGAGACGAGCCACCATCTTTAGCTTTTCGAAGATGGACTGGCTCAGGTCTCTGTTCGCCTTTTGGGAGGAGTTAATGGAGCGCTGGAGGATCACCTTGTCCTGACTAAGTTGTTTTATTTGACCTGCTTGCGCTGCAGTAAAAAGGAAGTGTTACTCACATATTAAGAATTTAAGTCTTCCTAGTCGGGAATTGACTTACCAGAATGTTTTGACCTCAGCCTGTTAAGCTCGATCTCTTGATTTGAAACCACAGAGATCGAATGGAGCTTGATCATGGCCACTTCCTTCTTCAGAAACGCCACCTCTCTGTGACAGAACAAAAGAAGTGGTCATAACAAATTTGTATCTATACAAATTGGAGGGTATTGATCCTTACCTGCGCAAGCTGTCTCATTCTTTTTGTATGGCCTCAACGCTCGCTACCATAGCGATCGACCTGGTCTTCATCCGGGATAATTCCTGCGATACAAAGAGAAGTTAAAGGTGTCCTATGCACAATTCAGGTACCAAAAGAGAAGTTCATCATACCTTTGTATACTCCCGGAACGAAACGTCTTCCGGGATGGCAAGAGGTCTCGTCGAGGGACTCGTTGCAACCTCGACGGGAGCAGCAGGTGGATGTGCTTGCTGGGCATCATTCCCTGTTGTTGTTGCTTGCAATTGGGTCTCCGCGCCTGATTCATCCCCCACGGTCCGGATGCCTTCCTGGACCAGAGAGACGGAGCGCTCCTCACTGGAGGCTCCGACACTAGTAGCGACTTCAACCCTCCCCGGGGCGGCTGAAGGGCTTGGTGCTACCTCTTTTCGCCTGCCAAGAAAAAAGGAACCAACGATAACGTTGGTAATCATCACAATTCAGTTTAGTATAACCAAGATAGGGTTCTTACCTTATCTGAAATCCCATCAGCTTTTGGGATTTCAGGGAAGGCTCTCCCTGAGAAAGGGGACAGTCGTTATCTGTCCTAGTCTTCATCTTGGTGAACAAGGCTCTTTCCTCCTATGTGTGTTCTCCTGTAAGTACATTCATAACGGAAGATAAAGACTTAAGTGTTAAGAGTTCATACCTGAGCAACCTGTTCGGTTGGCAGGGTTGCGTCTGAAGGCCTGGGTGGCTCCTGGACTTCTGGAGCCGGCACTTCATCCGCAGCTCCCGCGGGGTCTTGTTCGGACACCTCCTCTCCTGTCCACAGGAGTGGAGGATTTTCCTCCCTGGGACTCACAGGAGTTGCAGGGGGAAGTTCTTCTCACTGAATAAGCGTTAATTCAATAAACGAATATACAGAGGGAATGGAGAAGATAAGACCATGAAGGAATCTTACCGTGGTCATCCCTTCAATCCGGGAAGCAGAAGCAACTGACCCTGAAGCCTCGGGGGCTTCGGGAGCAGGGATTTCGCCCGCGACCACGGGACTTTCGGTGGCTGCGGGGTCCACTGCAGTTACTTCTACGGGACGAGCTGGAGCGTCGCCGGATGGAGAGCCCGCTATCTTCCTCCTCCGGCGGATAAGGGGGACATCATCTTCCTCCTCCTCCTCGCTCCTCTCCCCCTGTACAACAAAGAAATAATTCCAGTTTGCACCTGGAAGAAGAGGAGGTACGTGATATCTTACCGCAGTCTTTCTTGCGGTAGGAGGGATGCTCCGCGAAGACCCCTCTCCAAGATTTTGCCTGGCTTTCTTGGGGGCAGGATTCCTCGTCCTGGGCTTCGAGGAAATCTTCTTCACATACTTCATCGTCGGTTTTCCCAGGGAACCGACGTTCTCGCTCGGGAACGTTTCCTCGGCGAATCTCCCCAAGAGCTGTTTCGTTCCGGCGAAATCGTTAGCACTGGGCATACATAAGACCCGCGAACAGAAGCTGAGTGAAAGATGACATACCTTTCGGCGCTCCTGTTTGAAGTCGTCGCCGGCGTGAACCAAGCTCTGCGGGCGAGGCGATCCCTCGGGGCCCTCCACCTCGGCGTTATAGGCCATGAGGAGGTAATTTGTCCGCCTCTCGATCTCGGACGAGGGCAGAACTGTTCCCAGAATGCAAGTTAGACAATGCATCGCAAAAGTAAGAGATTTCAGTGTCGAAGACAGATACCTTTGTTGTAGTCCAAGGTGTTGTCTGCCATGGACTTGATCTCCCAAGCCGGATGAGCCCTTTCACGCAGGGGGCTCACCCGGTTCTTCACAAAGTCGCGGATGACGTCGCGAGCTGTTAGTCCCTGTTCGACTAGGTGAAGAATTACCTCGGCGTGTTTCATGAACTCAACGTTCATCGCCGGGAGAGAGTCCAACTCGCTCGGCTTCTCTGGCCGCGAGTTCTCGAACCACAACCCGCTCTCAGACAGAGGGGTGCAGTAAAACCACTTCTGGTGCCACCCGTGCACTGAAATTAGTATTAATAGTGAGGATGGTTTGTATGGTGAGGGTGCGGTGCGCACCAGGGAATGTGAAAGTCTCCTCACTATTAATTCATAAGGACTAGAACCTTGTGTTGTGCCTCTATGCGGCATGAAAAACGTACCAACCACTTGCCTGGTATGGGACAGGCACGACTTAGTAGCTTTTTGGTATTAGCAGTTCCCTGCATGGTTTGTCGGTCTGGTTTCTCGTGTGGAAACTGGTTGGGCGCAGTTCATCCGTGAGTGATGTGAGTTCATAAAAATTATGAGAGGATAAGGTGGAAAGAAGGAAGTCGCCCTACGCCTGATTAAGTTGTGCGCGACTGTAATCAAGAAAGCCTATGTGTCCTGCAGGAACATAGGCCAAGGCTAGGAAGTAAGGCAGTGGGGAGGACCTACAACGGTACTTGAGACTTAATTGTCTATTTACTGGGCGGGGATACTATTAATACTAGATTGTAAAAGCATTGTGTGATCTCGGCCTTGTCACATGCGTATAAGTTGCATGGAGTTGGCCCGACTTGAAAGTCGAGTGAAGAAGTGGATTTAAAAAGAGGTACACCTTTGCAAAGCGTAAGAAAAGTATCAGATACTCTGTACTCCCAGGACATAGAGTATGTTCGCGGTGGATTTATCCATGTGGTTCAACACAAGTAATATTTGGGAAAAGCTTTTATAATATGGTTAATTCAAAATGGTGAATCATGGAGGATCGCCATCCACTATGTTTTCTTAAAGACTATTATAAGATTTCCAAAACCCTGCTGTTGAAAATAAAACCCTTATTTGAGAGATCAAAGAATTGAAATCTATACTATTTATGATTATAAGACTTAACCCCTTTTCTTGATCACTCCTCATCTATATAATTGCATTTCTAAGTAAAAGACTTGCTGAGCATTGTGTCAAAGCATGCTCACCCTTGCCTTTACAAACAATTCAGAAGAGGGATTCGCCGATCCCGATTCGTTTGGTTATGAGGATGAAGCAAAAGATGAGAATGCCCCAGATGATTCGGAGTTCTAGGAGGGTCTCGCGCCGAGTTGAGTCCGATGTGGAGAAAGCCCTACCAGAACCGTTGCCGCCAGAAGTGAAGATCTTCGTTGTTGCTGTCTGCTTTGTTTTGTGTGTTCGGTATCTCGATACCGATTCTTGTATGGATAAACTTGTTATTTTCATAGCAACTCTAATTAGCGTCATTTTGGGTGCTATGTTAATGTAATATTGGTCCCTGTGACCTCGTACCTGCTTACTCATGTTTTATGCAATTACTGCTTTCCACTTGTTGTGAGCTTGTTGTGATGAACCTATCTGTGTGCAATCCACCTGGGCGGTTGCCACGGGATTCCTCAAATGAGGGTCCCACAATGCCCTTCCTATCACAAGGATTGGACCCCTGACTCACTTCATACTGTGAGTGGCAAGGTGGAGATAACAAGAACTTTTGCCATGTTTCACACACAATTCACCCCAGACCCCGTGGTTTTCTTCACGCAAACCACAGTTGTGGCAGGGTTACACAACCCCCACTAAATTGGCATCTTCCCCTCAGGGTTAGTGTGCACTATCACATCCTGTGATATGTGTTCGAGCGCACCCCGTGTAAATCGTCAGTTTTTCATATAGGGGTTCCATGTGTGATCCACATACTACTTGTTCAGGCCTATCCCATACCAGGCTTGCGGTCGGCATGTTAATCATGCCACTAGACACACAACACAAGGTTCTAGGTCCTTATATGCCAGTGACCAGATCATACCACAAACCATGCACCTTTAGTGCCTGCTCATCCTTTGCAGTTAAGCACCTCCAGTGCTACCACCATCCCATACCAAAATACTGGTCACGGCTAGGGGTTTTATTTCATGAATATAAATATATATACATATATATTAGTTCATGGCTCATTATTTGATCAATTCACATTTCACAGGCATCCAGCCTAGTACTGGCAATTCATAATTCAACCATTCTCAATCTTTCACATGCAATATTATTTATATTCAAGGATATGTTATAGCAACTCATAAAATATAGGTTCAAGATGTTCAAGAATATGACTTGCCTTCCGCGTCGTAAGAAACAACAGTTGATGTCGGGTATGCGATGAAGTCTTCGAACTTGGACTCTTGCTCTGAACAAGGATCAAACAAGCAAACAGGCATTACAATCAATCCTACTCTTACTAATCCACTATATGCGATAATGCAAGGTGAAAGCGTCTCGGCGATACAAGATTTGGGGTTCTGGGAAGCGATTAGGGTTAACTATGGAATCCAGGGTCAAGATTAGTTGTCAAAGGTTTACAAGGTTCCAAATGTTCCAAAACATCAGAATAATATCAAGGTTGCGACTGGTTCGCCCAAAAACAGCGAATGTCTTTAGGTCGACATTCGGTTCAAGGCCTCGACATAGGGTCGATGGATGATAGAGGGCTCAACTCAAGTTGTGACAGTACGATAAAATGTAGATCACAACATCAAGAGTCTAAGGGACAAAGTTATGTTCAGAATTCATAGCTGGAAGTAGGTGAAAAGGCTCAATGCCACTGGCTGACATAGTCTGACAAGGGCTAACAATGCCCAAGAATGGCATTGACATGGTTTGAATAGTTCCCAACGGCCAAAATGGGTTTTGATTCAAGGATATGGTGTAAAAAGAAGTGAGGCAACTGTTTGACAAGGTAGTTTTTGTTTTTCATGACCAGAGGTGGGTGAACAGGGCTAATGCCACTGGCTGGCATAGTTTGGCATAGAGTTGACACAGTTAGGAACTAGGGTTTACCATAACTTTTGATATAGGGCTCCAAATGATGCACCACTTTGTCTGGTAAGTAGACCTTGCTAACAGGAACAAATATCTCAACAGGATCTAGGGCAGGAGATGGTCGAAAAGTGATGAAAACTGGAGAAGAAGTTGACTGTCCTGGAGCACATGCAACATGAACAGTACAACAAATATGGAATAGCCATATCTCACAATCTAGGCCGAATTAGAAGTCGTGATAGTAGACAAAAATGTTCAGGAGGGTGAGAAACATCTAGATGGCAAAGTTTCTGGAGCTGGATCGGCTGGATTTGTAAGATACTGGCTGGAGAAATGATGAACTCAAATCTGATTTGGGCATTTCTGATTTAAAGTGATTGAGCTTAATTCCTTGCTTGTGGATGATCCTCAGGGTACTAGAAACATACTGGTGAAGTTGGATTAACAGATTACTTAACAGAGAAGCTTAATCAGCAAGCATAGTGAACATGCAAAGCTGCAAATTGGGGGTTTTCATATTTCAGCAAATCTGTCGATTTTGGTTGCTTAGGGACGTTGAGAATGGTCTACTGAGCATATTTGATCACTAGCTCGAAGGTTGAATCGATCTGGTTGAGAATTAATTGCTCGCAGGAGCTATTGGAGTAAAACTGAAATCACCGGCGACTGAAGACATTTAAACTGAATTCCAAGCTTGAGAAGTATGAGGGAGATGAGAGAAGCTCACTGGGGGTGTTGGATTGAAGAAGGAGGCAGTGGAGAAGCTTGGCACCGTGAGCCTCTCTTCGAGCTTGCCGAAGAAGACTACGGAGATGGCGAGGTTAGAGACTTGAGTGGTTCTGGTGTGTGTCGTTGAGCTGAGATGGGGTGGCTTTTATAGGCACGGTTAGAGGCTTGCAATGGCTGGAGTTGCCTGGAAAATCGAAGCGGCCGAAGTGACTGGAAAGCGACCAGGCAGTGAAGACAGGCGGTGAAACGACGTGCTACAACGACCCTACTGGCTTGCAGACTGGCGCGCACTGTCCTGGTTAATGCAACGGTGAACTGAGGGTTTCCTTTGGCATGCTTGCAACGTGCCGCAACTGTGCTGCTGTTGTCGGGCGCGCGTGGAAGAACGAAGGCAACGCTGGCGTAGGCAGGGCTGCTCCACGGTGGCGAACAAGATGCTCACGCGTGGCAACGAAACAACGGCGAAGGTGGCAGTGCTGGTGATCAACGACTAGGAGTGCTCGGGGAGCTGTAGCCGGCAAGATGTGATGCAAAACTGAAGGGACGAGTTCGCTGGCGAAGTGACCTGATGCCGGCGGCCGTGAAGCCTTTTTCCCAATTGTCCTGGTCGAATAGATAGTGAAGTGAGTGCTACTCCCGGCATGGAGGACAAATGGCACAAAATGGCTACTGGGAATCAGGTGTGAGTGGACTGAATCGAGGTGGAAATCTACTGGCCTCAGGGAGGAGCATCGGAGAAGATCCACAGTGCAGTGATGACCAGACACGTGGCAGGAGATAAGTGGGTGATGTACTGTAGCTGCTGGTAGAGGCTACAAGCATAGTAGGTCGCATGAACAGTGTTGAAGCCTGATCGCATGTGATATCGAACAGGAAATGGGGTTGGTGCTCGAGGTTGATTCAATGTGAACAGTAGAAGTGATCTTTGGTCGATGGTGAAGAGCTCCGGTCGAATTAAACACCTATGGTCGAAACAACAAAGGTGTTCTTGGTCGAAATTGAATGATCTGGTCAATTGCAGATCTGGTCAAAAATTGAAGCCATGGTCGATTAGTGCAGCAGATCTGGTCGATTGCGCTGGCTTTGGTCGGTTGCACTAGATGTGGTCGAACCAGGGATTGAATTGTGATGGTTTCAGTTGAAATCTAGATTGATTTGTAAATCTGATCTTAAAGATGATTAATTTGGGATTTAGTTGCATGGTTGAGTATAATATTTCTATGAATACTCATTTAGCTCAAATTTGGAGAAAGTTTGATAAGATTTGAGGGATTTCACCTATTTTTGAAAATAGGGTAGAATTAGGGTAAAATAGATCTGGATTTTGTCGATCTCGAATTCTGGCAATTGGATTGAGATTTTGAAGTCTGATAAGAAGGGAAATCTGTATCAAATAGCATTTGGGAGGTGTTCCCTGAAGAAATTCTGGATTTGGAGTTGATTTGTAGATTTTAGCCTTTTCAGGGTTCCAGGTGTCGTGGTATTAAAGTTACCCCAGCAGGTTTATTACGTGCGTAACACGTGTTCCGCAACGCGGGATGACCGTGTGACGGGTCACCCTGTGTTGGACAATCTCAGAGATTGACACAAGGGTTTATACAGGTTTAGGCCTCAGTGGAGGCCCTAGTCCTGTCGACGTGCTCCCGACACGAGTCGGCTAGGGGAGCTCTCTTACGGGGAGAGTGCTCCTAAGCACGCCTTTTGGTTTTTTGTATTGGATGCAAATGAATTGAACTTAGGTTACAAGAGGGGTTACAAGGGTATATATAGACCCCAAAAGACGCAAATTACAAGACTGCCCTGGCTGGAACCGTCGGATCGAGGGCGTTGCGGTCTTTTTGCACGGTACGATGCTTGGATCCTTGACATGTGGCCACTCCAATTCTCGAGGGAACTCCTGGGTGAGTGGAGCCCCTTACCCGGAGCCACGTCCGGGGAAGAGAGGGCCCCTTACCCGGAGCTACGTCCGGGGAGTCTCTTACCCGGGACCAAGTCCGGGGAAGGAAGGGCCCCTTACCCGGGACTACATTCGGGGAAGAGTGGCCCCTTACCCGGGGCCACGTCCGGGGAGCCCCTTACTCGGGACTGTCCGGGAAAGAGATGGCCCCTTACCCGGAGCCACGTCCGGGGAGCCCCTTACCCGGGACCAAGTCCGGGGAAGGGCCCCCTTACCCGGGGCTACATCCGGGGAAGAGAGGGCCCCTTACCCGGGGCTACGTCTGGGAGCCCCTTGGCCGAGACCAAGTCAGGGGAAGGGAGGGCCCCTTACCCGGAGCCACGCCCGGGGGAGGGCACCTTACCCAAGCCAAGTCCGGAGAAGAGAGGGCCCCTTACCTGGGGCCAAGTCCGGGGAAGAGAGGGCCCCTTACCCGGGGCTACGTTCGGGGAAGAGAGGGCCCCTTACCCGGGGCCACGTCCGGGGGGCCCCTTACCCGGGACTGTATGGGGAAGAGATGGCCCCTTACCCGGGACCAAGTCCAGGGAAGGAAGGGCCCCTTACCGGGGCTACATCCGGGGGAAGAGATGGCCCCTTACCCGGGGCCAAGTCCGCGGAAGAGAGGGCCCCTTACCCGGGGCGACGTCCGGGGGAGGGCCCCTTACCTGGAGTCAAGTCCGGGGAAGAGAGGGCCCCTTACCCGGGGCGACGTCGGGGGGAGGGCCCCTTGCCCGGAGCCAAGTCCGGGGAAGAGAGGGCCCCTTACCTGGGGCTACGTCCGGGAGTCCCTTACCCGGGACCAAGTCCGGGGAAGGGAGGGCCCCTTACCCGGAGCCACGTCCGGGGGAGGGCCCCTTACCCGGAGCCAAGTCCGGGGAAGAGAGGGCCTCTTACCCGGGGCTACATCCGGGGAAGAGAGGGCCCCTTACCCGGGGCTACATCCGGGGAAGAGAGGGCCCCTTACCCGGGGCTACGTCCGGGAACCCCTTACCCGGGACCATGTCCGTGGAAGGGAGAGCCCCTTACCCGGAGCCAAGTCCGGGGAAAAGAGGGCCCCTTACCCGGAGCCACGTCCGGGGATAGCCCCTTACCAGGGACCAAGTCCGAGGAAGAGAGGGCCCCTTACCCGGGGCCACGTCCGGGGAAGAGAGGGCCCCTTACCCTGAGCCGCGTCCAGGGAGCCCCTTACCCGGGACCAAGTCCGGGGAAGGGAGGGCCCCTTACCCGGGAACACTTTACTCGACGGACCTCATTTTTCCCCCAACACCATGTAAATAGAAAAGGACTTATTCGCAGTAAAATTTGGACTAATCTGCGAAAAGTGTTTAAATGGAACAATCTGGTTCCCAACTTTTTTGGAGTAAGTTGAGGATATATCTAGGAGCATATTCCAAAAGACACTTGAGTCTGGATAGGGTTAGATCATGATAACTCAGTTATCTGGAAACTGGGGTAATTAGGGTAAATCTGAATTTCCTGTTTTCGAAAACAGGAAGAGACTTAGATACTGGGAGTTAGGGTTAGAATTCAATCTGGCTCCTGAAGACTTTTATCTTCAAGGTAACTGGTAGGTCAAATATGGATGGGCAGATCTTAATCTGGATCTAGAGAATTGATTTGGAGATTTTTAGGTTTTGAGAGAGATTAGGGTTCAGCTGATCTGGCTACAACTACAGGGATACATGCATGCAGGATTTTTATGCAAAAACTTTTCACCCCCAAAACCAGGGTGTTACAATCAGTTTGTGGAACCCCAACTCGTCCTCTTCATTGGTAATTGGCAATATTTAAGATTGTGTCTACTGTGTTCTTGCTTGTGTTCTCGATTCGCATGCAGGGATAAGCCTTCGTGGTGAGGTCAACTGTGTCTTGGCGTGGTTGATAACCAATGGAGTAGTAGTGTAGCGATTGCAGGGGTTCGAATCAGTTCTGATTGGAAGCCGGATCATCAACGTCGAGTTCTCCATCAATTGATTTACCTCTACTTATTGGAAGATCGGGACACCGTTTACATCATCACTCTCATAGCCACTAATGGACATCTTGATATGAACAACGACAGAAAAGCGGTTGATTCTAAATGTTATCGATCTATGATTGGTAGCTTGCTTTATCTTACCGTATCTAGGCCTGACATCATGTTTATTGTTTGCTTACGTGCTAGATTTCAATCATCTCCTAAGGAATGTCATTAGATTGCTATCAAAAGAATCCTTAGGTACATTGAAATAATTGGTTACTCGTATTCGGATTATGTGGGTTGCAAAATTGATAGAAAAAACACATCCATTAGTTGTCAACTTTTGGGGAGTCACTAGTCTCTTGGTCATCTAAGAAATAAAATTCCGTAACTCTCTCCACTACTAAAGCGGAATATGTTTCAGCGGGTAGTTGTTGTGCTCAAATTTTTTGGGTGAAGCAAACCCTTTTGGATTATGGAATTTCCTTTGAAAAAGTGCCACTCTTGTGTGATAATGAAAGTGCCATAAAGATTGCAAAGAATCCGGTTCAATATTCTAGAACAAAGCATATTGATATTAGGCACGATTTTATATGAGATCATATGGTAAAAGAGGACATAGATGTGAATTATATAAGAATTGACTTGCAACTAGCAAACATCTTCACCAAACCTTTAGATGAGAGTAGATTTTGCTTTCTTAGAAGTGAATTGAATATTATTGATATATCAAATGCAAATTAATTGTCTGCTTTGCTGTCCTCCAGCCTTTTTGCGCTTGATGTCAAAGGGGGAGAGATTGGGGAGATATTATTGATAGTTTATATGCTCGTTGTTTATTCATTGTGGACTATCAAATGACTCATATGTGTATTTATATATGCATGCATTCAGGGAGAGTTCTTTTATATGTGATGCCTATGCATACAACTAGGGGGAGTCATTAAATTTTATTCATTTTAAACACTTGTTGTCATCAATCATCAAAAAGGGGGAGATTATTGCATCTAGGCCCTTTTTGGTTGATTTTGATTATTGATGACAATAAGTATCTTGGACTAACCGTGTCTTTGAGCTATTTGTATGTAAAGCTGTTTTTGTAATGTCTGCAAGTGATGCGGGACTATTTGCAGGTCGCGAGCCAAGGTCGTAGTGTCGCCCGAGGTTGCAGTCCAGGGCTGCGAGCCAAGGTCGCAAGTGCAAGGCCGGCAAGAAGAAAGTAGCAAAGACCTAAGGTAAGTGCTTGTTTATTGTACCGGTCTCGGTATTTCGAGTATTGACCGGTTTTATAAGAAAATCTTTTTAGTTTAACCATACTATTAAGAGGGGTTGTGAAATCTCGTTTAGTTCCGAAAAAAATTGAGAAACTCTTAGGTCATATATTGCATTAGCATTCATTCACAATCTTGGTTGAATCTGAGAATTTCAAAGAGGGATTGAAACTGGTCATCTTAGCACTGTTCATTCGACCAAATATTTCAACGGCTATTTACTAGACGTTAGAGGTCGAAGCTGAGAATTTCAAAGAGGGACTGAAAGTGGTCATCTGAGCACTGTTCTTTCGACCAGACACTATTCATTCGACCAAATATTCCAACAGCTATTTACTAGCCATTAGAGGTCATAGCTGGCTGCTAGTTGTACTGATTTCCTTCCTTAATCGACCATAATGGCTAGCTGAGAGGTTGGGCTTTATATGTGTGTGTGTGTGTGTGTGTGTTTTGAGCAGTATTTTAACACATCTCGAGCTACATTCACATATACACCTTTGAGTAGTTTCTGTGTACATTTTTTAGTAGTCTTTGAGCAATTTTTGAGCAGTTTTATAAACACTTTTGAGTAGATTTTTGATCAGTTTTATAAACACTTTTGAGCAGATTTTGATAAGTTTTTATAAACACTTTTTGAGCAGATTTTTAAATAGTTTTGAGCAATGTTTTAAAACACTGTTTGAGCAGATTTCTAAACAATTTTGAGCAGTGTTTTTAAACACTTTTTTGAGCAGTTTTTCTGTACATTTTCAAGAAGTGTTCTTTAAACATTTTTTAGAAGTTTTTCTAAAGAACCAAGAGATATATTTTGATATACACTTGAGCCCAAGTTCCCTAGTGCTAAAATCTTGATCTTTTGATCAAGTATCATTCATTGTGATTGAGAGAGAGCTTCTGAGAGCATTCATTTGCATCATTTGCATCTTTAGAAGTTTCTCAATATTTGTTGGGGATCAAGACAAGATCTCACAACTTGTTACTCTTGGTGATCTCCTTCACCTAGACAGTTTGGTGGCATGGCCGTTGATCTCTCTATTGACGAAGCTTGTTGGAGAGGTTTGGTGTGTTTGTGAGAGGTTTGGTGCTCACCTTTCCGTAGTGGAGAAGGAACAACCCTAGTGGATAATATCCTTTGTGGATATTGAAGCAACACTGATTCATTTGAGTGTTTCAACGAGGAGTAGGGGAGACCAGGCAAGTCTCCGAGACCTCGGGATACATCGTTGTGTTTGATTCTCTTTCTCTCACACTACCACAGAAATAGACATCCAGGATGGTACATCACAGACGGTTATGAACTTTTCAATGGAACACTGTCTGCGAAGGCCTGTCGGGAGAATATGTTAAGTTATCACAGTCGGTTCTGAGGTCAAAACTAACTATGATAGTCAAGCAGACAGTTTTGACCACAGAACCGTCTGTGATATTCTACTTATCACAGACCATTGTCAGTTCAAAACCATCTGTGATAGTTATGGACAATCACAATCGGTTCTCAACTGAGAACCGTATGAGATAACTAGAATATCAAAGGCGGTTCTGTGGTCAAAACCGTATGTGACTATCACAGACGGTTTTGAGTTTAGAACCATCTGTGATAGTATGGTATTACAGACTGTTCTCATGTAAGAACGGACTGTGATAGTCCAAACAATGTTCGGCGCTTCGAATTCTACCATGCTTAGGGCTGTTTTGAAAAAGAACATAAAAATGTGGGAAGAATTGCCTCATGTTGAGTTTTCTTATAATCGTTCGCTGCATTCTACTACTAAGATGTGCCCTTTTGATATTGTCTATGGTTTTGTGCCTCGTGCTCCTATTGATTTGTAACCTCTTCCATCTTCGGAGAAGTTGAATTTTGATGCTAAACAACATGCTAATTTGATGCTGAAAATGCATGAAACAACTAAAGAAAACATAGAGCGCATGAATGCTAAATATAAACTTGCTGGTAGTAAGGGGAGGAAGCATGTAACTTTTGAACCTGGAGATTCAGTTTGGTTGCAATTCAGAAAAGATCGATTTCCTGTGTTAAGAAAGTCAAAGTTAATGCCTAGAGCTGATGGTCCTTTCAAAGTAATAGAAAAGATTAATGATAATGCATATAAGCTTGAGTTGCCTGCAGATTTTCGGGTTAGTCCCACTTTTAACATTGTAGATTTGAAGCCTTACTTGGGAGAAGAGGATGAGCTTGAGTCGAGGATGACTCAAATGAAAGAAGGGGAGGATGATGAGGACATCACCTCAATGGATACATACACTTCATCACCTCCTACACCAGAAGGCCCAATCACTCGAGCTCGTGCACAACAGTTAAATTACCAAGTGAGCTCGTTCATCTGTTCTTGCAATTATACTTTGGAGAATGGGACGCAACCTTGTGATATTCTTATGCTTAGGAGTATGGGCGTGGACCAGCAAGGAAATGGAGTCAAGCAACTATAAGTAGGAAGATAAGAAGTTGAGTATGAAAAGCATAAAGAGGAATCCAATTTCTATTTGAAAAGCACGATGAGGAATTCAAATTCCAATTGAAAAGCATAAAGAGAAATCCAATTTCAACTCAAAAAGCATGATGAGGAATTCAAATTCCACTTGAATTCTCTAATAGTCTATTATGATGGCCACCTAGCTTCTTGGCTGCCACCTAGCCTCTTTGCAACAAAACAATACAAGTACATCTATAGTTCGAGCATGAGCACAAGAACAAAGAAGGAGCACTAGTACATCTACAGCTCGGCCTCCAGAAAAATCCATCTAGTGTGAACAGAAGTTTAGGAAAATGGATTGATATTTTGCAAAGTAGTGTGAACAGAAGTTTAGGAAGACGGCATGATATTTTGGAAAGTAGCTTTCTTGCACTCGAAGAATACATTGTATGTGGATGGGTACTGTAGCACCAACCTAAATCACTATATAAGGAGGGGTCCTACACCATTTTGTATTGGGTTTTGATTAATTAAAGTTAGCCTTTGCTACTCCATCTTGTAATCACGCGTGTCTGCTTGACCGCACGTTTTACTCATCTTCGGAACCCTGCTATCTTGTGTTCTTAGATTTGGACCTTAATCTATATTCGCAATTGAGTTGCTTGTTCATCTTGTTCTTGCTCGTTCCTCGATTGCTTGCAGGGACAAAGCCCCTCGTGGGTAGGTTGATCGTGCTCCAGCAAGATCAAGAACACTTTGGAGTTGGTGTATCTATCTTTTATTCAACTTGCTTTGACTAACATGGCTCTAGTTTTCCGTTGACTTATTTTCAGCCCACCTATAGCTCCACATATTCGACTACTACTGTCCAGGTACTAGTGACTGGCATCGATATAGCCATTCTCCAGGAGTTGTTGACTTGTCGGTTGCCTTCGCCTTCTACTAGGCTTGGTAAGAATTGGTAAGAGCTTGACAGAATGGGTTGAGAGTAAGCGACTTGATATAGCCACTTCCTTGTAGTTTTTAGGAACATATTTCGGTGATTATATTACTTTGCTTGTTGTCTTTTTGTTTTCGCCTAACAATGTCAGGATCTTCGGATGCGGCCACACCACAATCTCCACGTACCAGGGGCATCATACAACACTTTGAGCGCCAAGTAAAGCTGCACACTGAAGGCCTTGATGAGGATGTGCTGGTTACTAATGACCGACTTGGTCAATTGGAGGCGGCTCAAATTGACACCACTAGCAAGCTTACAGCATTCGAGACTTCTGTTGGCACTGTCAACACTTCTCTCGCTGAGATTTTAAGGTGACTTGTTGAGATGGGTCGTGCACCTCTAGCGACTGCTCTCGCTGGCCCTGCTGATGGCACTGTTACTCAGTGTATCAGCAACAACAATGGTGTCCTGGGCAGCACGGTGGATGAGAACATTGCAGACTATGCCGCAGACACTGAGGTTGATGATGTAGACGCTCATCATCGACGTCAGCTACGCTGCAACTGCACCGGCATAGGACCTTTGCACCCACGCCGTGAGGTATGTGATAAAGATGAGTCACTAGGAAAGATTAAATTCACTATGCCACCTTTTGATGGTAAATATGATCCTGATGCTTACCTCATTTGGGAATTAGCTGTTGATCAAAAACTTGCTAGCCATGAATTTCCTGAGAAAAAAAGGGTTAGGGTTGCTACTAGTGAATTTACTGATTTTGCTTCTATTTGGTGGAGTGAATATTGTCATAAAAATCCAGATGCTACCCCACAAACTTGGGATGCTTTGAAAAGAACCATGCGAGCTAGATTTGTTCCATCATATTATGCGCATTATTTGTTACATAAATTGCAACAATTGAGGCAAGGTAGTAAAAGTGTAGAAGACTATTATCAAGAGTTGCAAATAGGGATGTTACGTTGTGGTTTAGAGGAATGTGAGGAGGCTGCTATGGATAGATTTATGGGTGGTTTGAACCGTGAAATTCAGGACATCTTAGCTTACAAGGAATACAATTCTGTCACTTGTTTATTTCATCTTTCTTGTAAAGCTGAAGGAGAAGTGCGGGGATGACACGCAAGCACGAGGACTAATGTTTCTATAGGTCGTGCTAACTCTTGGTCTCCACGTACACCCTCTGCCCCAACAAGCCGTCCACCCGCACCACCTTCTTTCAACAACAAGCCACGTCCTTCTTCATCAATTCCAGCATCCAGGGCATCTGAGGCAACAAAGGGGTCAGTCCAAGCACCTGCCAAGTGTTCTCCCTCTGTTGCATCTACGGGGCGAACGAGAGATGTTCAATGTCATCAATGCAAGGGGTATGGCCATGTGTGGAGTGAATGTCCAAGCAAGCGTGTGTTTATCGTGCGGGATGATGGTGAGTTTTCTTCTGCTAGTGATTTGGATAAAGATACCTATGCTATGCTTGCAGCTGACCATGCAGGGAGTGGAGATGAGCATGATCAAGAAGAAGAGCACATTGACACTGAAGAAGCGGAATGTTATGAGAGTCTCATTGTGTAGCGTGTGTTCAGTGCACAACTGGAGAAGGTGGAGCAAAATCAGCGACACATTCTGTTTCAAACTAAGTGTGTGATCAAGGAGCGTTCATGCCACGTGATTATTGACGGAGGGAGCTACAACAACCTCGCAAGCTCCGACATGGTTGAGAAGCTTGCATTGAACACCAAACCGCACCCTCAGCCATATTACATTCAATGGTTCAACAATAGTGGCAAACTAAAGGTAACATGGTTGGTGAGAATACATTTTACTATTGGTTCTTATCATGATTTTGTTGATTGCGATGTTGTACCTATGCAAGCATGCTCTATGTTGTTAGGTAGACCATGGCAATATGATAAAGATTCTTTGCATCATGGTAGAACCAATCAATATTCTTTTGTGCATAAAGAGAAGAAAATTGTGTTACATCCGATGTCTCCTGAAGCTATTTTAAAAGATGAGATTACTAGAGCTATTAATGAGAAAAATCGGGAGCGTGCTAAGAGTGAAAATCAGATTGTAGCAAAGGGACTTGAGCAACATAAAAAGAACGAATCCAAACCTGTTCGTGAGAAGAAAAATGAGATTAAATTGAAAGGTGCTTGTTTTCTTGCTACCAAATCTGATGTAAATGAGCTGGATGCTAGTAATTCTATTTGCTATGCACTGGTTCGCAAACAAGCTTTGTTTTCATTTGAGGGTATATCTTCTTCTTTGCCTCCTACTGTCACTAACCTTTTGCAGGAGTACACTAATGTGTTTCCAAAGGACGTACCACCGGGGCTGCCACCAATTCGAGGGATTAAGCACCAAATTGACCTCATTCCCAGGACATCTTTGCCCAATCGTTCACCATACAGAACAAATCCGGAAGAAACTAAGGAAATACAACGCCAACTTCAAGAATTACTTGATAAAGGGTATGTGCATGAGTCTCTTAGTCCTTGTGCTGTTCCGTTCATTTTAGTGACTAAGAAAGATGGATCGTGGTGCATGTGTGTGGATTGTAGAGCAATCAATAATATCAGCATTAGATATCGTCATCCTATTACTAGGTTAGATGATATGCTTGATGAATTAAGTGGCTCTACAGTGTTCTCGAAAGTTGATTTGCATAGTGGGTACCACCAGATTCACGTGAAGTTAGGAGATGAATGGAAAACAACATTTAAAACTAAGTTCGGTCTATATGAATGGTTAGTAATGCCTGTTGGTTTAACTAATGCACCTAGCACCTTCATGAGATTAATGAACGAAGGGGAGGAAGAAGAGGACATCACCTCAATGGATACACACACTTCACCACCTCCTACACTAGAAGGTCCAATCACTCGAGCTCGTGCACGCCAATTAAATTACCAGGTGAGCTCGTTCATCTGTTCTTGCAATTATACTTTGGAGAATGGGACGCTACCTTGTGATATTCTTATGCTTAGGAGTATGGGCGTGGACCAGCAAGGAAATGGAGTCAAGAAACTATAAGTAGGAAGATAAGAAGTTGAGTATGGAAAGCATAAAGAGGAATCCAATTTCCATTCGAAAAGCATGATGAGAATTCAAATTCCACTTGAAAAGCATAAAGAGGAATCCAATTTCCACTCGAAAAGCATGATGAGGAATTCAAATTCCACTTGAAAAGCATCAAGAGGAATCCAATTTCCACTAGAATTCTCTAATAGTCTATTATGATTGCCACCTAGTTTCTTAGCTGCCAGCTAGCCTCTTTGCAACAAAAGAATACAAGTACATCCACAATTCAAGCATGAGCCCAAGAAGGAGCACCAATACATCTACAATTCGGCCTCCAGAAAAATCTGTCTAGTGTGAACAGAAGTTTAGGAAAAGGGCTTGATATTTTGCACAGTAGTGTGAACAGAAGTTTAGGAAGATGGCTTGATATTTTGCAAAGTAGCTTTCGTGCACTCGAAGAATACATTGTATGTGGATGGGTACTGTAGCACCACCCTGAATCCCTATATAAGGAGGGGTCCTACACCATTTTGTATTGGGTTTTGATAGATTAAAGTTAGCCTTTGCTACTTCATCTTGTAATCGCGCGTGTCGGCTAGACCGCTCATTTTACTCATCTTCGAAACCCCGCTATCTTGTGTTCTCAGATTTCGACCTTAATCTATATTAGCAATTGAGTTGCTTGTTCATCTTGTTCTTGCTCGTTCCTCGATTGCTTGCAGGGACAAGCCCCTCGTGGGTAGGTTGACCGTGCTCTGGCAAGATCAATAACACTTTGTAGTTGGTGTATCGATCGCTAAGGCACAACGTCCTGGACGTTTGTAGTCAGGTCTCTAATGTCTACTCCGCTTCAATCAAAATTTACATCTTTCATCAAAAGATCGGGACTGCATTTTTACATCAACCGTATTGGGAGCATTTAGAGGTTCGGCATTGCATTGATGCCATGCATGTATAGAAGAATGTTTGCGACAGTTTAATCGGCCTATTGCTGAACATTCCAGGGAAGACAAAGGATGGCGTCAATATGCGGCGTGACATGATCAAAATGAAAAGCAGGCTCGAGCTAGCACTGAGGGAGGACGAGAAAGGCCATATTAACTCCCCCTGCATGCTACACTTTGTGCAAGGCTGAGAGGACATAACTTTGTAAATGTCTCTATGGTGTTAAAGTTCCATCGGGTTACTCTGCAAGTTGGAAAAAGCTTGTGTCCATGGGTGATTTGAAATTGCTTGGTATGAAGTCTCACGATTGTCACGTGTTGATGACACAAATGCTTCCTGTTACCATCCGGAGTATTCTGCCGCATAAGGTCAGAGAGATGATCGTGAGGCTATGTTATTTCTTCAATGCAATTTCTTGCAAGGTCATTGATCCCGAGGGACTAGATTCTCTGTACAGTGAGGTGATTCGAACTCTGTTAGCTTGAGATGTATTTTCCTCTGTTGTTTTTTGATATCATGGTCCATCTCAGTGTCCACCTTGTAAGAGAAATCAAGATATGTGGACTCGTGTTCCTATGTTATATGTATCTATTCGAGAGGTACATGGGTGTACTTAAGGCCTACGTGAGGAATCGCTCTCGGCCCGAGGGTAGCATTGTCAAAGGTCATGCAGGCGAAGAGGTTGTTGAGTTCTGCGTCAATTGCATGGCTGAGGTAGAAGCAATAGGAGTTCCTGTGTCTCGTCACGAGGGGAGGCTTGATGGTGTTGGAATTATTGGACGGAGAGCCATCACTCATGATTTCGATATGTACTTGAAAGCACATTTGTGGGTTTTGCAACACATGGTAGAGGTGTCTCTGTACATCGACGAGCACAAGGAGATGTTACGACAAGACAATCCTCGCCGATCCGAGGTTTGGATCACGAGAAAACATACGAGTCGATTCAACGTGTGGATGAAAGTGCGAATCACCAGAGAGTCTGCAAGTGAGAATCTTAAATGGTTGGCAAAAGAGCCAACATTTACTGTACAGACATCGCAGGGATACGACATCAATGGGTACATATTTTACACGAAAACTCAAGATCGAGAGAGCACTGTGCAAAATAGTGGAGTGAGAGTAGAAGCTTTTCATGTGGAGTTCAGCGAGACAGGCCCAACAAGGGTAGTATGTGGATTGAACTCGTACTAAGGGTTCATAGAAGAAATTTGGGAGCTCGATTATGTACTGTTCAAAATTCCCCTGTTTCGATGCCGATGGGTCCAAATCCCACAAGGTGTGAAGGTTGGTAGTTACGGTTTCAGTTATGTGGACCTCGATCGAGTTTCTTATAAAGATGAGCCATTCATACTTGCAAAGCAAGCCATTCAGGTCATTTATGTCACTGACCCGGCCAATAAGAAGTGGCACGTCGTCCTTCATGGAAAGAGAAGGATTGTTGGAGTTGAAAATGTCGTAGACGAGGAAGGATACTATCAATTTGATGAGATGCCTCCATTTGGAGATAGCGTATAGGTCAATACTGAAGACACCGATGAAACCAGTTACGTGCATATGGATCACCAGGAAGGGTTATACTTTAAAGGTAATCCACTGTCCTTATCTCTCTGTTTCCATCGGTATAGCTTATCCTCTGATTCTCGCCTTTGCAGGGCTATGGCAAGTGCAAAGTTGAGGATAACATGGGTGCACGTGTGTATGTAAGTATGTGCAAATTGTCGGTCAAAGTCCCCATTTGTATGTAAAATTTATTTGAGCATGCTCCACATTGTATGTAAAATTTATTTCAGCATGCTCCACATTATAACCTATTTTCGGAGGATTTGGACTTCATTTGCAATATCTGTCTCTCTTGAGGTTTCATTTAAAACTTGATTTTGCTATGCTCTAAATATGTCTCTTGAGGTTTTCACCAAGTTTTCGAGCATCTGGACATCATTTGCATAGATTTGAGGCTTTTTGGATATTGAAATTCCAGTATTCAGAGTTACAGAGTTTCAGATTGTAAAGAACTACATCATTTGCATAGAAAAGGGCAACTATCACAGTCGGTTCTGAGTTCACAACTGTCTGTGATACTAATATATCACAGACAATTCTTAACTTAGAACCATCTGTGATAGACCATCAGACGGTTCTGAGCTCAGAACCGTCTATGATAATCTCTCTACATAGTTTAAGGCGGGCTTTGTCCCACTCATGTCCACACTTCGCACCTCTTCACTTCACTTGCCCTAGCCCTCCCACCGTCTTGTGCGATCACCTCCATCGCCTCCCTACCGTTTCTGCCATTTTGGGTGAATTTTAAGTATATGAGTTTTATCAATAATTTGTCTTGCTATTGCTCACAATTTTATGATAATCTCAATCAATCTCAAATTTACGAACAGTGAATGTTGATTTTTTGAACTAAGCTCGTCAGTTGTGCTAGTCTATGTCAATTTACAAATAGTTTCGGGATATTGATTTGATATTTGTTTTGGATTTAGTTATACATGTTTAGTAGTGCTAGTCTTGGTCAACTTACACTATTCTCTCTTTCACTTATGTTAGCAACTGATATGTCCGGTGATGAAATGAACCGGTCAGGGAGTCAGAGTGACCTCTCTGGCGATGAGACGCTTGGGCTGGAGGTTGCCCTATCCACCGTGACCCAGCTGCAGAAGAGAAAGGGGCGAGGCTGGACAACATGCGCGTGTCTGGACAGGCGGGAAAAGCAGCACATACAGTTTGATGACAACGGGGTGCCGGAATCTCCAGAGAAACTAGTCGGTTAGTACCGCTCACTAAGCGGCAAAGTGGCAAGGAAGTGGGTGCCCATCACCACCTCCGAATGGGGTCAAGTGCCCCAAGAGTGCAAGGATGAGCTGTGGGAAGAAGTGCAGGCAGTGTTTCACTTTCCCAAGGATCGCCAGTTCACCATCCGCGGGACGACACTAATGTCAATAAACAAGGCGTGGAAGAACTTCAAGAGCCATCTTATCAAGCACTATTTGAAGGAGTCGAAGACTCCCTTCAATGACTACCCTTTTGTGACTCCCGAGGCATGGCAGCAATTTATGGAAATGAAGGGCACGCTTGAGTCCAAGCGCTTAGTGAGAAAGGCAAGGCTAACCAGGCCGAGACCCACACAGACTAGGCACTGGTGGTTATGTGGGGAAGAATGTGATGTGGAGGAAGCAGGATGAGGAGGCTTCTCAGTCTTCGGCCTCCGCTCCTTATGTGGGCATTACGGACGTGCGCAGCCACAATTGGTGCCGAGCAAGATCGAAGATGACCTCATCCGAAAGCGTCTCGGTGAATAACCCTATGGACAGGGAAGTGATCAACCGGCTAGTAAGATCTCTAACTTTGTAGGATCACTTACTATTCTCATAACACGCATGCAATGGATTGTATTGCTAAGTTCTCCTGTTGCAGGTGACGCTCAATGCGCAGGCGGCATCCGGAGAGTTCAACACTAGTAGGAACAGGAATATCCTAACACGGCACTGTGAAATAAGGAGCATCTGGGCCGTGTGCGGGGCCTCGGTCTAGGAAACTGAGTAAGCAACAATAGCATAAATTCAAAAATTTTACTCAAAGACTGCAAGTAATAGATCATAGATTAGATTGTTACCAACAGCGGAAGTAAATTTGGTGAAGCGATTGAATGTTCACAACAACCGTTTGTGGATCGTCATGATCAGTGGATGTAGATGACAACGACCACTTATGGATCGTCCTAATCAGCATGGCAATTGCAACAACGTCTCTACCGGTATCCACACGTACTGGGATGCATGGAACATCATACGATGGTGTGCTAGCACCAATGCGCACGACAAGGATTTAGAGGCTATTACTTTAGAGGAGATAGAAGCTATGACTTTTCTGTGATGGTTCTCAAAACACATCATACCTCTCTATATATAGGGCCAATGCAGAAGAAATCCTAACAGATTATGTTTCCTGATGTGATTCAAATCTTATCCGAACTGCCCATGCAGAAGAAATCCTAACAGATTAGATTTCCTAATGTGATTCAAATCTTATCCGAACTGCCCATGCAGAACAAATCCTAACAGATTAGATTTCCTGATGTGATTCAAATCTTATCCGAACTGCAGCATGAGTTTAATATTAAATCTTCGTATCTGATAGGTAAATTCCATAATAGACCTAATCCGGATCTGATACAAAAACCCATAACAAACCCAATCCGAATGCATAAGGTGTCTAATATTAAGTCTCCGAGTCTAATATAGAAAACCATACCAAACCCAATCCAAATGCATAAGGAGTCTAATATTAAGTCTCCGAATGTGATACGAAAACCCATACCAAACCCAATCCAAATGCATAAGGAGTCTAATATTAATTCTCCGAGTCTGATACGGAAACCCATACCAAACACAATCCAAATGCTTAAGGAATCTAATATTAAGTCTCCGAATTTGATACGGAAACCCCAAAATAGACTTAATCCGAATTGCATTGTTTCAACCAATTAAGTGTGTGACCCTGTAGGTTCATGTATATTTAGTCACGACCCGGGAATACTTACCAGAATTGTAAGTCGATAGTGGCCCCCTAGAAGGACATAACGACTATCAAATACACACAAAGATCATAATCAGGAAACCTATATAATGTCTTCATGTTGATCCTCTTGCCATACGGTACTAGATTAAACCCAAGGTAGGAAATGTGCCACCCTTGCACAGTTCAATCCTTTCTCGATCTCATAGTGAATTTATCTTCTCATAGTGGACACTCAACCACAAACGGCATGGCCATTTACTTCTCAATTCATCTATATCAAGGGGCCGAGAGATATCTCTCTCATTATATGAGATATGCAAATTCCATCTTAACCATTCATATTCTTCCGCATGGCTCATAGCATACCCGAATATTACCTTTATTACTACTTAATTAAAAGTATCGTTTGGTAGTATCAAAGTATACTACTACACATGTAGGAAACTATGATGGTCTCAGGTCTAAGGATCAATCATAAACATTATTTGAAACCAACTAGTACACTTAAATAACAAATTCAAACAATGTCTCAAAATGGGTCTATCCAACATTATATTCTCCAATATGTGTCCACATTATTGATTTGATATGTTATATCCATGGTCCGTGAAACATAACCATCAATCAATAAATGTGTTGATCCATTAATCAATAATGTCCTATTTAAAGATAATGGATTAGGGACTATATTAGAATAATATCATCAAATAAATTTAGAGTCTCACGAACAAGTCACATACTTGTTGATCAAACCAAGATGATAATTTATTCAAAAATAACATATTATTCAAATATTCATAAATATAACAAAGATAAATACATATCTGTGATTTGCTCTAGGACATATCATAACAATCTCCCACTTGGACTAGAGTCAATCACAAATGTATCTAATACCTATTGCTCTAGTATGCACCTCATGCTTTGATTGCTGGAGAGGCTTTGTCAACGGATTAGCAACATTCAAATCCGTGGACACTTTGCAAATCTTCACATCACCTCTATTCACGATTTCTCAGATGAGGTGATAACGCCTGAGTACATGTTTGGATTTTTGATGAGACCTTGGTTCCATGGCTTGCGCAATGGCTCCACTATTGTCACAATAGACCTCCACTGGGCTTGAAATGCTAGAAACCACACCAAGTTCAGAGATGAACTTTTAAATCCAAACAGCTTCTTTGGCAGCTTCAGAAGCAGCAATGTACTCTGCTTCCGTTGTAGAATCAGCGACAGTTTCTTGCTTGGAACTCTTCCAGCTTACAGCTCCTCCATTAAGGCAAAACACAAAACCAGATTGCGATTTGAAATCATCTTTGTAGGTTTGGAAACTAGCATCGGTGTAACCACTAACAACGAGCTCTTCCTCACCTCCATAAACTAGGAACACATCCTTAGTCCTCATCAAGTATTTGAGGATGTTTTTTACAGCAATCCAGTGACTCTCACCTGGATCTGATTGGTATCTGCTTGTAATACTTAGAGCATAGGAGACATCTGGGCGTGTACAAAGCATAGTATACATAATAGACCCAACAGCAGAAGCATATGGAATCTTATTCATTCGGTCCCGTTCATCACACGTCGCAGAACATTGACTCTTGCTAAGACTAATGCCATGTGACATAGGCAGAAAACCTTTCTTGGAATCGTGCATGTTGAATCTATTCAGTACTTTATCAACATATCTACTTTGGCTTAATCCAATTAGCCTCTTAGATCTATCTCGATAGATCTTAATACCCAAAATATATGTTGCCTCACCTAAGTCTTTCATAGATAAGCTACTTTTCAATGAGGACTTCACAGACTCAAGCATAGAAATATCATTTCCAATCAAAAGTATGTCATCCACATATAAGACCAGAAAAACAAGTGCTCTCCCACTTGCCTTTTTGTAAACACAAGGCTCTCTTCATTTTTAATGAAGCCAAATTGTTTGACTACTTCATCAAAATGAAGATTCCAACTCCGAGATGCTTGCTTCAACCCATAAATGGATTTATGAAGCTTGCACACTTTCCCAGTATTTTCTGGATCGACATAACCTTTAGGCTGTGCCATATACACATCCTCACTTAGGTGTCCATTTAGGAAAGCTGTTTGGACATCCATCTGCCATATCTCATAATCAAAATAGGAAGCAATAGCTAGGATGATCCTGATTGACTTTAACATAGCAACAAGCGAAAATGTTTCATCATAATCAACACCTTGAATTTGCTTGAAACCTTTGGCAACTAATCGTGCTTTATGGATATGAACATGACCATCCATGTCAATCTTTTTCTTATAAACCCATTTGCACTCGATGGTTTTTACACCATCAGGCAGATCAATCAAGTTCCACACTCGATTGTCATGCATGGATTCATTTTCAGATCTCATGGATCCAAGCCATTTCTCAGAGTCAGGGCTCATCATCACTTCTTCGTAAGTCTTGGCCTCATCATTGTCTAGCAATAATAATTCACGCTGCTCCATTGTAAGGAACATGTACCTTCCAGGTGCGGGATGTACCCTTTCCGACCTACGTGTAACCTGTGCTTGTCCTGCATTTTCTACATTATTTTGCAGGTCTTGCTGAGCTTCAGTGGGTGCTGAAACAATTTCCAGTGGTTCCCGAATTTCTTCAAGTTGCACTGTGCTCCCACTTACTCCTTTTGAGAGAAACTCTTTCTCCAAAAAGACACCGTTTCTGGCAACAAACACTTTGTTTTCTTCTCGATTATAGATGTAATATCGTTTTGTTTCCTTAGGATATCCCACAAAGAAGCATTTATCTGATTTGGTTTTGAGCTTATCAGAACTTAAACGTTTTACATAAGACTCACAACCCCAAATCTTAAGAAAAGACAACCCGGGACGCTTTCCATTCCATATCTCATTGGTGTCTTTGCTACGGCTTTTGATGGAGCCCTATTTAATGTGAACACAGCTGTTTCTAGAGCATATCCCCAGAAGGACAATGGAAGATCAGTTTGGTTGATCATTGACTGAACCATGTCCAACAAGGTCCTATTCTGTCATTCTGACACACCATTCCATTGAGGTGTTCCTGGTGGGGTCAATTGTGGTACAATTCTATGTTGTTTTAGATGATCACCAAATTCTTGGCTCAAATACTCCCCTCCGCGATCAGATAGTAGGGTTTTGATTGTCTTGCCAAGTAGATTCTGTACTTCATTTTGAAATTCCTTGAATTTATCAAATGTTTCAGATTTATGCCTCATTAAGTAGACATATCCATATCTACTAAAGTCATCGGTAAAAGTTATGAAGTACTGAAAACCACCTCTAGCTGTTGAACTTAATGGTCCACATACATCGGTATAAACAAGAGCCAATAAGTCACTTGCCCTTTCACTTTCACCTGTGAAAGGTGCCTTTGTCATTTTGCCAAGTAAACAAGATTCACACACATCAAATGATTGAAAATCAAATGAGTCTAGAAGACCATCTTTCAGGAGTTCCATGATGCGTTTCTCATTTATATGGTCCAAACGACAATGCCAGATAAATGTGGGATTCAAATCAATGGGCATAAGCCTCTTGGTACATATGTTATAGACAGGTAATTCAATATTTAGTTGATAAAGCCCATTCTCCAATGAGGCATTGTCATAAAACATATCATTTGAATAAAAGGAACAACGATTATTCTTTATTCTAAATTCATAACCTAGCGTGTCCAAACATGACACGGATACAATGTTTTTGCCTATGGCAGGAACATAATAACAGTTATTAAGTTCTAAAACTAATCTTGAAGGTAAAGCTAATATAAAAGTTTCAACAACTAAGGCTGCAACTCTTGCTCCATTGCCAACATGAAGTTGAACCTCACCCTTAGCCAAATTTCTACTCCTTTAAGCCCCTGCATCGAAGTGCAAATATGAGCAGCCGATCTGGTATCAAATACCCAAGAGTCGGAAGAAGTAGCTAAATGAACTTCTATAACATATATACCTGAAGGAGTCTCACTTTCCTTCTTTTTCTTTAAATCTTCTAGGTACTTATTGCAATTCCTCTTCCAATGGCCAGATTCGTTGCAATAGAAGTATTCAATAGTAGGGGTGGCACTTGGCTTGGACTTTCCTTTGGAATTAGGTTTAGCGCTAGAGGACCTTTCTAGAGCTTTGCCCTTTCCCTTAGCCTTGCCCTTGCCCTTCTTCTTAAAGTTTTTTCCCTTTTGAACCATCATTACATTATTTGTGAAGGATCAAGGATGCCGACTAGAGGGGGGGTGAATAGGAGGCTTTTAAAAACTTTAATTTAAAACAACTTTTGCAAAGAGAAGAATCAAATGCAGTTCAATATATTAATAAGAAAAGATTGAGAGAACGAACACGACAATTTTTACTGAGGTCTCGGAGACTCGCCTAGTCTCCTGTAATCCTCGTTGAAGCACTCAAGTAAATTGAGTCTTGCTCCAATATCCACGAAGGATATTATCCACTAGTGGTTGCTCCTTGTCCACACCGGAAATGCGAGCACCGATGCCTTTTACAACCTTGCCGAGCCTCTCCAACAATCTCCGAACAGGAGAGGTCAATGACCATGCCTCTAAACCGTCTAGATGAGAGCGCTCACCAAGAGTAATAAGCATCAAGGTTTTCTCTAGAGCTCTAACAATCACCAAGAAACTAATAGGATGCAAATGATGCGAACAGAAAGCACTCGGTGGATCTGAAAAGCACTCGACTTGATCAAAAGATCAAGATTTTGTATAAGAACTAAAGCTATAGAGTGTATAAGGTTGTGAGGCTACTGGATGTCCAAAACCAATGCTCAAAGCCCCTATTTATAGCCTCAACAAACAAAAGAACTGTTGCAGCTCGAGCTGAAAATTAGCAGCTCAAACTGACAGACAGTCAGTTTGGGTCACGACCAGAAAGAGGTAAAATCCGGAGATAACTCAGCTAGCCGTTTGAGGTCGAAAATGGAAACAAATCAGTGCAAACTGGCAGTCAGTATGAGGAACTGACAGTCAGTTCTAAACTCAACGGCTGAAAAATCACTGATAAAACTTTGCTAGCCGTTTGTGGTCGTATATGGAAACTGATAATACAAACTGACAGTCATTTATCCAAACTGACAGTCAGTTCGACCACAAAAGCGACCAGATCAAATAGAAACTCAATTAAACTCAACTGAGGTCGAAGTGCGAACTGACAGTCAGCATGGGCATACTGATAGTCAGTTTAGTACAAAAAATTTCAGCTCAAAAAACAACCTCTATGGAAAACTGTCAGTTAACACAAACTTACATTCAAACTGACATTCACACTGACAGTTAGCATAGCAAACTGACAGTTAGCATGAACAAAAACAGCCATAACTTTAAATACAGAAATCCAAATTGAGAGTTTAGTAGCTCGTTTGAAACATAATTTTAAGGGCTACATTTTAGTCAACAGAAGAAAAAACCAGATCTGCCTAGATATTTCTAGAAAATTGAAAAACTCTTCTGCTGTCAAAAACTCAACTGAAAACCAAATCTTTCAAAACAAAATCAAATCAAATCCAACCGAAAAGATACAATGCAATGACCTAGTAATTTCTCGGTTTATTCAGAGGTGTAGATAGGACTTGCAACCCCTCTTTATAGTACGGTTAAATCTAAAAATAAAATCCTACACCGATCAACTCCATACGCCGAGATCAGTAGAAATAAAAACAATATTACCTTAGGTCCTTTGCATCTCTCGATTCTCTATTCATCTTTGTGCTTTGCGACTTGTGCTTGATCCATTCTATGTCGGGTTTATCTTGATCATCTTGCATCATAACTCTGTATCAAAATATCTCAGAAGCACAGTTAGTCTAAAACACTTTGTTTTCATTAATCATCAAAATTAGGGTTAGGCATAAAGGCCTAGATGCAACAATTTGGAATTTTCTTAATGTTCTGTTCCGCTGTTTTAAGCATCCCATGCAATTCAGTCAATGATTTCTCCAGATTATTCATGTTATAGTTCATGTCAAACTGGTCATAGCTCGGAGGGAGAGATTGGAGAATCATATCAGTAGCCAACTCTTGACTAAGGGGAAAACCAAGATATTCCAAATCCTCAATGTAACCAATCATCTTGATCACATGAGGACTGATCGAGCTCGCTTCTGCCAACTTGCAATCATGCAATTTCTTGGTGGTTTCATATCTTTCCACCCTAGCCTACTCCTCAAATAAGTTTCTAAGAGACACGGCCATGTCATAAGCGGTCATGTTCTCATATTGCTTCTAATGCTCATAGTTCATGGTGACTAGCATTAGATAACTGGCATCAAGTGCGTCATTGGTATACTTTTTGTAAGCATCCTTTTGAGCATGTGGAGCACTAGCGACTGGTTCATCAGGTATAGGAGTCTCTAGAACATAGTCATTTTTCTCTTGTTTGAGAACAATTCTCAAATTTCTATACCAATCAATAAAATTTGTTCCATTGAGCTTTTCTTTATTAAGGACAGATCGCAAACTGAAATTATTTGAGGAGCTACCACTATCCATGGTCTACAATAGTAAAGAAATGCAAAATTTTAGCATTATATTTATGAAAAATCTTTTATTAAACAATTAAATAAAAGATGTACCAACTACATATTTTAGAACAAAAATCCCTCAAGAAATATATATAGTAGGCCAAGATCCATATTTCACTAAGTTTTAGTGAGATTTGGCATCACTGCTAGAAACCTAGTTATTTAGGTAAACAACTCCTTACTAATTATATCATACATAACTCTTGTTTGTTGTGTGTCATCCCAAAACCATGCCCCAAAGCCCAAAACCATTCTGATGGCCTTGTTAAGTTAAACCAATTCTATGCTTATGGGTGTCCAACACACATCCTGCCTTATTAAGATAATTAATGGTGCCCTGATTTGTCTGGCCCACCAAGCAACAATCAAAATCTTGACAAGTGCAGCAATTGGAAGGGCTTAATAAACACTTAATTTTTATGAGGGATTAAAACATGGCAAAACATCCATATGCACGAAAATAACCAGCAGCTAGATCATCTAACAAGTGCAACTTCGACTATATTTAACTTTTGTTGGCAATAACCTTGGCTAGGAAAGACTGTGACTGTTTTCGCTCACACCATGAAGGAAAGTGTTCCGCTGAGCGGGGCTTATGAAGAAAAACCTTATGATGTGTTCTTTCCTTAGACATCAAAGTTGACCGCTTTTGGTTGTCAAGTATAATCTTTATGTTTCATGAGGGGTTAAAAGATGTCACAACATCTATATGCATGAAAATAACCATCAGTTAGATGATCTAACATGCATAACTACGACTATATTTAACTTCTGTTGGCAATAACCTTGGCCAGGAAAGACCGCGACTGTTTTTGCTCACACCATGAAGGATAGCATTCCGCTAAGTGGGGCTTATTAAGAAAAACCTTATGATGTATTCTTTCCTTAGACACCAAAGTTGACAGCTTCTGGTTGTCAAGTATAATCATTTTTTTAAACAAAATATTAATATATTAAATTAACCACATTAATCAAATTTTTGAACCAATCTGATTGGTTTAAATCCCCTTATGCCAGTCATATGAAGGCCAATATGAATATCTAGAATAGGTAGCTAATGTCATATATAGATCCAATCTATACACATATGATTTAGAAGATCCAATCTACTATTGTCATATAAACCCTAACATCACCTCTCTCTGGCCCATGCTAGGATCATTAGACATCAGTTCATATTAAAGTCGGCCAAAAAGTAGTTCATCACAACACTTGGATGTCAAAACAAACATGTATAACAAAACTTATACGGTAACAGATTGAATAAACTAGTAGATCTAGCGTACTATAACTTCATATATCACATGTATGTTATTAATGCAGATCTAAAACTATACAGGATGGCTCTGATACCACTGTAGGAAACCGAGTAAGCTACACTAGCAGAATTTCAAAAATTTTACTTGAAGACTAGATTGTTACCAACAGCGGAAGTAGATTTGGTGAAGTGATTGAATGTTCACAACAACCATTTGCGGATTGTCCTGATCAATGGATGTAGATGACAACGATCGCTTACGGATTATCCTGATCAGCTCAGCAATTGCAGCAGTGCCTCTACCGGTATCCACACGTACCGGGATGGAACGTCGTACGATGGTGTGCTAGCACTAATGCGCACGGCAAGGATTTAGGGGCTATTACTTTAGAGGAGATAGCAGCTATGGCTTTTCTGTGATGGTTCTCAAAACCCATCATACCTCTCAATATATATGGCCATGCAGAAAAAATCCTAACAGATTAGGATTCCTGATGTGATTCAAATCTTATCCGAACTGTAGGATGAGTTTAACATTAAATCTTCATATCTGATATGTAAATTCCTTAACACTCGGTGCCACTGTGCCTTGGAGGGCAGGTTTCCCTGATGATGAAGAGGAGGCTAAGAGAAGAAAGAGATCCCAGGAAGCTCGTGACGAACGGATCAAGGAGGAGATGCGATTGGAGTTTTTCCATCGGGACACAGAACTCAGGCAGGAGTTGGCAGAGATGCGGGCAATGTATCATGAGCTAAAACTGGCTACCTAGGGCATCCACCTGCAACAATGGACTTATCGAGCCCCATTCTTGGCCGCTGTAGCAGCTGCATGTCCACACTGGGGTCTTCACATCTGGAGCCCTCTCGACAGTATCTGATGGACTTTCTGCAGTTAATGACCGCTTTTCTTTGTTAATTCATTTGAAAGTGAAATACAATACATACACTGATGTGATCTTAATGTGCACTGTTTGTAGGAACCCACCTCCTGTAAGCTTGTGGTGTTGGCTGGTCTCTTCCCGATCAAGGCTGGCCGTGGGATGGCGCAACCATGCACCGTGGGGGTGACGATCCACGGTGTCACTCTATCTGAGGGTTTTGCACGGGTCCAGGTGGACAGTGTCTCCGACCATTGCAAGGGATTTCCATTGGACAAGCTGCCGAACGACGAGATTACCATTCTCGGGCCTACGGTGCACACGTTTGTGCAATGGCCTAAGAAGGACATTATCGATTTCATAATTTCGTACTGTAATACTAGCCCTCAGAGTTAGTGACCATTACTGTACGTAGGTTCTTACCCCTACAAACACCGACACTGGGCCCAGCCGACCCCTGTGACAAGCCAGCCAACAGGTCCGACTACGAAGCTGACGCTGACCAGGAGGCAAGTGATGAGACCATGTACATCATGGTTATGACCAAGACGACATCAACATGGTGGTCATCAAGATGTCATCGTCCGCCACCTTGGCCAGGACGCGAAAGCTGGCAGCACGTACATCGTTTGGATTTTGTGCTGTCGCCGCCACAAGTTCAGCCTCCACCTTGGCCACCTCCCCAAACACAAGACACGCTCAAGAAAGGCGCCTCTACACCTCTAAGGTCGCACAAGCCACGTCGCTCCAAGGCCAGCCCACAAGTGAGCTCAATTCATCCGCGAGTCCGGTTCGGCCATCTGCGCGTAGTCCAACTTCAAACAGACGTACAGGCCACATACGAAGTCCGTTTTCGACGTTCTTGGACTCTACGGACAAGAGAACGACGAGAGCTTGCCAACGGAACTAGTCCCATGTCCAAATTCCTTACAGATCAACAGGAATCGTCAAAACAAGATTACGACCAGAATCTGACGTGCGCTGCGACGCTCCACTTTGGGCCCAAGGCCCATGTACCCCTAGGGTTTCCTCCTCCACCCCATGGCCGCCCCATACAGTATATATATGGCCGCCATGGCTGCCGTTTAGACTTGGGTTTTGCTTAGATCAATTCTGTCTTTGAACAGTATCGCCGTTCATCGGTTTGTGAGACCCCAACTCGTGAGCTTCATCCTCAATTGCAAATTCAGTTGCATCTTTCTTGTTCTTGCTTGTGTTCTCGATTCGCATGCAGGGATAAGCCTTCTTGGCGAGGTCAATCATGTTTGTGCATGGTTGATAACCAACGGAGCCGTGGTGTAGCGATTGCTGGGTTCGGATCGGTTCTGATCGGAAGCCGGATCGTCAACGTCGAGTCTCCACCAATCGACTTACCTCTACCTGTCGGAAGATCGGGCCACCGTGCGCATCAAGTGGTATCAGAGCCTCGGTTTCCCGTCAGGTATCATTGTATCCCCTTTAGTTTTGTTTTGCCATCGTCCTAGAGTCCAGAAAATTTGCCCCACAAAAAAGTTCATCATCAATTCCGCTGTCCTACAACCCTTTGACCTTCGCGATTTCGTTTTTAGTTTCGCGTTGTTGAATTTGTATCCATCGTCATCGTCTTGTTGCTGGTTTAGAGTAAGTTCTTAATCTAGTTTGAGTCTTGCATCTTGACGTCAAGTCTAACGCCATCACGTCGTCATCGTTGCCGCCGCGTCCAAATCGGGTGTCAATCTGTCAAGTTCGGTATTTTGCTTTTATCTCCTTCGTCTGAACACCAAATTGGACAAATTCAGAGTCTAAATTGTAGCTCCGAAAATTCTCTACAACTTTGTCCATTGTGAGAAGTTCTAGAAACGCCGTTTTCAAGTCCAAAATCGCGTTGAAAGTGAATCTGTTTGATTTCGGATTTCCTACACAGACTGTATTGCGGGGCCCATATCGCCTAGATCCGTTATCCAAAATTGGTGTTCCATATATGCAAATTGATCAACACGAAACGATCTACAACTTTTCTGTTATACGTTTTAGCGTTTGAGACCTCCAAAAATCCGAAAACAGCATAGGAAGTTTCTGCATAGTAGATCTGTTTTTCCAGCGAGAGATTACAAGATATATACACAAACACTCAATCACTCAATTTTCTCTCGCTGGAAAAACAGATCTACTATACTTTTCTCTCGCTGGAAAAACAGATCTACTATGCAGAAACTTCCTATGCTGTTTTCGGATTTTTGGAGGCCTCAAACGCTAAAATGTATAACAGAAAAGTTGTAGATCGTTTCGTGTTGATCAATTTGCATATATGGAACACCAATTTTGGATAACGGATCTAGGCGATATGGGCCCCGCAATACAGTCTGTGTAGGAAATCCGAAATCAAACAGATTCACTTTCAACGCGATTTTGGACTTGAAAACGGCGTTTCTAGAACTTCTCACAATGGACAAAGTTGTAGAGAATTTTCGGAGCTACAATTTAGACTCTGAATTTGTCCAATTTGGTGTTCAGACGAAGGAGATAAAAGCAAAATACCGAACTTGACAGATTGACACCCGATTTGGACGCGGCGGCGACGATGACGACGTGATGGCGTTAGACTTGACGTCAAGATGCAAGACTCAAACTAGATTAAGAACTTACTCTAAACCAGCAACAAGACGATGACGATGGATACAAATTCAACAACGCGAAACTAAAAACGAAATCGCGAAGGTCAAAGGGTTGTAGGACAGCGGAATTGATGATGAACTTTTTTGTGGGGCAAATTTTCTGGACTCTAGGACGATGGCAAAACAAAACTAAAGGGGATACAATGATACCTGACGGGAAACCGAGGCTCTGATACCACTTGATGCGCACGGTGGCCCGATCTTCCGACAGGTAGAGGTAAGTCGATTGGTGGAGACTCGACGTTGACGATCCGGCTTCCGATCAGAACCGATCCGAACCCAGCAATCGCTACACCACGGCTCCGTTGGTTATCAACCATGCACAAACACGATTGACCTCGCCAAGAAGGCTTATCCCTGCATGCGAATCGAGAACACAAGCAAGAACGAGAAAGATGCAACTGAATTTGCAATTGAGGATGAAGCTCACGAGTTGGGGTCTCACAAACCGATGAACGGCGATACTGTTCAAAGACAGAATTGATCTAAGCAAAACCCAAGTCTAAACGGCAGCCATGGCGGCCATATATATACTGTATGGGGCGGCCATGGGGTGGAGGAGGAAACCCTAGGGGTACATGGGCCTTGGGCCCAAAGTGGAGCGTCGCAGCGCACGTCAGATTCTGGTCATAATCTTGTTTTGACGATTCCTGTTGATCCGTAAGGAATTTGGACATGGGACTAGTTCCGTTGGAAAGCTCTCGTCGTTCTCTTGTCCGTAGAGTCCAAGAACGTCGAAAACGGACTTCGTATGTGGCCTGGACGTCTGTTTGAAGTTGGACTACGCGCAGATGGCCGAACCGGACTCGCGGATGAATTGAGCTCACTTGTGGGCTGGCCTTGGAGCGACGTGGCTTGTGCGACCTTAGAGGTGTAGAGGCGCCTTTCTTGAGCGTGTCTTGTGTTTGGGGAGGTGGCCAAGGTGGAGGCCGAACTTGTGGCGGCGACAGCACAAAATCCAGACGATGTACGTGCTGCCAGCTTTCGCGTCCTGGCCAAGGTGGCGGACGATGACATCTTGATGACCACCATGTTGATGTCGTCTTGGTCATAACCATGATGTACATGGTCTCATCAGCAAGGCATAAAGAAGCTGGCTTCGAGGGGAAAAGCAAAGAAGAGAACGACGAAGGAGAGTGAGAAGAGCAAGCCGTCAACTCCCATGCCATTCGCTCTGGGGATGCCCATGGCCTCCGATGCCGCAATTTCTAGCATGGTTATCGCATGCTAGAGCATGGATGGATGGTACATGCAGAAGACAAACAAGACCAGGACGCAGCGTCCGACACACTTCATGGTCAACAAAGATGCGCTCTTCTCACTCTCCTTCGAAGACCTGAACAATTTACTCAACAAAGATGCGCTCGACGTGTCAATCCTACGGTCTTGGGTGCTGTAAGTATCTACTATCCTACGCCTGTTCGTGCATATACGAATATATGTCATTTATTAATTGGTTAGTTCTGTGCAGTTGCATAAGCAAATTTGCCAAAGCTAACCAGGAACCTGTCGGTTTCTTGGACCACCAGGTGGTCGCCGAGGTGATGTTTAGGAGCACCGCAGACTTCGTTGTCGACTACATCAAAACAGAGTTGCTTGCTCAGGTTGACAAGGAGCACATACTTATTCCCTACAACCATAGGTGAGTGCTTTCATCAGTACTTTACCCGTAGGTTAGTGTCTCCATATGCACACCCCAGACTTAGATTAAATTATAAATTCTTTACGCATAACATGTAGCTACCACTGGATCCTCTTGGTACTTATTCCGAAATGGAACAAGGTGTTCTACCTTGATTCATTACGGAGGAAAGGGTACGAGTATTGCGGTGCGCGAGATGTATTCGAAAGGTTAACATGTTTTATGATATTCATGTGGACCTGTCTTGCATCTAGATTTACTATCCTCAAATTGTCAATTTCGACTATCTGCAGGGCTTTCACGAACTACTTTGCCGAGGGAGGGCGACAGCACGAGTGGCGAGCAGATAAGTTTCAATGGATACAATTTCTGGTACAAACTTCAACCGGCATTTGTTTTACTTTATAACGTGTCCCCAGCTAACTCTCTCTCTGTACATTGGCAGTGCCATCAGCAGCCGAATGACAATACATGTGGGTTCTATGTGATGCACCACATGTACGACCTTATCACTCCTCACTGACCAAATTTTCCTGTGCTATACAAATGCTGCCCTTTGTATCGATTTGGCAAAATTTACAACTGCATTAAGATAACTTTTTCTGTACCAACTCTTGCTGCAGGGGTTCGACTTCCCTTCAGAAAGCTTTGATTTTGAGCAGATTGCTTTAGTCCTAGGGATGCTCGCTGAGTTTTTCATGGTGGATGTCATATCACCCAAGGGGAAGTTTAGGGACCTGCTTGGTTCATATTAGTGCAGCCTTACTAACTAAGACTAGTATAGTAATAAACATCTAACATACTGACTTTAATTGTCGATTACATTTATTTGTTCAATCTCAATTGTACATATTTTTGAAATGTTGCATGAAACTTACAATTTGATCGATTTTGAGCTTTATATATGAAATGCATGCTATTGTACATGTTTCTAAGTTATGTGCATGTATGAAATGAACTGTATATATTTCTGAGTTCTGTGCATGTATGAAATGAACTATATATATGACATGCTATTGTACAGAGGGCATGGCTAGCATGATTCCTGAGGATTGCCACAAAAAAAAGAAAAATATTTTAAAAAAATTAATATGCACATACAGTTTTGAGATAAAAACTGTCTGTGATAAATCATCTATGTATGTATCACAGAGTATTACAGATGGTTACAAGCTCAACACCCTCTGTGATATTCATACTACACGGACCGTTATAATCCCAGAACCGTCTGTGATAGTATGAGTATCACAGACGATCTGATATTATAACCATCTCTGATGAGGACACTATCCCAAATGGTTATGACCTCAAAACCGTCTCTGATAAGGACACTATTATAGACGGTTCTGAGCTTACAACCGTCTCCGATAATGACACTATCCCAGATGGTGTTGACCTCAAAACCGTCTATGATAAGTATACTATTGTAGGATCAAGGATGCCGACTAGAGGGGGGGTGAATACGAGGCTTTAAAAATTTTAAGTAAAAACAAATTTAGCAAAGAGAAGAACTAAATTGCAATTCAATAAATTAAAGAGAAAAGATAAGAGAGAACAAACACAAGATTTATTCCGAGGTCTCGGAGACACGCCCGGTCTCTCCTAATCCTCGTTGAAGCACTCAATTGAATTGAGTCTTACTTCAATATCCATGAAGGATATTTCTTACTAATGGTTGCTCCTTGTCCACTCCAGAAAGACAAGCACCGATGCCTTTTACAAACACGCCGAGCCTCTCCGACAATCTCCGAACGGGAGAGGTCAACGGCCACGCCACCAAACCGTCTAGGTGAGGGCATTCACCAAGAGTAACAAGCAACAAGGTCTTCTCTAGACCTCTAACAAACACCGAGAAACAAATAGGATGCAAATGATGCGAACAGAAAGCACTCGGTGGATCTGAAAAGCTCACGACTTGATCAAAAGATCAAGATTTTAAAACTCTAAAAGAATGCTCAAGTGTATATGAGAGTATGAGGCTACTTGGTGTATAAAACAATAGCTCAAAGCCTCTATTTATAGCCTCAAAGATCAAAAGAACCGTTGGAGCTCACACACAAAAGCAACAGTACAAACTGACAGTCAGTTTGGGTCACGACCAGAAAGAAGTAAAATCCAGAGAAAACTCAGCTAGCCGTTTGAGGTCGTTTATGGAAACAAAATAGCACAAACTGACAGTCAGTTTGTCAAACTGACCGTCAGTTCCTACGTCAACGGCTAACAAAAATCACGGATAGAACTTTGATGGTCGTATATGGAAATTGATACTCCAAACTGATAGTCAGTTTGACAAACTGACAGTCAATTTAACCAAAACATCGACCAGTTAAAACAGAAACTCAAATCAAACAGCTCGAGGTCGAAATGCAAACTGACAGTTAGTTTAGGTCAAAAATTTTTGGCTCAAAAAACAACCTCTCTGGACAACTATGAGTTAACAAAACTGATAATCCAAATTGACAGTTAGTTTAGCAAACTGACAGTTAGCATGGATACAAACAGTTATAACTTTTGATCCAGAGGTTCGATTGAAACTTTTAATATCTTGTTTGAAATATATTTTAAAGGGCTATCTTTTTGTCAACAGAAGCAAAAGCCAGATCTTCCTAGATCTTTCTAGAAAATACAAAAACTCTTCTATTATCAAAAAGTCAACTGAAAATCCGAATCTTTCAAAACCAAATCCAACCGAAATGAATGCAATGCAGTGACCTAGTAATTTCTCAATTTATGTTGGAAATTTAGAGAGGACTTGCCACCCCTCTTTATAGTACGGTTAAATCCAAGAAACAACGTCCTAAACCAATCAACCTCCAAACGCCGAGATCGGTAAAATTAAAAATAATATTACCTTAGGTCCTTTGCATCTCGCTTTTCTTCTCATCTCTGTGCTTTGCGACTTGTGCTTGATCCATTTTACGTCGGGTTTATCTTGATCAATTTGCATTTCTTCCCAACATAACTCTGTATCAAATATCTCAACAGTACAATTAGTCTGAAACACTTTGTTTTCATTAATTATCTAAATTAGGTCAGGCATAACAGCCTAGATGCAACAACTATCACAGACGATTCGGATATCACATTGGCGGTGGTTTCAGGGGCTGGGGCGGCTGAACGACGACGAATGGTGGCGATGAACTACGGCAGCGACACGGCACAGGCACGGCTCTTGGACAGGAAATTGGCAAGAGCATAACTCTTGATCTGGGCAGATTCAGAGATCGGGCTAGTGGAACAAAATGCTCAGGGGGCTGAGACCTAGCTAGGTGACAAAGTGGCATTGGCTAGATCGGCCAGAAAGCAAACTCCGGTGAACTGTGCTGGAGACGAAGACACATAAATTGGGCGTTTTTGATTTAAAGTATCTGAGCTCGATTCCAAGCTTGTGGAGTAGCTGAGGGATATGGAGAAGCTAAAGGTATAGCCAATTTGGCCGGATGGTCGCCGGTGTGGCCTGGCGACGTGACCTCGGTCACTGGTGGCACGCAAAAAGGGGAAGCTTTCGATTCGAGGCCAATTTTGAAATCGAAGCTTACAGGCCTCCTAGGTTTGGCTTACTGACCATATTACACTACCGATTCGAGGGCTAATTCGAGCTAAATCAAAGTGTATTGCTGAAACAGACAAAAAGGGAATTCCTACGATGAGGTGCAAAAGAACTCAATTAAGTGCTACAGCATGACAAGGGAGATGAGGACTGCTCACGAGTGTGGTCAGTTAGGAAGAAGATGTAGTGGAGAGCGCTGTCACCGTGCTCCCCAAATGATAAGGACATCACTTCTTCGGATACACACACAAACCATAATCGTCCGCTAGTTACACAAGGACCAATAACGCACGACCGAGCCCAATTGTTGCTTTGCCAGGTGAACTCATTCCCAAGTTATATATATATGGTTTTGAGAATGGTTTACTACTTAATGATAATAATATTATACTTAGGAACCATGGAGAGGACTAGCAAGAATGCGAGGACCAGCAAGGAGCCCAAGTCGAGTTGGACTCCAAGACGGATTCGAGTTGGAGTCCGGTTCGGCCATCCAGGAGCAGCCTACCTTCAAATGACCATAACTCCCTCATACGAAGTCCGATTGGGACATTCTTATAGTCCACGGAGAATCCCACGATGAGATCTTTCCAAAGGATCTAGCCCCATCTCCAAATTATTTCTGGATCTCTAGAAATTAACAAAGCAGGTTTCTACCAGATTCTGATTGGGCCAAGTCAGTGCTGCGACACCTTGTTTCGGGCCTTTGGCCCATGTATTCCCTAGTAGGTCATGAGAAACCCTAGCCACGCCACCTCTTCATATACTCAGTAGCCATCACTGTTTAGATTGGGATTTTGCTTAGATTATTCTGCCATTGCAGTTTCGCCGAACTTGGTTTGTGAAATCCGAACTCGTGAGCTTAATGCAATTCACAATTCAATTGCTTCTTCTTCGTTCTTGCTTGTGTTCTCGATTTGCAGCAGGAACAAGCCTTTGTGGCGAGGTCAACCGTGTCTTGGCGTGGTTGATAACCAATGGAGCCGTGGTGTAGCGATTGCAGGGGTTCGAATCTGTTCTGATTGGAAGTCGGATCGTCAACGTCGAGTTCTCTATCAATATATTTATCTCTACCTATCGGAAGATCGGGATATTGTCCACATCAGTTGGTATCAGAGCGAAGGTTGCCCGATAGGTAACACTGTATCCCCTCTTTGTTTAGAGTGATTATGTTCTTCGTCCTATAGTCCAGAAAATTTGCCCTACAAAAAAAAAATTGTTTACCTTGTCCAAACCCTAGCCATTAGCCTTGCATCATTCTTGTTAGTTTGCATCTTTGAATTTTCGTCCATCATTGTCGAGTGCTGGTTTTTAGTTTTAGTCTTGGTCTAGTTTTAGTCTTGCATCTTGTCGCGGAGTCAAATTGCACGTCGATCTCCTCGTCGTCGCGTCCAATTCAAATCTGCCACTATCCAGTTCGTTGTTTTCATCATATCTTCCTTACACGAACTCAGATTTTCACATTCTTGTACTTTCTGAAAACATCAGATCGTGTTCTACAACTTTTCTGTTGAGGTTGAAGTCAGATACGGCTTTCTTCTATGAGATATTGGGCCATTAATGTCAATGGTGTAGAGTTTGAATCTAATACGTCTGTTTCGGTATTTTCATTATAATTCTTTCATCCGAGCTTGGATTGGGATAAACTTATACTTTCTGAAATCGTTGCGAGAAATCCCACAAAACGTTAGTTGGGGTAATCTTCAAATTCGGCTTTTTTTATCATGCTAAAATTTGGGCAAAGTTAGTTGTGTAATCTTCAAACTCTAGTCCAATTCGGATTCAAATTGCTCAATCTGAGACAGCTTCAATAAAATTGCCATATATTTTGATTCCCAACTTCATTTTTGATGTTCTTGTACTTGTTGGAAAGATAAAAAGATTCTTTACAACTTTTCTGTTGGGTACATCTTCAGATTCGGAGCTTTTGGAGTGCGAAGTTGCCGAACAACGTTTCTGTTTTGTTGTACAATGGCAAAAGAAAGAGGCAAGTGCAAAAAAAAAACAAAAAAACAAAAGCAGCACTGTTTATTACAAAAAAAAAAAAGAAAAAAAACCATAGAAGAAAAATATGCGTAGCAAAGAAGAAAATTTTCAGTGGCGCATCTTGGGTTCTAGTCCTTTGTAATTCTAGTTGCTTGCTTGAGCTAGATCTGAGTCTAGGCTAGTTCCAGCACTTTGACTATTACTTTGGACTAATTTTCAACTTTACATTACTAATATTGAATTGTTGCTACACATATATTAGCATTCCGAGCTCCACTTTCTTCGAAATCAGTTACAGATTTACCTTGCAATCGCCTCACTCACGCTCGTCACAATATCACGAACCAGCCACCGGTTGCACCCCTACTGCCTTGGTAAGAACACTTGTAAGAGCGTGGTAAGACGCTTTGTGAGAGTCCCACTTGCCCCCACCTAGTAGTCATAGGGATAATACTCCTGTGTTGTCTTCTGTTTTCTACTACTAACCATGGCAGGACGCAAACAAGAGCTCGAGCTGCAGAAGAGGAAGATGAAATCCGCAAGATGTTGGCCGACATCAGTGCAAAACTCGATAAGCACACTGATGACATGGATCGAACCAACCGTGAGAACCAGACTGCATTTGAGAGGATGGACTGGCGCATCTCCGACCTTGCTACCAGGTTGGACAATATGGAGCAGCAGCGTCCACCTCATGGAGATGAAGAAGAAAAGGAGCAAGCTGCCTCCCGTGAAGTTAAAGTTGAAGATGCCGACACGGAGGTTGCTATACAAACTGAGCTCCGTAACATGGCTACCATGCGCCGTGCTGCCCATGATATTCCCCAACAGCAACGAGTGCATCACAATCGACACGGCATGGAAGGTAACTATTTTCGTGGGAAAGACGATCCGTTTTCTAAGGTAAAATTTTCCATCCCATCCTTTTCTGGTGCATATGATGCAGACGCTTACTTAGATTGGGAGATGACTGTTGAACAAAAATTTAATTCCCATCTGGTTCCTGAAATTCATAGAGTTAGGCAAGCCACTAGTGAGTTTAAAGATTTTGCTATCATTTGGTGGAGCGAAATAGTGAACCTTGGGGTAGAGCCTGATACTTGGGATAGCTTGAAGCAAGCTATGCGGAATAGATTTGTTCCTCCTTCTTATAAACGTGATTTACTTAAGAAATTACAACGCTTGACTCTGGGGAATAAATCTATAGAGGAATACTACCAAGAGCTGCAAATAGGCATGTTGCGTTGTGGAGTAGTGGAGGCTCAGGAGGAAAAGATGGCTCATTTTTATGGGGGTTTACGACGTGAAATTCAGAACATTATTGATTACAAAGATTATAATAATATCAATAGGTTGTTCCAGCTTGCTATGTCGGCAGAAAAACAATTGCAGGGACGACACGCACAACCAAGGACAAGAATCAATTTCGGTGGTACCTCCGCATCAAGGCCGACGCAGGGGCAAGCCAAACCAGCCCCATGTTCTTCTTTTCGACTTGCTACACGTTCAACAAATAGGACATGATCAACAGCACCACCTCCACCTCCAGGAACTTCTGAGGTGAGCAAAACTTCTAATGTGCAGGTGCCAGCAAATAGTTCTTCATCGGTTTCTTCCACGGGTCGCACGACAGGGATTGTGTGCCACCGCTGCAAGGGCATGGGACATGTCATGAAGGATTACCCAAGTCAGCGCGCATACATTGCTACTGAGGATGGTGGGTACATTAGTGCAAGTGATGCGGAAGATGAATTAGTTCTTGTAGCTAACCATGCAAGTGATGATGAGTTTGAACATGATGCGGACGGCGATGATGAGGAAACATTAGGCACTGCGGTGATGGATAACTACCGGACCTTTATTGTGCAGCGAGTGTTGAGCACACAAATGGAGCAAGTAGAGAGAGCCCAACGCCACAATTTGTTTCAGATGTCCTCGTTGTCAAGGACCGACGTGTTAGAACCATAATTGATGGTGGGAGCTGCTACAATTTGGTGAGTTTAGATCTGGTCAAGAAGCTTGGCTTGACCACACTTGCACATCCCCATCCATACCATGTTCAGTGGTTCAACAACAGCGGTAAATTAAAGGTAACACAAACTGCAAGACTACAATTTTTCATTGGATTATACCATGATGTTGCTGATTTTGATGTAGTATCTATGCAAGCATGTTCACTTTTATCAGGCCGACCATGGGAATATGATACTGATGCAACTCATCATGGTTGAAGTAACAAATATACTTTTGTGCACAAAGGAAAGAAAATTACTTTACTTCCTATGACACCTTCTGAAATTGTGCACTTTGATAGAGAACGAACTGAAATGAGAAAAAGGAGAATGCTTTGAAATCTGAAAGTAAACAAATAGCAAAAAATGTAGCACCATCTAGCTCTAAGGCCGGTGAAATTAAGTTGAAGAGTGGAGTTCTCCTTGCAACCAAATCTGACCTTGCTGAAATTCAAGAGAATGATGTGATGTGCTCTGCGTTGATATGCAAAGATGCTTTGTTTTCACTTGATGATATATCTACCACTTTGCCCCCTCCTATCTAACCTTTTACAGGAGCATGAGGACGTTTCTCCCGCTGAGATACCCCTGGGGCTGCCACCAATTAGAGGACAAATCCAGAGGAGACAAAGGAAATTAAGCGACAAGTCCAAGAGTTTTTGGACCACGGATTTGAAGCCGTACTTGGGAGAGGAAGACGTGCTTGAGTCGAGGACGGCTCCACTTTAAGAGGGGGAGGATGATGAGGACATCACTGCTTCAGATACACGCACCAACCATAATCCTCCGCTTGTTACACAAGGACCAATAACGCACGACCGAGCCCGATTGTTGCTTTGCCAGGTGAACTCATTCCCAAGTTTTATATATATATATATATATATATGGTTTTGAGAATGGTTTACTACCTAATAATGATAATATTGTACTTAGGAGCCATGGAGAGGACCAGCAAGGATGCGAGGACGAGCAAGGAGCCCAAGTCGAGTTGGAGTCCAAGACAGATTTGAGTTGGAGTCTGGTTCGGCCATCAAGGAGCAGCCTGCCTTCAAACAACCATAACTCCCTCATACGAAGTCCGATTGGGATGTTCTTATAGTCCACGGAGAAGCCCACGACGAGATCTTTCCAGTGGATCTGGCGGCACATCCAAATTCCTTCTGGATCACTAGAAATTAATAAAACAGGTTTCGACCAGATTCTGATTGGGCCAAGTCGGTGCTGTGACACCTTGTTTCGGGCCTTCGGCCCATGTATTCCCTAGTAGGTCATGAGAAACCCTAGCCACGCCGCCTCTTCATATACTCAGTAGTCGTCACTGTTTAGATTAGGATTTTGCTTAGATTATTCTACCATTGCAGTTTCGCCGAACTCGGTTTGTGAAATCCCAACTCGTGAGCTTAATACAATTCGCAATTCAGTTGCTTCTTCTTCGTTCTTGCTTGTGTTCTCGATTTGCAGCAGGAACAAGCCTTCGTGGCGAGGTCAACCGTGTCTTGGCGTGGTTGATAACCAACGGAGCCGTAGTGTAGCGATTGCAGGGGTTCGAATTAGTTCTGATTGGAAGCCGGATCGTCAACGTCGAGTTCTCCATCAATTGATTTATCTCTACCTATCTGGAGATCGGGACACTGTCCACATCACCGAACTGGGTTCGCTGGAGACGAAGAAGAAACGTGAGACGAACAGGGACTTTGGTTGCTACTAGAGTGGTGTGAAAAAACTCTGGGCGAGGGGAAGCTTATATAGGCAGTGGCTGGGCTCTCGAGAGTTGAAGCGAATCGAACGGGATACGCTTGACTGGCATCAGAGCAAGATCAAGACAGCGTGCATGGTGTTGGGACGCGGCAGTGGCTCTGCCAGAGGAGAAGATCGCGCCATATCCGGCTAGAGCAGAGCGACGGGGTGGCTGGCTTCGGCATGGCGGCGAAGTGGCAAAAAGGTTCTGACAATAGCAGGCACGGGTGCGCGCACAAGACAAACGGCATTGCTGGCGGTCATCAGTCATCACCACGGTGGAGGGTTTTGGCGCGACGTGAGCACCATGTGCGGACATGTCTAATATGACCGTAGGTGGAGACAAATGCTGGCCGGCAGTAAAGATCGTGGCGGGGAATCGCGACGAATCACGGCGAACGACAATGGTCGTGGTCGAAGTGGTGTCTGGTCGTGGTTGCAACGGGCTCAGCCCTGGTCGAGGTCGAAAAAGGGGCCAGGGACTGATCTGCAAGGATTTATTTCGGGATCTTGGACCTATTTGCAAATTTGGGGGTTTGGAGGGTTGACTTGAGATCTGACTTTACTGATGAATGTCACTAAATCTCTTGGACTCATCTAGCAAGAAAAATGGTAAGATCTGATAAGATCTGCTGGTTTCGACAAAAATCGAAAACAGAGTAATTAGGGTAAATAGGGTAATTAGGTTTGAATATTGGCGAGGCCGAAAACTGAAGTTTAGGATGAGATTTTGAGATCTTGACTGAAGAGGATTTTGTTCAAAATAGCGATTGGCAAACATTCCTTGAATTAGATCAAGGTTTGGACCTAATTCGTGGCTTTTAGCCTTTTCAGGCTTTTGAGAAAATCTGAAAAGATTAATCTGAAATACTTTTTGACTAAAATGCGAAAATGGTCCGAAAAGTGGAGTTTAGCTGCCAACTTTTTAATTTAAGGTAGTGGCATACCTAAGATCACGATTCTGGGATAAGAGATCAAAATGGGTTTGACATATTCGAGAATCCAATGAAGATATGCTGACCGGCAAGCTAAAGAGGTAGCAAAAATTGGGATGTTACAGACGCCCGCCACCTGTGCGCCTCTCACCATGACGCGGGGACGCCTCTCGCCGGGACGGTGGCGGTGTCCGAGGCATGGGGATACCCATCACCGGGACGCCCGAGATGCGGGTCATCGGGCTGCATATCAACGAGATACTGGGGGTGCCAGAGATGCGAGGGCACCCGCCACTGGGGCACTTATCACCGGGATGGTGACCCCCTTAGTGGCGACACCCAGGACGCGGGGAGGCCCATCACCAGGATGCCTCTCACTAGGGCGGTGGTGGCGTCTGGGGCACGGGGATACCCGTCATCGGGATGCTTCTCGCCGGGACGGTGGCGGCGCCCGGGACGCGGGTCACTGGGGTGTATATCACCGGGACAGTGGCGGCGTCCAAGACACGGGTCATCGGGGGGCATATCACTGGGACAGTGGCGGCGCCTGGGACGCGGGGACACCCACCAGCGGGGCGCTTATCACCGGGATGGCAGCCCCCCGGTGGCGGTGCTCGGGACGCAGGGACACTTGTTGGCAATGTCCGAGGCGCCCGGGACGCGGGTCACTGGGGTGCATATCACCGGGATCTATCGGGTGGAGATTTCCCCCAACACCCCGGAAGAGCATCCTCGCTGGGAGAACATCCTCTAAGTGAGGGCATCTCACTGGGAGGGCATCCTCTAAGTGAGGGCATCCTCGCTGAGAGGGCATCACCTTGGAGGCGGTGAAAAAATACAGCTTGCAAAAGAAGATTCATAAGGTGATGAGGACATCACCCCTAACGATGCGTCCATTCTTCCAACACCCGTTGTGCAAGGACCAATAACAAAGGCACGTGCACGTCAACTAAATCACCAGGTGAGCTCGTTTCTTAGTACACGAGAGAATATTGATAAGAGCGAGTTACTACCTAATAATATTGTGCTTGTGCTCAGGAATCATGGTGTTGATCAGCGACGGTGTCACTTTGCGCCAAGACGGGTCGGGAATCAAGTCTACCGCGAGCTGGAGTCCGGGTCGGCCACGGCGGAGCAGCCTGTCTTCAAACGGCCATAGCAGATGCATACGAACTCCATTTTGGGCGTTCAAGTACACTACAGAGAAGCCCTCGACGAGACCTTTCCAACGGATCTGGTCCCACATCTAAAATCCTTCTGAGTCAATCAAAATTATCGAAACAATTGGCGACCAGATTCTGTTGGGCCGTGCGGTACTGCATCACCTGTCTATTGGGCCTCGGCCCGTGTATCCCGCGTGGGGGGGCTGCACCCAAACCCTAGACGCCACCCCTCTCGCATATTAAAACCTCATAGCCGTCATTGTTAGACTCGGGTTTTTCTTACAATTTTCTGCTGTCGCAGTTCGCCGTCTTTTGGTTTGTGGAACCCCAACACTTCGTGATCTTAATACATACTTGCAATTTGAGATTGCTTCTTCTGTGTTCTTGCACGTGTTCTTCGATTCGCTTGCAGGAACAGGCCGTCGTGGCTAGGTCAACCGCGCCTCGGTACGGTTGATAACGAACGGAGCAGTGGTGTAGCGATTGCAGGCCTAGATCGGTTCTGGTCGAAAGTCGGATCGTCAACGTCGAGTCTCCACCAATCTAACTATCCCTTACATGTCGGAAGATCGGGACCCCGTTCCTCATCATAAGGGAACGACTAATTTGCATTGATTAAGTAAATTGATACAATGCCTCCCCCCCGTCATGCACGAGAGGGGGAGAGAGAGACCCGGTGATGTGGACATCAAAGCTCAAACGACCAAGATGTTCGCCCCGATGACCAAGATGGTTGCATACAAGACTCTTCGACCAAATTTCAAGTACCGATCACTCGATCTCGTGCCAAGCAAATTCGTGACCAGGTGAATGCTAACTTGAGTCTCATTTCAGATTTAAACAACTTAATGGTGCTTCCAACGTCCACTTCTTTGGTTGAACTTGGGTGCATTGGAAGGGACGACGAAGATTGGTCGCACGAATGAGAGTGGTGCAAGGCACACACTGTCTGTCCTTTTGCGAGCAATTCTGGAGACAATCTGAGAGCGCAACATGGTCATGGTCCACATCATTAGAAATATAATGAAGTCTAGTTTCCAACGCATCAAACCATGCATCATTTTGACTTCCGAGTCAAAAGTTATGGTCATTTTAGTGGAAGCTGCACAACCAGTCCAACCTGCGCGAAAATTGATGCAACTCTTTTCCAAACGAATTGGTATCTTGGATATCCAAGGAAACTCTTCATCTAATGTGTGCCTTCACACCTTAATTAGGAGGGTTGGTTTTTCAAGAAAATTTTTCATCTAATGGTTGCTTTCACACCTAAACTAGGAAGGTTGTTCCTAGTATAAATACCCCATGTATTCCAACAATTGGAAGCACTTTTGATCTAACCATTTCAGCTATATGCTAGTGCACCAAGACTGCTTGAGTGTTCTTCTACCTTTGCTCTTGTGAGTTCTCTTGGATTCGTGAGAAGGATCTTTACGGGTCCCCCTAGTTCGCGCTCTACGGTTCTGGCCGTTTTGTGTGGAGTAGTCCCGGTTTGTGGTTCTGCGATTGTTCGGACAGCGGGTCGGAGTTCTTGTAGCTTCGGATCGTCTTCCCCATCGTACGGGTTGCAACCAACCTTGGTAGGTATAAAGCTAGTTACCCCGGCTGTTCGCAGCTAGTTATCTTGTTTCTATCCTACGCCGTGAAGATCGGACCACCCCGTTGTGGAGAAACTGATATGTGTTGGCGCAGCAGTAATCCACCCCCACACCACCCGGGGGCCGAGTGCAGACATCCTCATGGGGAGGGCATCCTCTAAGTGAGGGCATCCTCGCGGGGAGGGTCTCGCTTCGAGGGTCCAGCGCGGTGCTTGCGGACAGCATCCCCCCAAAGTCAGGGGACATGTCTCTGGGAGTTTTGGAAAGGGGGCTCGTCGGTTGAGCCCCTTTCTTGGGCCAGCCCCCGGTGTCCCCCATGGGGCAAGGCAGGTCTCTTCCCCCTGCCCATGTTGCTCGAGGAATGCCACGAAGTGTAGACAAAGCGCGTTACAATCTCGAGTGGCATGGGAAGTGGACTGGTGCAAGGCACACCATAAGTTGGCCCCAACCTCATTGCTGCCCGGTGCAGGATTATCCCGGGCACAGGAGGGCTGGCCTACCCCTCCTTTTGACTTGGGGGTGGAGCGGCCACCCCGATCAGCTCTGCGAGAGCCGCCTCCATCTTCAAGAATGAAGACGTCCCGAGGCCTTGACTCACTCCGATGTCCCTCCTTGAGACGTTTGTGGAATGAATCCCCAGCGTCCCTCTTTACGAGGGGGGAGACCCCTTGGTTCTCCTTACAGAGGTCGTCCTCCTCTGCCCTTGCATACTTTTCAAGTATGTTGAAGAGCTCATCAACGGACGAGGGGCAGCTCCTGGAAAGCCTCCGGTGGAGCTCCCCGGGGAGGATCCCGCTCTTGCACGCCTCGATGACTGTAGAGTCGGGGACGTGGGCCACTTTGCTCTTAACCTGAGCAAAGCGCTTAAAGAAGCTCTGGATGGTCTCCCCCGTGTTCTACTTCATGGTGTATAGTTGCGATGAATCCAGGGGATGCACGTAGTTCCCCTGGAAGTTTGCGCAGAACTCGTGCTTGAGCTGTGCAAAGGACTTGATGGAACCGGCCCTCAGGTTGTAAAACCATGAGCAGGCGATTCCTGTAAGGTAGAGGGGGAAGACGTTGCATTGCACCGTCTCATCCCCCCCAGCTGCTGAGATGGCCGTGGAGTACACCTGCACAAATTAATAAGGATCGGCCTCACCATTGTAGTGCTCAATGTGGGGCGGGCGATCTGACTTTGGCCATCGAACGTGTCGGAGCAGGCGGCAGAAGGGTTGGTTGGCCCCCTCAACTCCCCAGGAAAGTTCCCGGTCGCTGTCCCCCCTTCGAGGGGAGACGCGCTCGTTATCGGAGTCAGGGAGAGGCCCCAGCGGTTCGCCCGGACGATGGTAGCACCTCTTCTCCTCAAGGTTGGAGCTAACTTCTCGAACCTACAGGTGCCCCCAAGAGGAAGCAGTGGCTTCGTTGACTCGCCTCCCTCCCTGGTTGGCCCGAGGGTGTATGTAACGCCCCAGTTTTTGCTACCTCTTTGGCATGCCAGTCAGTACATCCCAGTGGATTTCTCGGATGTCTCGACCACATCTTAGATTGAACCCTAGACCAATCCCAAGCCTTAGCCTATTTTAATATTTTATCTCAGAATTATGATCCAAGGTATGCCACTACCTTAATTTAAAATCTTGGCAGCAGAACTCCACCATTCAGACCATTTTCACAATTCAGTCCAAAAGTATTTCAGATTGATCCTTTTCCAATTTTCCCAGAAGCCTAAAAAAGCTATAAGCCACAAATCAGCTCCAAACCTTAATCTGATTCAGGGAATATCTTCCAATTACTATTCTGAACAAAATCTTCTTCTGAGAGAACCTCAAAATCTCATCCTAAACCCCAGATTTTAGCCTCGACAAAATTCAGACTCTAATTACCCTAATTACCCTAACTGCGCTATTTCCGTTTTGCTCAAAACCTAATCTAGAGCACCAGATTTTGTCCTCTATCCTTGTAAACCTGCTTGCTGAATTTAGTAAACCCAATTGGCCAAGCCAGTTTCAGCAAAATCCAAATATATTGCCAGATTTATAATTCAGTCCTAAAACCAAATTCTAGAAATTGCATTTCAATCCAAACTCCTTTTTCCAGCCCCTCCTTTCGACCATGCCATAGCCATTTCGACCAGGACCCCTGGCCAGCCGTTTCGACTAGTGGCACCGTCGCGATCTTCACTGCCGGCCAGCATCCGTCCCCACTAGTGATTGTGTCCGACGTGTCTGCCGTGGTGCTCACGTCGCGCCAAATCCAACCACCGTGGAACGACCAATGACCACCAGCAGCGCCGTCTCGTTCTGTGCACGCACCTGCCTGCAGCCGTCATAAGCTTTTTTCCCTGACACTGCCATGCCGAGACCGGCCATCGCATCGCCCCGCTCTAGCCAGGATCTTGGGTGATCCTCTTCTTTGGCAGAGCCGTGGCAGCCGTTGCTGTTTCCCAACGCCTCTGAACGCCGTCTCGATCCCGCCACCGTCGCCACTCACGCCGTATCCAGCTCGATCCGCTTCAAGTCTCGAGAGCTCCAGCCCACTGCCTATATAAACCTTCCCCCTCGCCCAGAGCTTCCTCACACCTCCAGCAACCACTAAGTCCCAGTTTTCTCGCGTTTCTTCTTCGTCTCCGGCAAGCCAGTGAGGAGGAGCTGAGTGCTAGCTCAAATCACTGCACCATCCTCCAATACAACCTCACTAGTGAGTACCCTTCACCCATTTCTCTGTGCTGTACTATTTAATTGCACTCTCGTGACCTCTAGCGCCGGTGATCGCCAGAATTCCTTATTGCCCTGTTCCGGCAATGCAGTTGGATTTAGCCAAAATTAGCTCTTCCATTAGTAGAACTTTATGACCAGTAGGTCCTTCTTAGTAAGCCCATACTGTTAGATTTCAAAATGAAGTTCGAATTGGAGCTTTTCCCTGTTTTGGTACGCCGCCGTGAGTAGCTCACGTTGCCGGCCCGTGCCACTTCATCTCTAGCCAAACTAGCCCTACAAGAAGATTCCCCTCACGGCCCTATTGCTCTCACAGCGAGCAATCGACCTCCATAGCCTTGTACCGATTTTTCCCAAATCCAGCGTCTTCGTCTCCGGTGTAGTTCACTGGAATTCATCTCCGGCCGCCACCGTCGACGCCACCTTGTCCTGTACCTTCACCTCAACCTCCTGAGCACATCTCTCCACTACCCCAATCTTTAGCTTTGCACGAAATCACAAGTTTGGGCCGTGCCAAGTTTTCTCCAGAAGCTGTTTTGTGTTGTGTCACCACTGTACTTCTTCGTCTCCATTCATCACCATCCAGCCATCTCAGCTACTGAAACCACCACCAATGAGTTCCTGTTCTCTTCGCCTACCTCCCAGACATAGTTGGTGAAGCAATCAAGCCCTAAATCGATCAAACCACCTAAGCCCTAGTTTTGACAGTACAAAGACATCTAGTTCACTGTGTCCAGGGGTGTTTTTGCAAAATCCTTGACTTTCTGGACTTTCCTATGAAAACCACTTTGTCAAGTAGTTACCTTACTACTTTATGCACCAAATGCTTGAATCAAAACCCTTTTTTCCCACTAGAAATCTTCTAAACCATGTCAATGCCATTCTTGGACATTGTCAACCCATGTCAGCCAGTGGCATTGGCCCTGTTTGATCCCTTCTGGTTGAACAAATGAAATTCTACTTTGTCCACTAAACTTATGGAGCCATGTTCTACATTTTCTTCTACTGCCGCATCTTGAGAAAACCCCCCTAGAGCCAACCTAAGGCCATGTCTGGCCGTGAACCAAATGTCAGCCCTTTGACATTCAACATTTCAAAACCAATCTCTTTGAGCTACGCTCAAGTATCTTCGACCAGATCTTTTCTCTTGCATACATGTCTATACTTATTATTTTTCTATAGCAAGTATTTTCTGTATGTTTATATGCGATGTGTTGAGTTGTCTTGCTATTTGTGTGCGAGAGTAGAGCAAGAAGCAGAAGAGCTAGCAGAAGTCTTCGAAGATCCCTTAGAGCCATCAGACCCCACGTTGCAAGGCAAGTCTCTACCCTTGATCATGTCTCTCCCAGTATTTTGACAAAACTAAGCCGATTTCCATTTTAAAATATATGCATGCTCTATGTCCAAGTTAAGTGCTATATTGAAAGAATGTGAATAGATATGACCTAATTCCTTGTAAAGCCCCTCATGTTCGTACATATCATGCACCCTTGTCACCCTAGGATATCATGCTTAGGCTATGCTCATGCTTAAAATTATGTGTTAAGTGCTAAATGGTCACATGTGTGAAAAGTATGTTCGAAATCTCTTTTATGAAAGAAAACGTGATTGGAATCGATAGTGAGGATGGTTTGACTGGATGGTGCTGTGTGCACATGGGAATGTGAATGACTCCTCACTAAAGATTCATAAGGACAAGAACCTTGTGTTGTACTTCTATGCGGCATGAAAAACGTACTAACTACTTGCCCGGTATGGGACGGGCGCAACATAGTAGTTTTCTCGGTATTAGCTTTTCCCTGCAATGGTTGTCGGTCCGGTTTCTTGAGAGGAAACTGGTGGGCCACAGAGGGCCATGAGCGGTGTGAGCTAATGAGTGAATTAGGAGTATTGAAGGAAGACACCCTGCGCCTGGATTTCGAGTCGTGCGCGGCTGAATCCAGAGGCTATGTGTCTTGCGGGACCATAGGCCGAGGCTAGGTAGAGTTGGCTGTGGGGAGTACCCACAACGGTAATATGGACTGGAATGCCTATTTACCAGGCAGGGAATTGATAATGCTAGGATTGCAAACTATTGTGTGATCTAGGCCTGGTCACATGTGTAAAAGTCGCATGGAGAAGTACTGACTTGAAAGCTGAGTGATCGGTGGATTAAAGTGGTACACCTTTGCAAAGTTACAAAAAGCATTGGATACTGTGAGCTCCCAGGTCATGGAGTCTATGCGCGGTGGATTCTATCCACGTCGATGCAGCACAAGTAGCTTTTGGAAAAGTTTTTCATAATTTTGATTAAAGTGGTGACTCATTAAAGACCGCCACGCATAACATTTACTGAAAATCTAGTTTAGGATTTCAAAAGCCTCGCTTTTTGAAAGAAAAACCTTTTCTTCAAAACTTTAGAGTGAAAATCTACTCTATCCTTATCTGTGAACCAAATAGCCCATCTTTTGGAAATCCCCCTCATCTATATGCCTGCATTCTGAATTGAGACTTGTTGAGCACTATGTGGACAATGTGCTCACCCTTACTTTTGCAAACAAATTTAGAGGAATGATTCATTGACCCCGACTCCTATGGTTTTGAACCCAATGAAGAAGAAGAAACTACCACTGAGGATCTAGCTTACTAGAGGGTCACTTACCAAGTGGAGTCTGATGTGGAGGAAGCCCATGCAACACCACTGCAAATGAAGCTGAAGATCATTGAAATATTTTGCTTATTGTTGTCGTTCTGTTTTGTGCTGACCTTTGTGTCGAAGAAAACTCCTTGATTTTGTATTAACACTAAATTGCATCATTTTGGCACTATGTTATTGTAACGTTGGTCCTTGTGATCAGCACTTGTTTTAATTACTTGCGTTGTTATATAATACATTCTGAGTGCAACCCACCTGGGCGGTTGCTACCGGATTCCTCAAATGAGGGTCCCACAGCGTATCCCCGGCCTGTGCACGGAGGGAGCTTCTCTAGGCTTCACGGCACGCATGCGCTCTACCTCTTCTCGAGTGAGTCGGGTCTGATCCACAGGGGGAGCCATTGGGGGCGGCCCAGGGGGAGGAGGGAGCTGATGCGCGTCGGCCACCGGTTCGGAGGACATCGCCAGCACGTGGGCAAGGCCCGGCGTCGGGTGTGTCTCCGGGGCGGCCCCGAGAGCTGGTGCGGGCGTGTCTCCAGGGAGGCTCAGTGCGGGCGTCGGGGCCGTCCTGAGCGCAATGGAAACCGCTGTCCCAGGACCTGCTCTAGACGCACTGGCAACCATCCGCGGCGCGGGGCTAGGGAGAGCCCCCGGCGCGGGGAAGGCTCCCGGTGTGGGGTAAGGCCCCGGCGTGGGGCAAGTCCCCGGTGCAGGGAAAGTCCCTGGCAAGAGGTAAGGCCCCAGCGCAGGTAGAGCTCCCGGCGCGGGGTAAGGTCCCGGCCCAACGACAGCTCCCAGTGAGGAGTCAGTCCCCGGCGCTTGGAAAGCTCCCGACGTGGGGAAGGCTCCCAGTGCAGGGTAAGGCCCCGGCGCAAGGACAGCTCCCGACGCGAGGAAAGCTCCCGGTGCGGGGTAAGGCCCCGGTGCGAGGACAGCTCCCGGTGCAGGGTAAGTCCCCGGTGCGGGGAAAGCTACCAGCGCGAGGTAAGGCCTCGGCGCAAGAACATCTCCCAGTGCGGGGAAAGCACCCTGCGCGGGGACACCTCCCGGTGCGGGGAAAGCTCCCGACGTGGGGTAAGGCCCCAGCGCAAGGACAGCTCCTAGTGCGGGGTCAGTACCCGATGCGGGAAAGCTCCCAGCGTGGGGTCAGTCCCTAGCACGGGGAAAGCTCCCAGCGCGGGGTAAGCCTCTAGTGCGGGGATAGCTCCCGGCGCGGGGAAAGCGTCCGGGTGCCCCAAAAAAAACGAAGGCGGCGCCCCCCATAAATGGGAATGGGGGTGGATAGATGGGAGCCAGAGGCCGCGCTAAGACACGCATCAACTCCACCATGGTGCGCTGGGCATGAAGTTGGCCCTCGACCATGGCCCCAAACAAGGGTTCTCTGAAGATTGGGACTTCCGGTTGGGGGGCGCTAGGTCCCGCAATCGCGGTCGCGGTCACCAGGCTGGAAACAGGAACACCTCTACCAGAGATTTCGGGAGAAGGTGTTACTTTTCTCTGGGTGCCTCCGGACGGTGGGGTGGTTACAGCAGCATCTTCTTGCGAAGGTGGGGCCGGTTAGCTAGGACCGGCACCACCGGAAAGGTAGAGGGCTTGAGCTCTGGTTCTTGGGGGAGCCATGGCGATTCCTCACAAGTTCCCACGGTTGGCACCAACTGTCGTGGTCACCTCCCGTCGGGCAGGCACAGAGATTGACACAGTGATTTTTATACAGGTTCGGGTCCCAGTGGGGCCCTAGTCCTGTCGGCACCCTCCAGACGCAAGTACGCTGGGGAGGTGCTCTCTCGAGGAGAGAGGCCTCCAAGGGAGCCTATTGTTTGTGTGTATGAAAAATGAAATTGTGTTGGTTACAAATGAGATACAAGAGGGGTATTTATAGGCCCAAAAACATGCAAAAGATCAAAAAGCCCTAGCAATGGCCGTTGGATCGAGGGGCGTTGGCGTCATTTCACCGGGCGAAGGGCTTGGATGATTGACAAGTGTCATCGCTAGTTCCCGAGGTGCTCTTTACGTCACTCGCACATGACCCCGCATGAGAGACCTCAGTGGCTTTTTCCGGGAGGCCTCCGTGATTTTCTCCGGTAGCCCTTCGGGACTTTCCCTGCTAGGTGCTCGGGGGGTCCCACCGGAACCGGAGCCCGGAGGCCCGGGGCCCTATGTGGAACCGTCTCCGCACGACGGACCTAGGCGCTATGGGGATCCCATGGGACCCAGGGCCCAGAGGCCCAGGGACCCGTTGGGAAACTCCAAAGCACCCAGGCGCTCTGGGATCCCATGGGACCCGGGGCCGAGAGTCCCAGGGACCCGACGGGAGCCTTCTTCGCACGAGGGACCCGACGGGAGCCTTCTTCGCACGAAGGACCCAGATGCTCCAGGGACCCTGCGGGACCCGGGGCCCAGAGGCCCGGAGACCTTCTCCGCACGAAGGACCGAACCGCTTCGGAGACCCTGTGGGACCTGGGGCCTAGAGGATTGGGACTCGCTAGGGAACATCTCCGTACGAAGGACTGAGGCGCTCCAGAGACCCCGCGGAACCCGGGGCCCGGAGGCCCGGGGATCTGCCGGGGACCTTCTGCGCACGAAGGACCGACGCAATCCAGAGACCCCGTGGGACTCGAGGCCCAGAGGCCCGCGGACCCGCCGGGGACCTTCTCTACACGAAGGACCTATAGAAAGAGGGTGAAGTAGAAGAAGGGCAACCTTGCACCGAGGCGATTGAACAAATCATCATTGAAGGGGACACTAGACTTCTTAGTAGCTTGATTGCTCCTCAGGTGTCAAGACGAAAACACCCACTGATTCAAGTCTCAATAACAGATGAGACAAATCAAACAGACAAGGAGGAACGGTCAATTTTTATCAATGACGAGGAAGGAAGCCCACCCCAGAAAACATGCTTGGAGTCTCAAAGTAATTATGACAAACTTCTTCCTTCTCTCTCTTTTTTTAAATGCTCTCTTGCTGATCCTCTTTTTTTTTTAGGTTCTGAGGGGACTTGGGACATAGCCGTGAAGAAGTTACAAGAGCAAAAAGCCATAGTGGAGGCTGTAGAAAAGAAACATACAAGAATTGTCAGTGTCAACAAAAATAAAGTCAAGCTGATTCATTCTCTACTCAGTACATGAACCCTTCAGCTGCAAAACCAGAGGTGATTGGCTTGACATAACAAGAGAAAGCCTTTTATTGTTGGGTATTGACACCCGTAACAAAAGAAGTTTGAAAAAAAATTTTAACACAAAAAGAACTTTTTTTTGACAAAAAGACAGCGGGGAAATCCCTACTGAAAGTCATATATTATCAAGAAGATAGTAGAAGTTTACAAGGATAAGTCACTAGGTGGCAAACTAGAGGTCTTGAGTTCGACTCCCCACCTCTACCATTTATTCCTGTAGGACTGAATCGGCAGTTCCCTACAGTCTCTTTAAAAAAAAAGGATAAGCACGAAAAAGTTACAGAAGGATAAGCCAATTTTGGAGGCTTATCTTTTTAGCTACACGAATCCTGGGAAGGATCATGATTAAGTCATTTTGAATATTTTTTAACCAGTTCGATACTGTTTCAGATATATTTTGAAATATAATCGTATTCTAGCATTTCCAAATATTCCAAAGAGCAATTATTATGACTTCCCAATAGAAGGCTTTGATTTCCGCATTATGATATCTTTCATTTAAAAGCCTATCCCAGCAAGATGTATCAATCTCCCAAACAATTCCAATACGTTGCCAACAAGCTTGAGAAAAAGAACAGTGAAAAAATAGATGAACTTGAGTCTCTATATCTCCATTGGGACAACAAACACAATCAGAGTTATCCACATTGATGTGTTTTTCTAATCAATAGGTCTCTTGTATTCAATTTTTCAAGAAGAAAGGTCCAGAAGAATACTTTTTGTTTGACGAGGCAACCATTCTTCCAACACTTAGAAAAGATGACATGAGATTCAGAATGACCACTAATAGAGTGCTAAATCTTTTTAGTTGCAAATTCAGCGTTTTGAGATCCCATAGCAATCCATCTATCTAAGTCTTCCACATCTTGATTTTGCAACCTTAGATGCAAGTTTGATAATAGTAAGAACTGTTGTGGGCTATTAATGTGAGAGGAAGAGTAAATAAATCAGCTATCTCTGTCTTGCTTCGGAAGTTTTGAATAGATATTTCTTGCTTTGAATAAGAGTATAACTCGGCCCATTCTTGTGATAATACATTATGATGCCACACATCTGTCCATAGGCTGCAGGTGCTTCCTTTTGCAATTGCACATTTAAATATCCCGTGAAAGAAAGATAGATTCTCTAATACATCCTTCCACTAGAACAAAGCTTGAACAGAAGCCCATTGAGGTATATTTCTAGCATAGTAGTGCTCCTATATGAGATTTACCCATGGAATATCCTTGTGGTTGAAAAATTTAAATAAAAATTTCATTAACAATGCCAAGTTTTGGATTTTAAGATTTAGAACTCCAAGATCACCTGTCGTGGTATAAAAGATACCACAATAGGTTTTATGAATGTGTGCAACACGTGTACAATGGCGCGAGTTGACCGAGCGACCGGTCACCTCCCGCCGGGAAACTCAGAGATTGACACGGTGATTTTTATACAAGTAAGGGATCCCAGTGGGGGCCCTAGTCCTATCGGCACCCTCCAGACGTGAGTCCGCTAGGGAGGTGCTCTCTCGGGGAGAGAAAGGTCTCCAAGGGAGCCTGTTGCTTGTGTGTGTTAAAAAAGAATTGGAATCTCCCTACAAATGAGACACAAGGGGGTACATATAGGCCCCAAAAGAAGAAAAAAGATGGAAAAGCCCTAGCTATGGCCGTCAGATCGAGGTGCGTTGACACCATTTCACTGGCCGAAGGGCTTCAATGCTTGACAAGTGCCCTCACTAGTTCCTGAGGAGCGCTTGACGTCACCCGCATGTGACCTTGCACAGGAGACCTCCGTGGCTTTTCCTTGGAGGCCTTCGTGACATTTCACGGGAGGCGCCAGGGGGCTCAGAGAGTTGCCCGTGGTCTTCTACGGGGGCCCTCTGTGGCTTTTCCCGGGAGGCCTCCGTGACATTTCACGGGAGGCATTTGGGGTCAGGGAGGTGCCCATTGTCTTCTACGGGGGCCTTCCGTGGCTTTTCCTGGGAGGCCTCCGTGACATTACACGGGAGGCATCCGGGGTTTGCCACGGGTGGCCTCCGGGGCTCGGAGAGGTGCCCGTGGTCTTCTACGGAGGTCCTCCATGGCTTTTCTTGGGAGGCGTCTGGGACTTTCCCTAGTAGCCCTCCGAGACTTTCCACGGGAGGCGTCCGAGACTTTCTCCGGTAGCCCTTTGGGATTCTCCATGGGTGGCATCCGGGACATTCCCCGGTAACCCTCCGGGGCTTTCCCCGGGAGGCATTCGGGACTTTCCCCGGTAGCCCTCTGGTTCTTTCTCATAGAGTTGTCCTGGGCCTTCCACGATAGCCCTCGGGGATTTTCCAAGGGAGGCGTTTGGCACTCTCCTCGATAGCCCTCTGGCCCATTCCATGAGTGCCGTCCCGGATTTTCCACAGGAGCCCTCCAGGAATTTTCCCGATAAGCGTCCAGGATTTCCCCCAACACCGCCTTCTTTCTTTGGTCGACAGACTTTTGCCCATGCCACTAAACAATTTCGTCCCCCACATGATGCTAATACTTTCCAAAGGAAAGCCCATCTAATTTTATCAATTCTAGCAAATATTGAACCCGGAATCTTCGAAGTACACATGTGAAACATTGGCATGGAGGATAGAACAAAATTTAACAAAGTTAATATTCCTCCTAAAGAGAGGAAGGAAAAATGCCAACTAGTTAACCTTTTTTCTATTTTGTTTACCATACCTTCAAAGTCTTTTAACTTCAGTTTAGAGGTACTTAGAGGTAATCCTAGATAAGGGAAAGGAAATCATTCCATCTTGGATCGAAGAATGCCAGCAAGATTAACCAATACATCTTGTTTGCAATAAACCACGACCAAGAGTGATTTATTAAAATTAATCTTTAATCCCATTGAGCATGCAAAAGATTGAAGCATGGCCTTGATGAAGAATATTTCTTTAGCCGAACTTTAAGAATGATAAGAGTATCATCTACATATTGCATGATAGGGATGTCTTGGTAAGAAAATTTTGAAACAGGTAATTCCATTAATCCCTTTCTTCGGGATGAGTTTAGGATACTTTGCTGTAAATGATCCGATAGGATCTCAGGTCGAATACACAATAGATTCAAACTCTTTTGGTCGGCTGAAGTCTGATGCAAATTGCATAACCGAGTCTGATATGACTAGGTATAATCAGTTATCGAGTCTGATATGTTCTCAAGTGATCAGACTATAAATACCCTGTAGTAGTTCTAGTTTAATCATCGAATCAAATGTAGAACTCATAGACATAGATCGACGTAGATCGGGTGCAGTCAACGTTCAACGTGTACAAGTTCTTTATAATAAATGGCCTTGTTCCTTTTTATTTATGTGTTCGAGCACTAGGTTTCAGTAATTCTGAGTAAGATCCCGTAATTCACATCTGATCGAGTATAGCCGAATCTGGTCTCACTACTGCAGAAATGCTTTTCACTATCGGTTTAAAATCGACTCTACTATCGGTTCTCTTACCGCTAGTGATCGGCATGATAGAAGAAACGTAGCACACCTCTATCGGTTAAAAACTGATAATAAAATACCTACACTTCCAACGTTTCAGTAATTGCTAATGACAATTCTTCTAGCGGCTCAATGATCTCAACCGATAGTGATGTTTTATTTCTTGTAACGGTTATTCACTGGAAACCAATAGTAATGTATAGTTTTTTCTATCGGTTAGGTACTAGACACGGTTAGTACTGGAAACTTTCTTCTATCGGTTGTAGGATATGAACCTATAGTATTACAAAGAAGCATTACCAGATACAACAATACAGAGATACACACATTGGACAGATTGAATCTAATTATTTAGAGATTTAATTTATTCACAAATACACTAATACAAAGATATACACATGCATTGGACAGATTGAATTTATTCACATATTGAGTTTATTCACAAATACACCAATGAATTTATTCACATATTGTGTTTATTTACAAATACACCAATACAAGTACACACATACACCAATCAACACATTCAATATATATTACACAAATCATTTACGATCGATCATTGATAGCCACTTCTTCCATCATGTATTGAGCTCAAATTGTTCGCAGCTCCTTCAATTGAGGCAAATCATATTGGTCTTTCAACATGGTACTCTGCATGCGTGTATGAAGTTAGGAACGTATGTCACATCCAATGTTTGACTTTGAGTCGGAAAAAATGGTTACATTAGGGAATTGGGCAAAGTTTGTCCTGATCAGGTCATAAATAAATCTCATGACATAGAAGCCACATTCCCACGATTGTGGCTGCTGATGGCAATGGGATAATTGCATATGCAAAGACATAAACCCACATTAACTCGAAAGAACTAATTAAGCTTAAATTAAAAGACTCATCATGAGTAGTTCCATCCGTATTAATTACCTCATATTCTTTCCAAGAAATTGCTGTGCCCTTCGACCCGTCATGCCTCCCTCCAGCAGTAACATAATTTTTGAAAGCCCTGTATTTAATTTAGCATTGCTGGTTAATATGTTATCACTAATTAGCTAGTCAGAGAAAAATTTAAAACAGCAGTGGTACTTACGCATCTATGTGCCATGTGAGGGTGAAAAGATGCGCCACCCCGTTGCTCATCGAATCGAGGTAATAGACCTCATTCATCCACGGGCAAATGACGGCGAGGACCCAGTGGCCCCCACATTTCATATATAAGCAAAACCGTTTCATACATATGTTAGGCATAACATACAAGAATGAGTTAAATTAGTAGGAAATGCACTAACCTTTTGATGGTACGGCACAAGAATGAACTCTCGGTCCTGCTGCGCTACTAGTGCCCTTGATATGTATTCCTCCGTATGTGCTTGGTCGTGCTCTAGTATCGTGAGGCTTATTTTGTCTGGGTCGAGGAAACCCACCTTGTCACATGCCCTCATCGACACCAGTCTATACATGCACCTGGATGCAAAGTAGACATTAGTAATTAGTGCATACAAAGTGATTAGATTTATGAAATGAACTGCGATAACTTCACACAACAGCAAACTCACAAGACTCCAGTTCGTATGATGGACATATCAAGCTCCTGCCAGTTGAGGAGGTCGAACAAATCCTCGTGGGCCACTGATATGCTCCTGGTCTCACGGTGAAAATGACCAAGCCTGAAGTGAACTAAGAAGTTGATGTGGCGCCTAGACCGGGTCAGGTACCACTCGTGGAGACTTCTAGTTATTTGATCCATATTGCGCAGAAGGTACTCCGACACGAGTGGGTACCCATTCTTGAACATACCCGGCTGGCTTTGTTTCGCCTTGCCTTTGGCCTTGCCCTTGCCTTTGGGCGGGGAGCGAGTGTATACCTTCGAAGGTTGGGGCGCGGTGCCGCCGGCCTCATTTGGTGGTGAAGGGGCTTTCTGAGGAGGCGTGCATCCTTTGGATAGGTTTGAGGCCGTCAGAGGAGGCATGGGGGCCGAAGGAGCTCGGTCATGCGTTGCGCTGGGGGTGGTGTCCTCAGGAAGTGAGCTGGCATCCATCGTCCACTTTAAGTTACCAACGCGTAAGTTAGATTCTTCAAATTGAGTATATTAACTGAGTTGTAAGCTAGAATGGCTAGGGTTTAGCTCTTGTAGTCTAACACCCTTTTTGGGCCACTGTATGTACGAGCCCAATGCCTCGCCAATTGTCCGCATTTCGTCCGTTGGGACGGGCAACAGAAAAGAGCTGTAGCCCGGGAGGGCCATGTCCACCTATACCTTTGCGAACCCAGGCTCCAGAGGTACACAGTGGATCCGGACATCCTCCCAAGACTGATATACTACACCATTTGTAACCACTACAGGTTTGTCGCCTATGTTGATCAATAGGCTACAGCTCTCCAGATTCTGCAATTTGCAACAATTATAACAAGTTAGCGAAACAGTTCTAATGTAACGGGAGTGGCATCAACCAAACTACATATATAGCTCAAGAGTTGCAATACCCCAATCAGGTCAATCGGATCCACGTGAACCTTCGAGCCGCAGCTACTCGGCCTGGCAGCGTCGACCTCGGCAGCTCGATCTAAACCCTTGGACTACACAACTCGGCTGAGGTGTTCATACTTCTAGTTCATTTGAGAGAATATGTCCGCGAATTGTGCAGTCACATCTGACCGTATCTTATCAGATAGCTCTGATTCCCATTCCTTCCAGCTATGAGCCTTCTTCGCCTTTTGCCCGGGCTCCGAGAAGCCTTCCTTCCATGGCACCACACCCCCCACGGTTCGCGTCCGCCCTGGATGCTCCTTGTTCCCTAGAGCCCGGGTAAGGATGTCGTTCTCCCTATGGGGAGTGAACAATCCCTCGATCGCCTCCTTCGAGCAAGAGATCTGTTACATTCAAAGCTCTCCATTGTGAGGAAAAAATATATACAAACTTGTGCGCACACTAGTGATCATAGTTTTTTCTACCACACTCTATGATTCCAACCAGGAAGTTAGCCAACTTACGATTCGCTGCATGACCTCGATGTCCCTGGGGTTTGGGAACTCCACAGTCCCCGTGGACGACACGGTCCCTCTGGCCAGCCACCAGTGCTTGCATCGTGGATCGTGGATCTCAGAGAGCAGTAGGTCAAGGGAGTCGACAAAATTTGACACCTCGTCTTCAGCCTTCTTCCACTGCTCCTCCTTCCCCGCATAGCCGCGAGAGCCGAGCCGATGCGGGTCGTCGTTCCTCCTCTGGATTGCCTTGTTCTTCTCGCTAAGGGCCTTCGTACCAGAAACAAGAAAATTAATGCACCGCTGGTTACTCCATACATCGGTGTAACCAAGCAAAGGAACCATACATACCTTGAACTCAGGGGTCCTCTTCTGTTGGGTGAATTGCTCCCATACCTCCTCCGTTATGAAGGGGTACTTCTTGCATGGAGATTTGCCTTTAGCAAGGAAGGTACTGACGAGGACGCTCTTGAAGGTTTTCCACGTGTTGTTCATGTCCTTCAAGCAAGCTATCTTGGGACCATCATCGGGGATGTTCCACTTGGCCTGTTTCAAATGTTGCATATAAGCTGGAATTACTTAATCTTCGGGATAAACCAAGGGATGTGATTACTCAAAGTTCAGGGATTTGGATTAATTTTACCTTCACTTCCGCCCACAGCCTATCCCGCTCATTGGCCTTAACGTCCTTCCAGCTCTGGATGGTGATCTTCACCCTTTCCTTCGCCAACAAACCAACATAGGCAGCGTACTGCCTAGCGTTCTTTCCGATCGGTCTCCCGAACTGGTTGAACTCACATGAAAGATCTGCGCATTTGGCCAAATGGCACAACATCGTCGCACCTCGCGCCTTCCTCTTGCGCTGGGATGAAGCAGCGACATCTATGTTGGCCCTCCTCGAATCACTACTATCAGACGAGGAATATGCCGACATGGCTTTACCTAAAATTCCATGAACAAACCATCAATTGATATGAAGAAAGGTACATGACAAAGTCCATAACTAAAATGGAATGGCAATGATGAACCACCTCTTTTTGTTAAAATGTCAAATTTTCATTCAAAAGGCCAAAAATCATTAATTCCTATTTGTCGTGGTATTGTGAATACCCCGGCAGGTTTTGTTGAAGTCCCTAGCGAAGAAAAGACGACGCGAGCTGTCCGCGTGACCGATCGTCTCCCGTCGGGCAAACACAACGAATGACACGAAGGTTTATACAGGTTCGGGCCTCAGTGGAGGCCCTAGTCCTGTCGACGTGCTCCCAACTGAAGTTGGCAAGGGGAGCTCTCTCGGGGCAGAGATGGCTCCGAACCACGCCTGTTTGATTGTCTATTAGAGTAAAAATGAATTGTCCTCCTTACATGAGGGGTTACAAGGGCTTATATAGGCCCAAAAGATGTGAAAAGACTAAACTACCCCGCTTGCCACCGTTGGATCGAGGGGCACCAGTGTCCTTCTTCTGGTCAGGAGCCTTGGATGCTTGACAAGTGTCCGCCAGTTCCTGAGGCGCTTCTCGCATGATCCTAACGTTACCCAGGACCGGGGACCCTTGTCCACGGGAAAAAGGCGGTGCCCAGGATAACCCACCGGGGGGCCCTGTCGCCGGGCAAATGGTGGCGCCCAGGATAAGCCACCCGGGGGCCTTGTCCCCCGGCCTCTTACCTGGACTTGATCCCACGGAGATTTCCCCCAACAGCAGCACCCCATGCATTCCGGGGGTGATGCTCGAGTCCCCGGAGGGGATGGTTCATGTTACCGGGAACATCTCCTATGGGATGGATCTTCGGAGCCGTGATGCTTCGATCTTCATGCCAAGCGTTTATGACCTCATCATTGTTCATTAAGGCCTCGCCTCGACTGGAGCACGCCGTTTGACCATACTGGCCGCTCGTGGTTCGAACCAGCGATGCATCATTTCGCACGCCCGTCCCTTCGGTTCCCAAACGCTGTTTGAATTGGGCGGCACAGATGCACCGCCAGGAGCCACGTGGCGCCCATTGGGGCTGCGCTCGAGCCCTATAAATAGGGCCTCGAGGGACCCGGAGAAGTCACTCGAGCCTTCGACCCTCAAACACCACCGGCGCTCTTAGCTCTCCCGGTAGCTCTGTACCGAAAGCCCAGTCACTGGAAACTCAAGCCCCTTTCCTTAGAGCCCAAACCACCGGAGAAATCAATGGGACCCAAGGGCCGCGCTTAGGCTGCTGAGGTGCCTCCGGAGGAAGCCACCGCGGACTTCCTCTAGGCCTCCGAGTTCACGTAGGGGGATTTGGAGTCCCTCGTGGACCGGGGGGTTGTTGCGGACGGGGACGTCCGGACCCCCTCCAAGAAGGATGGTGGCCCCCGCCCTAGGCCCGGGGAAGTGGTGGTCTTCAAGGCTTTCCTCGAGGTTGGACTCTGGCTCCTGGTGCATCCGTTGCTCCGGGAGTTCCTCCGAGAGTACGGGGTGGCGATCAACCACCTGACGTCGAACACCTTCGTTCGGATGGGCATCTTCATTGGGCTATTCAAGACAGCCACCGGACGGGAGCTGACGCTCTGGCTGTTACAGTACTTCTACGAGCCGGCGGCGAGGAGCTCCCACCTAGTGAAGGGAGGGCCGAAGTCCCCGTTCGGCTCTTTCATGATCCAGCTCTTGCCTTCCCTGATAGCGGAGTACCCGGTGACAGCCTCCCGGGACAACTGGAGGGACTGGGTCTGGAGGTGGTTCTACCTCTGGGTCCGGGACAATGAGGTGACGTACTCACCAGAGCCCCCCTCCTATAGCTGATCGTCCGCCCCCAAGCCCCTGGTGTGGACCGAGGAGGAGCTGAAGCTCCTCAGTAAAGTAGTTGGCTCCCGGGGCGTCCGTTCCATGGGGGATCGGGATGTGCCTAGCATAGCGGCCCCCGTAAAAGCTGGTGACCCGACGTAAGTTCCTTGTTACTCTGCTTGCTTCTTCATTGATTCTCTAACTTAGTTTTTGCAGTCCGGCCGTATCCGGCCGCCCGGGATAAGGCGGAGAACCTCCTCGGGAGGTACTACGCCGATGAGCATGAGCGCATCGTGCGAGTTATCGGGGAGGGTCCTCCCTTAGCTGAGGCCTTCGGGCTGAGGCTACCGGCGAGGACGCCTCTCCCCACCCCCGATTCCCACAAGAGGGGGAAGGAGGTCGCCGGGGGTTCAGAGCCAAAGCGGCCCAAGGCTCAGAAGGCCCCCAGTCCAGCAACGACACCGGGATCTACGCCCGTGAAGGCTTGGGACGCCGCCCCTGGGTCAGGGCGAGCGCGAGCACCTTCCCGGCGAACTACGAGGGGGGGCGATGAGGCGCAGGAGCTCTCGCACCTCCCCGAGGCCTCCGAAGAGGCTCAGGGAAAGGAGCCAGCCGATGACGAGGGGGGGGCATTCGACTCGGCGGATTATACCCCCTCGCCCCCTTCGGCGATTGCTCTCCCAGCGGCCCCGGCGCCACCGGAGCTAGAGAGGACGGAGGTTCGATTCGCGGAGGCTTCCCCTCCGCGCGTCGAATGGCCAGTAGATGAGGGGGGAGCCCCTCGACCTACGAGGTCCCCCTGACGACGGAGGTCCCGGGGGCCCCGCGGCCCGAAAAGGGGAAAGGGCTCCTAATCCCCCCCCCCCCCCCGGGGAGGTACCCCCTCGGAGAGCTCATTGGCCTCCTCCTTAGAGACCTCTACGGCGGCAAGGACACCGGCCACCGCAACTCCGGTCCTCATCACCCCCGCGACTTTCGTGACAGGGCCCACTGCCGGTCCCGATGGGTTCGGAGTCATCGGGAGGGAGACCCCCTTGCTGTCAGCGGGGGACGTCTTCCGATTTGTGTAGGGACTCCAGACCCATATGGTCCAAGACTACGTCTCGCAAGGGACGCTCCGCGAACGCTGCGGGGAGCTTCAATCTCTCCACATCCAGGTCCGTCCTCGAATCAGTGGCTTGTTTTCTTCGGGATTCCAACTCGGGTTTCGACTAACTCTCGCGTTCGCAGGGGGCGGCCATCGCCTGGGGCATTGAAGCGCGCTTTGATAAAGCGCTGAAGGAGGCGGAGGGGAAAGCCGCCGCCTTTTTGGAGGAGCGAGATGGTGCGCTCCGGCAGTTGGCCCGAGTCCGGGCCCAACTCCACGCCTCCGAGAACGCCAATGACCGGCTCCGGAGGGGGGCAAAGGCCAAGGAGGATGCCCTCTGGGAGCTCGAGGGCTCCAGCACCTTGGCGGTGACGGACGCGGGTCGCTCCGTCCGCTCGGCCCTCGAAGGGCTCGGGGTGAGCCTTGCCCTGAGGGGCAGCTCCGAGGCGGCGCCAGCAATGCTTGCAAAGGTAGTGCTTTTTCTTAACGCACACGTCTCCGTGATTCAGGAGGCCGCCAATGCCCAGGTGCATGGCCGGGCGGTCCCAGTTGTAGCTGCCGCGGCGGGGTTCATGGAGCACCGGGGGGTCGGTGCCCGAGCGATCGGGGGTCGGATCCCCCGGGGTTTTCCCGAGTTCTTCGAGCCACTCCGGCGAGAAATGGAGCAGCTCGCCGGTGGCTTCTACAACCGGATCGTTCACGTACGATTCCCGACGTCGGTGCCTCTGAGGGCAGATGCTACGACTCCGGCGGGAACCTCCCAGGGGGAGGACACCAATGAACAAGTATGAGCCTCCCCCCGGACCTTTAGATAGGACCATTTTTTGTTTTAGGGTTTTTGCTCCCGGTAGCTTCTTAGAAGAAGCCCTGGACATTTGTACAAAAATATTTTGATGCAATAGAAATGAAATTTGTGCTAAGTCTTTGAATTAAATTTACCAGGTTTCCCGAAAGGTTACTCCCGGGCCTCAGGAAGTTACTTCCGGACAAAGACCCCCGAGGTTGAAGCGCAACCTCAGGGGCGCCCAATGTTGCGGGGAGCCTCTCTGGAGGTGGAGCGCCCGGTCTCCGGCGGGTGTCACCCAGGGGATGCCCAGGCCGCCGTCATCTGGTTGCGGTGTTTTCTGAGAGCCAATCCGGTTGTGGTGGCTTTCGGAGTGGCACCTGGACAACTTCGATAACCACCGCGCTGAACTATCCCCTCCGCGACCAGGGTCTCGGAGGGTTCCTCCGCTTCAGATACTTCCACTAGCGGGCTATGAATATTGGCCCGAGGATTTGCTCCGGGTGGCCCAGCGTCGTATACGAGGCTTGTATCGAGACCTGCCCCAGGAGCTATCAGAGGGCCTCCGGGATTATTAGGTGTAGGAGCCTTCCGGGTTGTACCATTATTTAATGTAACGATGCCCACCGGAGGGGGAAGATGTCCCCTGGTTAGATGTTTTTAATAAAGCTAAGTTTGCTTGTGTACTTTGTGAATTCTCAAACGGTCCGGAACAGGGTGATCCCCGGGTAGAAGTTACCCCCCTTCCACAGCAGGCCAGAGGGTAACTCCGCGCGCTGTGGAGGTGACAAAGCCCTGGGGTAAGGACTCCTTGAGAAGTTTTCCAAAGGTTACGGTGAGAAATTTTCCCGGTCGCCATGAGAATGGGGAGCCGGGAACGATTTTTCTGGGAGACAGTGTCTGAGATTTCCTGGAATTTTTCTGGGATAAAATCCTCTGGTCGCCGTGAAAGCGGGGAGCCGGGAATGAGATCTACGAGAAAGAATATCCGAGAATTCCGTCTCGCTAAGGAGACAGTCAACTCCCGAAGAAGGATGTGCCCGATGACGGGTCTGAGTGTTTGAGGAGGCGACTAGTCTCTTAAATTGACTCGTTACCACGATCCTTGAGGACCGGGTTGCCGCTTACACTCTCAGTCCACGAGGGGTGATCGTAAGCCGCCCTACGGGAGTAGGACTCCCGTCGTAGGGACTTCTTGGGTCATGATAGCCCACGTCCTCATAGGGAGGGCATCCTTGCTAAGAGGGCATCCTCACTGGGAGGGCATCGCCGTGAGAGACGGTAAAGTAAAGACCTGCAGTGAGCTGAAGCTGAGGAAAAAACCAGTTGTATTGATGATGAGTTAAGTTACAATGCCTCCCCTCGCAAGATTGCGACAGGGGAGGGAATGGTGAGTACAATGTCTCCCTCCCCTCCGGCGTAACCGCTCCAGGGGAGGGGACAAGCTTGTAGGCTAGACATAGAACTTGCGTAGCAAGCGTACGTTCCATGTGTGCTTCAGCTCCTGCTCTTAAAGGTTGGAGAGCTTGTAAGCCCCCGAGCCCGGGACTGCTGAGATTCTGTAGGGGCCATCCCTCCCACTTGGGGGAGAGCTTGCCCGGGGCTTGGGGGTCTGTGACGCGCTTGAGGGCGAGGTCCCCGAGGCGGAAAGCCCTCTCGCGGATGCGTTGGGTGTATGCGCGTGCCATTTCGCGCTCGTAGATGGCGTGGCGGAGGGGCGCTCGATCGCGTTACTCTTCCACGAGGTCGACCTGCAGTCGCTGATTCGCTTCGCTGGCTTGCTACATTGCAGTCGTAGCTCCGTCTAGGAGCTCGACCCGTAGTGACCGGAGGCCAATCTCCGGGGGAAGAACCGCCTCGGCCCCGTATACAAGGGAGAAGGGGGTGCGTCCCGTCACCCAGCTCGGGGTCGTTTGCATGGAACAGAGAATGCTCGGGAGCTCCTCTACCTACGCACCTCGTTTGGTGGTACCTTGTTCGAGCCATCGTCGTAACCCCTGTAGGATCATGCCTTTGACCCTTTCGATGGCCCCATTGCTCTGGGGGTGAGCTACCGAGGCGAAGTGGATGGTGAGACCCAAGCCTTCGTAGAATTCCTCAAAATATACCGAGTCGAATTGGGTCCTGTTATCGACAGTGATTTCCCGGGGGACCCCGAAGCGACATATGATATTCTTCCAGAAAAACCGCTGTCCTATTCGGGACGTGATGCTGGCCAGAGGTTCGGCCTCTACCCACTTGGTAAAGTAGTCAACCGCGACCACCGCATACTTGTAGCCCCTGGGCGCTGGGGGGAAGGAACCAAGGAGGTCCATCCCCCAGCGCGCGAAGGGCCAAGTGATGGGGATAGTCTGCCGCGCTACAGGGGGAGGTTAGAATTCTTGGCCATCTTCTGGCATGCTTCGCACGCGGGGACAAGGTCTCTCACGTCGCTAATTACTATGGGTCAATAGAAACCCTCGCGAAGAGCCTTGGCCGCGATGGCGTGGGGGCCATATGAGACCCGCAGCTTCCCGAGTGAATGTCCTCGAGAAGCTGGAGCCCTTCCGGTCGTGGAAGGCAACGGAGCAAGGTGGAAGCCCCCTACTTGTAAAGCTTCCCCTCCAGCAGGAGGTATGCCTGAGTCTTGGCTCAGAGGCACTTGGCCTCGGTCTCGTCGGAAGGGTCTCCCTCCTCCTTGATGAAGGAGATGAGGGGATCCATCTAAGATGAAGTCCGGGTGATTTCGGTGACTTCCTGGACGCAGGGCTCATCACCCCCATCCGAGGTGTCCACCGAGGGCTTCGCGATGATCTCCAAGTTCGCCCGGTCGTTGTCCCTCTGTGGGATGTGCCGGGCCTCTAGGCCATCGAAGTGTTTCTCCATCTTGCACACTTCCTGGAAATATAGGCTCAAGTTTGCGTCATGGCACAAGTTGAACTTGTCCATTTGGCAAACTATGAGCTGGGAGTCTCCTTTCACTAGGAGGAGTCGACTCCCCAGGGAGCGCGCGAGGTGCAACCCAAGGAGCAAGGCCTCGTATTCGGTGACATCGTTCGTGGCAGGGAACTCGAGCCGCGCCGCGTACTCCAGTTCCCTCCCCTCGGGGCTCTGGAGGACTACTCCTGCGCCGGCCCCGACGAGACATAGGGAGCCATCGAACATGAGCGTCCAATGGTCGTTGCGTTGGGGCAGTGCGGGGAGGTTTTCATCCCCGGGCCCGGAGGCTGGAGTCCACTCCGCCACAAAGTCGGCGAGGACATGTGACTTGATGGCGGAGTGCCCCGCGAGGGAAAGAGAAAAGGGGGCAAGCTCGGCCCCCCACTTTCCTATCCGGCTGGTGGCTTCGTTGTTCCAGAGCACCTACTCCAACGGGAGGGACGATGGGACAGTGATCGGGTGCCCCAGGAAGTAATGACAAAGCTTTCGGGACGCCATTAGAAGGGCGTAGCAGATCTTCTCCATCTCCGTGTACGGAGTTTTGGCCCCTGGGAGGGCCTCACTCACGTAGTACACGGGACGCTGCTGCACGTCTTTCTCCTTTACCAACACCGCACTCACGGCAACCGGGGTCGCATCGAGGTAAAGGAGCAGAGGCTCTTCCGGGTATGGGCTCACGAGCATTGGGGGGCTCGTGAGATACTTCTTGAACTCGTCGAAGGCCTCCTGGGCCTCGGGGGTCCACCGGAACCCTTCGAGCCCCCGGAGGATTTTGAAGAATTAGAGACCGCGTTCCCCTGACCGCCAGACGAAGCGACTCAGCGCGGTCAAGCGGCCGGTGAGTCGTTGAACGCCTTTCATCGAGCGCGGCGGGGGCATGTCCAGGGGCGCCCGGATCTTTTCGGGGTTGGCCTCTATGCCTCGCTGGGACACAAGGAAGGCCAGGAGCTTCCCCCGCGTACACTGAAGGCGCATTTCTCTAGGTTGAGCTTCAACCCGTATGCGCGGAGGATTCTGAAGGTCTCCGCTTGGTCATCGACGTGGGTAGTGGCGCGGGGACTTTTGACGACCGCGTCGTCTACGTAGACTTCGACGTTGTGATCGATCTGGTCCTTGAGGACCAGTGTCATGAGTCGCTGGACGGTCACTTCAACATTTTTTAGCCCGAAGGGCATGTGGACGTAGCAGAAGGTCCCCGAGGGGAGTTATGAAACTCGTCTTTTCCTCACCCCCTTCTGCCATCCGGACTTGGTGATAGCCCATATACGCGTCTAGGAAGCTCATCAGCTCATACCCCGTGGTCGAGTCGACCAACTGGTCAATTCGTGGGAGTGGGAAGTTGTCTTTGGGGCAAGCGCGGTTGAGGTCGGTGAAGTCCACGCACATTCGCCACTTACAGTTCGACTTCTTCACGAGGATGAGGTTCGCGAGCCATTCGGGGTGCAAGACCTCCCGAATGAACCCCGCCTCTCAGAGCTTGGCGATCTCGATCTTGATCGCCTCTTGGCATTCAAGGGAGAGTTTTGTCAGCTTCTGCTTGACCGGGGGGGTGGCCAGGGGTCACCGCGAGCTTGTGCTCAATGACATCCCGGGCGATGCCTCGCATGTCGGAAGGCTTCCAGGAAAAAACGTCGGAGTTCTTGTGCAGGAAAGCCGCAAGTTGCTCCGCGTTCTCCTCGTGGAGATCTGCCCCGATCATGACGGTCCAGTCCCCGTCGTCTGGGGACAGCGGGACCTTCCGGAGGTCCCCTTCCGGACGTGGCTTGGGGAGGGACCTCCCGGGAGGTATTGCGGCGGCGTCTGACCCCGGGGAAAAGGTCTCCCCCCGCGGGTCTTCATCATATTGACACTCCCGATCATTGCGGCGGTGCACTCGTATAAAGCGCGGGCCACGTCTTGGTCTCCCTGGGCGGTGATCACGCCGTGAGGCCAGGGGATCTTCACATAGAGGAAGCCCTGGTGGATTGCGGCCACCAAGTGGTTGATCGTGGTCCTCCCCATGATTGCATTGTACGAAGAGGGGAGGTCTACCGCATCGAACCGGACCATCTCTATCCGGTAGATGTCCGGGGTACCGAAGGTCATGGGGAGATCTACCTTCCCCACGGGGTGGATCGTCTTCCCTGGGACGAATCCCTGCAAGGGCCCTGCTGCGGGCTACAGTAGCTTCTCGTCCACCTACATCTCCCTAAACGCCTTTAGGTAGAGGACGTCAGCGGAGCTCCCGCCATCCACGTGGATGCAGGTCAGGTGGCAGTTGTAGACGGTAGCGGAGACGATGAGCGCGTCATCATGGGGGAAGCGAACCCCATGCGCGTCCTCTACCGGTAAAAGTGAGGGGGACATCTGACCACTTGGGTGGCCGGGACGTATGCAACAGCCCCACCACCTTTACTTCGCGCGCGTATTCCTTGCGCTGACACTTAGAGTCCCGCCCAGAGGCGGATCCTCCCATGATGACATTGACACGCCTTTGGGAGGTTTGGAAGGGGAGAGTCTCTGACGGCTCCCCCTCCCACGCTTGTCCCTGTTGTCCCCCCGCGGGGGCAGGAAGGGCTGGTAAGGCCGGCTGAAGAGGCAAGGAGGCAGGAGTCCCTCCCCCTTCCCATGATGGTCGAGGAATGCGGCGAAGTGCTGTAGTAGTTGGTGGCATTCCCAGGTGGCATGGGTATTAGACCTGTGGAAGGTACACCACAGGCCTTCCCTTCCTCCTACCGTGGGGCTTTGGCGACCGCGGGATGATTGCTCTCCCCCACGACCTTTCGGCTTGGGGAAGGGGCGGTTGCCCTTGGAGGCATCACGTGAGCCGCCCAAAGGTGTCTCGAGGCCGTGGCTCACTATGATTGCCCCCCTTGGGGCGTCTAAGGGGGTCCCTGGACCCCCGGTAGACAGGGGCGGGGCCCCTTGGTTCTTTTTCCAGAAGTCATCCTCCTACGCCCGAGCATACTTCTCGAGCATGGTGAAGAGCTCGTCGGGGGAGGAGGGGCAGCTTCGGGAGAGTCTCCGATGGAGCTCCCCGGGGAGGATCCCGCTCTTACACGCCTCAATGACTGTGGAGTCACGGACGTGAGCTACTTTGCTCTTGACCTGAGCAAAGCACCTGAAGAAGCTCCGGATGGTCTCCCCTGTCCTCTACCGGACAGTGTACAACTGCAAGGAATCTAGGGGGCGCACATAGTTCCCCTAGAAGTTCGCACAGAACTCTCATTTGAGCTGCGCGAAGGACTTGATGGAGCCGGCCTTCAGGTTGTAGAACCACGAGTGGGCGATCCTGGTTAGGTAGAGGGGGAAGATGTTGCGTTGAACTGTCTCATCCCCCCAGCCTCCGAAATGGCTTTGGAATACACCTGCGCAAATTCATAAGGGTCGGCCTCACCATTGTAGTGTTCGATATGCGGCGGACGGTAAGTCCGTGGCCATCGAATGCACCAGAGTCGGGAAGGGGCCCAAGTGGTCCGCTGACATGGTGGTAGTGCCGCTTTTTCTCCGGGTTGGTGGAGCTGACCTCGAGGACGTCCGGGCACCCCCAGGAGCGGTTGGTTCTTGGGCAGGTCTCTTCCCCCGACCAGAGCGGGAGCAGGGCTCCCCGCGTCCACGACCCAGGGGAGGCTCCTCCCCAGACTTGGTGGTACGCATTAGCTCGACCTCCTCCCGGGTGAATTGGACTTCATCCACCGGGGGAGCCCTCGGGGGTGGCCCCGGGGGTGCAGGGAGCTCATGTGCGTCGACTGCGAGTGTGGGAGGTGCGACCGGGGCGTGGATAGAGTCCATTACCGGGCGGTCCCCGGGAGTACCGTCCGGAACCGGAGAGTAAGGGCCCAGCCGGGAAAGGTTCAGTGATGACGCGGGACCGCCTCCGGAACGACGGGCATAACCGGCGGGGAGAGGCCGGCGTCCGGTCCCGGGAATGTCTCTGGCGTGGAGTGAACCGTTGGCATGGGGAAGACCCCGGGGATGGGGTAAGTCCCCGCCCCCGGGAACGCCCCTGAGGTCGGGAAGGCTCCGAATGACGGGCCCGCTGGAGCGTAACCCCCACTGGGACCACAATCCCCGGGAGCGACCTGACCTCCAAGGAGCAAAGGGGCCACCGGATGTCCCATAAACGGGGGCATTGCCCCCATGAACGGGAACTGTGGGAAGATGGGGGCCGGCGGCCGCGCCAGAACACGGACGAGCTCGTCCATTGAGCACTAGGCGCGGAGCTGGCCCTCCACCAGAGCATCGAGCAGTGCATCCCGGGAAGCCGGCGGAGCCACCGAGGGAAAGCCAGTACCCCCAGGAGCGTCCGAGGTCGGCGGGTTGAACCCGGAGCCCTGTCGACCGGAAATTACCGGGAGAGTTAGAGGTGGTACCTGGGTTTGGCTGTATCCAGGCGGTAGCGCCGGGACGACCACTGTAACACCCTGAGTTTAGGGGTAAAAGCTTCCTTTTTCATGAACATCATGCATGCATATATCCCTGTAGTAGTAGCAAGATCAGTTCAATCCTAATCTATCCTAAGCCCCCAAAAATCTGAAAATCTTCCCTGTGAATCCAAATCAAGATCAGATTGCTCAGATAAGATCTATCAGTTACTCTAAACATAAAAGACTTCAGAAGCCAGATTCAATTCCATCTCTAACTTTCAGATCTTGCAATCATTTTCTGTTATCGAAAACATGAATTTAATTATATCCTAATTACCCTAAATACTCTGAACTCAGATACAGCCAAATCTTGACCTAATCCAGACCAGATTATTCTTGGATTATGATCATGGGTATGCCAATACCTTAATCCAGAAAGTTAGCATCCAGATTTCATCATCTAAGCCTTTTTCACAGATCAATCCAAATTATATCGCGAATCAGTCCTTTTTTGATATCTGGAAACCCAAAAAGGCTAAAATCCTCAAATCAACTCCAAATTCAAATCTATTTTAGGCAACACCTCCCAAATGCTAATTAATACAGAATCTTCTTTTATCAGAACATCCAAATCTCTCTCCAATTACCTTGAATTCAAAATTGACCAAAACTCTGATTTAATTTACCCTAAATACCCTATTTTCGGTTTATATCGAAAATCATCAAATCATGCCAGATTTTACCAAATTTCTTTCTGGATGAGTATAAGGTATAAGTTTATACTCATCTATGAAATCAGATTGCAAATTATCTATCTCTAAGTCATAAATTACAAATCAGTCCAAGTTGTAAACAAAGATTCTTGCAATTAGGTCCCTGGCTCGACCACACTTGCAGTTCACGACCAAGGCTCAACATCTTCGACCGGAGCCACTGTTCACGACCGGAGCAGCAGCAGTTCTCGACAAGATCTCGCATCCCCTTTGATCTCGACCACAACCTGCAGTGCATTGCTTCAAATCAACGCCGTTGTGACCGCGACCAGTGAGCCGTGTCACCGCGCCTGTTGCCACAGATCAGCGCCGCTCTAGCCGTGCTTTTTCGCAACCGTGTTTGCATGCACACACGTGTTTGCACCTTAGCTACTGTCCTGGCAGTCCTTGTCCAACTCACCAGTAGCTTGCACAGCTTCGCTTGCTCGCCATTGCTTCAATCTGAAGACTTCACGGGCTCAAGCTTCTTAGCCTCCAAACAGTGAGCCTTGTTTCACTTCGCCTTGCCTTTAAATAGTAGTCCAGAGCAGCTTCTTGGTCATCAGCACTACTCCCCAAAACCCCTCAGCCTTAAACCGCATTTCTTCACTGTTGTCTTCTTCTCCGGCGAGCCGCCAAGGAGGTCGACGACGCCAGCTCGCCTCGCTTCACCAAACTCCAAATTGACACCACAGTGAGTATCTCTCATCCTCCACATCGTTCTGTAGCATTTAATTGAACTCCTATGGCCCACATCGCTGGTAATCACCGAAAATGCTAAAACCCCTGTTCCAGCTCTACAACTCGATTCAATTCAAATTAGCCTTCGATCCAGTAGAGTAAAATAATCAGTGAGCTTTATTTAGCAAGCCAGTGAATCCATATCTCGAAATTAAGCAAGAACGGAAGCTATTCCCAAGCTCGAACTTGACCAGTCGCCGGCGCTCGTCGCCAGACTTCTCCGGTGATGCTCCGGCCAAATTGATCATGCCAATAGCTTCCATATGCATCCCTCTTACTCCTTGAGCTTGGAATTAAGTTCAAATCCTGTGTAGAAAAAACGCCCAAATCCAGTGTCTACGTCTCTGGCGCTGGCCACCGGAATTCTATTCTCGGCCGAGCCAGCTCCAACCACCTTGTCCCTTAGATGCATCTTGATCTCCTGAACAATTTTGTCTACTAGCTCGACGTCTAATTCGGTCTAAATCCAAAGTTATGACTATGCCCTAATTTCTGTCCAGTGCCATGACTTGAAACTCCAGCCACCGTGTTCTTCGCCGATTTTCACCACTTTCTGGCCATCTTCAACCTTGGAACATGTGAATAATTTGTTCCTGTTATCAAGGCCTATCTCTCAGACAAAGTGGTGCATCAATTGGAGCTCTAGATCAAAAGATATGGCAAACCCTAGTTTCTAGCCATGTAAGCTTAATGCCAATCTATGCTAGCTAGCGGCATTAGCCCTTTTCACTTCCTTCCAGATGTTCATTTTGAAAATGACTTTGTCCCTTAGACTCCTGAGGTTGTGATCTACAATTTCTTCTTCTGTCACAACTTGAATTGAGCCCTCTATCAACCATTAACCCTATGTCGACGCCTTGAACCGAATGTCAACCTAAAGACGTTCGTCGTTTTTGAGCAAACCAGCCGTGGACTTAATGTCATTTCCATACCCTGGAACCCTAAAAGTCCCTAGCACCCATCTTCAGCCCTAATTCTATGAGTTAGACCTAATCAGCTTATGAACCCAATTATTCCAGAATCATCGAGACATTTCATCTTTGCATTATTGCATGTAGTATAATAATGTATTGAAAAGATTGTGATTCTTGGTTGCTTGTTTGATCTTTGCTCAGAGTCGAAGCCAGAGTTCGAGGACTTCACTACTGATCCGACATCAACTGCTGTTTCTTACGACGCGGAAGGCAAGTCATAGTCTTGATCATCTTGAACCTATATTTTCTGAGTTGCTACGATATGACCTTGAATATAAATAATATTGCATGTGAAAGAATGGTTGAATAATGAATTGGCAGTACCAGGCTGGATGCCTATGAAATGTGAAATGATCAATTAGTGACCGATGAACAATTATATATGTATTTATATATATTCATGAAATAAAACCCCTAGCTGTGACCAGGGTTTTGCTATGGAATGGTGGAACTAGCACTGGATGTGCTTGGCTGCACTGGATGGGCAAGCACTGTAGGTGCATGGTTTGTGGTATGATCTGGTCACTAGCATATAAGGACTAGAACCTTGTGTGTTGCGTCTAGTGGCATGACCAACGTGCTAACCGCAAGCCTGGTATGGGACAGGCCTGAACAAGTATTTGTGTGGATCGCACATGAAACCCCTGCATGGGATGGAAAACAATACACTAATTTCATGGAGTGCGGCTCCTCCACGTATCACTGAATGTGATCATGCACGCTGACCCAGTAATGGGAAGAGGCTTGGGGGTGGGGGTATAGCCCGCCACAACTGTGGTTCGCGAGAGATCCACAGGGTTAGGGGTGAATTGTGTGTGAAACATGAGAAAAGTTCTTGTTATCTCCACCTTGCCACTCACACATGGTTGTGAGGAAGGGTCTAATCATATTGATAGGATGGGCATGAAACTGGAATATCTTGCGGGTAAATTGGTACCTCTCTGCAGAGTTAAAAAAGTATTCGAATACTCCGAGCTCCCAGGTTTATAGGAGTCTACTGCTGCGGTGGATTAAATCCACGGGGTGTGGCACAAGTATGTTTTCTAAATAAAATTTGATAAGTCAAGATTACCCAAATGACATGTGTTGTCCTGATAAGGGGTGCTGCCGTGGGCTGTCGTGTGTCGATGTGTCACGGTAGAGCTATAATTTAGTGAACATGAATAGTGATGCTATGTTATGAAAAGTGCTGCCATGAGATGAGATATGAAAGAAAAGATTATTTTACAAACATCCATAATTCTTGACTAGTCTAGGTTCATAACAACACTACTATATGTATCTACTCTTACCTATGACTTGCTGAGTACGCAAGTACTCATCCTTGCCAACTTCAACCCAGTAGATGGAGCGTATCATGATGAAGAAGAAGGCATGGAGAACTTCTTGGAACAAGATGAAAGAGAGCCAATTCTGCCAGATCCCTGATGTGTTGTTCTGCCGTCAACTTCTTACTATGGAAGGGACACCCATCATCCGCTGTGTAGAAGTTTTTATTTTGGTTTAACTAAACCTTGAATGCCGCGAAAGTATTTTAATCTCTTTATGTAATATTAAGGCCAGCAGGCCACACTGCTTAAATATTTTGTAAGTTTTTCTGCTGCAATGTGAATATACTCCTGTGCTTGACTTATCCTGGGAAGTCAAAGTTATGCATATATAGGACTAGCTGCAGCAAGCTAGGTCTCCACGGGAGTAGTCCTCACATGACCCGGGACCGGGGACCCTTGTCCACGGGCAAAAGGCGGCACCCGGGACGAGCCACCGGGGGGGGGCCTTGTCCCCGGGCAAATGGGGGCGCCCGGGACGAGCCACTGGGGGGGCCTTGTCCTTGGGCCTCTTACCTGGACTTGATCCCGCGGAGATTTCCCCCAACACAATCAACATGGTCTTCAAAATGTATTTAAAAGATTTTTAGAGGCTTTCGACTATATTGTTTTTAATCAAATCAGTTTCGAGTGCTAATCAAAATCTATTTGAATTGTGCCAAAACTTGTTTTACAAAAGTCCTAGATATTATTGTAACACCCCAGTTTTTTACTATCTTTTCTGCTTACGAGTCAGCATATATTCTTTGGAATCCCTGTTGTCTCAACCCTATCTTGATGTTAGGTGTGCCACTACCTTAACCTAAAAAAAAAGTTGGCTGCTAAACTTCATCCCAGATCATTTTCACAATTCAGTCCAAAAGTGTTTCAATTTAGTCCTTTTAAGAAGTTTCAGAAAACCCAAAAAGGCTAAAAGTCCCAGACCATCTCCAAATCCAGATCTGATCAAGTGATTACCTTTCTTCCATTTTTCTGAACATTTTTCCCTTCTGGAAGAATTCCAGAATCTCAACCGAAACCCTAGTTTCAGCTTCGACAAAAGTTCAAACCCTAATTACCCTGTTTACCCTAAATACCCTGTTTTCGATTTTTGTCAAAACCACCAAATCTTATCGGATTTTACCATTTTTCTTGCTAGATGAGTCCAAGACATTTAGTCGCACTCATCTGCAAAACCAGAACTCAGATCAGCCCTTTGGATCTCCATATTTGCAAATAGGCCCAAGTACCCGAGTTAAAATCCTTACAGATCAGTCCAAATCGTCGCAATTCAGTCCAAAGTTCGCAACCAGGTCCCTGTGAAGTTTTCAACCAGCGCCCGCCTTTTGCCGCGCCGTTGAACTCGCCGCCGGTGAAGTCCCTCGCGCTGCCACCTTCACGGCCACGTAGCCACCAACCTTGCACAGCTGTACCGCCACCGTGGAACGCTTCAACTGCACCGTGCCATGTTCTTCCCCGCGCGCGCATACCTGCTGCTGCTGCCAGAAGCCTCACGCCACATGGCCGCCATCCCGGAGATCGTCGCCACACCCCTGACGGAATCCTGATTTCCCGCGATTCATCGCCTCTGGCAGAGCCCCGCCGTGTCCCGAAATACCTCGATGACCGCCCCAGCGCCAGAAGAAAATCCCTCCGGCGATTGCTGCTGCTCCCGAGAGCTTCACCCGCGGCTATATAAGCCCCCCCTTTCCAAGCGTTTCTTCACACACCACCTGCATTTGTGAGCCCAAGCCTCCACCACCAGAGCGCAACCGAGTTCTCCAGCGCCGCCACGAAGATCTTCTTCTCCGGCGAGCAATTTCTGGAGCCCACGACGCCAGCCCTGCCCGAAGCTTTCCCCCCGAAACCAACGCCACCAGTAAGCTCCTTTCTTCCCCCTGTGTGATTCATAGCCATTGATTGGTCCCCGGCGCACCTCAACGCCGGCAATCACCAGAAAACCGAAATCCCCTGTTCCCGTAATGCCGAATGATTTAGTCCGAATTAATCCTCGTGCCAGTGATAAGAATTGACCAGTGCACCCAATTGAGCAAGCCTGCAAACTTAGATTTCAAAATTGCGCAACGAACATAGCCTTTCCGAAGTTTGCGCGCCACCAGTGAACTGGTCCTTGTCGCCAGGCTTCTCCGGCCACTCTCCGGCCGAATTAACCCTGCAAATAGCCCCCTCACCTCACCCTCTCACTCCCTGAGCAGTTAATCGACCTCAAACCTTTTAAGTCAGAAACGCCCAATTCAGGAGTCGTCTTCTCCAGCACCGGTCGCCAGAATTTTTCCCCGGCCGATCTAGCCCCGTACACCTTGTCCCTTAGATAGATCTCAACCCCCTAAGCAATTTACTCTACTGGCCCGAACCCTGAATCGACCTGGATCAAAAGTTATGGGCATGCCAAGGTTGCTGTCCAGTGGTTCAGTTCATGTCCAGGCCATCGTGTTTGCTCACCGGATTTGGCCACCCTCCGGCCACTTTCAGCCTTTGAGCCTGTTGAGAATTTTGTAGCTGTTATCAATGCCTAAACCTCAGACAAAGTTGTGCATCAATTGGAGTCCTGAGTCAAAAGTTATGCAATGCCCTAGTTTCTGGCCATGTCTAGCACTATGTCAGTGCATGACCACCAGTGGCATTGGATGATTTAGACTTGTTTCATTTGAGCAATTGAAATGCCACTTTGTCCAGTAAGTCCCTTGAGCCATGATCTACAACATTCCCTACTACCACATCTCCAGAAAATAGACCTAGAACCAATTTAGGGCAATGTCAAGCCATGAGCCGAATGTCAGCCCTTCGACATTCAAGTCCTTTTGAGCCCATCTCTTCGACCTATGTCAAGTGACCTTGTCCAAACCCTTACTCCTGCATGCATGATGTATTTACGTATTATTTTCTAGTACTTGTGTGCTTATATAGTGTGTATATGTTGTTTGTACCCGTCGTGGAACCAGACGGTGAAGGAGTAGAGGAGATCCCCGAAGATTCATTTGAGCAGCTAGACCCGTCACTGCAAGGCAAGTCTCAAACCCTTGATCATGTCTAGCCTATTATTTTGAAATGAAGTATGTTATCTGTTTCCAAGTATATGCATGCCTTAGATTCAAATAAGAACTATGTTTCAATAAAATGATTAGATATGACCCAAATGATTGTAAAGCCCCTTTTGACATTGAATACCCCTGCACCCTTGTTACCCTAGAATATCATGCTTAGGCTATGCACAAGATAACATGATAAATGTTGAATGGTCACATATGAGAAGAGCGTGTTCAAAAACCCTCTTGTGAAAGAAAATATGATTGGAATCGATAGTGAGGATGGTTTGATAGGATGGTGCTGTGTGCGCACTGGGAATGTGAAAGACTCCTCACTAGAGATTCATAAGGACTAGAACCTTGTGCTGTGCTTCTATGCGGCATGAAAAACGCACCAACCACTTGCCTGTTTATGGGACGGGCGCAACTTAGTAGCTTTCTTTAGTATTAGCTTTTCCCTGCAATGGTTGTCGATCCAGTGTCTTGCGAGAACTAGTGGGCCGCAGAAGGCCATGAGTGATGTGAGTTCAGAAAAATCATGAGAGGAAAAGGTGGAAAGAAGGAAGACGCCCTATGCCAGATTAAGTCGTGCGCGACTGTAATCAAGAGAGGCTATGTGTCTTGCGAGAACATAGACCCAGGCTAGGAAGTAAGGTAGTGGGGAGGACCCACAACGGTACTTGAGACTTAACTGTCTATTTACCGGGCAGGGAAATAGTTAATGCTAGGACTGTAAATTGTTGTGTCATCTCGGCCTTGTCACATGCGTAAGAGTCGCATGGAGAGGTATCGACTTGAAAGCTGAATGATCGGTGGATTAAGGTGGTACACCTTTGCAAAGTTTAAAAAGTATCGGATACTCTGAGCTCCCAGGTTATGGAGTCTGCGCGCTGTGGATTCTATTCACGTCGATGCAGCACAAGTAGATTTTGGAAAGTTTTCACAAAATCAGGATAAAGTGGTGACTCATGAAAGAGCGCCACGCACAACATTTTCTAAGAATTTAGCCTAGGATTTTAAAAGCACTGCTTGTGAAAATAAAAGTCTTTTCTCCAAAGACTAAGTGTGAAAATCTATCCTATATACATATACAAAGCCAAAGAGCCATTCTGTGAGAGATTTCCCCCTCATCTATATATACACTTGCATTCTTATTTGGGACTTGTTGAGCACCATGTGGACAATGTGCTCACCCTTGCTTTTACAAACGAATTTAGAAGAAGGATTCGTCGACCCCGAATCTTATGGTCTTGAACCCAATGTGGAACAAGAAGAAAAAACTGAAGACCCATCTGGTTAAAGGGTTATGCACCAAGGTGGAGTTCGATGTGGAGAAGGCCCGTGCAACACCGCTGCTGCTGAAAAAGAACACCGAAGAAGTCCTTTTGTTTATCATTGCTGTTTTATTTTGTGCCGACCCTCGTGTCGAAAACTCCTTAATTTGTATCAACATTTAAATGCGTCATTTTGGCGCTAAGTTATTGCAATGTTGGTCCTTGTGATCAGCACTTGCTTTTAATTACTCGCATTTTTATATAATGCATCTTGTTATTGTGAGCTGCAATGTGCCTTTTCTGAGTGCAATCCACCTGGGCGATTGCCAATGGAATCCTCAAATGAGGGTCCCACAATTATTACCCCGAAGAAGTTCAAAATTGAAAAATTTCTCAAAAGAGTTTCAATTCGAATATATTTTGGGTGTTTGAATCTCACCGAAAAACTTGCTTTGACTCGAAATATCTTACACATGAAAAACATGAGCTTCGGCTGTTTCTATGGTCTTTACTCGTGACCTTCGGCTCAAAATGATATGAATAACTGATTCAAGCTCTTTCATCTCCAAAATCTCATGAAAATCAAATTTGAACTCAATTTGCAAAAGGTTGTCGAACTTCAACCTTCTTGCTTAACATAAAGATCATTTGACCATAACCCTTGATTGTAAATCCTATTTGGAAAAATATATTTCATGCAATGAAAATCATTTCTGTAAAATTTCATTTCAAATGTATTTGATTTAAGCAATAGTTGATTCTTTTCACAAATCTAATATGAAATCTGCAAAATTCAAACTTCTCATGGTTTTGCAAATTTCAGACTTTTCAAATGTATTATCGGTTGAAAATAAGAAACCAATATAAGATACTGTATTTCCTATCGGTTTGACAATTAAAACCGATAGTATTCAAGTTTGTATTCAGGTACAAGGTTGACTATGTAACGAAATATTCTTACTAATGTTCATCAAGTTTGTAATTCTCATATCTATAAAGTCTATAACTCCAATGTTTCTTTGTAATGTTTTTATCATAAGCCAGAATTTACCAATCATGATAATTTTGTTATTTGATATGACCAGTTGGACCATCCCAAATAAATATAATGCAAAAAAATATCAATTTAAGAAACTGATTTCATTTCAATTACTCTTTCCTAAAGACTGCCTGGTTCTAATTCGAGTTTAATATTTTCATTGAAAGAAAAAGGAGTACAGTGGGTTAAAGTTCATACAACAAAAACTCCCAGCATGCTACAGAGTACCTAAGAAAAAAAAGAAAGTGCCTCTTCTTTTTACACAAAATTGGATAATAGATAAGATTAGTAGTGCAAACTATGCTAGTCTCTTTGCAAGAACATAAAGAATCATGGCTTTGTAATGAAAATTTAAATGAACCAAAATTTCAAATGAAAATTAGAAAATGGGAAATAATTAACAGAAAATTCAGATTAGGGTCTTTTACTATTAGTTCGAAATAAGAAACCGATAGTGGACGACTATGTAACGAAATATTATTAGTGATTTTCATCAAGTCTGTACTTCTCATATCTATCAAGTTTGTAATTCATGCACTTTTCATCTAGTTTTATATTTGTTATACATTGAACTACATATGAACTATTCAATATAAATTTAAGAAATTGACGCGAGCGGCAAGATCAATGATACTGCGGTTTGGTCAAGAACACCTATAGTCGTTCGTGGAGTGGCCTACGATGGCGCGATGCAGTGGCCGGAGGCGGTGGAGAACCCAAATGCGAGCGGCAATGGTGGTGCAGGAGCAAAAAAGGGAACGTCGGGGAGGCTAGGGTTTTCCGCGTGCGAGTACACACTTATTTGGAAATGTGATCGGTTGGACTGGAGGGAAAATCGTGCGGGTTTAACCTAATATAGGAATCTTTACTATCAGTTAATAATCATAAACCGATATTTCGGGGGAAATCTCCGCGGGACTAAGTCCAGGTAAGTTGCGTCACGATTGCCCGGGGACGTGGCCCCCGGGACCTCCCCGGGCGACGCCTTTTGGCCCCCGGGACCTGGCCTCCGGCGCCGTCCCGGGCGCCGCCATTTGTCCGGGGGCGTGGCCTCGTCCCCTTCCCGGGCGCCGCCATTGTGGCCCCCGGCGCCGTCCCGGGCGCCGCCATTGTCGCCCCCGGGACCTGGCCCCCGGTGCCGTCCCGGGCGCCGCCATTGGCCCGGGGACGTGGCCTCCGGCCCCTCCCCCGGCGCCACCATTTGGCCCCCGGGACCTGGCCTCCGGCGTCGTCCCGGGCCTCATCGCCCTCCTAAAGGTAAAGTTTCGAATTGTTTGTCACGTGCAGGTCACGAGATGAGCGCCTCGGGAACCAGCGACCACCTGTCAAGCATCCAAGGCGTTTGACCGGCAGAAGGACGGTCCTACCCTTCAATCCGACGGTGGCTTCCGGGGTAGTTTAGGGTTTTTCCTTCTTTTTTGGGGCTATAAATAGCCCTTGTACCCCTTTGTTGTGAGGGATCGGAACACTTTTATTGGATTAGCTAAACTCACAGACGTGCTCCGGAAGCCTCTCGCCCCGGAGAGAGCCTCCCCAGCTGACTCCGGTCGGGAGCGCGTCGACAGGACTAGGGCCCCCACCGGGACCCGAACCTGTATAAATCCGTGTGTCATTTCTTGTGCTTGTCCGGCGGGGGAGGACAGGTCATCCGGTCAACCCGCGCCGCGTAATCTTCGCTAGGATCATTCTCAAAACCTGTCGGGGTATTCGTAATACCACGACAGTTGGCGCCGTCCGTGGGGATTTCGTGACAAGACGCCATGGCTCCCCCAAGAACAAGGGCTCGCACCCTTCCCGGTGACCGGGGTCTCGGAGACCCGGCGCCGCCTGCCCCGGACGATGCTATCCCGGCGGTCCCTTCCGGAGGCGACCTGGCCCAGGTACTGCCTCCCTCTTTTCCTCTCAACTTAGGTGCTTCCACCTCCAGGTCGTTCCCGGTGACCGCGGGGACCTCGGCTGGGACCAGTCTCCCCCCGACGGCTCCCCCGGCTCCCCGGGACGCCCTGCTCGAAGCTCTCGTGGAAGGCCAGCTCCGCGCTCAGCGCTCTATGGACGAACTCCTTAGCGTGTTGGCGCGGCCTCCGGCCCCCACATTTGCTTCACACCCGTATCCGAGGAACATGCCCCCGTTTATGGGTTACCCGGCGGCCCCTCCGGCCTCCGGGGGTTTGTCCGCCCCGTATGATCCTGCTGGGGGGTTCCCTCCCCCTGCGGGATATACGTCCGGACCCCTCCCGGTGCCCGGGCCCGTCCCGGTGCCGGGGGGTTACTTCATTCCGGGGCCCTTCGTGGCACCAGGGGGGTACCCCGTCCCTGGCCTATTCCCGGGGCCGAGAGCCCACTTCATGTCGGGGGTTTACCCAATGCCGGGAGCCAGTCCCGCGCCCCGCGTCGTGTTTACCGCACCGGGGGCTGTTGATAGAGCAGCTCCCGTGCCACAGCGGGCTTCCCCTCGCATGGGCTCCCCGGTTCCGGACGTAGCCGCGGGGGCTCCCCCCTCGCCGGTTTCGGATGTTACAGGGGCTTCCCCCTTCCCGGTTCCGGTCTTGGCTACTGGGGCCCCCTCCTCTTCGATTCCAAGCGTCGCCGTGGGCGCCCCTCCTCGGTACCGGATAATACAGGGGCTTCCCCCTTTCTGGTCCCGGGGGTCGTCGCAGGGGGCTCCCCCCAACCGGCTCCAGAATCCTCCGGGCCGGCAGCTACAGCACATGAGCTCCCTCCCTCGGCGGGACAGGTCCGTTTCGCCCCGGGGGAGGTCGAGCGAATGCGTTCACCAGAGCGCGGGGAAGAACTTCCCCCCGGCCGCGGGCGTGGGGAGCCTCGCTCTCGCACCGGCCGGGGGAAGAGACCCGCTGAAGAGCCAACCTCTCCGGCGGAGAGCCCGGACGTCCGGGAACTCAGTCCCGGTCCGGAGGAGAAGCGTCGCCACCGCCATTCTGGCGGACCTCTCGGACCGCTTCCAAACTCAGACAACGAAGGTCCCGTGAAAGAAGACAGCGACCGGGGCTCTCCCCGGGAAGTGCAGGGGGCTAACCAGCCCCTGTGCTGAAGGCTTCGCAGCATCCGGTGGCTGTGGCCCTACCGCCCTCCGCACATCGAACACTATAACGGTGAGGCAGACCCTTACGAATTTGTGCAGGTCTACTCCACTGCCATCTCCGCGGCCGGGGGGGACGAGACGGTACAGTGCAACGTCTTCCCCCTCTACCTCTCCGGCATTGCCCGCTCCTGGTTCTACAACCTGAAAGCGGGCTCCATCAAGTCTTTCTCGCAGCTCAAGCGGGAGTTCTGCGCCAACTTCCAGGGGAACTACGTGCGTCCCCTGGACTCCTCGCAACTGTACACTGTCCGGCAGAGGACTGGGGAAACCATCAGAAGTTTCTTCAAGCGCTTTGCTCAGGTGAAGAGCAAAGTGGCCCATGTCCCCGACTCTACGGTCATCGAAGCCTGCAAAAGCGGCATCCTCCCAGGGGAGCTCCACCGAAGGCTCTCCCAGAGCTGCCCCTCTTCTGCCGACGAGCTCTTCAACGTACTCAAAAAGTACGCTCGGGCGGAGGAAGACGACATCTAGAAGAAGACCCAGGGGGCTCCCGCCCCCGTCGACCGGGGGGCCAGGGATCCCCCCAAACGCCCCAGACAGGGGGGCCGTAGCGAGCCACGGCCTCGGGACACCTTTGTCCTCGAGGGCGGAGGCGGCCCGCGTGACCCCCCGAGGGGCAACCGCCCCTTCCCCAAACCGAAGGGCCATGGGGGAGGACAGTCTTCGCGCGGCCGGGAAGGCCCCGCGGGGAGAAGGCGGAAAGGACCGTGGTGCAGCTTCCACAGGTCCAGTACCCACGCTACCCGAGATTGTAGCCAGCTGCTACAGCACTTCGCGGACTTCCTCGACCAGCGCGGGCAGGGGGGGGACTCTGCCATCCTTGCCCCCTCGGCCAGCTGTTCCGGCCCTTCCCGCTCCCGCGGGGGGTCAGCAGACGCAGGAGGGGGAGCCTTCAGAAGCTCTCCCCTTTCAAACTTCGTAGCGGCACATCAACGTCATCGTGGGAGGATCCGCCTCCGGGCGGGACTCTAAGCGCCAGCGTAAGGAGTACGCGCGCGAGGTCAAGGTTGTGGGGGTGCTACACGCGTCCCCGCCACCTAAGTGGTCGGACGTCCCCCTCACCTTCACGGCAGAAGACGCGCGGGGGGTCCGTTTCCCCCACGACGACGCGCTTATTGTCTCCACGACCATCTACAACTGCCATCTGGCCCGTATCCTGGTGGACGGCAGGAGCTCCGCCGATGTCCTATTCCTGAAGGCCTTCAATGAAATGCAGGTGGATGAGAAGCTCCTGCAGCCCGCTGCCGGGCCCCTGCAAGGTTTTGTCCCGGGGAAGGCGATCCACCCCGTGGGCAAGGTAGATCTTCCAATGACCTTCGGCACCCGGGAGAACTACCGGACCGAGCTGGTCCGCTTCGACGTAGTGGACCTCCCCTCCTCCTACAACGCGATTATGGGGAGGACGAAAATCAACCGGCTGGAGGCTGCCACCCATCAAAACTATCTCTGCATGAAGATCCCTGGGCCGCATGGTGAGATCAACGTCCGGGGAAACCAAGACATCGCCCGTGCTCTGTACGAACGCGCTGCGGCCACAATCGGAAGTGTTAACCTCATAAAGACGCCTGGGGGGGAGGCTTCTCCCCCGGAACTAGACGCTGCTGCGCCACCGCCCGGGAGGCCCCTCCTCAAGCCGCGTCCGGAAGGGGGACTCCGGAAGGTCTTGCTGTCCCCGGGCAACGAAGACAAAACCGTCCGGATCGGGGCGGAGCTCCCCGAGGAGCACGCAGCGCAACTTGCGGCTTTTCTGCACGAAAACTCCGATGTTTTTGCATCGAAGCCTTCGGACATGCGGGGCGTCGCCCGGGAGGTCATTGAGCACAAGCTTGCAGTGGCCCCCGGTCACCCCCCTTTCAAACAGAAGCTGCGGAAACTCTCCCTCGAGCGCCAAGAGGCAATCAAGGTGGAGATCACTCGGCTCCGAGAGGCGGGGTTCATTCGAGAGGTCTTGCACCCAGAGTGGCTCGCAAACCCCGTCCTCGTCAAGAAATCAACTGGCAGGTGGCGGATGTGCGTGGACTTCACCGACCTTAACCGGCCTGCCCCAAAGACAACTTCCCGCTCCCGCGGATTGATCAGCTCGTCGACTCCACTGCGGGGTGCGAGCTCATGAGCTTCCTAGACGCCTACTCGGGCTACCATCAAGTCCGGATGGCGGAGTGGGATGAGGAAAAGACGAGTTTTATTACTCCCCTCGGAACCTTCTGCTACGTCCATATGCCCTTCGGGCTCAAGAACGCGGGGGCAACCTTCCAGCGCCTCATGACGCTGGTTTTCAGAAACCAAGTCGGCCGCAATGTCTAAGTCTACGTAGATGACGCGGTCGTCAAGAGCCCCCGCGCAGCCTCCCACGTGGACGACCTGGCTGAAACCATTCGCAACCTCCGCGCGTTCGGGCTCAAACTCAACCCGGAGAAGTGCGCCTTCGGGGTGCGCGGGCGGAAGCTCCTAGGTTTCCTCGTGTCCCAGCGGGGCATTGAGGCAAACCCCGAGAAGATCCGGGCTTTCCTAGATATGCCTCCGTCAAGGATGTCCAGCGGCTCTCCGGCCGCCTAGCCGCGCTAAGCCGCTTCGTCTCCCGGTCAGGGGAGCGGGGCCTCCAGTTCTTCAAGATCCTCCGAGGGCTCGAGGGGTTCCGCTGGACCCCCGAGGCCCAGGAGGCGATCGATGACCTCAAGAAGTACCTCACGAGCCCCCCAATGCTCGTGAGTCCGTCCCCGAAAGAGCCCTTGCTCCTCTACCTCGCCGTGACCCCCGTCGCCGTCAGCGCGGTTTTGGTGAAGGAGAAAGGGGGGCAGCAGCGTCCCGTGTACTACGTGAGTGAGGCCCTGCAAGGGGCCAAAACTCGGTACACGGAGATGGAGAAAATCTGCTACGCCCTCCTCATGGCGTCCCGGAAGCTTCGGCATTACTTCCTGGGGCACCCCATCACCGTCCCGTCGTCCCTCCCCCTCGGGGAGGTATTGCGGAACAAGGAAGCCACCGGCCGGATCGGGAAGTGGGGGGCCAAGCTCGCCCCCTTCTCCCTGTCCCTTACCGGCCGCTCCGCCATCAAGTCGCAGGTCCTCACCGACTTCGTCGCAGAATGGACTCCCGCCTCTGGGTCCGGGGACGAAGATCTCCCTGTGCCGCCCCGACGCAGTGATCATTGGACCCTTATGTTCGATGGGTCGCTGTGTCTCGCCGGGGCTGGTGCGGGAGTAGTCCTCCGGAGCCCCGAGGGGAAGGAACTCGAGTACGCCGCGCGGCTCGAGTTCCCCGCAACCAACAACGTCGCCGAATACGAGGCTTTGCTCCTCGGGATGCGCCTCGCGCGCTCCCTGGGGATCCGGCGCCTCCTAGTCAAGGGAGATTCTCAGCTCGTAGTTTGCCAAATGGACAAGTCTTACCTGTACCATGACGCAAGCGCCCGGGAATCGCTCCCCAAGGGGGCTTTCCTGGAAATCATCACGAAGCCCTCGGTGGCCTCCCCGGACACGGGCGACGAGCCTCATGTCCCGGAGGTCACCGAGATCATCCGGACTCCATCTTGGATGGACCCCCTCGTCTCCTTCATCAAGGGGGAGGGGGACCCTCCTAGTGAGACCGAGGCTAAACGCCTCCGGGCTAAAGCCCGGGCATATCTCCTACTGGAGGGGAGGCTCTACAAGCGGGGGGCTTCCGCCCTCTTGCGCTGCCTCCCCCGGCCGGAGGGACTTCAACTTCTCGAGGACATCCACGCGGGGAGCTGTGGTTCTCACCTAGCCCCACGTGCCATCGCGGCCAAGGCCCTCCGGCAGGGCTTCTACTGGCCCACGGTCATGCGCGACGCGCGAGACCTTGTCTCCGCGTGCGAGGCATGCCAGAAGATGGCCAAGGGCTCGAACCTCCCCCCTATAGCGCTGCGGGGGATGCGGCCCGGAGAGAGCCTCCCCAGCTGACTCCGGTCGGGAGCGCGTCGACAGGACTAGGGCCCCCACTGGGACCCGAACCTGTATAAATCCGTGTGTCATTTCTTGTGCTTGTCCGGCGGGGGAGGACAGGTCATCCGGTCAACCCGCGCCGCGTAATCTTCGCTAGGATCATTCTCAAAACCTGCCGGGGTATTCGCAATACCACGACACGATATAAGATATTATATTTCTATCGGTTCTACAAATAAAACCGATAGTAAAATACAATGGCAGTTAGAGTTTGCAGAATTGCCATTGTATTTCACTATCGGTTAAAATTAAGTAACCGATAGTAAATTAATCCACTGTCTACAAGATCAAAGCAAATTGTAGAACAGGGTCTCATAACACAATATGTATTACTATCAGTAGGGAACAAGAAACCGATATTAGACCTTAAATTCATATCGGTTTGGAAATTGAAACCGATAGTAAAATACAATGTTAGTGACCCTAAAGGGTTTTCCTGAGAACAATTACAGATAGGTTTCAGTACATCATTTTGCACTTGTAAAGATACCTGAAACCCCATGCAAATGACCTTCAATAATTTTGAAATAAATTAACAGTAAAGACCAATCATGGAACATAAGAAATCATGCATATAGAAACTTTCTTCGAATAGTCAATCAAGATGGAGATTTCAAAATGACAAACCAGCCAAAAACTACGAGGAATCTGAACTTAAAGTTTTCATATTGATTTGTGAAAAGAATCAATGATTGCTCAAATCAACTCCAATTGAAATGAAAATTTGCAGAAATGATTCTCAATGCATCACATATGTTTTCCCAAAGAATTTTTGAAAAATGATTTGACAACATGACTGGGTGCATAACCACAATAATCACAATTTTCACAACATGCTCAGTATTTATATTAATTCTTTGATTAAAAATCCAAGTAATATACGTCACTTACATATTGCAAATTAGTCAAGAATGGTTGTCTACCGATAATCTTTCTTTGTGGTCGTCTCGTAGGTAACTTATTTCATCAATATCTTCGGTAGGGACAGAGTGAAGAATTCCATCTAAAAATGGTGGTAGTTCGTCAAACTGACCATACTCTTCTTCATCCACAATGTCTTCGACCCCAACAATACGTCTCCTAGTGTGAAGGACAACGTGCAACTTTGGATTGGCTGGGTCAGCGATGTAGAACACCTGTGTGGCTTGCTCAGCAAGTATAAATGGATCATCTTGGTGTGCGACTCTACTGAGATTGACGAGAGTAAACCCATAATTGTCAACTTTAACACCTTGAGAGATTTCGACCCATTGGCATCGAAACAAAGGAATCCTAAGTAATACATAATCGAGCTCTCATATTTCCTCAATAACACCGTAATATGAGTTGAGTGTCCTTACTGCCCTGGCATCCTCTGAAATAGCAAATAGTGTCACTCCACTACATTGCATAGTACTCTTCTCGTCCTAAGTTCTTGTTTAAAATGAATAGCCGTTGATGTCATACCCCTGCCAAGTCCCTACAGTAAATCTAGGCCCTCTAGCCAACCATGTAACAAGTTCATCTACGTTGCCCTCAGAAGCTTGCAGGACTCTATTTTCGATCCACCCAGCAAACTTCCTGTTATGTTCTCTGGTGACCTAAATCTCTGGCTTCAAAGGATTCTATTTCCGTAACATTTCCTTGTGCTCGTGTATGTATGGCTCTACCCCCGTCATGTGCTGTAAGACCCAAAAATGGGCTTTTGCATATAGATCACTAGAGGGGACGACTGCTTTAAATCCAATTGTTCCAATGCCCAGAAGCCTACCCTCATGCCGGGACGTAGGAACGCCAATTGGGTCAACCCCAGCCATATAGTTGGTGCAAAATTCAATCACCTCCTCGGCGGCATCACCTTCAATGATACTGCCCTCAGGTCGATGTCGATTCCTTACATATCCCTTCAAGATACCCATAAATCTCTCAAATGGATACATGTAGCGCAGGAATACGGGTATACAAAACTTAATTTCTCTGACAAGGTGAACAATTAGATGGACCATAATATCAAAAAAAGATGGAGGGAAATACATTTCTAGCTGACAAAGAGTTGTAGTCACATCGCGTTGCAAATCATCCAGTCCATCCAGATCAATTACCTGCAAGCACACAGTTGCAGCAAATATTCAGATCCAAAAAATCTGACAAGTTCCACGAATTGAGCTAATTAACTTGCTAGGAGTACACGCTTACCTTGTCAGATATTGTGTTGAAGAAATAACATAGCTTTGTAATTTTCTCTCTGACTTTGACTGGGAGAATGCCACTGATAGCAATGGGAAGCATTTGTGACATTAGTGCATGACAATCATGAGACTTCATACCAACCAGTTTCAAGTCTTTCATGGACATAAGTTTTTTCAAGTTCGCAGAATACACGCATGGAACTTTGACACCATATAGGCACTGACAGAGTTCTTTTTTTCTCTTTTTGACAAAGTATAGCAGGCCGGGGGGAGGTATGTACGCTTTCCCTTCTCCAACGGTGCAAGCTCAGTCCTTGTGCCCATGTCGAACATGTGACGGCGAACGTTGATGACATCTTTCGTCTTTCCTGGAATGTTCAACAACAAACCAATCAAACTGTCACAAACATTTTTTTCTACGTGCATGACATCAATGCAATGTCAAACTTGTAAGTGCTCCCAATATGGCAGATCCCAAAGAATCGATCTCTTCTTCCAATGATTTTTTCTGGAGGTTTAGAACATTTATTGAACTCAACTTTGATGTCCTTCACGCGCAAGTAAAGCTCCTCACCAGTCACCAACACTGGGGCTGATCCTTTCTCAGGCTTACCATTAAATGACTTCCTCTTCTTACGGTAGGCGTGATGAATGTACACTATTTTTCTGCAGTTCGGTAACCACATGCTTTCAGCTTCATCCAGGTGAATAGGACAAGCCTTGCCTCTTTTCGTACTATACCCCGACAAATTTTCATAGGCCGGGAAATCATTTATGGTGCAAAATATCATGGCCCGCAACATGAAATTCTCTCGCTTATGTGCATCCCACACTCGTACCCCTTCACTCCACAGTTTATGTAAGTCCTCGACTAATGGTGATAGAAACACGTCAATATCATTCCCGGGTTGTCTGGGTCCTGAAATTAGTAACGACATCATGATGTACTTATGCTTCATACATAACCAAGGAGAAAGATTGTAGATACATAAAAGAACCGGCCAAGTGCTATGCCGACTGCTCATATTTCCGTGTGGATTCATACCATCCGTACTCAGCCCAAACCTTATATTCCTCACTTCGTTGCCAAACTCACCGAATGTTCTGTTAATGTTTCTCCATTGAATAGAATCAGCTGGATGTCTTAGTTTTTCGTCTTGTTTCCGACCTTCACCATGCAAACGCAAGTACTCCGCATCTTTCGGATTTGCAAACAGCCGTTTCAATCTAGGAATCACAGGCAAATACCACACAGTTTTGGCCGGAGGGCCTTTCTTTACCTCATCACATCCATTGTCATAAATTTTGTCCCCATGCTTATATCGCGATGCACCACATCTTGGACAAACATGCAAATCCTCGTACTCATTACAGTACAGAACACAATCATTTGGGCATGCATCTATTCTTTCGATTTCCATTCCCAATGGACACAATAGTTTTTTGGCATGGTAAACCGATCTTGGCAACTCATTCCCCTCTGGAAGCATGTCCGATAAAAGATCTAATAGCGCCGTGAAACTCTTATCACTCCAACCGTTGCTTGCCTTCAAGTTATATAATATCAACACAGAAGACAACTTTGTAAATTTTGCACATCGGGGAACAAAGGCTTCTCAGAATCAACAATTAATTTCTCAAATTTAGCAAAATTATTTTTGATGTAATCTTCTTCTACATCACGTAACATTTCATCTAAATTGTCATCATCTACATGCACATCCGAATGAACATTATCAATGTTTTGATGATTATCATTACTGCAATCCACTTCTGGGTGCTGCTGAGTGGTAGCGGTGCTCATTTCCTCAAGATCTTCACCATGCCATATCCAACGGGTATAGCGTGCGTTAAAACCACGATGAATCAAATAACTCTTAATCTGATCAGAGTTGCCGAACCTCTTTAAGTTCATACAATCTATACAAGGACAATGCATATCTTTCTCTGCCTTCTTCGCCTTTTCTTGCTCAGCAAATTTAATAAATCCATTCACACCCTCCAAATACTCAATAGTAGTACGTTTTATTCCATACATCCAATATTCTCGGTCCATATACAATTATTTCACAAAATTGACAAATTGAAATAAATAATTAATGACTCAGGGCATGTATGCATGAAACATCATCAATTAGCTAGGCCATATGTGTACAGCTACTTAATTACATTAAATGGATATATATGAAACCCTAATTAACTTGATGCATTAATTGGAAGAGCCAGCTAGCCAGCTGGTTAACTTCAGCCATAAATCATTCCTAGCTTAACTTCAGCAAGCTATAGCTAGCTAGCCAACCTAGCCTTCTAGCTAGTTTGGAGCTACATATATCTAGTTTAATGAATTGGAAGTAGAGAGGTAGGGAGAGTGTGAAAGAGTGATCGAGAGTTGAGTGGTGATGAGAAGATGACAATACCGAGGGGGATCGAATTATCAACCTCTCAGCTAGCTTCTCCAGATCACTCTAGCTTGGAGCGTGGATGCACGTATGGTAGAAATGAATCAAGGATGCAGAGCAGGGGTCAAGATAAGTTGTGCAATTTTACTATCGGTTCAAAACCACAACCGATAGTAAACTTTTCTCTCTTCTAAGGTCCCAACTGTCATAACCATTAGTTTATATGACGTCATTTTACTATCGGTTTGTTTTATATAACCGATAGTAAAATTTATTCTAATATATCGGTTGGTACAGTAGTAACCAATAGTAAAAATTTCGTAATTTCACTATTAGTTACCAAAGATAAACTGATAGTAAAATTTACTCTATTATATCGGTTGGTACTGTATGAACCAATAGTAAAAAGTCCTCAATTTCCCTATCAGTTACAAAAGACAAACGGATAGTACTATTTTCTCTATTATATCGGTTGGTACAGTAATGACCGATAGTAAAAATTATTTGCATTTCACTAACGGTACACCAGAATATAACCGATAATACAAAGCCTCTTCTTCACCGCTGTCGTCGTACCCTATCGGATTTTTGCCAGATTGCTTATAACCATTAGAAGATATGGGTTAGTGGATTGCATTTCTATAGTAGTGTCTATTACTCAATCGGATCAAGTTGGTATCAAAGCAACTATCCTGTCCTGTGGATGGTGAAGACTCCCCAGGGTTACAAAACCTACGGCGAAATTCCGCAAGAACCTTTTACAACCGAAGGCGAACATTCGACGGTACCGACAGTTGTGTCTCTGACAATGTCTAAAGAAACCTCCGTTCAAGATAATCTGGCCAAACAAGTGGCTAAACTCTCCGCCCACATGGATACTGTGCTTACTTGGATCAAGCAGCAGGCCATGACCTTACCTCATGAAGATGATGCTTCGAAGGGGAAGGTAACTAGTGTGAAGATTGGGAACAGCTCATGTAGGACAGACGACAATGAAGAAGAAGGTGACTACAAGGCCGACGACCTTGCCAACACATCCTTAGCTATCAGATCTTTTAAGGTCAAGGCTAAAGTTGACATACCCATATATGATGGGGTGATTGATGCCGAGAAGCTGGATTCTTAGATTAATTAGCTTGAGACCTATTTTGACCTACGAGGTTTCAGGAGAGCTCAAAAGGTGAAGTTTGCATATTTGAAGATGAAAGACCACGCCAAGACATGGTGTAAGGCCATTGTCACCAGTGGGGAAGCAGACGACCTCACGTCGGGACAGTTCAAGTAACTCTTGCGACAAGAGTTCTACCTGATGGGTTATCTCAAGCAGAGATGGGTTGGCCTAAATTGTACCAACGGTGCGACCAATCCATCCAGGATTATACGACAAAGTTTCAGAGACAAGAAATGGTCATTGGCATCTTGCTCTATGATCCTCAAGTGTTTCGAAGATATACATCTGGATTTCAGAATCGATAAGTGCTGAGCTAAGCCTGTTCGGTGTCCAGGACATCACGATTGCAAGCACGACTTCTATGGCGATCAAAAAGAAAAACAAGTCCCGCAACGACAAGAACATGAAAGAGAGTTTGACCTCGTTGAAAGGAAAGATGAGTTCGAAGAAAAGCACTACAAAATCTGGTACGACCATCTCTTGTGAGCATTGTCACGTTGCAGGACACACAAAAGATAAGTGCTATAAGCTCCATCCTGAGCTTCGACCAAAGAAAAAGGACCAGGGAAAGAACAGCTACAGCTACTATGGGTCCACCAGAAGAAGAAATTGTCCGAGTGAATGTAACACCCCAGATTTTTGCTATTCTTTTAATATGGTAGTCAATGCATCTCTTATTGAATCCCTTGGACATCTCGAGCACACCTCAGATCAATCCTAGAAAAATCCTCCAAATCTCTGATTAAAATTCTCTAAATTTCTCTACATTAAATTCCAACTCAAAATCCCAATCTTTTCTAGCCCAGTATTCGACCTGTTAGATTGCTCCTACTCAAGTTGTCTTAAACCAGCAATTTTGTTCGAATTAGTCAAGAATTGGTTGATGGTCGAGCTGCGTGATCAAGACTGGCTCGCTGGTCAAAAGAAAGTCACTCGTCGAATAGAGTACTAGTCGAATTAGAGAGAAAACAAATGGATCCCAAGGTCTTAGTTCGAGTGCTCGTGTGAAATCCTTGTTCTTTCTAGCTTCAAGTGTTTGATCCAGTTTTTCCAGTGTTCAGTCAAATAAGCAGCACACCAACCACAAATCAGCCATGTTTTGGTGTCTTTCTCTAGATGAAGCCCAATTAGGAATCCCCCCAAAACAGCAAACACCATTTCTAACCAATGCATGTTGGCGGAGAGAGAGAGAGAAACGACCAACACGGAGAAAGAGTGTTGAACTCTCTCCTTGATCCGGGAGGATCTCCAAGTCCTGATCGCATACGGCTTCGTGACCTTAACCGTGTTTGGAAAGTGGTGTGACACTGGGTGCCCGATCTTTCGAAAGGTACGTGATAGATCGATTGTTGGAGCTTCGACGTAGAACGATCCGGCTTCAAATCAGGCACGATCTGAACCCCGCAATCGCAACACCACTACTCCGTTGGTTATCAATCTCGCGTGAGCGTGATTGACCTCGCCAAGAAGGCTTATTCCTGCTGCGAATTGAGAACACAAGCAAGAACACGGAAGAAAAGCAAATTGAATTGCAAATACGAATGATTAATCTCACAAGTTAGGGTCTCACAAACCGATCAAGCGGTGAAACTGTTCGAAGATAGAATAATCTAAGCAAAACCCAAGTCTAAACGATGACGGCTACTGAATATATAGTGACGGCTAGGGTTTGGGGCATTAAACCCTACGGTTACACGGGCCATGGGCCCAAAGTGGAGCGTCGCAGCGCCCGGCAGATTCTGGTCACCATATTGTTTTGACAATTTCCGTTGATCCGTAAGGAATTTTGACATGGAACTGGATCCGTTGGAAAGATCTCGTCGAGGGCTTCTCCGTGCATACCAAGAACATCCAAAACAGAGTCCGTATGCGCCCTGAGCATCCATTTTATGTTGACTGCGCGGAGATGGCCGAACCCGACTCGTGGACAAATTGGGCTCTCTCTTGGGCAGGCCTTGCAACGTCGTGGCTTGTGGGACCAGAGGGCGTCGAAGTGGTGGAGATGCGCCTTTCTTGAATACGTCTTGAGCTTGGGGAGGTGGCCACGGTGGAGGCCGAACTGCTGGCGGTGATAGCGCAATATCAGCATGATGAGCTTGCCGGCTGTGCACGCGACCTGGCCATGGTGTGGGTCGATGATGCCATATAGTTGATGATGACACCATAGTTGATGTAGATGATGTCGAGGATGCCGTGAAGTGTTGCCAACTTGTCGTATATGTCATGGAAGAAGTTACACTAATCCATGTTGGCGAAATGATCGAGGTAGCACTCAGCGACGACCATGCTGACGAAGAATTGAATGAAACTCTTGATGACCACCATGTTGATGTAGTGTTGGTCCTATCTGTGATGTGCATGGTCACATCATCCTCCCCTTCTTGATTGTGACTCGTCCTCGACTCATGCTCGGTTGTCTGTAAAAGGTTAGCTCCAAAGGAAGGCAAAACAACAAGCATATCGTTTGTAATCAAATTGTTAGAATCAGATTCATCCGGATTCATATCCTCCCTTTCTTGAAAAAGTTCATGTGCCTTAAAAATTGAACCAGATGTACTTGACATGGAATGATTGGTGATAGTATAGCTCTCTAGTTCATCACATGGTTGTACATCATAACCAAAATTCATATTTGAGCAAATGTACACTCGATTAACCATGTACTTTCCATTATTATTATATTGTCCTATAATATGAAAAATGTTTCTTGATAAGCAAGGCAAATTATATGGATCAGTAAGTCTCTCCTCTAAATTGTCTAGATCACATAGAACATCAAATTCAATATAACCCAGAATATTTAAAGAAGACAACAATTTCAGCTCATCATTTTGGTTTGCAACGTGAACAACATGTTTATTTTGAGCACAAGTGTTATTATGTTCCAAAGTAAGAGTAACATGTTCATTCACTAGTTGTGGCATGAATATAAGTGAAGCATTATCACACAACTCTTTTTTATCCCAAGAAACATCGAGCAAATCTTCTTCTGACAAAGGTAAATCAGCAACTGGTTCCACAATTTGTTGCTCTAACAAAGCATGATTCGTGGAAAGTTTCAGCACATCAATATCGTTCTCATCTTGAATGAGTGTGGTACCTTTTTCATTACCTTTGTTTTCCTTCTCAGCTGATGTAGGTACATCTTCAGTTGTAGGTGATGGAAGCAGGGGTGCTGCAACAAGCATCTCTTCATTCTCCTCATTCTCCTCATTCTCAATTTGATCATTTGCACTTGCCTGCAGAACGTTAGTCATGCAGGGATACACACCATTCTTGCAAACAGATGTATTGATTTTCCGTACAACTTTCTTACGTTTTATTTTATTTTCAGCTGCACAAGCAAGAGCAAATGTTTGCAACAGAGAAACATATTCTTTATCAATAACAATATTGTATATTTTCTCATTAAGTCCACGTAAAAATCTAATCTCTTTTTCTCCATCAGTTTCTTCTAAATCACAACGAGACATGCATATCTGTAACTCTTGATAGTACTCCTCTACAGATTTTCTACCTTGATTCAAGCATTCTAATTTCTTATGCATATCACGTTTAAAAGAAGGAGGAACAAAACGTTCACGCATAGCTTCTTTTAACCTAGCCCATGTGTCAGGTTGTAAGCAGAGGGTAGCAAGTTCATTCCACCAGATGATAGCAAAGTCTTTAAATTCACTAGTGGCTTGCCTAACTCGATGTTGCTCAGGAACTAAGTGAGAATTAAACTTTTGCTCAACAATCATCTCCCAATCTAAGTAAACCTCAGCATCATAGGCACCATGAAAAGGAGGGATGGAAAATTTCACCTTAGCAAAAGGATCATCATTGGCACGACCATGATGGTGGTTGTTATTACCTCCCATACCGTGCTGATTGCGGCGACGGCGTTGACGTAGTCGTGCCTCTTGTGTCGTCCGTTGGTTTACCTCTCCATTGTCGCCATATTCAACGTCTTGGTCATCGTCATGGAGGGGTGGCTGTTGTAGCTCCAAAGCTTCAATTCGTCCAGCAAGGGTGGACACGCGTCTGTCGAGGCCCTCAAACTGATGCTGTGAAGCTGTGGCATGTTCACTGAGCATCTTGGCCAGCCTCTCCTCCAAACCGCCCAACAAGTCTCTAAGCTCGCTGTGCAGCACACAGTCCTCAGTAGAAACCCTGTCCTTCCCGTTGGAACTTTCTGTCATTGTGAGCAAGACAACAAAAGATAACAGAAAATATTATCTCTAGCAACTACTAGGTTATGGGGAAGTGGGATCACACACTCTCCTGCATCTTACCAAGTTCTTACTAGGTTCTTACTAAGGCGACAGGTAGCACAACTCAGAGGTATACCAACAGTATGTGAAGCGATTGCAAGACCCAATCCGTACTTGATAAGAAGTATGTGGAGCTTGGATATGCAATATTTAGTAGCAAGGAATATGCAATCATCGAAATTAGAATAGCAAAACTGAATAAATATCCAAAGTACTTGTCAAAGTTGCTGGCCTAAACTCGTTCTCAGACCTAGCTCAAGCAAGCAAAACGAATGACGTAACACTGTCGATACAAAGGATGCAAGCACTTCTGATTTTTTTTTTCTTTTTTTCCTTGGTTTTTTTTTTTTTTATCTTTGTGCGGCTTCTTTTTTTTATGCACTTGCCTTTTTCACCTTTTTTTTTTTTAAATATCAATAGTGCCGCATATGAGAGATTAAGATGTCTACACAAACACTCAATTTTCTCTCGCTGGAAAAACAGATCTACTATGCAGAAACTTCCTATGCTGTTTTCGGATTTTTGGAAGCATCAAACGCTAAAACGTATAACAGTAAAGTTGTAGATCGTTTCGTGCTGATCAATTTGCATATATGGAACACCAATTTTCGATAACGGATCTCGGAGATATGGGTCCCGCAATACAGTCTGTGTAGGAAAATCCGAAATCAAACAGATTCACTTCCAACGCGATTTTGGACTTGAAAACGGCGTTTCTAGAACTTCTAACAATGGACAAAGTTGTAGAGAATTTTCTGAGCTACAATTTAGACTCTGAATTTGTCCAATTTCGAGTTCAGACGAAGGAGATAAAAGCAAAATACCGAACTTGACAGATTGACACCCGATTTGGACGCGGCGGCGACGATGACGTGATGGCGTTAGACTCAACGTCAAGATGCAAGGCTCAAACTAGATCAAGAACTTACTCTAAACCAGCAACAAGACGATGACGATGGATACAAATTCAACAACGCGAAACTGAAAACGAAATCGCGAAGGGCACAAAGTGGCTTGGACGATGGATATGACGGCGAACTCAAATATTTTTGTGGGGCAAATTTTCTGGACTCTAGGTGAAAGATGAATAATGAACAAAGAGGATACAAGTATACCTGACGGGCAACCGAGGCTCTGATACCACTTGGTGTGACACCGGGTGCCCGATCTTCCGAAAGGTACGTGATAGATCGATTGGTGGTGCTTCGACGTAGAACGATCCGGCTTCAAATCAGGCACAATCTGAACACCGCAATCGCAACACCACTACTCCGTTGGTTACAATCTCGCGTGAGCGTGATTGACCTCACCAAGAAGGCTTATCCCAGCTGCGAATCGAGAACACAAGCAAGAACACGGAAGAAAAGCAAACTGAATTGCAAATACGAATGATTAATCTCACAAGTTGGGGTCTCACAAACCGATCAAGCGGCGAAACTGTTCGAAGACAGAATAATCTAAGCAAAACCCAAGTCTAAACGATGACGGCTACTGAATATATAGTGACGGCTAGGGTTTGGGGCATTAAACCCTAGGGTTACACGGGCCATGGGCCCAAAGTGGAGCGTCGCAGCGCCCGGCAGATTCTGGTCGCCATATTGTTTTGACAATTTCCGTTGATCCGTAAGGAATTTTGACATGGAACTGGATCTGTTGGAAAGATCTTGTCGAGGGCTCTTCCGTGCATACCAAGAACGTCCAAAACAGAGTCCGTATGCGCCCTGGGCATCCGTTTTAAGTTGACTGCACGGAGATGGCCGGACCCGACTCGTGGACAAATTGGGCTCTCTCTTGGGCCGGCCTTGCAACGACGTGGCTTGTGGGACCAGAGGGCGTCGAAGTGGTGGAGATGCGCCTTTCTTGAATACGTCTTGAGCTTGGGGAGGTGGCCACGGTGGAGGCCAAACTGCTGGCGGCGATAGCGCAATATCAGCATGATGAGCTTGCCGGCTGTGCACGCGACCTGGCCATGGTGCGGGTCGATGATGCCATATAGTTGATGATGACACCATAGTTGATGTAGATGATGTCGAGGATGCCGTGAAGTGTTGCCAACTTGTTGTAGATGTCATGGAAGAAGTTACACTAATCCATGTTGGCGAAATGATCGAGGTAGCACTCGGCGACGACCATGCTGACGAAGAATTGAATGAAACACTTGATGACCACCATGTTGATGTAGTGTTGGTCCTATCTATGATGTGCATGGTCACATCAGAAAGGATCCGCGAACATGGATGGGTCCGCGACCATGGATTGGTCTGCTACTAGGAAGAGGAATTCGTTCCCTGTTCGGAATTGTAATCAGATCCGAATGTGTATAACTAAGCTTATCTGTTTAGGATTAGTTATATGAGTCTAATACGTTTAGGTCTCTAAGTCTGATACATACTCATACGATTGGACTATAAATACCTTGTAATAGGTCTAGTTTAGATCACAGAATTCAATCGAAGAGTTATAGAACTTATTTGAGTTTTAGACACTTATAGTTCCTTCGACGTAGACAAGTGTGTCTAAACGTTCGATGTGTAAGCCCTCTTTGAAATAAAGAGTTGTGCAATTACTTTGGGTTTCGGGTATAAGATCCCGTTATTCCGCATATTAGAATCTGGACGAGCCTAGTGCGAGAACCAAGGCTAGGTCTCAAACGGATTAAGTTGGTATCAGAGCAACTTTCCTATCCTGTGGATGGTGAAGACTCGCCAGGGTTACAAAACCTCCGGCGAAACTCCAGGCGATCAATTGACGGTTCCTACAGCCGCGTGTCCGACAATGTCTGACGATACCTCCGTTCAAGCTAACCTAGCCGAACAAGTGGCTAAGCTCTCCACCGACATGGAAACCGTGCTTGCTTGGATTAAGCAGCAGGCCATGATTGTACCTCCTGAAGTAGGGAAGGGGATGGGTGCGAAGACTGGTGAAGACTTGCGCAGGGCAGACGAAGATGAAGACGAAGGCGACCACAGGACCGACGACCTCGCCAACACCTCCTTAGCTGTCGGATCTTTTAAGGTCGACGCTAAGATTGATATACCCATATATGATGGGGTGATCGATGCCGAGAAGCTGGATTCTTGGATCGATCAAATTGAGACCTACTTTGACCTGGAAGGGTTCAGTAGAACTCAAAAGGTGAAGTTTGCACCTTTGAAGATGAAGGACCACGCCAAGACATGGTGGAAGGCCCTTGTCGCCAGTGGTGAAGCTGACGACCTTGCGTGGGGTCAATTCAAACGACTTCTGCGACAAGAATTTTATCCGATGGGTTACCTTGAGGAGAGATGGGAGCGTTGGCACAAATTGTACCAACGACGCGACCAGACCGTCCAAGACTATACGACAGAGTTTCGGTGACAAGCAATGGTCATTGGCATCTCACTATCCGACCCTCAGGTATTTCGGAAATACACATCTAGACTTCAGAAATCGATCAGAACTGAGCTAAGTCTGTTCGGCGTCCAAGACATCGCGACCGCAAGCATAACTGCTATGGCGATCGAGAAGAAGAACAAATCCCGCAACGACAAAAGCACGAAGGAAAGTGCGACCTCGACAAAGAAAAAGCCGAGTCCGAAGAAGAACGCTTCCATATCGGGCACGGGTGCTTTTTGCGAACAATTTCAAGTCGCGGGACATACCAAGGACAAATGCTACAAGCTTCATCTTGAACTTCGACCAAACAAAAACGGACTAGGGAAAAGAACAGCCACGGCTACTGCGACTTCACCCGACGAAGAAGTTGTCTGAGTGAACTCGGTTAATGAGGCGGATACGACCTTGTCTCTGATGGCAATGCCGAAGGAGAAGGGTTCGGATCCACCAAACGACCATCACCCAACAGAGGACTTGTTCACCATCAACGTCTAGGTGAAGCACGAAGTGGTTGCAGCGATATTCGATCCAGGAAGTCAGAAGAAGCTGGTCTCCGCTGGACTGGTTCGGCGACTTGGTTTGAAGACAACCACACACCCGCGACCATATCCACTGGGTTGGTTTACATCCGACGTGAATCAACAGATTACGAGTCAGTGTGTGTTGAAGTTTGCGATCTCTACACGATATATCGATGAGGTGCAATGCGATGTTGTCCCTATCGATGTCTGTCAGGTGATATTTGGGAGTCCGTATCTGTATGATCGAGACGCTCATTTCCATCGGGAGCGCAAGAGTACGACCTCACCAAAGACGGAGTTAAGTTCGTGATCAGTAGAGACATCCATGTCAACACTTCGAACTTGATTACCGCAAATCAATCCAAACGAATTGTTAATGCATGCCACAAGTATGTGCTTGTCATGATTCGGTCCATTGGTCAAGGTGAGGGTACTCGACCAGCATTGTCGCTGGCGTGCCGAGAGGATTCTGGTCGTTTGTCGGGACTACTGGAGAAATACAGTGATCTGTTCGAGACTACCCAGGGTCGTCCGCCGAAAAGTCTAGTCGAGCACAAAATTCAGCTTGTGTCCGATGCGACACTGCCCAATCTGAGTATGTATCGCAACTCAGTATTGGAGAATGAAGAGATCAAGAGACAACTTGGTGAGTTGCTGAACGATGGTGTCATTCAACCAAGTAGTTCAGCTTGTGGATCTCCTGTGGTGTTAGTACCAAAGACAGATGGGACTTGGCGTATGTGCATCGACTATCGAGCACTGAACAAGATCACCATCAAGAACCGGTACCCCCTTCCCCGTATTGACGACCTGTTAGACCAAGTGAAGCATGCTGTTGTCTTCTCCAAATTAGATCTTAAGTCAGGATATCATCAAGTCAGCATCCGAGAGGAGGATACATGGAAGACCGCGTTCAAAACACGACAAGGTCTGTTCGAAGGGCTGGTCATACCGTTTGGTCTCTGCAACGCCCCAGCAACTTTCATGCGTCTTACGAATGACGTATTGAGACAGTTCATCGACGACTTTGTGATCGTTTACCTCAACGACATACTAATTTATAGTCGATCGTGGGATGAGCACCTCCTTCATGTCGAAAAGGTGTTCGACCAGCTTCGGCAACATCGACTTCGCCTCAACTGTAAGAAGTGCGAGGTCGGCCAGCAAACTCTACTTTACCTTGGATTCCTGGTCGGCAACGGTACGTTGCAAATCGACCCAGACAAGGTAAAAGTGATTCGCGAATGGCCGCGACCGCGAACAGTTATGGATGTGCGTAGTTTTGTGGGAGCATGCCAATATCTTCGGAAGTTCATCCGACACTTCTCGATTGTGGCTTCTCCATTGCATGCATTAACCAGAATCGATCAGAAGTTCGAGTGGACAGGGAAACATGAGGACACGTTTCTCTTGCTGAAAAGGAAGATCAGCGAGGCGCCTGTGTTAGCTTTGCCGAATCTCCAGAAACCATTCGAGCTAGAAACTGATGCCTCAGGTTATGCACTGGGCGCAGTGCTCATGCAAGAAGGTCGACCAGTGGCATATCACTCCGAGTTATTACAGGGAGCTCAGAAGAACTACCCGACTTATGATAAGGAGTTATGCGCACTGCATCAGGCCGTGAAACATTGGCGGGGTTATCTCTTGGGGAAAGAGACGGTTGTCCACACTGACCATCAACCATTGCAATATTTGCAAACTCAGTCCAAGCTACAGCAAGCTCGGCACATGAAGTGGATGTCGTATCTGCAGCAGTTTAATTTGGTGTTAAGTACAAGAAGGGCGTACACAACAAATTGGCGGACATGTTGTCACGACCACCAGTTACGACCCTCTGTTTATCAGCGTTCATGCAGATCGAGCCCTCATGTCATGATGACTATGTCACGATGTATAGTGAAGACCCTGATTTTCAAACAGTACTAACTGAGCTCGAAACAGGGAAACCTACGGAGTTCGTTCGTCGAGAAGGACTCTTGTACAAAGGAAACTTACTTTGCATACCTCGTGGAGCACCTCGAATTCAATGGTTGCGAGAAGCGCATACATCGAAGGTAGCTGGTCACTTTGGGGTTACAAAGACGTTGCAAAACCTTCACCGACATGTGTTCTGGCCGCGTATGCAGCAAGATGTGGCTAGTTTTGTTCGAGGCTGTGGTCTCTGCAGCATCTCGAAACCGACAAACCGAAAATTAGGTTTGTACACTCCTTTGCCAGTTCCATCGAGACCATAGGAGAGCATATCCATGGATTTCTTGGGAGGATTGCCTAAGACCCGACGTGGCGACGACTATCTATTCGTGGTCGTTGATCGGTTCTCCAAAATGATTGTTCTTATACCTTGTCGAAAGACTATCACGGGAGAAGAAGCAGCTCAGGTATTCTTTCAACACGTTTGGACACACTTCGGACTGCCGACTTCTATTGTGTCTGATCGCGATACCCGGTTCCTTAGTCATTTTTGGCGATCGCTCTGGACGATGATGGACACCAAGCTAAAGAGGAGTACTGCTTTTCATCCGCAAACTGATGGTCAAACCGAGGTGGTAAATCGCACAGTCGTTCATCTCTTGAGAGGATATAACTTGAAGCACCCGAAGACTTGGGATGAAAGCATACCGTACCTGCAGTTTGCTTTTAATCGAGCAGTGCATGGTTCGACTGGAAAGTCGCCATTTGAGGTTTGTTTAGGGTTTCTACCACAGAGTCCATTTGACATGGAGTTTGTGATCCCCACCTCAGCACAGAACAGCAAGGAAGCATCTGATCAGGATCGAGCACAAAAGTTCCTGAAAGGTATTCAACGACTCCATCGTGAGGTTGAACAGAACTTGCTGAAAACTCAACTCAAGTACAAGGCGCGACATGATCGGCACCGAGTTGATGCGTAATTTCAAGAAGGTGATATGGTATGGTTACATCTGTGTAAGGAGAGACTTAAAGGTGAAGGTAAGAAACTCAAACCCATTCGTTATGGTCCTTTTCGGATTTTGCGGAAAGTGGGTAATAATGCTTGTCAGCTCGAGTTACCTCCATACATGGATATCTACTCGGTTGTTAATGTTGAGCACCTCAAACTCTTTGAGCCTTCCATGCTGGATGATGAGCCAGATACTATAGTACCATCTGTTGAAGACTTGGTCCATCAACGAGATGAACCTCTACGTGAAGATGTGATTCTGGAGAAGAAGGTAACTACCACCCGCAGTGGCACCAAGGAGACTTTTCGAATCGGTCGGAAAGATCAACGAGCACGGGCGGCAAAGTGGTACACCAAAGAAGATGGACAAGCCCAATTTCCACATCTCCAGTTTGATCGAGAGGTCGCAACAGGGGTTGGCTCCTTCTCAACAAGGGAGTCATGATCCGGGAGGATCTCCAAGTCCTGATAGCATACGGCTTCGCGACCTTAACCGTGTTTGGAAAGGATCCGCGAACATGGATGGGTCCGCGACTAGGAAGAGGAATTCGTTCCCTGTTCGGAATTGTAATCAGATCCGAATGTGTATAACTAAGCTTATCTGTTTAGGATTAGTTATATGAGTCTAATAAGTTTAGGTCTCTAAGTCTGATACGTACCCATACGATTGGACTATAAATACCTTGTAATAGTTCTAGTTTAGATCACGGAATTCAATCGAAGAGTCATAGAACTTATTTGAGTTTTAGACACTTATAGTTCCTTCGACGTAGATAAGTGTGTCTAAACGTTCGATGTGTAAGCCCTCTTTGAAATAAAGAGTTGTGCAATTACTTTGGGTTTCGGGTATAAGATCCCGTTATTCTGCATATTAGAATCTGGGCGAGCCTAGTGCGAAAACCAAGGCTAGGTCTCAAACTAATCACTCCTGTCACACCACCGTGAGAGACCCCAATCAGCGACGAGCTGAACTCCCTTAGGATACAAGCAAGATCTCTGTGCATCTGACATTGCTTGATCCTTTTTGTCTCATTCCCTTGTCCAGCATCTACTAGTAGCCTATAAGAATCCATCACACAGCCTTTATTCTTCTTTGTTCTTACCTGTTCATTCTTTGTTTCTTGCCTAAGTCCTGAGAAGATATGAAACTTGATAGATTTCTCTTATATGTTCATTTTTCTTGATCGAACTTAAGAGAAATCATTCATATATCCATCCTTCATCTATTCTTGTACAGAAATCTCTCCAAAAACCTCCAAGGATCACTATTTTTCCAAGTCTTCTTCTTCGACGACAGTGAGTATTACTCTGTTTTTGGTTCTTGAGCAGCTTCCCTTTAAACTTTGAATTCATGGTCGTTACTACACCATTTTCTCTTATTCTTGTTTATGTGTGTTCGCAACTCCCTTAGCTTCATTTTGAGCATCTTTAATCAGTATTTTGATCTGTAGAACTCCGGCAATCAACGAAACAGTTCAGCCCAGCCGCTTTTCTAGTTTTGCAAAATCAGACCCCTTATGGAAAGAATTGTAGATCCACTCATTTCCTACAACTTTGCTGTTATTGACTTTCTGAGATAATCACTGTATCAGCCCGATTTTAGTGATTTCCAAATTTCAGTCATTTCATTCAACAGTCTGATGAGCAAGAAGTTAAGCCAATCCTCAATTAAACCTCTGTTTGTTCTCAATCTCACCAAATTCAGTCCTTCAGAGCCAATTTCAACCAACCCAGGCCCAAGCTGAGCCAAACCAAACACTTGTAGCCAAGCCCAGAGTGTTTTCTCCCTCCCAAAAGCATCTCCTATTAGATTACCTCGCAAGCATGCATATTTATACTTTACATATATTTTCTATGATAAGTAATTTCTGTATGCTTATGTGTTTTATTATTATTTGTGTGCGAGAGTAGAACTAGGAGTGGAAGGAGCAGAAGAAGTGTTTGAAGGCCTCTTTGAGCAATTAGACCCCGCTTTGCAATATAAGTTTCTTTCTCATTGCTCATGTCTCTCCCAGTATTTTAAGTAAATTAGGTTATTTATTGTTTTAAGTATATGCACGCTTTATTTTGCAAATGCTATGTTGGATAAGTATGAGTAGATATTACCTAACTCCTTTGAAGGCCCTTCATGTTCATATATCCTATGTGCTCAATTGTCACCCTAGGATGTTGTGCTTAAATTATGCTTATGCTTGAATATGTGTGCTAAATGCTAAATGGTCATCTATATGAAAAGTGTGTTTAAAACCTTGTTTGTAAAAGTCTAGTTAGAATCGATAGTGAGGATGGTTTGTGTGGTTGGTGCTGTGTGCACAATGGCAATGTGGTTCACTTCTCACTAACAGTTCATAAGGACGAGACCCTTGTGTTGTACTTCCAATCGGAATGAAAAATGTACTAACCATTTTCCCGATATGGGACGGGCACAGCAAAGTAGGTCTTTAGGTATTAGCTTTTCCCTGCAATGGTTGTCGCTCTGGTTTCTTTAGTGAAACTGGTGGGCGACAGAATGTCGTGAGTTGTGAGAGTGAGTAAGTGAATCAGGAGTTTGAAAGGAAGGCACCCTAGACCTGGATACCGAGTCGTGTGCGACTGGATCCACAGGCTATGAGTCTCGCGGGACCATAGACCAAGGCTAGGTAGATTTGGCTATGGGGTGCACTCCACAATGTAATATCAACTGAGTCGTCTATTTACAGAGCAGGGAATTGTTAATGCCATGATTATGAACTGTCGGTGTGATCTCAGCCATGTCGCATGCGTAAAAGTCGCATGACGAGGTACCGACATGAAAGCTGGGTGATCAAGAGGATTAAAGTGGTACATCTTTGCAAAGTTACAAGAAGTATCGGATACTCTGAGCTCCCAAGTTTTGGAGTCAGCCTTGTCGCATGTGGATTCTATCCACGTCAATGCAGCACAAGTTGGAGTTGGAAGATTTTCGTAATATTGGTTAAAAGTGGTGACTCATGGAAGACCGCCATGCATAATATTTTCTAAAACCTAGTTTAGGATTTTAAAGTCTCGCTGTTGAAATCCAAACCTTTCTTCAGAACTTTAGAGTGAAAATTTATTCTATTCTTACCTATAAACCAAAGAGCCTATTTCTTGGAATTCCTCATCATTTATATACCTGCATTCTTTAATTGAGACTTGTTGAGCACCGTGAGGACAATGTGCTCACCCTTGCAGATGAGGACATCCTTCGCATCAGCGATTGACCAGAAGAACTTTCCTCTCAATCAGAAGAATTTTGCGAGTCATCAGCATTGCTCAAGGTCGCAACACTACTCATGGTTGCAGCCGATCAAGCCTAAAGACATATGGTCGCAACCTGAGGACCATCTAGTCTGCCGATGAAGCTTAATTGTTCAGAGACTTCAACCAAGCAATAATTTCAGCACAGATGTCTAAGTAGGTTGTGTGAGCACTTGTTGGAAAGGTAATTGAATGATCTTTCCAACGCATCAAGAATCATTGAATTCTGACATCGTATGCAACCAGGAGATCCCAAAACAATGGCAAGTGCACGAGGGTGAAGAGTCCTGTTCGGATCCGTGAAAATTAGCTCGAGAATTTCTTTTTATAGTTTGTTAGGATTCTATTCTGTTTCAAATTAGTTTAGAATTCTGGTTTAAAACCTTCTATCTTTGTAGACACCACCCTCTATAAAAGAGAAGGAATGGTCATAGTTTTGAGAGAACCACAAATTGAATACACAAATATTTTCAGAGAAGCTTTTGCTCTTGTTCTAGAGTTTGTGCTCAGAAACCGCCACCTAGAATTGGGACTTATTCTCTTTACCATTGTTCTTGCAATTTCTTTGTTGATTGCAAGACAGTGCGTCTACTTTTACGTGGTCAAGTAGACAATGATCAAAGCGTGTGATTGGGTGAATTCTTTTGTCGTAGGTTGCTGTATTGATAGTGGTTGGCGCCATCGGTTCGTCAGGTTACACGAATCAACGAGTTATCAACGATCCTACGTCGTGAAGATCGGGCACCCCGCATCACTTGCTTTTGCACATAAAATTTAGAGGAAGGACTTGTTGATCCCGATTCCTATGGCTTCGAACCATTGAAGAAGAAGGAACCGTCCCCGATGATTCAGCTTACTAGAGGGTCATTCGCCTTGTGGAGCCCGATATGGTGGGAGCCCATGCTGTACCACTGCTATTGAAGATATTGAAGACTGTCGTAGTTGCTTTGCTTATTATTCTATGTGTTCTTTTCTTTTGTGCCAACCTTCGTGTCGATGAAATTTTTTAATTTGTATCAACTCTAAATTGCGCCATTCTTGACGCTATGGTATTGTAATATTGGTCCTTGTGACCTTGTACTCGTTTTAAGTACTTGTGTTGTGTTGTGAGCTTGTGATGTATCAATCTATGTGCAACCTAACCTAGGCAGTTGTCGCGCCCCGCACAGGGTACCACGACTACTCCCGTGGAGACCTAGCTCGCTGCAGCTGGCCTCATACATACATACCATTGACTTCCCAGGATAAGTCAAGCACAAGAGTTCATTGCAGCAGAGTAACTTACAAAATATCATTGATAAACAGTATGGCCTGCTGGCCTGATACAACAAGAGTAATACAATGCCTTCACGGCACAAATGGTCTAATTAAAGCAAAAGACAACTACTCGGCGGAAGCTAGGCGAAACCCCCACAGTCGTAAGAAGTTGACGACAGAACAGCACACTTCAGGGTTCTGGCAGAACTGGCTCTCTTCCTTCTGGATCCACGAAATCTTCCAAGCCTTCGTCTTGGTATTGTAGCACTCCATCTATTGTTGATAAGTTGCAAGAGTGAGCACTTACGTACTCAGTAAGTCATAGGTAAGAGTAGAGATACGTATAGTAGAGATGACATGATCCTATGCTATTGAGGGAAAAGATGTGAGAGGGTTTTTCCAAAAATATTTTTCTTCCAAGCTTTTCAAATCTCATGCTCAGGGCAGCATTTCATATACTTAGGGCACAATCCACATGCCTCTTAGATATCATATGATCACTAAATTATGGTACTACCGCGACACGTCAACACATGACAGCCCATGGCAGCACCCCTTATCATGACAACACATGTCATTTGGGTAATCTTGAACTAACCAATTTTAATTTATAAAACAATACTTGTGTCACACCCCGTGGATTTAATCCACCGCGGCATACTCCTAAAACTCGGGAGCACGAAGTATTCGAATACATTTTTAACTCTGCAGAGGGGTACCAATTTACCCGCAAGATATATCCACTTTCATGCCCTTCCTATCACAAGGATTGGACCCCTGACTCACTTCATACTGTGAGCGGCAAGGTGGAAATAACAAGAACTTTTGCCATGTTTCACACACAATTCACCCCAGACCACGTGGTTTTCTTCACGCAAGCCACAGTTGTGGCAGGGTTTCACAACCCCCACTAATTGGCGTCTTCCCCTCAGGGTCAGCGTGCATGATCACCTCCTGTGATATGTGTTGGAGCGCACCCCGTGTTAATCGTGAGTTTGTCATATAGGGGTTTCATGTGTGATCCACATACTACTTGTTCAGGCCTGTCCCATACCAGGCTTGCGGTCGGCACGTTAATCATGCCACTAGACGCACAACACAAGGTTCTAGGTCCTTATATGCCAGTGACCAGCTCATACCACAATCCATGCACTTCCAGTGCTGGCACATCCTGTGCGACCAAGCACCTCCAGTGCTCTTACCATTCCATACCAAAATACTGGTCACGGCTAGGGGTTTTATTTCATGAATATAAATATACATAATATATTAGTTCATGGCTCATTATTTGATCAATTCACATTTCACAGGCATCAGCCTGATGCTGCCATTTCATAATTCAACTATTCTCAATCTTTCTCATGCAATATTATTATTTTATAATCAAGGTATATTCTAGCAATTCATAAAATATAGGTTCAAGATGTTCAAGAATATGACTTGCCTTCCGCGTCGTAAGAAACAGCAGTTGATGTCGGGTCTGCGACGAAGTCTTCGAACTCGGACTCTTGCTCTGAACAAGGATCAAACAAGCAAGCAGGCATTATAATGAATCCTACTCTTACTATTCCACTATATGCGTTAATGCAAGGAGAAACACTTAGGCGATACAAGATTTGGAAGCGATTAGGGTTAAACTATGGAAACCAAGGTTAAGATTAGTTGTCAAGAGTTTACAAGGTTCCGAATGTTCCAAAATATCAGAATCATATCAAGGCTGCTGCTGGTTCGCTCAAAAACAACGAACGCCTTTAGGTCGACATTCGGTTCAAGGCATCGACATAGGGTCGATGGATGATAGAGGGCTCAACTCAAATTGTGGCAGTAGAATAAAATGTAGATCACAACATCAGGAGTCTAAGGGACAAAGTTATGTTCAGTTTGCATACCCAGATGGGGTCAAAATGGCCTAATGCCATTGGCTGACATAGGCTGACAATGCCCAAGAATGGCATTGACATGGTTTGAACAGTTTCTAGTAGCCAAAATGGGTTTTTATTCAAGCATATGGGGTTTTCCAGATTTTAGCAAAATTGATGATTCTGGTTGCTTAGAGATGATAAGAATGATCTATTGAGCATGTTTGATCACTGACTCGAGAGCTAAATCGGTTTAGGTGAGGGTTAATTGCTCACCGGTGTTCTAGGTGAAACACGGCGATTGCCGGTGACAGAAAGCATTTAAACTAAATTCCCAGCTTGAGAAGCATGAGGGGGATGAGGGAAGCTCACTGGGGGTGTTGGGTTGAGGAAGGAAGCAGCGGTTGAAGCTAGCACCGAAGCTCCCTTTGCTGCTCACCGGAGAAGAAGAAGAAGACACAGTGAACTGCTGGTTTTCTGGTGTTTTGCTGTGTGGTGGAGTTCGCTAAGTCCCAGGGGGTTTAAATAGGTAAGCTGGAGGTGCTTCAACGGTTGGAAAAGCTCGGGGAGTTGTAGCCGGCAAGGAAGTGATAGAATTGCGACTTCACGGCGAGCTGGCGATGGAGGTGACCTGTTCAGCGGCCGTGAGAGCTTTTGCAGCTGGAGCTGCTGCGAAGTGAAGGCGACACGATGGCTGGCCGCGGCAAGAACTCCACGTGGCGCAAAGCTCCTGCGTCGACCGTTGCTGGTGGCGTGCAAACGGGAGGAAATCAGCTGGCTGTGAGTCGCGCCGGGGAAGATCCACAGTGGCCAACAGTACTCGTACACGTGGCGCTGTTCATCTGATGAAGATGGCGACCACGGGTTGGCTTCAACGACTACGGCTACTGTAGCAGCTGGCGAGGTCGAAGTCGATGGGGGCTGCAGTGGTGCACGTCGTCGCATGCGAGCTGTGGCCGTGATCGTGCACTGGGACCAGGTCGAGGTCGAAGTAACAGTAGCTCGAGGTCGAAGTAACAGTAGCTGGTCGATTTGCATTGCTCTGGTCGAAGTCGAAATAGCCCATTTGGTCGTGAACAGCAAGATCTGGTCGAACCAGGGGTATAATTGTGAGAGTTTTAGTTGAAATCTGGACTAATTTGTAAATCTGGTTTTAAAAAGGTTTAATTTGGAAATTGATTTCATGGATGAGTATAATATTTCTATTAATACTCATTTAGCTCAAATCTGGAGAAAATTTGATAAGGTTTGAGGGATTTCACCTATTTTTGAAAATAGGGTAAAATTAGGGTAAAATAGATCTGGATTTGTCAATCTCGAATTCTGGTAATTAGGGTGAGATCTTGGAGTTTAAACAGAAGGGAAATCTGTATCAAATAGTATTTGGGAGGTGTTCCCTGAAGAAATTCTGAGGTTGGAGTTGATTTGTGAATTTTAGCCTTTTCAGGCTTCCAGGTAACAGAAAAGGACTTATTCGCAGTAAAATTTGGGCTAAACTGCGAAAAGTGTTTAGATGAAACAATCTGGTTCCCAACTTTTTGGAGTAAGTTGAGGGTAAACCTAGGAACATATTCCAAAAGATACATGAGTCTGGATAGGGTTAAACCATGATAACTGAGTTATCTGGGATCTGGGGTACTTAGGGTAAATCTGAATTTCCTGTTTTCGAAAACAGAAAGAGACTAAGATACTGGGAGTTAGGGTTAGAATTCAATCTGGCTCCTGAAGACTTTTATATTCAGAATAATTGGTAGGTTAAATCTGGATGATCTGATCTTGATCTGGATCTAGAGAACAGATTTGGAGATTTTTAGGGTTTGGGAGAGATTAGGGTTTAGCTGATCTGGCTACTGCTACAGGGATACATGCATGCAGGATTTTATGCAAAAACTTTTCACCCCCAAAACCAGGGTGTTACAGCAGTTGGCGCCAGATTCCTCATATGAGGGTCCCCACAAACATGGTATCAGTGCAAAGAGTTGACTTTAGGTTGTGACCCTTAGAAATATATTGGCGTCCCTAGAAATAGAAAATCTAATTTGACTAAGAAAAGTATATTGTGTAAGTTATTCTATTTGATTATTTGAAAAAGTTCTAAATCTCATTTTAACTTTTTGGTGCTTTTGCGTTCTGTCTCCCTAGATGGCTTTCGGAAAGAGGTTCATTCATGGTGATGAGCTTGGTTCGTGGGCACTACTCCTTCGGATGATGCTTCAGTTCCTTGGTGCACGAGATAGCCAAAGGCCAGTTTATTGCGTTCGACAGGATGAGGTTGATGGACGACCATATGGCTACCATGCTTCAGTACTAGTTTATGACATCTCTGAGCATGGGAAGGGTTCTGGGAGACATGAAGCCCGTAGAACAGAGGAGGAGGATGCGATTCTAGATGCTGCCCGTCGTTCCATAGGTACCATTCGGCAGATGTATAGCAATTACCTCTTGGATTCCCCCTTTCACTTCGTGCCATACCAGGTTCCTAGGTCAGAGCGTCGAGTTATTCTTCCATCCAACGACGGAGTAGATGCCATCCTGATAAAGACTCAAGATATTGTTTACGCCTTGGAGACCAGCTACACCCGCTTGCTTCGTGAGCATGAGCGTGCTCGTGATGACCGTCATTATCTCAAGGGCATGCTTGCAAAGACTTGTGCCAATCTTTAGGAGAAGGAAAAGTGAATTCATGAGTTAGTTGGACCAAGTGGAGAGCGAGATCCCAATGCTTCTAATCATGAGGTTCTAGAGTCTGCTATCAAGAGAAGCCGACCAAGACTGAGGATCACAACCCGCAAGAGTGTGGGAAAGCTGAAGGACTACCTTGGTAATTTCACACCTTCGTCGTGTGGTATTGTCATCAACTATCGTGCACCCGAGTTGCCCAACATTGAGGAGAAGGAGGTCCTCGCCAGCAAGGGAAAGGAGATCGCTAAGAGTGACAGTGACACCTCACCTGATGATGACGACTTGGAGCTAGACCCGATGGAAGCAGATGCTGACCAGGAGGAGGATCCCGACGAGATAGAGCCTTGTGGTTCTTTTAATGCTAACGAGTGACTCCAGACTTACCATTGGTCTGACCTTTTGTGCCTGACCCCCAGCAGATGATAGATCTCCCTTTTGTGTAGTAGATTTTCTAAATTTTGGTTGATGTGACTTGTTATGCTAGTTGTTAGGTGAGACTTGTAAGCCCGATGAGGCAGAAACTTTGTGCTCAACAAAAGTTTAATTTATGAAAAGGCATTTTGCATGATCCTATCCTTGTCTCTTGGATTAATATCAGTATCTGATCTTAATTCAATCTCCTAGGGCTAGGATGCCTATTGACTCTATCTGTAGAGATATCGCCTTTAGTATCGGCAATATAGGGTTCCTAGAAAATCTGCTAGTTTTGGATCTTGAAGCGCTTGATGTTATCCTTGGAATGGACTGGCTAGAAAAGCATAAAGTCCAGATGGATTGTGAGAAGAAGGCGATCACTCTGACAAACACTAAATAAGAACAAGTTACATTCTACGTGGAAAGATCTCTAATGGATGACCAAGTGTGCAGTCTGAACAGCATGGAGAAGGCTAAATTTGGAAAAGTCCCAATAGTGAATGAATACCAAGAAGTTTTACCCGAAGAACTCCCCAGAATGCCACCAGACCGAGACATAGAGTTCACAATTGAGTTGAAACCAGGGTCTGCTCCATACGCACGAAAGCTTGCATGCATGATGAGCAAGGACCAAGAGGAATTGAGGAAACAAGTGGAAAAATTGGAGAGAAAAGGATTTATCAGAACAAGTTCTTCACCATGGGGAGCCCCTGTACTCTTCGCCAAGAAGAAGGATGGCAGTCTACGACTCTGGGTTGACTATCAAAGGTTGAATGACATGACAATCAAGAACAAGTAGCCTCTACCAAGAATGGACGATCTCTTCGATCAACTCAAAGGAGCAAAAATATTTTTGAGAATCGACTTGAGGTCTAGGTATCATCAACTGAAGATTCGAGAAGAAGATATCCCTAAGATTTCATTTATAACAAGATATGGACTGCAAGAATTTACTGTGGTGCCATTCGGTCTGACAAATGCACTGTAGTGTTTATGAACTTGATGAGCAAAGTCCTTATGGAATTTTTAGACAAGTTTTTCATCATATTTGTAGACGACATTCTTATCTTCTCCGAGATGGAGGAGAAGCATGCTCAGCATCTCAGAATGGTGCTAGAGAAGCTTGCAGATCATCAATTTTATGCCAAGTTCGATAAGTGTGCCTTTTGGTTGAAAGAAATCTCTTTTCTAGGCCACATCATCTCTGGCAAAGGAATATCTATGGATTCGTCAAAACTTCAAGCTATCATGGAGTAGAGGCAACCTGAAACATTGATTGAAGTAAGAAGTTTCTTGGGGCTAGCCGCCTATTACCGAAGGTTTATTGAAGGATTTTCTAAGATCACTAAGCCACTCATCAAACTACTGAAAAAGAATGTTCCATTCGAATGGACTGAGGATTGTGAAAAGAGTTTTAAACAGCTAAAGAAGATATTGACAATCGCACCTATTCTCACATTGCCAGACAACAAGGAGTTTGAAGTCTATTGTGATGCATCAAAACAAGGTCTAGGATGTGTTCTTATGCAAGAAGGAAGAGTTGTGGCTGTTCGATGAATTTTTGTAATAAAAATTCATTAGAAAAAAAATCCCATATGGCCAAAAGGGCTAAAATAAAGATACATTTATATTTGGGCTATAAAAAAATGATGATAAAAACCAGGACAAAAACTCCACTGGTCAAAAAAGGTCAAAATTGGACTGGTCAAACCTGGTCAACAGCCTGGTCAAATGTGGTCAAACATGGTCAAACCAACATACAGCCCGAGTTCGAACAGGACTTATCTCTAACCTTTGTTTATTTAAATAACAAAAGTCTTGTCGACGATTTGGACTCGGGGTCCTTAGTCGATCTTATGCAAATTTGTGAGTTGCGGGACCTTTCAGAGTGCTCCTCCGGGAAGGTAGGATGAGTCAAGTCTGTAGGGGCACAAAGGATTTTATACAAGTTTGGGCCCTCGATGGTGGAAGTAACAGCCCTACGTCCTGTTGTGATTTCACTATATCAAATAAGATGTATTACAAAAGGGAAGAAGAGATGATCACAGGCGATGATCTCTTCAGTGTTAGTGTCTATCTAACTATATCTAAGTCTTCAGGTTTGTTCGACACTTGGTAGTGCTTGTATGCTTGACTGAATCATTAACCATCCTTAGAACGTGCATTGACTACCTTTTTATACTGGACAAAAGGGCGCCAATGCGAAATGGCCATGGACAGTTGTTAGGATGCAGTTTCATTAACTGCACTTAACTTCCACACAAGCTTAACACGTGCAATCAAGGGATAACCGCACATGTTAACCTCCTGGCAGTTGTCTTCAGATGTGGAAATATATTCGTGATTCTCGGGATATGCCCGTTCAAAGAGTTAGGCCTTCCCGAATTATTCTGATCGCAGATAATCGACGACCCTCTCACCGCGCACTGTCTGCAGTCTCCTGACCCCGCACTGTCTGCGGCCTCATGATCGCGCAAGGGCTGCGATCATAAACTATCTCTGTGTTCGCGCCCTTTAGGTCGTCTGAGACTATAGCGACGGACTTATAGACATGTATTACCTTGAACTAGCTCGGGTGATAATCCTCATCAGCTAGCCCCCAAATTTGAAGAAAATGAAAGAACATATTTACTCCAAATTTTTATCCTGCATTGAATTATGAACCCGACGTTTTACCTTCAGCTGATACTGTTCCGCCGTGTGACTGTTCATATCCCAAGAAAAACCCTGAGCTTTTCTTGGTTGGTAATAATGACTTAGGCGACTCGTCGTGATGGCAACCGTAAGTGTGGTTTAAGAACACGAGACGTGTGTGGAAACGAACCGACGCCTTCTGGCTCTATAAATTGAAGGTCTAAATGAATTTCTCACCACGTCTAAGTTTTTTTTAGAGTTTCTTCTTTTCTCTAGCTACTCCCTCTGAGCCTCACTTCTTGTTCCAATGGCAGATCAAGACCCCAAGAACATCATTGGGATTGAGAGTGATGAGGAAAGAACAGATGTGCTGTCAGAAATTGATCAAGACTCTCAGGAAGTAGGTCTTTTTCTACAAGTCCTGGTTCAACTTTTTTCCTTCATTCTGGTCGGTTCCAAAGTAATGTGTTTTGAAACTTACAGGTGTGCGAAGAACAAATTCCTCCAAAGAAGAGATCGAAGAATGAAGAAGAATCCTCGAGTGGAACTGCATCAAAATTGGTAAAAGGAGCCGAGACCTGGGCTGTCACATTACCCTATTCTTCAGCCCCATCAGCTCCTCCAGTCGCATCATCTCCACCTTTGGAGATCCATAACAATCCTTCCCACCTTTCTTCTTCTGATCAGCTTTCTCTATCGCGACCAAGCAATCCCCAGCTTTTGTTGGGTGATCAATTTTCTCGTGGGAAGGTTGCACTCTCGCGACCAAATGGTCCTCGACTTTTATCGGGTGATCTACTTCCTGGGGGAAGCGCTTCATCCTCCCATCCAATCTTACTGCGAGGATTGGTAATTATTTTTCATTCTCTCTACTGGCCGTTTTATCTTGTAAAACTAACGCATACATGTGCAGGAGACGAAAATCTCTGGAGCCCCCAGCGATCAGCCTGCTAAAGTCCAGCCTCTTTTTGGTGAGAATGTTTCCCTCGAGCGAACTCTCCAAAAAGAAAAAGAGGCCCTAGAGAAGAAGACTGATGAGATGTCTTCGGCCATTCTGCATCTGGCAGAATGTTATGACAACTCCCGCGAAGAGGCACGCCAATTCCGCTTGGAGAGGGACTATGCTCGGCAGCAGCGAGAACTATCCGATACAGTAAAGAATAATAGCGCTTCTTTGATTCGAGATGATGTAGATAGGCTTAGAGCCATAGCCAGTTCTCTAGGGGTAGCCAGTGTTGATCCGACTAATGTTAACATGTCCCTGGGAGAACTTTGTAAGAGGCTATCAGACCAAGTTGACGCTTTGGTCGCCTGTGTCCCTTTTGTATGTAAAAATTGTCAGAAATAAAGAATTTCTTTTCCTTATATACTTGATCTCTTAAAATGATTATGTAGAACTTATACTCCGAATTAAGGTTCCTTATATTCTGTGAAAAAATAATTACATGAGAATGCCTCTGCGACCAAAAATACGCAGGTAGACCTCTGTTCGAAACTGGCTCAGTTCTTCGGTCTTAGAATAGCATTAATGCCATATACTGCGATCAGAACTAGAGTAACGATCACAAAACAGTTTTTTGGTCTTAGAATAGCATTGAGACCGTAGACTGTGATCAGAACGATCACAGAACAGTATCTTGACCATATGGTGACCACAGCTGTTATGATCACACATATCTATTATGATCACAAGATTACATTGCGATCAGTATAGAGGTCATAAACTTATTCCAAAGCCATAAGGAATTATTCCCTTAATAAAGATTTAGGAATTTCCAATATTTTTATTTGTAACATAGCCCCCGAATGCGAAATAAAATGATAAAAACACATTTCATTTCGGATTCATTACTAGGTATGGATAACGGGTTCCAAGAGGAAAGACATCCATTATGGGAAATTAATAAAATACTCGGCGAAGGGTTGTCTCAGACATATAAAAGCAAGAGGTAGCTTACTGGACAAGCAAAAAACCCTTCGTCGTCTTTAGACCCTTCTGCCGCACAAAAACCCTCTTTTGCATTCCTCGTCTTCGTCATCTCCAAATTCACCACTTTTCTTCTCAATTATTCATAAGAAATGGTGTCCTGGAACCGATCCGTCCACCATACATAAGAGAGCCTGGTGGCACTAGAGAAAGAAGAGATTCTCCCCCCACGGCTGCTGATCAACTAGCGGCCAGCGGAAAAACATCTAGAAACCCCAATCGTCCAAGAGGGCGAATTGGTGATCTTCGAGGAATACTTGCACTGCGGGTTCCGATTCCCAGAAAGCGAATTTCTGAGGGGAATCTTGGACCATTATAGGTTGGTGTTAGTAAATCTCCACACAAATGCAGTCCTTATCCTGGCGATTTTCCAACATCTCTGTGAAGCCTTTGTCGGAGTGCTTCCAAGTGTGGAGCTTTTCTGATGCTTCTACTTTTTGGCATGGTCAAAAAGTGCCAATGTCGTTGGGTGTATCTACTTCTGTATACGGGAGAAGAAGGAGTACCCATTCCCACCTCTACAGGACTGTGTTCATGGGTTATACCATAAGTGGTTCTACTGCACCCCTCCGTTAGAGACAGGACTATGGTTCGCGAACACCCGACCGGAGAAAGCCAGTGAGTTAGTCTCTGTTCCCATTCTGAGTGCAGAACAGAAGAAACAAGCTCAAGCTATTCTTCACTTAGTTCAGCAAGGCTTGACCGCGCGTGATATCATACGCGACTTCATGAAGAATAGGATAAGCCCCCTGCGTGAAAGGGCACATCCAGCTTGGGAAGTGGAGTCCATGGTGGACAGCACCCTGGACTATAATAACGGTATGTCCTTTAGTCAACAAAACATACATTTTTACTGATTAAAAGATGTCGCATTTGTTAACATGCTTGTTTGTGACACAGTGCTATCCTTGTCCAAGATTGAGAAACGGACAAACTACCTCCTTCGGGCGTATAACGCCGCTGTGGAGGGAACTAAAGGATCGCTGTAACACTCCGGGTTTGGGGGTGAAAACTTTTATGCATAAAAGTCATGCATGCATATGTCTCTTCCAGATCAGCCAAATCAGCCCCAACTTTATTCTATTCTAAGCCCAAAATCTTAAAATTTATCCTGTAGACCCAAATCAAGATCTGACTTTTCAGATTTGATCTACTATCTATCCTGAGTATAAAAGCCTTCAAAACCCATATTCAATTCCATCTCTAACTTCCAGATTTATCAATTCCTTTCTGTTTTCGAAAGTAGAAACATATTATATTACCCCAAATACCCTAAGTTTCAGAAATTCAGATTTAATGAAAATATTGACCAAGTTCAGACCAAATTATATCAGGATTATGATCAAGGGTATGCCAATACCTTAATCCAAAAAGTTGGCAGCCAGATTTCATCATCTAAACCCTTTTCACAAATCAGTCCAAGAAGTATCGCAAATCAGTCCTTTTTCCAAATTTTCCAAAAGCCTTAAAAGGCTAAATGCTATAAATCATCTCCAAATCCAAATCTGATTCAGGGAACACCTCCCAAATGCTTTTCAACACAAAATCTTCTTATATGAGTATTTCAAGATCAAATCCTAAATCCCAGAATTTCAGCATTTGACAAAACTCAGATTTCAGATACCCTAGTTTACCCTATTTTCAATTTCACTCAAAAACCATTCAAATGTTTCAAATTTTATCTTCTATCTGTGCCAAATTATCTGTTGAATTAAGTTTGCCAAATCAGTAAAATCAAATTCAACCCTAACCATCGAAATCTCCAGATTTACAAATCAGCCCAAAGCCAAGAATCAGAAATTGCAAATCAGTCCAGATTCTACCAGAGCAGCTGCTGTGTTTTCGACCACAACCTCCCCATGCTCGTGCACTGTGTTCACTCACCGCCAGCCAAGCTTCGCCTGCGCTTGTGCCCGTGCATGCTTATGCGCACGCGTCCGCGCCTCAGCCATCGTCGTGGCAACGTCGACGACCAACATCTGCTCCCGCGCGTGACTAGAAGCAACTTTTGTCAGCAACTCCACACCACATTGCCTCGCTGTGCGAGTTTTGTCGCCACTGTTTTGCACCGCCCAGCGTCGTCGAGTCCCAACGATCCGATAATTCGATCAGTACAGAGCCACCTGCTCACCGTCATGTCGCTCCCACTGTTTCTTCACCGTTGTTGCACCTGCACCGGTCCAGTTAAGTCCCTGGTGCCAATTCCTTTGCCGTTCCCTCTTTGCAAGCTTCACCCTGGTCTATTGAAGCAGCCCAACACCTTGTATCATCTCCAGTTCACCAAAATTAACTAAATCGTTATCTCCTCCACCTTCGTCTTCTTCTCCGGCGAGCTCAGCACAGAGGCTCACGGTGCCAGCTTCAACCACTACACCATTTGCCAAATTGACACCACCAGTCAGTATCTCTCATCCTCCTCATCGTTCTGTAGCATCTAATCGAGCTCTGGTGAACCCTAACGCCGATGATCTCCAGAATCTTCGATTTGCCCTGTTCTGGCAATGCAGCTTGATTCAGCCCAAATTAGCCCTCGAATCAGTAGACTAAAATGATCAGTGAACTGAGTTTAGCAAGCCTGTAAGCTCAGAATCCCCAATTGAACTCAAATTGAAGCTTTTCCCGATTTTGAGCTTCACTAGTCGCCGGCTCTCGTCGCCAGGCTACGCCGGCGATGCTCCAGGCAAATTGGCTTCACCACTAGCTTCCTCGTATCCCTCTATCACTCTCCAAGCAAGGAATTAAGTTCAAACCTCCTGTATCAAAAACCCCCAATTCCAGTGCCTTCTTCTTCGGCGCCGGCAGCCGGAAAGTTTTTCCCAGCCATTTCATCCCTATCCACTTTGTCCAGTGTGTGCGCCTTGAACTCCTGAGCATTTTTGTCTTCTCGCTCGACACCTGGATCGGCCCAGATCGAGAGTTGTAGCCCTCTCAAGACTTTGAGTAGAAGCTATCTTGTATAGTTCGGCCACTGTGTTTCTTCACCGCCGTTCATCACCGTTCGGCCGTCTTAGTTCTTGAAACCACCACCAGTGTGTTCCTATCATCTTTTCCTACCTCCTAGACATAATTGGCGCAGCAGATGAAGCCTTAAATTGCATTTGCTGCTAAGCCCTAGTTTTTCACAATGTTAGCACTATGTCAGTGCATGCCAGCCAGTGGCATTGGCCTTGTTTACTCACTTCTGGTTGTGCAATTTAGAAACCACTTTGTTCACTGAATTTGTAGAGTTGTGATCTACATTTTCTTCTTTTGTCACAACTTGTGATAAGCTCTCTAGCTTTCCTTGAAGCTATGTCAGAGCCTTGAACTGAATGTCAATCGGCTGACAATCATTGTTTTTGAACAAACGAGCCGCGGACTTGATGTCCATATTGTAACCTTGAAACCCTAAAAGCATCTAACACCCATCCTTAGCCAAACTCCTTGAAACTCTAAAATCTTGACTCAGTTCAGCTTGCAATCCCAATTATCTTCAGTATCGTCCAGTTATTTTGTTAAGCATATCTGCATATAGATCATAAATCATTTTAACATAGTTAGTAATTATTGTATGCTTGTTTGTCACCGAGCAGATCCAGAAGTTGAATTCGAGGATTTCACTGTTAACCCGACATCGACTGATGTTTCTTATGACGCGGAAGGCTAGTAATATTCTTGATCATCTTGAACCTATATTTTATGAGTTGCTATGATATGACCTTGAATATAAATAATATTGCATGTGAAAGAATGGTTGAATTATGAATTCGCACTACTAGGCTGGATGCCTGTGAAATGTGAAATGATCAAATAGTGAGCCATAAACTATTATATATGTATTTATATATATTCATGAAATAAAACCCCTAGCCATGACCAGAATTTTGGTATGGAATGGTGGTAGCACTGGAGGTGCTTAACTGCAAACGATGAGCAGGCACTGAAGGTGCAAGGTTTGTGGTATGATCTGGTCACTGGCATATAAGCACTAGAACCTTGTGTTGTGTGTATAGTGGCATGAAACACGTGCTAACCGCAAGCCTGGTATGGGACAGGCTTGAACAAGTGCGGCTGAAACCCCTGCATGAGATGTGAAGTGATGCACGATTTGCACGGAGTGCGGCTCCTACACATATCACTGAAGGTGATCATGCACGCTGACCCAGTAATGAGAAGATGCAATAGGGGTGGGGGTTTGGGTACTACCCGCCACAACTGTGGTTCGTGAGAGATCCACAGTGTCAGGGGTGAATTGTGAGTGAAACATAACAAAAGTTCTTGTTATCTCCACCTTGCCACTCACAGTATGCAGTGAGGAAGGGTCTAATCATATTGATAGGATGGGCATGAAAGTGGAATATCTTGTGGGTAAATTGGTACCTCTCTGCAGAGTTAAAAACATATTCGAATACACCGAGCTCCCAGGTTTGTAGGAGTCTGCTGCGGTGGATTAAAACCACGGGGTGTAGCACAAGTATGTTTTCTAAATAAAATTTGATACGGCAAGATTACCCAAATGACATGTGTTGTCATGATAAGGGGTGCTGTCGTGTGTCAACGTGTCGCGGTAGTGCTATAATTTAGTTAACATGAATAGCGATGCTATGTTATGAAAAGTGCTGCCATGAGATGAGATATGAAAGAAAAGACTATTTTACAAACATCCACACTTCTTGACTAGCATAGGTTCATATCATCCCTACTATATGTATCTACTCTTACCTATGACTTGCTGAGTACATAAGTACTCACCCTTGCAACTTACAACCCAGTAGATGGAGCGTTCCATGATCAAGAAGAAGGCGTGGAGAACTTCTTGGACCCAGATGAAGGAGAGCCAGTTCCGCTAGAGTCCTGATGTGTGTTGTTCTGCCATCAACTTCTCACTGTGGGAGAGTCACCTATCTTCTGCTTTGTAGTTGTTATTATGCTAGACGATGTATGCCGCGAAGGCATTGTAATCTTCTTATGTTGTATTATGGCCAACAGGCCACACTGCTTAAATATTTTGTAAGTTTTTCTACTAGAATGTGAATATACTCCTGTGCTTGACTTATCCTGGGAAGTCAATGGTATGCATGTATGGGACCAGCTGCAGCGAGCTGGGTCTCCACAGGAGTAGTCGTAATCCCCAGGTGGGGGCGCGACAATCGCCTCACCCCCAGAGCTTGACTAACGCCAGCGACGATCTTAAGCAAGAGCGCTGAAAGGTATGATTTATTCAAACAAGCTATGTTGGAAACCATCCATTTGCCTTGCATTTCCAAAAGCATGATGAATAATACAGCTTCTGGGAAAATTTGCTGAGGCAATGCATCCAAGAGAGGACATTGGTCCTTCAAGAAGGCCAACCGCGAAGAGGGTGAGGAGGACGCCTTCAAAGCACGAAGTGAAGGAGTCTGCTCCCAAAAAACCTAAGAAGATCCTGGGAGAAAACCATTACCACAAAAAATACTGTGGTAAGATTCTCGATACCTCCTGTAACCCCAAGTACGAGTGGAAATTACTTCTTCATCGTACAGGGTGAAGGGAGTGAGGACGAGGAAGACGACATTCCTCTAGTTCGCCACAAGAGGAGAGCAACTGACCTCTTGGGAACAAGCGTCCCAGAGAGGTTGACTTCCCTTCCGGTTGACAAAATCTTGTCCTTGACCGCAGGGACAGAAATGGCTATAATGGGCCCCGTGACCACTGACAATCCCGTGGTTTCGGGTGGAACCCTAGTGCCTGAGGCTTGTGAAACCCCAGGACTAACAACACCTCCCCTACTGATAGAGGGAGCGACTGTGGTGAGAATCCTCACAATCTCGCATGTTTTCGTTCCTCTGTACACACCCATTGAATTGTGTTCATACAGTGAGAAGAGGATACTGTCCTTTTTAAGAAAAGGAAAACAAGGACAGAAGAAGACTCTTTCCCAAGAGCAACCAGTAGGCTTCTTTCTCTTGGGAGCTCATCATCGGAACCCAAACCATGGGTGGGGTTTTGAATAAAGTGAGAACTTCTCTTATCACCATTTAAATATGACTGACGGGAGGCATCTCTCCTTACAATATGTTTGTCTGTCTGTTGGCACAGGGATGCTGCACCTAGTACCCCGGTGACCTCGACAAGCCATAGTACACCCACTGTAGAGGTCGCGGGAGAGCCAGGTCCGATTCCCATGGCCGAAGAGGTTCTTCGAGCCATCGTGGATGGAATGGCAGCGGAAATCCGATCCAAGGGATGGAAACCGCAGTCCCGACCATAGAGGGGGATCAACAGGAAAAATCATCTGCTGCCCCTACCGCGGACACAACAAGTCTTGAGATTAGACCTCACGCTGATGTTGAGAGTGGCTCATTCAGCAATTACATAGAGGTATGAACAACTCTTTTTTTTTATTTTCAAACTCGCAAAAATTCAGGAATATTCAAGTCTTAAGAGCAATTTCTTATCGTGTTCCATGACTTGACCCGGGTAGTGACCAAGTCGATAGCTATAGCAAAGCATATCGAGGTCGCGCAACGGGAGATCAGCCGGCTGCGACAATAAGTATGGTGCTCTTTATTCATATTAACTTGAATGTGTATTTAAGCGTAGCTGATTGTCCTTCTTGTTACAGAGAAAATGCCTTTCTGAGCAAGAGCATGGCTGATCGAGAGAATCAAGAAGAAGCTGCAGCTGTGAGATATTCTTCTCTAGAGAAGGAAGTTCGTGAAGTGCAGTCAAAACTTTCTTGTAAATATACTTCTGACCAGAAGAAATCTTCTCATCATATGAACTGTTTTTAGTAAATGTTCACTGTGTTCATATAGCACAAGAGGATCAAATAAGCTGTCTTTCAGAAGAGAAAAGAAACCTTCAGGCGACCATTGAGTTGCAAAGCTCAGAAATTGATACTGCTAGCCTGGAGAATGAAGGTCTAAACGAAACAATTTCCTCCTGTAGCGGTACTCAATCGAACATCTTCAAAAAGCTAAAGATGGTGGCTACTCTGCTAAAAGCAGATGTGATCGAGTCGCAAAAGGACAATCCAAGCCTTAGCGAGTTAGCCACGCTGGTCGTGGCCCAAGCCGAATCACTCCTCGAGTATCTTCCTGAAGATACCAAACGGCAGGAAGAGGTATTGAGGTCAAATGTTAGACTGTAGCCTCCGCCATTCTCTGCAGATTACGTTTTCACCACGGCCCAAATTTGAATCTGAAGCCGGTGGTAGAAGATGCAGAGATCGAGAGTGATCGACTTGAGGCCATGCTTGAAGAAGTCAAGCCTCTAGTCGAAGATCTACTGAAAGAGGTAAGCCTTATTTGATTCCTTGTAATGATTTCTCTTAGTAATTATTACTTGCGAAATTACATTTATAACATGCAAATGCGTGCCTTAAATTTTTGGAAAAGAGTGATACTTTCTTCGTTTCATATTATGACCATATTCTCTTAGCCCCCTCCTGAGATCATAAGTACTGAAGATGTAGTATTATAATTTCTGGAAAAATATGGGCATTATGAATACCCAAGAAATGCTTTAACTTAGATATGATCATCTGATCAAACCGATACTGAACTCAATACAACATCCGACCTTATTACGAACTGGTAGCCACTCGAATGATCAGGAACATGCCAGTAAGTCCCGTGTGCATTGAGAAACGGCTTATTGAGGGATGTCTTAGCTGGATGCGACAATGAGATCGGCCAATGAATCCGGTTAGGATATTTGTAACAAGATGATTATCGGCGACCAGCCCCCGAGCCGGGCTCAGTATAGGTATGGCAAATAAACAAAACAAACATAACATGAGCCGAAGAAATGTACTTATGAAGTTTTTGATAAACCATGCTAATTGAACAGGAAAAAAGATTGGGAAACTTACACGTAAAACTTGTGCAATTGATCAATGTTCCACGTATTGGATAAGATTCTACCGTCCTCCATCGCTAACCGAGCCGATCCTGGTCGTGGTACTGAAACAACAACGTATGGGCCTTCCCACTGAGGACAGAACTTATTGCGGTCAGATTGGTTTTGTATTTTTCATAAAACCAGATCAGCCACGTGAAGACTACGTGGCCGCACCAATCTGCTGTGATATTTTTGCAAAGCTTGCAAATATACTACTGACCTTATCAACGCTCGATCATGCTTTTCTTCGAGGAAGGCTAAATCCTGAGTACGTTGTCCGATCTGATCATTCTGGTCGAATTGATCTGTTCGGACAGAACCAATACGAATTTCCGTAGGTAACACTGCCTCGGCGCCATATACCAACTGGAAAGGTGTCTCACTGGTGGCTCGACTACAGGTAGTGCGTAGTGCCCATAGAACGGTGTAGAGTTCATCTACCCAAGCCCCGAGTGCATCTTAAGGTGATCAAAAACATATTTCTTGATGCCTTGTAATATCTGCCCATTGGCGTGTTCGATAGCACCATTTCTCTGTGGATGAGCTACAGAAGCAAAGCACACCTTGGTTCCAATATTATCGCAATAGTCCAGGAAGAGGCCGCTAGCGAACTGGGAACCGTTGTCAGTGATGAGACGACTTGGAACACCAAATCAAGTGACGATGTTCTTATGAAAGAACTTCTGTGCGGCAGCAGCGGTGATGTTACAGACTGGCTCAGCCTCAATCCACTTTGTAAACGTGTCAATGGCTACAAATAGAAATTTGTAACCGTTAACGGCCTGTGGCATAGGTCCCACAATATCCATAACCCAAACCACAAAGGGCCACGTTAATGGGATGGTTTGCAAGCCATATGCTGGACGATGAAGCTGTCTGGCATGAAATTGACACTGGGGGCATGTCTTGACCAAATTTTTGGCATCATCAAGTGCCGAAGGCCAGAAAAAACCCTGTCAGAAAGCTTTGCCGACCAGTGTACGAAATGACGCGTGCGCGCCACACACACCATCATGGATTTCTTTCAAGAGGGATTCACCTTCCTCTTGAGAAATACAATGCATGAATACTCCTTGAGTACCCTTCCTATACAAAACTCCTTCTATAAGCTTGTATAGGCGCGCTTTTCGAATCAACCGATCACTTTCGGTTTCGTCCTTGGGCAAGGTCCCATGTTCGAGATAGACCCTCATTGGATGGGTCCAATCCCCTTCTTGTCCAAGGTTGGTAACGAAGACTGTTACCTGGTCATCTTCGACTGTAGTCATGATCAAAGGATTCTCTAAGTGTTCGACGAGCACCCCTGCCGGAGCAGATGTACGTGAGGACCCAATTCTAGATAATTGGTCTGCGAGAATATTGTCCTTTCGCGGGATGTATTGGACTTTGAAATGACTAAAGTGTTTTTCCAATCTCCTCACCTCCCCCAGGCAATGATACATTGTCTCATCAGAGGTGCTGTACTCCTTGTTTACCTGGTTTACGACTAGCTGTGAGTCTCCCCTCACTACTAATCAATGGACTCCGAGGAATTTCGCTGCCCAGAGCCCTGCAATAAGACCTTCATACTCTGCTGCGTTGTTAGTCGCAACAAAATGTAATTGAATAACATACTTGAGCTGGTCGCCTTGAGGCATTACTAAGACAACTCCAGCCCCCGAGTGTTGGAAACTACGAGAGCCGTCAAAATACATTGTCCAATGGTCGGTACACGACAAGTCTTCGGATTCTTGCCTTGGAGGGTCAGGGTTAGTCCATTCGACCACAAAATCTACAAGGATCTGAGACTTGATCACAGTGCGAGGGGTGAAATGGATGTCAAATGCTCCAAGTTCCATAGTCCACTTCGCAATTCGACCAGATTTCTCTGGGTTTCAGATAATATCTCCCAAGGGGAAGGACGAGGGCACTCTAACTTTATGTGCCGGAAAGTAATGTTGTAACTTGCGAGAAGCCATCATTAGCGCATAAAGTATCTTCTGGACCTTAGGGTAACGCTCCTTAGGACCATGAAGTACCTCGCTCACGTAATAGACGGGTCATTGAACACCTCTTTCTGCGATCAGAACAGCGCTGACCATATGAGGTGTAGCCGCCAAATAAACAAAGTTGTGGTTCCCCTGCGACAGGGGAAACCAATAGCGGTGGACTAGATAAGTATGCTTTAACCTCCTGGAATGCTTTCTCAGCTTCACCCGACCAGGTAAAACCATGGTGCTTGCGGAGAGCTTTGTAGAAAGGTAACCCCCTCTCGCCTAGTCGCGATATAAATCGACTTAAAGCTGCCTTGCGACCTGCTAGGCACTGGACGTCCTTCATGGTCGAAGGAGACCTCATTTGCTTGATGGCCCTGATTTTCTCAGGATTAACCTCGATTCCCCTAGAACAGACGAGAAAGCCTAAAAGTTTACCAGATGAAACCCCAAAAGAACACTTTTCTAAGTTTGATTTTATTCCAAATCAGTTTAAATTACAGAAGGTTTCAGCAAGATCATCTAAATGAGTCAAGCTTTTTAAGCTTTTTACAACCAAGTCATCTACGTAAGCTTCAAGATTACGCCCCATCTAGGAAAGAAAGGTCTTTTGCATCAAGAGTTGGTACGTGGAACCGGCGTTCTTGAGACCAAATGGCATTCTGACGTAGCAGTGGTGCCAAATGGTGTGATGAAGGTAGTCTTCTCTTCATCTTCTTCTGCCATGCCAATTTGATGATATCCTGAGTAAGCATCCAGAAAACTCATCAGTTCGCAACCCGTAGTAGAATAAACCAACTGATCGATGCGGAAAAGGGGAAAGTCATCCTTCGGGCAGGCACTCTTTAGGCTGGTGTAATCGACGCACATGCGCCACTTACCATTTGACTTATGGACCATGACTAGATTTGCAAGACATTCCGAATGATTGACTTCTCGAATAAACCTGGCTGCATGGAGTTTGTTTAACTTCGCGCGGATAGCTTCTTGCTGATCAACAGCAAAGCGTCTAAGCTTCTGCTTTATTGGTCACTGTCCAGGTCGAACTGTTAACCTTTGCTCAATTACCTCCCTTGGGGAACCGGGCATGTCGGATGGTTTCCACGTAAACACATCTACGATAGCCCGGAGGAAGGTAATGAGTTCGAGTTCCTATTTGTCGTCCAGGCCTGACCCAATCCGAATTGTTCTAGATGGATCATCTGGGCATAATGGAACCAATTTTAGCTTTTCCTCTAGTCGAGGGGCGACTTTGATCGTATCCGCAGCCGTGGTGGTGTTGACATCCTGAAGGGGAAGTTGATCCACGAGCTCCAGTGATAACTGATCGCAAGTCAATGCCACATTGCGGCTACCTCGGACCGAAATAACGCCTTTGGGGCCAGGTAACTTGTTGCACTGATAGGCATAGTGTGTTGCCATCATAAATTTAGCGAGAGTTGGACTGCCAAAAATCGTATTATAAGCCGAATCACAATCAATTACGTTGAAAGTAACTAACTCTGTTTGGAAATTATCTGGTTCACCCAGAGCGACTGGGAGCACCACCTATCCCATCGGCATCATCGAGGGGCCAGGAATTATCCCATAAAACAGATGGATTGTGAGTTTGACTTTTGAAAGAGGGATTTGCATCTCGCCCAATGCCTTGACCAGTAAAATGTCCAAGGAACTACCTCCATCGATCAGGACCCTTTCGACTCTCGCGTTACTTATAATTGGGGTAATGACCAAAGGCAATCTCAATGGTCGAGTAAGCCAAACGGGACAATGTCGCGCCCAGACCTGAGGACTACGACTACTCCCGTGGAGACCCAGCTCACTGTAGCTGGTCCCATACATGCATACCATTGACTTCCAAGGATAAGTCAAGCACAGGAGTATATTCACATTGCAGCAGAAAAACATACAAAATATTTAAGCAGTGTGGCCTGCTGGCCTTAATACAACATAAGAAGATTATAATGCCTTCGCGGCATACATGGTCTAGCATAATAACAACTACACAGCAGAAGATAGGTGACCCTCCCACAGTGAGAAGTTGACGGCAGAACAACCCACATCAGGATTCTGGCGGAACTGGCTCTCCTTCATCTGGGTCCAAGAAGTTCTCCACACCTTCTTCTTGATCATTGATTGCTCCTTCTAATGGATTGTAAGTTGCAAGGGTGAGTACTTACGTACTTAGCAAGTCATAGGTAAGAGTAGATACATATAGTAGGGATGATATGAACCTATGCTAGTCAAGAAGTGTGGATGTTTATAAAATCGTCTTTTCTTTCATATCTGATCTCATGGCAGCATTTTTCATAACATGTCATGCATGTAGAGAAAATTGTCTGTGACAGTTTGATTGGTTTGTTGTTGAACATTCCGGGAAAGACAAAGGATGGTCTGAAAGCTCGTAGTGACATGGTGGAAATGAGGATAAGGACTAAGCTTGCACATTTAGAGAAGGGAAAGCGTACATACCTCCCCCTGGCCTGCTATACATTGTCCAAGAGCGAAAAAACAGAACTTTGTCAGTGGCTACACGGTGTTAAAGTTCCATGTGGGTACTCCGCGAACTTGAAAAAACATGTGTCCATGAAGGACCCAAGACTGGTTGGCACGAAGTCCCACGACTGTCATGTGTTGATGTCACAAATGCTTCCCATTGCTATCAGAGGCATTCTCCCAGTTAAAGTCAGAGAGACAATCACAAACCTATGTTATTTCTTCAACGCAATATCTTGCAAGGTAAGTACGTGCACTCGTACTATAAGTTCATTACCTCCATTTGTGGAGCTTAATTAGAAGATTTTTCTGATATGAATATTTGGCGCAACGTGTCCTCATAGGTAATTGATCTGGATGGACTAGACGCTTTGCAACGCGACGTGGTTACAACTCTTTGTCAACTCAAGATGTATTTCCCTCCATCCTTTTTTGATGTTATGGTCCATCTGATTGTTCACCTTATCAGAGAAATTAAGTTTTGTGGACCCGTGTGCCTGCGCTACATGTATCCATTTGAGAGATTTATGGGTGTATTGAAGGGATACGTAAGCACTCGTCGTCGACCCGAGGGGAGTATCATGGAAGGTTATGCCGCCGAGGAGGTGATTGAATTTTGCACAGATTATATGGCCGGGGTTGACTCAATTGGCATTCCTAGGTCCCGACACGAGGGTAGGCTTCAGGGCATCAGAACGATTGGATTCAAAGCTATCGTCCCCGCTCGTGATGTGTACGTAAAATCACATTTTTGGGTCTTACAACACATGACGGAGGTCGAGCCATACATACACGAGCACAAGGTAATGTTACAGTCACAGAATCCTTCGAAGTTAGAGATTTGGGTCAACAAAGAACATAACAGGAAATTTGCTGGGTGGATCCAAGAAAGAGTCACGCGAGCTGCCGAGGGCTCCATAAGTGAAACTGTGACATGGTTGGCTAGAGGCCCAAGATTCACTGTAGGGACTTGGTAGGGGTACGACATCAATGGGTATTCATTTTACACAAGAGCTCAAGACGCCAAGAGTAGCTCGCAATATAGTGGAGTGACACTGTTTGCTATTTCCGAGGATGCCAGGTCAGTAAGGGCGCTGAACTCATATTACGGTGCTATTGACAAAATATGGGAGCTCGATTACGGATTACTTAAGATTCCCCTGTTTCGATGCCAATGGGTCGAAATCGCTCGAGGTGTTCAAGTTGACAGTTATGGGTTTACTCTCGTCGATCTTAATAGAGTCGGACACCAAGACGATCCATTCATACTTGCAAAGCAAGCCACACAGGTATTCTACATCGTTGACCCGGCCAATCCAAACTTGCATGTTGTCCTCCACAGCAAGAGACGTATTGTTGGGATAGAAGACGTTGTCGACGAAGAGGAGTATAACCAATTCGATGAAATACCTCCATTTTTAGAGGACATTCAATCTATCCCTACTGAAGATATCGAGGAAACAACGTATCTGCGAGATGATCACGAAGAAGGATTATGGGTTGAGAACCATTGATGATTATTTTCTATTTCAGGGAAAAATGCCAAGCAAACAGCCCACAAGTTCTGCATCAAGGTGAGGAACTTATCATTAATACATTAGGCAGTACATTTTTCTTTAGAACTTAATGATAAGCTAGTTCACAGCATTAATATATCTCAATTTTACTCCACAGCATGAGTTCTAACATGTACAGTAGTACCTTTATCCTGTAAGTACTTAATTCTTCCCTTCAAATTTTCTTGCAAAAATCTCATCGCAGCCTCTTGCTTCTCCAAATTAAGCTCTCCAAAAATCCATTTGTCTGACAGTATTTTGTTATTTGTACCGATAGAAAGGGGCATCCACTACTTTAATGTGTCTCAGGCACTTCAAAAATGTTACTTATTCTATCGGTATTATTATGTTTTACCGTTAGAATAAATTTGTTAGTCTCACGGTATTTTGTTGTTTGTACCGATAGAAAAAATTAATTGGTCTGACGATATTTTGTTGTTTGTACCGATAGAACAATAGTCTGGCGCTTTGAATTCTCAACTGTGTCGCCATGCGTCTCCTTGGAAATTCTATAAGTACCTCGCCATGCGTCACGGTATTTTGTTGTTTTTCTAATTCTCAAACCTTTCGACTCCTTATCTTCTCTTTCACAATGGCATCCTCAATGGGAGCGTCAGCCTCGCCCTCCCCGGTAAGAACTCTAAATCTCCTGGGTTTACCCCTGTATTGTTAATCCATGTTCAATACATTCTTGACCTGTTGATTTGCACATGGAAGGGGAGCCAGGAAGACACTGGCAAAGTCAAGGCCGAGCTGAGGGCCCTCCAGGAGGAGCACAAGCACCTTACGGACAAGCACACTCAGTTACGGCTTGAACTAGACGATCTCCTCCGGCGCATTCAGCGCATGAAGATGGATGGTGACAATTCCAGGGCGAGGACGAGGCGTCTTCACGAGGAGAAGCAAGCCGCAGATATTACCATCGCTGGCTGCGGTTTGACTATGAGGGATACCATAGCGAAGCTGAGGGAGGTCGCAGGCCTTCTCGACGCGGTAGTAGTTGATCCTAAGGACAACTTGTCGCTAGAGGAGTCCTGCGTCCTGGCTGCAAGTCAAACTGACTTTATTCTACATGCAGCCAGGGCTAAGACCACTCCTTGACCTAGCATTTTGGATTTTTATTTTTTTTATAAGTGATAAAACAACAATGAATGAACAATTTGATTTTATGTCAATTTTCCAATTTTCTGGCTATCTCCCCTCTTTCTTTATCATTCTGCAGGTTTCAAGCACGGTCTATTTGATGTTACATTGTGTGTACATATGATTGTTTGAAGGTGAGAACTGGTGTCATGTGTGTCATGCATTACCCAGTTTGCTTTGTTTCAACCACGTAACATCACATGTTCTAACGGTAAATATAGATGTGTCATGTGTGTCCACTACTTTAATGTCTCTCAGGCACTTCAAAAATTTCTCTGCGAAAAATTTACTTATTATATCGGTATTATTATGTTCTACCGTTAGAATAAATTCATTAGTCTGACGGTATCTTGTTGTTTTTACTGAGAGAAAAAGGGCATCCAATACTTTAATCTCAGGCACTTAGAAAATTTTTCCGGGAAAAATTGGTCTCACGGTATTTTATTATTTATACTGATAGAAAAGGGCATCCACTACTTCTAATATTGTTCTGGGAAAAATTTACTTTTTCTATCGGTATTATTTTGTTGTACCGATAGAAAAGGACATAATTCTATTGGTATTGTTTTGTTATACCGATAGAAAAGGGCATCCACTACTTTATTACTCATACATGGCCCTTGAGTTTCCCTCCAGTCGGACAGTTCCAACTTATAGTACTGCGTCTCTTCGAGAGCGAAGAAAACCACAACCTCCGCAGTGACCACTCACTTCCTCTCTCCCACACGACAATCGCCGGCTGTATACTGGTTCGCCACTGCCACCGGTTCATATTTTCGTCCTTCGCCGGCCGCCGCTGCGTTCTACACCGCCTCTCCATCACCACAACTGATCGCCGTAAATACCCTAATTCGTCGTTCTTTTCCTAGCATCTTCCTTATTTGATCTTTGTGTTTTGTACGTACTAATTCTTCGAGTATTGTAATTACACTAGGGTTCCCTATTGTGTTGGATTATGAACATTCCGCAGGCAATGTTGATTTAAATTAGGGTTGACATAATATGTTCCAGTGCTGTGATGAACCTATTTTGAGATTTTAACTTATATGTACTGTTGTATGTGTGATCAATTGTATCCAACTGCCATGTAATGCACATTATACGTTGGAGGTGTTCTTACACATATTCAATCGGTATCTCCTGTATTTACCGATATAAATCATTGTTATGTTCTATCGGCAACTCATGTGTTTACCGATAGAAAACATTGTCATGTGTGAAATAATATGCTGGCCCATCAATATTAGTATAGAAAATCATGGAGAATGTTGACTTAAACCAAGACTATGTGATGCTAGTGAATGGCGGCTTATCAACAATATTCCAGAACAATATGTTATATCGGTATCTCGTATCTTTGCCGATGAAAAACATTGTTATGGTCTATCGGCAACTCATGTGTTTACCGATAGAAAAGATTTCTGAATAGTTCAGCAATTAATTTTTGCATGTCTTTCTTTTAGTATTATTTTCTTCGGACATCCCTTTTGCAACCCTAATTAGTCTCCAGTCCTGGGCTAAGTTATGGAACTCCAAGAAAAATTAATTGCCATACGTTGCCTGCTTCCTATATGAAAATGTGTAGACGAAAATGCTGAGAAATAGAATATTATCTTCTATTGGTAGTTTCTGTGTTTACTGATAGAAAAAATACTTAAAATAGGTCCTTTTGCTTTGTAAAATGATTTGGTTTGTGTTTCCATTAAATTTTTGATGGTTTGTTGATGATTTTGTAGGGAAAGACATGTCGTCGTCTTCATCGGATGGCACTAGTGGTTCGACTAGGGCCAACCCCAATGTAACTGAAGATGCAGCTGGTTCATCCCAGCGCAAGAGGGTGGGACGAGGCGCGATGACGTTGGGCCATTTGGCCAAACGCACGGATCTTTCTTGTGAGTTTAACCAATTTGGGAGGCGGATCGGAAAGAATGCTGGGAAGTACGCGGCCTACGTTGGGCTGTTGGCGAAAGAAAGGGTGAAGATCACCGTCCAGAGTTGGAAGGACGTGACGGCGGACGAGAGGGATAGGTTGTGGGCGGAAGTGAAGGTTAAATTAACTGAAATCGCTGAACTCTTTCTTAATCACGTTCTCTTGGCTTATACTAAAGTTTAACTAACTCGTGATTAATTATATGCATTGTTTGAAAACAGGCTAAGTGGAACATCCCCGACGATACACCTAGGATGGCCTGCTTGAAGGACATGAACGGAACATGGAAAACCTTTAAGAGTTGGCTCATCAGTAACTTCCTCGCTGCGGGGAAATCTCCTTGCAAGAAGTACCCCTTCATATCGGAGGAGGTATGGGAGGAAGTCACCAAGCAGAACGGGACCGAGGAGTTCAAGGCCCTTAGTGAGAAGAATAAGGCGATCCAGAAGAGGAACGACCACCCGCATCGGCTCGGATCCCGGGGCTATGCGGGGAAGGAGGAGCAGTGGAAGAAGGAAGACGAGCAAAATCCTGTCATCGACTCCCCTGAGTTGGCGCTCTCCGAGATCCGGGATGAGAAGTGCAAGCGATGGTGGAGGGGGGAGGGGGTCCGTGTCGTCCATGGGGTCTGTGCAGTTTGCAAACCCTGGGGACGCCGACGTTGTGAGGTGAATGGTAAGTTGGCTAACCTCGTAAACTGTGTGCGCACAAGTGTATATAAGGCACTTTTTCTCACAAGGTACCTTTAAATGTAACAGATCTCTTTTGAGAAGGAGGCAGTGGAGGGATTGTTTACCCCGCAGAGGGAGAACGACATCCTCACCCGGGCTCTAGGAAATAAGGAGCATCCCGGGCGGACACGGGCCGTGGGAGCCATTGTGTCGTGGAAGGCCGGTTTCGCAGATTCGGCTCCACCGAGGAAGAAGGCCTACTCCTGGAAGGAAAAGGAAGCAGAGCTCTCCGATAAGATACGGGCTGAGGTACGGGCGGAGATACGGGCTGAGGTGCAGTCTGAGGTCGCACAAATGAGGGAAGAGTTTGCACGGTTGAGAGAAGCATTGCTGGCCAAGAGTGCAGATGCGGATCCCCAGGGCGACGGTACCCCGCGGGGTCGGATAAGCAGTTGCGCTTCGAAGGTCCTCGGGAATCCAGTGGATCTACTTGAGGTACTGCAAGCCTTCATCTGTGCACTTAAGTTGATGCCACTCCCATTTTGTTAGAGTTGTTTCGCTAACCTGTTTTAATTGTTACAAATTTGCAGAAGCCGGAGGGTTGCATCCTACTGAATCACCTAGGTGACAGGCAGGAATTGGTTAGACACGGCTTCGTATATCTGTCTGGGCCGGATGTCCGGGTCCACTGCGTACCTCTGCGGTTGGGGTTCGCAAAGGTACAGGTGGACATAGCCATGCCGGGCTACAACGATTCTCCATTGCCAGTCCCAACAGAGGAAATGCAGACACTTGATGAGGCAGTGGGCTCCTACGTACAGTGGCCCAAGAAGTCTCTTCTAATACAATAGGTAAATCCTACACATATTAGATTACATCCTACTCAGTACACTCAACTTGCAAAATCTAACATACGTGCTCATTAATTGAAGTGGCCTGCCGGCGGGCTACCAGGGGACTGCGCCCCCAGCTCGGGGCATGAGGCCGCATCTCGTGCGAATCTGAACACATCAAAGACGGCCTCGACCCCAGCCAGCGCATCCACGCCTTCACCTCGGAAGAAAGCCGCCATCACCTCGCCCTTGCCTTCGAAGGTGCGCGCTCAATCCCCGGCAAAAGGCAAGGGCAAAGGGCGAAAGGGACAGCCTGAGAGGTTCAGGAACGGGTTCCACTCGTGTCGGAGGCAGCTTTGCGCAAATTGGATCGATCAACCAGAGACCTCCACGAGTGGTACCTACACCGAGCTTGGCGCAATCTGAACTTCTTAGTTCCCTACAGGCCTGGGCAGTTCCACCGCGAGCCTGGGAGTATATCCGTGGCACATGAGGATCTGTTCGACCTCTATAACTGGCGGGAGCTCGATATGTCCATAATATGGACTGGAGTCCTGTGAGTTTGCTGATCCTATGTATTGCTGTTTTCTAACTCTGTTTGCTAACTCTGCATTGTTGTAGTTCATTTGAAATGAAGTAACTTTTTGTGCAATATTAATGTCGTCCTTTGCATGTAGGTGCATGTATAGGCTAGCATCGGAGGCTGCGTGTGACCAGGTGGGTTTCCTCGACCCAGAGAAAATAAGCCTCACGATGCTAGAGCACGACGCCGCGCACGCTGAGTAGTACATATCCAAGGCGCTGATGGCGCTGCAGGACAGGGAGTTCATTCTGGTGCGGTACCACCAAAGGTTAGTGCATTTCGTACTAATTTAACTCAATCTTGTATGTTACACCTGAGATATACTTTGAGCTAGCGGTTCTCTTTTACGTACAATGCAGGGGCCACTGGATCCTCATCGTGATCTGTCCGCCGAGGAACGAGGTGTACTACCTCGATTTGATGCGTGACAGATTATCAATCGAATATGTGGTCAAGGGGAATATGGAGGCATAAGTAACTTATATGTTTGATTTAAATTCTGACCTCACTAGCTAATGATAATACATTAACCAGCAATACTAACTAAAATGCAGGGCTTTTGATATATATGTGTCCGCTGGAGGGAGGCATGCCACACCGCAGGGCTCCCTACTAGCTTGGAAACAATATGAGGTACTCACGAGACTTTTTATTTATGCTTAATTAGTTTATGGAAACAATAGCTAACATGTCTTCGCATATGCAATTATCTCAGTGCCATCAGCAGCCGCATTTGTGGGAATGCGGGTTTTATGTGCTGCGCTACATGTACGACCTAGTGCAGACAAACTTTGCCCAATTCCCCCAGGTAAGCATCGATAGCTAACTCAAATTTGAAAATAGGGTGTCACATTCAAAATTAGGAAGTTAGTTACTCAGTATTCACACATGCTTGCAGATCGCCATGTCGAAAGACCAATACGAAAATGCAAAGATTAGAGATCTTCGACAAATCTGGGCCCAATATGTCATGGAGGAAGTTGCGCCCAACCATCCGCCATGACAATTTTCTCTTTTTCGTGTACTCTGTGCATAGACTGTTTATATACATGTGAATAAATATATATGTGAATAAATGTCCACATCGGATTGCAATTTGTATTTGTCCATATATATGTGAATAAATGTGAATAACTGTCTAATGTGTCAATCTGTTCAATGTATATGTGAATTTATCCTTCTTGCATCTGTACTGTATTGTGTATCCAATCTATACTGTATTGCATCTGTGCTATATATGTGAATGTACTGTATTGTGAATGTAAAGAATGTACTGTATATGTGAATGTTCTATCGGTAAATTCATTCACAACGGAGAGACTACTATCACTTTTTCTATCGGTAAACTCATCCACAACCGAGAGACTACTATCGTTTTTTCTATCGGTACACTCGTAATTAACCGTTAGAAGAGTGTGACTTTTCCTGCCGGTGAACTCATACACAACCGAGAGAGTACTATGCTTTTTTCTATCGATAATTTCTTTCACAACCGAAAGAGTACTATACTTTATTCTATCGGTACACATGTAATTCACCGTTAGAAGAGTTTAACTTTTCCTGCCGGTAAACTCATACACAACTGAGAGAGTACAATCATTTTTTCTATCGGTAAATTTATTTCCAACTGAGAGAGTACTAAGGTTTTTTCTGTCGGTAAACTCGTAATTAACCGTTAGAAGAGTGGTACTTTTCCTGTCGTTAAACTCATTTACAACCGAGAGAGTAGTATATTTTTTCTATCGGTAAACTCTTTCACAAACGTCAGACTACGACGGGTTTTCTACCGGTGTTCTCCTAAAATGCCGTTAGAATAGTCAAGTTCTTCTATCGGTTATTTACCGATAGAAAACGACATGTCTTGTTCTATCGTGTCTATCTCTATCGGTACAAAAATCAATAGTAGAAGGGTGTTTTTTACCGATAGAAGAAAGCTTTTCTGTACTAGTGGGTAGTACTTCCACTTGATGATTTTGTAACTCTCATTGTAGGTAAGAGTTCCTTAGTATGACTGTTTCTTGTAGATTGTAAACCTTCCTGCTTAAGGCATCTGCAACTACGTTAGCTTTTTCTGGATGATACTGGATGCTAAGATCATAATCTTTAATCAACTCTAACCATCATCGTTGACGCATGTTGAGCTCCGCCTGAGTGAATATATACTTGAGGCTCTTATGATTTGTAAAAATCTCACATTTATTTCCAATGAGGTAGTGTTGCCATATCTTCAAGGCATGTACTACTGCTGCTAATTCCAAGTCATGAGTGGGATAATTTTCCTCATGTGGCCTCAATTGGCATGAAGCGTAAGCTACTACTCGACCTTGTTGCATTAACACATAGCCTATTCCTTGCTTCGGAGCATCACAATAAACTACGAAGTCTTCTTTGCTGTCTGGCAAAGTAAGGACTGGTGTTGTTGTTAATTTCTGCTTCAGCTTGTGAAAACTTTCTTCGTACTTAGTGGTCCATTCAATTGCAATATCCTTCTTTAGCAGGTTAGTAAGAGGTTTGGCAATCTAGGAGAATTCTTCGATGAATCTTCTATAGTAACCTACCAATCCTAAGAAACTTCTGATTTTTGGAACTGAGATAGGCTGTTTCCATTCCTTGATAGCAGAAATTTTAGTTTGGATCTACTGAAATTCCTTCTGCTGTCAACACAAGTCCAAGAAATGCAATCCTTGACATCCAAAACTCACATTTATCAAACTTGGCATAGAATTGCCTCTCTCGTAGCCTTTCCAAGACTAGATGTAGATGTTGCTCATGCTCTTCTGTACTCCTGGAATATATCAGAATGTCATCTTTGAATACTATGACAAACTTGTCAAGAAAATCCATAAATGTAATGTTTATGACATTCGTTTCCGGGTTTCATCCCCCATATTCCTTTTCTCTTCTACCTTTAAAGCTCTGTTCACTAGTGTTTGGAATTCTGTAAATTCATGGGAAGCAATTTGGTACTGCAAGTAGTGTTGAATTCCTTCTGTGAAGCGTTCTATCTTCTTCTCTTCGGTATCCACATCTCCAGGTGCATTCGAGCCAAATAAGTGAATTGGTGTAGATACTCCATGACTGACTTATTTCCTTGGATCAAGTTTTGAAATTCTCGACGCTTAGCTGCCATGATACCGATAGGTATGTGAAATTTCTGAAATTGATCTTTAAATTCCCTCCAAGAGATATTATCTCTGTCCAAATGAGCTTCTTGGTAGTTCATCCACCATGCTGCTGCAGCTCCTGCCAATTGATAAGATCCAAACAAAACTTTTTCTCTATCACCACATTGAACTGTGTCTAATTTCCTCTCTATGTCCCTCAACCAATCATCGGCAACCATGGGATCGGTCGCACTAGAGAAAGTTGGTGGGCCGGTTTTCTGGAAATTTGTTAATCATGTTCCTATAGAAGTTCCTTCTGTTGTTCCAGTAGGCAATTTCTGAGCTATCTGAGCTAACAACTGGGTATGGGCCGTCTAAGCTTCCTGTCGATTCTTCTCCATTGACAGAAGAATTTCCTGCAGAGTGGGTTGTTTATTCTGAGGAGGATTGGAACTCTGAGATCCTTGCTGAAATAAAGGTCTTCTTGTCACAGGATCTTCCTCATGCAGAGTCTGATCTCTGTCTTCTCTACCGCTTCGGGATCTCCTTCTTGTATCAACCATGGTGGCTCTGAAAAGGGTTCAGACCGATCTAACTAACTATGGCCAACTAAGACAGCAGTGCAGAAATTAATGTAGACTACTTTAATGCATAAAATACTTAGGCTTCTAGCCATAATACACAAGTTAACCATTGCGAAACCAACAGCGAATCACAAAGCTATCAAGAGCATCACCAGCTCTATCTACACTAATCCCAACTAAACCTTAAACCCCTAAGACACTCTGAGACAACAGAATGCACTCTCACAATCTTACCAAATTCTAGAAAACCCAAAAAAGATATTGAAATAAAAGTTTTTAGGAGCTACAAAGCTCATTATTTTTATCAAAATAGAGTTTTCAACAATTAATTTCTAGATAAATTACGTCTTCTTGGCGCAGCCAATTCCTAAAGGTGTTGTCCTACAGACAATTTCTCATACTGCTCTGATACCATAAATATGTCGCGCCCCGACCTCGGGACTACGACTACTCCCGTGGAGACCCAGCTCACTGTAACTAGTCCCATACATGCATACCATTGACTTCCCAGGATAAGTCAAGCACAGGAGTACATTCACATTGCAGCAGAAAAACATACAAAATATTTAAGCCGCGTGGCCTACTGGCCTTAATACAACATAAGAAGATTACAATGCCTTCGCGGCATACATGGTCTAGCATAATAACAACTGCACAGTAGAAGATAGGTGACCCTCCAACAATGAGAAGTTGATGGCAGAACAACACACATCAGGATTCTGCCGGAACTGGCTCTCCTTCATCTGGGTCCAATAAGTTCTCCACACCTTCTTCTTGATCATTGATCGCTCCTTCTAATGGATTGTAAGTTGCCAGGGTGAGTACTTACGAACTCAGCAGGTCATAGGTAAGAGTAGATACATATAGTAGGGATGATATGAACCTATGCTAGTCAAGAAGTGTGGATGTTTGTAAAATAGTCTTTTCTTTCATATCTCATCTCATGGAAGCATTTTTCATAACATAGCATCGCTATTCATGTTCACCAAATTATAGCACTACCGTGACACGTCGGCACACGACAGCCCACGGCAGCACCCCTTGTCATGACAACACATGTCATTTGGGTAATCTTGCCCTATCAAGTTTTATTTAGAAAACATACTTGTGTCACACCCCGTGGATTTAATCCACTGCAGTAGACTCCTATAAACCTGGGAGCTCGGAGTATTCGAATACGTTTTTAACTCTGCAGAGACGTACCAATTTACCCGCAAGATATTCAACTTTCATGCCCATCCTATCAATATGATTAGACCCTTCCTCACTGCATACTGTGAGTGGCAATGTGGAGATAACAAGAACTTTTGTTATGTTTCACTCACAATTCACCCCTGACCCTGTGGATCTCTTGCGAACCATAGTTGTGGGGGTTTGTACCCAAACCCCCACCCCTATTGCATCTTCCCATTACTGGGTCAGCGTGCATGATCACATTCAGTGATATGTGTAGGTGCCGCACTCTGTGTATATCGTGCATCACTTTACATCTCATGCAGGGGTTTCATGTGCGATCCGCATAAGTACTTGTCCAGGCCTGTCCCATACCAGGCTTGCAGTTCGCACGTGTTTCATGCCACTAGACGCACAACACAAGGTTCTAGTCCTTATGTGCCAGTGACCAGACCATCCACAATCATGCACCTTCAGTGCCAGCTCATCCTTTGCAGTTAAGCACCTCCAGTGCTACCGCCATTCCATACCAAAATTCTGGTCATGGCTAGGGGTTTTATTTCATGAATATAAATAAATACATAATAATAGTTCATGGCTCACTATTTGATCATTTCACATTTCACAGGCATCCAACCTAGTACTGCCAATTCATAATTCAACCATTCTTTCACATGCAATAGTACTTATATTCAAGGTCATATCATAGCAATTCATAAAATATAGGTTCAAGATGATCAAGACTATGACTTGCCTTCCGCGTCGAAGATAACAGCAGTCGATGTCGGGTCAACAACGAGGTCCTCGAACTTAGTTTCTGGATCTGCTCGGCGACAAATAAGCATACAATAATTACTAACTATGTTAAAATGATTTATGATCTATATGCAGATATGCTTAGAAGAATAACTAAACAATACTGAAGATGATTGGGATTGCAAGTTGAACTGAGTCGAGATTCTAGGGTTTCAAGGAGTTTGGCTAAGGATGGGTGTTAGATGCTTTTAGGGTTTCAAGGTTGCAATATGGATATCAAGCTCCCGGCTGGTTTGTTCAAAAACTGCGAATGTCAGCCGATTGACATTCGGTTCAAGGCTCTGACATTGCTTCAAGGAAAGTCAGAGAGCCTATCTCAAGTTGTGACAAAAGAAGAAAATGTAGATCACAACTCTACAAATTCAGTGGACAAAGTGGTTTCTAAATTGCACAACCAGAAGTGGGTAAACAAGGCCAATGCCACTGGCTGGCATGCACTGACATAGTGCTGACAATGTCAAAAACTAGGGCTTAGCAGCAAATGCAATTCAAGGCTTCATTTGTTGCGCCAATTATGTTGAAGAATAGGCTCAAGTTACAGGAACACAATGCAAGTGGTTTCAAGACCTAAGATGGCCAGACGGTGACGAACTCCGTCGAAGAATCACGGTGGCCGAACTGTACAAGACAGCTTTTGCTCAAAGTCTTGGCATGGCTACAACTCTCGATCTGGGCCAATCCAGGTGTCGAGCTAGAAGACAAAAATGCTCAGGAGTCCAAGGCACACACACTGGACAAAGTGGATAGGGCTGAAACAGATTGGAATAACTTTTCGGTGGCCGGCGCCGGAGAAGAAGGCACTGGAATTGGGGTTTTTGATACAGGAGGTTTGAACTTAATTCCTTGCTTGGAGAGTCATAGAGGGATACGAGGAAGCTACTGGTGAAGTCAATTTGACCGGAGCATCGCCGGCGTAGCCTGGCGACGAGAGCCGGCGACTGGTGAAGCTCAAAATCGGGAAAAGCTTCAATTTGAGTTCAGTTCACTGATCATTTTAGTCTACTGATTTGAGGGCTAATTTAGGCTGAATCAAGCTACATTGCCAGAACAGGGAAAATCGAAGATTCCGGCGATCACCGGGGATGAGGGGCACGGGGGTTCAATTAAATGATATAGCACAGAGAGTTTGATGAGGAGAACTCACTGGTGGCTTCAATTTGAAGGTTCGTGCAGTGGGGCGTGCTGGCACTGTGAGCCTTCGTGCTGAGCTCGTCGAAGAAGAAGATGAAGGTGGGGAAATTTGGGACTTAGCTGATTTCTGGTGAAGTGGAGATGATACAGGGTGTTGGGTTGCTTAAATAGGACAGGGCGAAGCTGGCGAGGAGGGAACAGCAAGGGAATTGGCGCCGGGGACTTAAATGGCCGGGCGCAGGTGCAACAACGTTGAGTGGTGATGCGACGGCGCACAGGCGGTGCAACAGCTTTGTCAGCAGCGGTCGGGGCGCGTGGGAACTTGACGCTGGCCGATTCAAGTGTTGGCAACAATGGCTGGCATGGCAAGGCGATGTGGCATGGAGTTACTGACAAAAGTTGCTGTGCTGTTGTTGGTCGCGCGCGGGAGCAGTTGCTGGTTGTCGATGCTGCCACGACGACGGCTGATGCGCGGACATGTGCGCATATGCAAACACAAGCATGCATGGGCACAGGCGCAAGCGAGGCTTGGCCGGCGGTGAGCGAACACGGCACACAAGCACGGCGAGGTTGTGGTCGAAAACACAGCTGCTGCTCTGGTCGAATCTGGACTGATTTGCAATTTTTTATTCTTGGCTTTGGGCTGATTTGTAAATCTGGAGATTTGGATGGTTATGGTTGAATTTGATTTACTGATTTGGGAAACTTAATTCAACAGATAATTTGGCACAGATAGAAGATGAAATTTGAAACATTTAATGGTTTTTGTGTGAAATTGATAATAGGGTAAATTAGGGTATCTAAAATCTGGATTTTGTCAAATGCTGAAATTCTGGGATTTAGGATTTGATTTTGAGATACTCATATAAGAAGATTTTGTGTTCAAAAGCATTTGGGAGGTGTTCCCTAAATCAGATTTGGATTTGGAGTTGATTTTCAACATTTTGCCTTTTCAGGCTTCTAGAAAATCTGGAAAAGGACTGATTTGTGAAAAGGGTCTAAATGATGAAATCTGGCTATCAACTTTTTGGATTAAGGTATTGGCATACCCTTGATCACAATTCTGATATAATTTGGTCTGAATTTGGTCAAGATTTTGATTAAATCTGAATTTTTGAAACTTAGGGTATTTGAGGTAATATAATATGTTTCTGTTTTCGAAAACAGAAAGAAGTTGATAAATCTGCGAGTTAGATATGGAATTGAATCTGGGTTCTGAAGGCTTTTATACTCAGGATAGATAGTAGATCAAATCTGAAAATTCAGATCTTCATTTGGGTCTATAGGATAGATTTTAAGATTTTGGGCTTAGAATAGAATAAGGCTGGTCCTGATTTGGCTGATCTGGAAGAAACATATGCATGCATGACTTTTATGCATAAAAGGTTTCACCCCCAAACCCATGGTGTTACAGGTAATCAGAGTGATCAAATGTTAAAGGAGTGTTTGACCAATGGGGGTATTGGGGTTCGCCAAGGGGAGCTTCCGCTTGGTTAACTTCTCGATGAAATGCTTTAAACTGTCATTTAGAAACAAAAGAGGAGGAACCTCCAAAAATGAAATTAACATAATTACGAGGTACCTGGTAGGACATTTCTTCGTCCTTGTCGGCGTCTCTAAGCCCGCAAGTCTGCTCTTTCTATGGCAAAGTTGGCATCGGCCCAATTCCCTGGTAGAAGTCATCTAGTTGCTTCAACCAGCTCCGGCAATTCTTGAGGTCGTGTCCCGGAGAGTTGTGGATCGGACACCACTTCTTGCCTTCATGCGAGTTAGTTGGTTTTTCTAGCTGGCCGGAATTGCGACCACCAGAGGTAGTTTTATTTTTAAACGAAAACTTATTACCTTTCGCCGGCGGCGGCTTTTTCGTGACTGCGACCTCCCGGTACTGTCTAGTTCGACGCTTTTTGGTCTTCTTTGACTCCCGCCCGATGAAGACTCTGGCTTCTTGCCTGTATCCTCTTTTTTCATGTCCTTGAGACCTGGTTGGGGCGGTAAATTTCCTTTATCGACCATCCTATTCCATTCAACGGCCTCAGCCGTGTCTGAATAGCGATCAGCCATATCAAAGAGATCGGCGACTGATCGAAGAGGGTTGATAAGTAAATCTTTCGTAAATCTCCGATATCGAACAGCGTGCTGAAACACCCTGATAACAGAGTTATCAGATATGCTTGGGATGGTATTTCTCACCCCAACAAACCTTTTGACAAACTATCGGAGAGTCTCTGTAGAGGTTTGTCGTAGACGATGAAGATCGTCTTCTTTCCCGGGTTTTTGATAACAATTCTGGAAATTGTTGACGATAGCATCGCACAACATTTCCCAGTTATATATCAAACCCTCGGGCTGATTGAATAGCCAAGTCCTTGCCGGTCCCTCAAGAACCGTCGGCAAGTAATTGGCCATGACGCGATCATCCCCACCAGCCGCTTGTATAGCGGTAATGTAAATTTGGAGGAACTTCGACGGATTCTGGGTCCCATCAAACCTCTCAATAGCCCCTAGCTTGAACATATTCGGCCAGACGACCGCACAGAGGCCTAGCTAGAAAGCCTTGACGAGGATTGTTACGCGAGCTAGTTCAGAATAAATGCACGCCTGGTTCAAGACAGATTCGAACCAGGTAAGCATCTATTGATGTGATCTCAGATGGCCTGAGAAGCGCAGACATATGGTCGCAGGCTTTGCTCGATCATAAGGCCGCAGACAGTGCGCGGTCAGGAGTCTGTAGGTGATGTGCGGACAGGAGGTCGCAGACAGTGCGCGGTTAGGTGATTGCAGACAATACGCGGTCAGAAGGTCATGGACCACTCTCGACCAGGACAACTCGGGGTTCCTTAGGCCCTACAACAAGCATATCCCGAGTACCCCAGAGATTCTTCCACGTATGAGGACAGCTACCAGGAGGTTAATATGTGTGGTTATCCCTTAATTGCACGTCTTAAGCCTGCGTGGAAGTTAAGTGCAGTTGCCAAAACTGCACACGAGCAACCGTTCAAAACCGTTGTGCGTTGGCGCCCTTTCGACCAGTATAAAAGGGTGAGCAAATGCACCAGGCGGGGGGAGAACACATCAGGAACAGATTCAACAGGTCCCAGAGATCGACAACAGCAAGCTTTCATAGGCTAGTTTAGTCATTTTCTAGATAATCACACGGAAAAGATCTTCACCTGTGATGATTTTTTCCATAACCTTGTAACCCTTTTTTCTACACATAGTGAAATCCCAACAGGACGTAGGGCTATTACTCCCATCATCAAGAGCCAGAACCTGTATAAATTCTTCTGTGTTCCAACTGACTTTGGCTCATCATCCCTAACCAGAGGGACACCTGAAAGGTCTCACAACTCACAAATTCTGCATAAGTTCGACTAAGGACCCCGAGTCCGAATCTTCGACAGCTGGCACCCACCGTGGGGCCTTTCTTAAGGCGTTCTTATTTCTATCCGGAGGTTCGGTGAGCCATGTCTGGAGCATATGATTCTGAGAATGACTTCGATCTCGAGGATTATGCCCACATCCAAATGCCTTCACCTAGTGATCCTTTTCCAATGGAGGAAACCGGAGGCCAAGATGTCCTAGAGGTTGATTCAACCACTCAGGTCATGTCCATCGACCAGGAGGCGACCGACGCAGAACCAGAGCCCACTCTGGTTCTTAATGCGTTAGAGGTTGAATCTGGTCCATCGTATGACCCTGCTGAGGGTAAGGGCGATGTCGACCAGGAATTTAGCCCGAGGAGGTTTGATCCTGATAACCTCCACTGTCTCCTTGATTTCGAGCCCGACTCGGAACAAACAAAGATGTTTTCTCCGTCAGCGACCTCGTTCCCTAGACAATTCGCTGCCTTATCGGAAGAAACTCCTGATCAATGAGCTGCTAGGGAAGAACAGGAACGCAAACAAATGGAAGATCAGGATCGTGAGCAACAAGATAACGAACTTCACAGAACAGCCCTAGAGGCTCTTCAAAATGCACAAGCTCGTTACGACGCTGCTCTGAGTTCTTCCAGTCGATCACGTGGTCGCAGACGCGACCAAACACCATCTTTACCCTCGAAATGTTTACCGGTGGACGAAGAGACGGTGACACCTGGCGCGCCTAGGAGGAGTACGCATGGCCGGCTCCGATCCATTGCAGAGGTCCTGCGTAATTTTCCTCCTACCGTCACATATGTGGAGAAACCGGCTTTCGCCAGAATCCTGGTGGAGAGGTTGGACGAGGTCACATCCGAGGTGACCCCAACGGCCTCTTCCCGGTCAGCAAAGCGTTCCCATGACTGAGAATGCTCTAATTCTGGTTCTGGTAGATGAAATCGTCCACCACCAGTACCGTCTCGGCATGACAAAGCCCGACGGGAGGGGAATTCTCATGATCGGGAACGGATTCCTATCCACTCTCGCCTAGGACCACGTGTGGCCTCTCCTTCGCGTGAGGTCGCCCGAGATCAGGTCGAGAGTCGCAGGTCTATTCATGGTCCTTATGTCGGTTGTAAAGCTTTCTCACCCGTCCTTCGTGCGGTCATTTGGCCAGATAAGTTTAAACCAGGGACCATAGAAAGATTTGACGGGACTCAAAACCCATCTGAGTTTCTTCAAATTTATATCACTGCAATTCAAGCAGCTGGTGGCGATGAGCGGGTTATGGACAACTATCTGCCTACAGTCCTCAAGGGACCAGAAAGAACCTGGTTGTTCAATTAACCTGAGGGTTCAATCTATAACTGGGAAATGTTGTGCGGTGCCATCCTCAACAATTTCCAAAATTGTTATCAGAAGCCGGGTAAAGAGGACGACCTCCATCGACTACGACAAACTTCCACCGAAACTCTTCGTCAATTTGTCAAGAGATTTGTCGGGGTGAGAAATACCATCTGAACATATATGATAACTCTGTTATCAAGGTGTTTAAACACGCCATTCGATATCAGAGGTTCACCGAAGATTTTCTTATCCATCCTCCTCGATTAGTAGTCGATCTCTTTGACATGGCTGATCGATATTCTGACGCAACCGGGACAGTTGAGTGGAATCGGATGGTGGATAAGGGTAACTTACCGCCTCAACCAGGTATCAAGGACGTGAAGAGGGAAGATTCGAGCAAGAAGCCGGAATCTTAATCAGGCAGGAAGTCGAAGAAATCAAAAAGGAGTCGATCTGGACAGTACCGAGAAGTCGCGGTCGCAGAAAAACCTCCACTGACCAAAGGAAACAAATCTTCATTTAAAAATAAAACTGCTTCTGGTGGTCATAGTGCAGACCAGCCAGAGAAATCGACTAACCCGCAGGATGGCAAGAAATGGTGTCCGCTCCACAACTACGCAGGCCACGACCTCAACCAAGGGATTGGACCTATGCCGACCTTGCCAACGAAGGTACAAACCTGCTAAGGGACGCCAGCAGGGACGAAGAGATGTCTTACCAGGTAATCATGTCAATGTTATTTTCGGAGGTTCCTCCTCTTTTGTTTCTAAGCGGCAATTTAAAGCCTTTTATCGAGAGGTGAACCAAACGGAGACTCCCCTTGGTGAACCTCAGTACCCCCGTTGGTCGGATACACCTTTGACGTTTGATCTCTCTGATTGTCCTGTGGAGCTTACTCGACCATTGAGGCTTCCTTTGGTCATAACCCCAATAATCAGTAAAGCGAGAGTCGAAAGGGTCTTGATCGACGGAGGTAGCTCCTTGGACATTTTATTGGTCAAGGCACTCGACGAGATGCAAATTCCTCGTTCGAAAATCAAGCCCATATTTCATCCATTTTATGGGATAATTCCTGGTCCCTCTATGATGCCATTGGGACAGTTGGTCCTCCCGGTCACCCTGGGAGAACCAGATAACTTCCGAACAGAATTAGTTATGTCGTGGTATCACAGATACCCCGGCAGGTTTTGTGGAAGATCCTAGCGAAGAAAATATAATGCTGGCTGACCGGGTGACCGGTCCCCCCCCCCCGTCGAGCAAACACAGCAAGTGACACGAGGATTTATACAGGTTCGGGCCTCAGCGGAGTCCCTAGTCCTGTCGGTGTGCTCCCAACCGGAGGTGGCTAGGGGAGCTCTCTCGGGGGAGAGATGGCTCGGGAGCACACCTGTGAGATTGTCTATTCCAAGCAATAATGAATAATTGTCCCTTACATGAGGTGTACAAGGGCTTATATAGCGCGAAAAGGAGCAAAATGACCAAACTATCCCGCCTACCACCGTCCGATCGAGGGATACCGACGTCCTTCTTCTGGTCAGGGACCTTGGATGCTTGACAGGTGTCCGCTGATTCCGGAGGCGCTTCTCGCGTGACCATCACGTGACCTGGGAACGAAGACCCCTACTTCCGGATGGATGGCAACATCCAGGACAAGCCACCGGGGGGGGCCTTGGCCCCGGACATAAGGTGAAGTCCGGCACAACCACTGGGGGGCCTTGTCCCAGGGAAAATGGCGGCGCCCGGGACAACCACCGAGGGCCTTATGCCCGGGCAAAAGGCGGCGCCCGGGACAAGCCACCGGGGGGCCTTGTCCCCGGGCAAATGGCGGCGCTCGGGACAAGCTACCGGGGGGCCTTGTCCCCGGGAAAATGTCGGTGTCGGGAGAAGCCACTAGGGGGCCTTGTCCCCGGGCAAAAGGCGGCGCCAGGGACAAGCCACCGGGGGGCCATGTCTGTGGGACCCTCATTTGAGGATTCCAGTGGCAATCGCCCAGGTGGATTGCACTCAGAAAAGGCACATTGCAGCTCACAACAACAAGATGCATTATATAAAAATGCGAGTAATTAAAAACAAGTGCTGATCACAAGGACCAACATTACAATAACTTAGCGCCGAAATGACGCACTTAATTGTTAATACAAATTAAGGAGTTTTCGACACAAAGGTCGGCACAAAATAAAACAGCAACGATAAACAAAAGGACTTCTTCAGTCTTCTTTCTCTGCAGCGGCGGTATTGCTTGGGCCTTCTCCACATCGAACTCCACCTTGGTGCATAACCCTTTAACCAGATGGGTCCTCAGTTTCTTCTTCTTGTTCCACATTGGGTTCAAGACCATAAGATTCAGGGTCGGCGAATCCTTCCTCTAAATTTGTTTGTAAAAGCAAGGGTGAGCACATTGTCCACATGGTGCTCAACAAGTCCCAAGTAACAATGCATGTATATATAGATGAGGGGGAAATTTCTCAAAGAACAGCTCTTTGGCTCTGTATATAAACATATAATGGATTTTCACATGCAGCTTTAAAGAAAGGTCTTTATTTCCGAAAGCGGGGTTTTTGAAATCCTAAGCTAGATTTTCAGAAATGTTGTGTGTGGCGGTCTTTCATGAGTCACCACTTTACTCAGATTTTGTGAAAAACTTCCAAAAGCTACTTGTGCTGCATCGACGTGAATAGAATTCACAGCGCGCAGACTCCATGACCAGGGAGCTCAGAGTATCCGATACTTTTTAAACTTTGCAAAGGTGTACCACCTTAATCCACCAATCATTCGGCTTTCAAGTCGGATCAGCTTCATGCGACTTTTACGCATGTGACAAGGCCGAGATGACACAACAATTTACAATCCTAGTATTAACTATTTCCCTGCCCGGTAAATAGACAGTTAAGTCTCAAGTACCGTTGTGGGTCCTCCCCACTGCCTTACTTCCTAGCCTGGGCCTATGCCCTCGCAAGACACATAGCCTCTCTTGATTACAGTCGCGCACGACTTAATCTGGCTTAGGGCGTCTTCTTTCTTTCCACCTTTTCCTCTCATGATTTTTCTGAACTCACATCACTCATGGCCTTCTGCGGCCCACCAGTTCTCGCAAGAATCTGGACCGACAATCATTGCAGGGAAAAGCTAACACTAAAGAAAGCTACTAAGTTGTGCCCGTCCCATAAACAGGCAGGTGGTTGGTACGTTTTTCATGCCGCATAGAAGCACAACACAAGGTTCTAGTCCTTATGAATCTTTAGTGAGGAGTCTTTCACATTCCCAGTGCGCACACAGCACCATCCAATCAAACCATCCTCACTATCGATTCCAATCACATTTTCTTTCACAAAGAGGGGTTTTGAACATGCTTTTCTCATATGTGACCATTCAACATTTATCATATAATCATCGAGCATAGCATAGTCTAAGCATGATAATCTAGGGTAACAAGGGTGCAGGGATATTCAATGTCAAAAGGGGCTTTACAATCATTTAGGTCATATCTAGTCATTTTATTAAAACATAATTCTTATTTGAATCTAAGGCATGCATATACTGGAAAACAGTTAACATACTTCATTTCAAAATAGCAGGTGAGACATGATCAAGGGTTTGAGACTTGCCTTGCAGTGATGGGTCTAGCTGCTCAAATGAATCTTCAGGGATCTCCTCTGCTCCTTCAACGTCTGGTTCCACGACGGGTACAAACAACACATACACACTATATAAGCACACAAGCACTAGAAAATATTACGTAAATACATCATGCATGCAGGGGAATTGGTTTAGACAAGGTCACTTGACATTGGTTGAAGAGATGGGTTCAAAGGGCTTGAATGTCGAAGGGCTGACATTCGACTCATGGCTTGACATTGCCCTAAATCGGTTCTAGGTTTGTTTTCTGGAGATGTGATAGTAGGGAATGTTGTAGAACGTGGCTCAAAAGGCTTAGTGGACAAAGTGGCATTTCAATTGCTCAAAAGAAACAAGTCCAAATCATCCAATGCCACAGGTGGACATGCACTGACATAGTGTTAGACATGGCCAGAAACTAGGGCATTGCATAACTTTTGACTCAGGACTCCAATTGATGCACAACTTTGTCTGGAGTTTAGGCATTGATATCAGCTACAAAACTCTCAACAGGCTCAAGGGCTGAAAGTGGCCGGAGGGTGGCCAATTCCGGTGAGCAAACACGGTGGCCTGGACATGAACTGAGCTACTGGACAGCAACCTTGGCATGGCTATAACTTTTGATTCAGGTCGATTTAGAGGCCGGGCTAGTAGACAAAATTGCTCAGGGGGTTGAGATCTATCTAAATGACAAGGTCTCATCGGCTGGTTTGGCCGAAAAGCGAACTCCGGCGATCGGGGCCGAAGACGAAGGCACCGATTTGGGGGTTTTCGTTCCAAGGCGTTTGAACTCAATTCAACGCTCGGGAAGCATCTAGGGGCTGTCACAAGGCTATTGGTGCACTCAATTTTGCCAGAGATCGGCTGGAGAAGCACAGCGGCGTGCTCCGGCGAACTACCGAGGCTCGAACATGGAAATCCGGCGCTCGGGGCAAAATTGGTGAATCCAAGCTTGCAGGTTTGTTCCTCCTAGCTCACTGATCAATATCCTCTACAAGCACGAGGATCAATTTGGCTTGAATCGCTCGGCATTGCGGGAACAGGGGATTTCGGTTTTCCGGTGATTGCCGGCGTTGAGGTGTGCCGGGGACCAATTGATGGCTATGAAACGTACAGGGGGATGAAAAGAGCTTACTGGTGGCGTTGGTTTGGAGGAAGAAGCTTCGGACGAAGCTGGCACCGTGAGCTCCAGAAACTGCTCGCCGGAGAAGATGAGCTTCGCGGCGGCGCTGAGGGCTCGGTTGCTCTCTGGTGCTAATACTAAGGCAAGTAAGTTGTGGGGTGGTGTGAGGCAATGCTGGGCAAGGGAGGGGGTTTATATAGCCGTGGATGAGGCTCTCGGGGGCAGCAGCAATCGCCGGGGAAGATCTTCCTTCTGGCGCTGGGGCGGTCATCGATGCACTTTGGGACACGGCGGGGCTCTGCCAGAGACGGTGAATCGCGGGATATCAGGATTCGGTCAGGGTGGTGGCGATGATCTACGGGATGGTGGCCAAATGGCGTAAAGCTCCTGGCAGCAGCAGCAGCAGCAGCACGCGCGCGCGGGGAAGAAGGTGGCACGGTGGGGCTTGAGCGCTCCACGCTGGCGGTACAGCTGCGCACGGCTGGTGGCTACGTGGCCATGAGGTGGCAGCGCGGCGAACCTCGCCGGCGACGAGTTCAACGGCGCGGCAATTTGGCGGTTGCTGGTTGAAAACTTCACAGGGACCTGGTTGTAAACTTTGGACCTATTTGCAACGATTTGGACTGATCTGTGAAGATTTTGGCTCGGGAGTTTGGGCCTATTTGCATTTCTGAAGATCTGAGGGGCTGATTTGAATTCTGATTTTGCAGATGAGTGCTACTAAATGTCTTGGACTCATCTAGCAGGAAAAAAATGATGAAATCCGATAACATCTGGTGGTTTTGACAAAATTCGAAAACAGGGTAATTAGGGTAATTAGGGTTTGAACTTTTGTCGAGGCTGGAACTAGGGTTTTGGTCGAGATTCTGGGATTCTTCCAGAAGGGAAAAATGTTCAGAAAAATGAAAGAAAGGTTATCACTTGATCAGATTTGGATTTTGAGGTGATCTGGGACTTTTAGCCTTTTTGGGTTTCCTGAAACTTCTGAAAAGGACTAAATTGAAACGCTTTTGGATTGAAATGTGAAAACGATCTGGTCAATGAAGTTTAGCAGCCAACTTTTTAGGTTAAGGTAGTGGCATACCCAAGATCAAGATAGGGTTAAAATATCAGGGTTTCCAAAGAAGTTATGCTGATTCGCAAGCAGAAAAGATAATCAAAAACTGGGGTGTTACAATGTCCCCAGGCAAATGGCGGTGCCCGGGACAAGCCACCGGGGGCCTTGTCCCCCGGCAAAAGGCGGCGCCCGGGACAAGCCACCAAGGGCCTTGTCCCCGGGCAAATGGCGGCGCCCGGGATGTAACACCCCTGTTTTTGCCAAACCCTAAAATAGCCAAAATCCACATCTTGACCCCAAACCCTAATCTGCTTCAGCCATTCCCTTCTAAATGTTGTTCAGAGCATTTTTCCCTTCGGAACCATCTCCAAAATCTCACCCTAAAGCTGAGTTTCAAGCCTTGCCATTTTAAAACCCTAATTACCCTATTTTACCCTAAACTGTTTTCCCCAATTTTGTCGAAACCCTTCAGATCTTGCCCGATCTTACCAAACTTTGGCCAGATAAGTTCTATTAATCTTTTGCAACTTAGCTGCGAAATCAGATTTCAGATCGGACCCTCAGATCTCCAAATTTGCAAACAGGCCCAAGTTCTATTCAAGTTTTCTTCACAAGACAGCCCCTGGAACAAGTTTCAGAAATTGCAGAACAGCCCAAATATTATTTTCAGGCCCTTTCGACCAGCGCCTGGTCGTTGCCACGACCAGTGCTCGAGCCACCGTTGCCGCGCCGCGTTCTCGCCGCGTTTGCTCGCCGCCGGCCACCGTTTCTTGTCACCTGTGTTGTGAGCAACCAAGCCACCCCGCGCGCACGTGCTAGCCACCGTAGCATCGCCTTGCCCAGCGGATAAACGGCCGCGCTCCAGCAGCGTTTTCGCGCGCGCTCCCGTTGCCGTGGCAGTTGCATGCGTGTACGTGTCATCGCCGGAGCCTTGCTGTTGCCTCCGCATCTGCGCCGTCCCGGACGAAGTTCCAACGCAACTGGCAAAGCTGCAGCACCGCTTGAAGCAAATCACGTCGCCGTCGCCGTCGTTGCGCCTGCGCCCGACAAGTTTCTCCCCGGCGCAAGCAACCGTTGTCGCGTTCTCCCTCGCAAGCTCCGTCCCCGTGCCTATTTAAACCTCCTCAGTGCTGTGAAGAAGCACAACCTCAAGACTTAGCCAAATTTCCAGTTTCTCGCCGTTTTCGCTTTCTTCTCCGGCGAGCCAGTGAGTGAGCTCACGGTGCTAGCCCTTTCCACAGCCCCTTTCTTCAATCCAAGTTCACCAGTGAGTTCCCCTCGTTCCCCTCTCTGTGTCATAGCAGCCAATTGCACCAGATCGATCCCCATCGCCGGTGATCGCCGGATTCCCGATTTGCCCTGTTCCCCCAATGCCGTTCGATTCAGCCCAAATTAACCCTCAATCCTGTAGAAGAAGTTGATCAGTAAGCTTAGTAGAGCAAGCCTGTAGAATCAGAATCCCCAATTGAGCTCAAATTGAAGAAATCCTAAATTAGAACCTCGGCCGTTCGCCGGACTTCGGCGCCAAGCTTCTCCGGTCAATTTCCGACCAAATTGACTGCACCAGTAGCTTCTAAACTCCACCCTTTCACTCCCTGAGCAAAGAATCGAGTTCAATCGCCTTGTAGCAAAAATCCCCAATCTCCAGTGTCGTCTTCTCCAGCGCCGGTCGCCGGAATTATTTCCCGGCCGATCTAGCGCCTGAAACCTTGTCCCTTAGATAGATTCCAGTACCCTGAGCAATATTGTCCACTAGCTCGACACCTGGATCTGCCTAGATTGTGAGTTATGCCTATGCCAAGATCACTGTCCAGTAACTCAGTCCATGTCCAGGCCACCGTAGTTCATCGCCGGATTTGGCCGCCCTCCGGCCACTTTCAGCCCTTGTGCCTGTTGAGTATATTGTTCCTGTTAGTAATGCCTACCTCCCAGACAAAGTGGTGCATCAATTGGAGCCCTGGATCAAAAGTTAAGCCATGCCCTAGTTTCTGGCCATGTCCAGCACTATGTCAGTGCATGTCAGCCACTGGCATTAGCCTTGTTTGACCCCTTCTGGTTGAGCAATTGAAATGCCACCTTGTCCTTTAGATTCTTGGAGTTGTGTTCTACAACTTTCTCTACTATCACTTCTCCAGAAAACCATCCTAAGATCAGTTTGAAGTTATGCCAAAGCCATGAACTGAATGTCGACCCTTCGACGTTCAATCCTTTTTAGCCGTTTCTTCGACCAGAGCCCTTGTGACCTTGCCCTAACCTTTTCCCCTGCATGCATGACTTATTTACTTAATACTTTCTATAGAAACTATTTTCTGTATGCTTATGGTATGTGTTTGTGTGTTGGTTGATTGCCGCAGAGTCAGAAGCTGAAGGAGCGGAAGAAGTCTTTGAAGATCCGTCTGAGTTTTTAGACCCAACATTGCAAGGCAAGCCTCATTCCTTTGATCATGTCTCACCCAACATTTTTATATGAAGTATATTCACTGTTTCTTACTATGCATGCTTAGTTGAAATACAAGTTATGTTTGAATGACATGAGTAGATATTCCCTAATGAATCATGAAACCCCTTTTTGTTATTGAACCTTCTCATATATGCTTTTGTCACCCTAGGACTCATATACTAAATATCCACATTAAACTTGAAATGGTCAAATACGTGAGAAGTTATAATGGAAACCGTTTTGCTAAGAAAACTGATAAAAGGGATCAGTAGTGAGGATTGGATTGTATGGAGAGGGTGCGGTGCGCACCAGGGAATGTGAATGTTCCTCACTATTGATTCATAAGGACGAGAACCTTGTGCTGTGTGTTCGGTACTTGGATACCGATTCTGGTTCTGACAAACTTGTTATTTTCTTAGCAACTCTACTCAGCGCCATTTTTGGTGCTTTGGCTATGTAATATTGGCCATGTTGGCCTGATACTTGTTTAATGTTATTACTATGCTTGTCTGGTTTGGAGCTCATGTGTCATCCTGCTGTGTGTAACCTACCTGGGCGGTTACCAAGGTGATCCTCAAATGGGGGTATCACACGGGACAACCACCGTGGGCCTTCTCCCAGGGAAAAAGGTGGCGCCCGGGACAAGCCACAGGGGGGCCATGTCCCTGGGCAAAAGACGGCTCCCGGGGCAAGCCACCGGGGGCCTTGTCCCCGGGCAAGTGGAACAACCTCTTATGTGGACTTAGTGTAGTGGAGATTTCCCCAAACAATTTACTTTTGATGAAATGGATTGTGATTCGGATTATAACGCAATCTTTGGTGGGCCAACTCTTGCTAAGTTCATGATGGCTACACACTATGCTTACTAGTGCGGCAAGTTTCCTGGCCCCAAGGGTGTTCTTTCGGTCTGAGGTAGTCACAACGTGGCATTGATGTGTGATCGGTTATCCCTGGAGATGGTCGACCAACTTCCCCTCCGAGAAGCCCAGATCGCCACAGTGTCCACTGATACGATCAAAGCTACTCCTCGACCAGATGAAACACTAAAACTAGTTCCATTGTACCCAGATGATCCGTCTAAGACAACTCGGGTCGGATCAGACCTAGACGACAAATAGGAACTCGAGCTCATTGCCTTCCTCCTAGCGAACACGGATGTGTTTGCATGGAAACCATCCGACATGCCCGTTGTCCCAAGGGAGGTAATCGAGCACAGGTTAGCAATTCGACCAATAAAGCAGAAGCTCAGGCATTTTGCTGTTGATCGGCAGGAAGCCACCCAAGTGCAGTAAGATAAACTCCAGAAGGCCGGGTTTATTTGCGAAGTCGATCACCCGGAATGGCTTGCAAATCCGGTCATGGTCCGCAAGTCAAATGGCAAGTGGCGCATGTGCATCGACTACACCAGCCTAAATAGTGCCTGTCCGAAGGATGATTTTCCCCTTCCCCACATCGACCAGCTGGTCAATTCTACTGCGGGTTGCGAACTGATGACTTTCCCAGACGCTTACTCGGGATATCATCAAATTAGCATGGCAGAAGAAGATGAAGAGAAGACTGCCTTCATCACACCATTCGGCACTTACTGCTATGTCAGAATGTCGTTTGGTCTCAAGAACGCTGGTTCCACCTAACAGCGCTTGATGCAAAAGACCTTTCTTTCCCAGATGGAGCGTAACCTTGAAGCTTACGTAGATCTTGTTGTAAAAAGTTTAAAAAGTTCATCTTATTTAGACGATCTTGCTGAAACCTTCTGTAATTTGAATCGATACGGAATAAAATTAAACCTGGAGAAATGCTCTTTCGGGGTTTTATCTGGAAAACTTCTAGGTTTTCTTGTTTGTTCTAGAGGAATCGAAGTCAATCTTGAAAAAATCAGGGCTACCGAACATATGAGGTCTCCCTCGACCATCAAGGATGTTCAGCGCCTAGCAGGTAGCATGGCTGCATTGAGCCGGTTCATATCGCGACTAGGCGAAAGGGGACTACCTTTCTTCAAAGCCCTGCACAAACATCACAATTTTACGTGGTCCGATGAGGCCGAAAAGGCATTTCAGGAGGTAAAAGCATATTTGTCCAGTCCACCGGTCTTGGTTTCCCCAGTCAAAGAGGAGCCATTACTTCTTTATTTGGCGGCCACACCTCACGCGGTCAGCGCTGTCCTGATTACAGAAAGGGAGGCTGTGCACAAACCCGTCTACTACGTAAGCGAGGTACTTCATGGTCCTAAGGAGCGAAACTCTGAGGTCCAGAAGATACTTTACGCACTACTGATGGCTTCCCGTAAGCTACGACATTACTTCCAAGCACATAAGATCACAATGCCCTCATCTTTTCCTCTGGGGGACATTGTTCGGAATGCAGAGAAATCTGGTCAGATCGCCAAATGGGCTGTCGAACTCGGAGCATTCGACATCCATTTCATGCCCCGCACCGCGGTCAAGTCTCAGGTCCTGGCCGACTTCATGGTCGAGTGGACTAACCCTGAGCCACCAGTGTAGGCGTGTGAAGATTTGGTATGCCCCGATCACTGGACGATGTATTTTGATGGCTCTCGTAGTTTTCAACACTCGGGGGCTGGTGTGGTCTTGGTCACGCCTCAGGGCAAACAGCTGAAGTAGGTCATCCAACTTCATTTTGTTGAGACCAACAACGCAGCAGAATATGAAGGTCTTATTGCACGGCTCCGGTCAGCAAAATTCCTCGGAGTCCGTCGATTAATAGTGAGGGGAGACTCACAGCTGGTCATAAACCAGGTAAACAAGGAGTACAGCATCTCCGATGAGACAATGGCTCATTACCTGGGGGAAGTGAGGAGATTGGAAAAACACTTCAGTCATTTCGAAGTCCAATACATCCCGCAAAAGGACAACATTCTGGCATACCAATTATTCAAAATTGGGTTCTCACGCACATCCGCTCCGGCAGGAGTGATCATCGAACACTTGGAACATGCTTCGATCATGACTACAGTCGAGGATGATCAGGTAACAGTCTATGTTACCAACCTTGGACAGGAATGAGATTGGACCCATCCATTGAGGGTCTATCTCGAACATAGGACCTTGCCTGAGGATGAAACCGAAAGCGATCAGTTAGTTCGAAAAGCACGTGTATACAAACTTATAGATGGAGTTTTGTACAGAAAGGGTACTCAAGGAGTATTCATGCGCTGTGTATCCCAAGAGGAAGGTAAATCCCTCTTGAAGGAATTCATGACGGTATATGTGGTGCGCACGCATCATTTCGAACATTGGTCGGAAAGGCTTTCTGACAAGGATTTTACTGGCCTTCGGCGCTTGATGATGGCAAGATTATGGTCAAGACATGTCCTTAGTGTCAATTTCATGTGAGACAGGTTCATCAACCTGCCTACGCTCTACAAATCATTCGTCTATCATGGCCCTTCGTGGTCTATGGGATGCATATTGTTTGTCCTATGCCACAAGCGGTCAATGGATACAAGTTCCTGTTTGTAGCTATTGACATGTTTACAAAGTGGATTGAGGCTGAACTAGTACGCAACATTACCTCTGCTGCCGTACAAAAGTTCTTTCATTGGAACATTGTGACTCGATTCAGTGTTCCAAATTGTCTCATCACTAATAACGGTTTCCAGTTCGCTAGTGGTCTTTTTCTGGACTATTGCGACACCGTTGGAACCAAGGTGTGCTTTGCCTCTGTAGCTCATCCGCAGAGGAATGGTGCCGTCGAACGTGCCAATGGGCAAATATTGCAGGGCATCAAAAAACGTGTTTTTGATCGCCTTAAGAAACGCTCAGGGGCCTGGGTAGACGAGCTCTATACTGTTCTGTGGGCACTATGCACTACTTCTAGTCGAGCCACCGGTGAGACACCATTCCATCTGGTGTACGCGGCTGAGGCTGTGTTACCCATGGAAATTAGTATTGGTTCTGTCCGAACAGATCAATTCGAACAAGTTGATCAGAACGGGCAACGATTACAAGATCTCATCCTCTTGGAAGAAAAACGTGATCGAGCTCTGGTCAAATCCGTGTTATATTTGCAAGCTTTGCGCAAATACCATAAATAAAGGGTGTGACCACATAGTCTTCACGTGGGTGATCTGGTTTTACGTAAAACACAAAACCAATCTAGTCGCAACAAGTTCTCCCCACAATGGGAAGGTCCCTACACTGTTGTCTCGGTGCCGCGACCAGGATCAGCTCTCTTAGCGATGGAGGATGGTTGGATCTTATCCAATACATGGAACATCGATCAACTACACAAGTTCTACATGTATGTTCCCAATCCCTTTTCCTTTTCAATTAGCATGATTTAATAAAATCAGTACTTTTAGTTGTTTCATATGTGGATTATTCCTTTTTTCCCGTATGTTACGAGTCTGGCTCGGGGGCTGGTCGCCGATGGTTGTATCACCACAATACCCTAATCGGATTCGCTGGCTGATCTCGTGATCACTTCCAGACAAGACACCCCTCAATAAGCTGTTTCTCAACGCACACGGGGCTTGCCGGCATGTACTTGGTCATCGGAGTGGCTGCCGGTTTGCAACAAGATTGGGTATTGTATCGAATATGATTGTCGGCCTGGTCGGGTATCCCTGGTCGTCGTTACACCCATATTTTCCTGTGCTTATAATACTAAGTCTTCAGTATAGATAATCACAAGCGGGGGCTAGGGGAATATGGTCGCAACATGAAACAAAAAGAAGTGCTTCCTTTCAAAATAAATGCATACATTCGCATTGTATAAATTGTATCTGTACAGGTACAAAGATTTACATTATGCCAAGCTCTTTCAAGAGTTTTTCGACAAGGGGTTTGACCTCCTCCATTATAACCTCAAGCTGATCTTCACTCTCGACCTCTGCGTCTCCGACCACTGGATTCCGATCAAGATCTGGGCCATGGTGAAGACGAAGTCGGCAGAGGATGGCGGAGGCTGCTGATTGTACTCTGGCCATGATCGCCTCTTTTTTCCGCCTTGTATCTTAAGGAAGATACTCAAGAAGTGATTCTGCTTGGGTCGCGACCAGTGTGGTCCAATTGCCAAGGCTAAGGTTGTCCATCTCTGTTTCGACCACATCAGCCCTTAGCAGACCGGCCACCATCTTCAGTTTTTTGAAGATGCTTTGTTGAGCACTGCTGCAGGTGGAGAGTGACGCACTCAAGTCTTTGTTCTCCCTGTAGACAGAATCAACTCTCGAGTTTTGTAACTCGATGGTCGCCTGGAGGTCTTTTTTCTCTTGATCGAGCTGGCTTATTTGGTCGTCTCACGCTGTGATAAGAGACCATTACAAACAGTTCACATGACAAAATTAATTCGCTCTAGTCGGAGGCATACTTATAGGAGAGCTGTGACCGCAGTTTTTGGAGTGCAGTCTCCAGGAATGACATCTTGGTAGCTGGCCTGAACTCCTGGTCTTCTCGATCAGTGAGGCTCTTCATCAGGTAGGCATTTTCTCTATGACAAAAGAGAAAATTGTCAGGATAGGGCTTACATTCAGGCAAATGAAAAAGCGTCTTCCTTACCACTGCAGGCGACCCGTTTCCTCTTGCGCGACCTTGATGCTATTTGCCATAGCCATCGACTTGGTGGCCATACGGGTTAGTTCCTATGACATGGAAGGGGATCAATTTCAAAACCTGGATATTCCTATGCAAATGCGAACTTAAAAACCATAATGGGTGCCTTCTCACGGGAGACCCGTTATGCACTCCCCACGGTAAATCCGAAACGAAAAATATTTTTTTATTCAATATTTTTTTAAAAAAAATGTTTTGAATTCGGGGGCTAGGGTGCAGGTAAGAACGTGAAAATGTTACAAAGATTTTTGGAGGAAGTTATCCTTCATATTTTTTGTAAGTTAATTTTTCATGTATTGATCACAATGCGTTTCTGTGATCACCTCAAAGTTTGCATGATGATTACAATGCCATTCTGTGATCACTGCAAGTGGATGATCGCAATATAGACAGTTATCATCCGGTCAAAGCATTATGTTATCACGACTTCAGTTCTGATCGCGATGTCAGTTTTGATCAGATTTCAGTTCTGATCGTGGCTTTGGTTCTGATCACAGTACCAGTTTTGATCGGTGTGGCTTTGGTTTGAAAGACTTTGTTACCTCAAATTTACCTGTGTATGTGTGGTCGTAAAGAGATTACTTGTGACCATATTTTTTCACACAGAGATTATGAAGAATTTTAATTCAAATTAGCTCTTACGTAATTCTTCTCAAGAAGGCAAGTTATGTAAGGTAAAAGAATCTTTATTTCTGACAATCCTTGCATACAAAATGGATACAGGCGACTAGAGCATCAACCTAATCTGAGAGAAGTTTACAAAGTTCTCCTAGGGACATATCGGTGTCGATAGGATCTACACTGACCGCCCCAAGAGAACTAGCAATTACTCTAAGCCTATCTACATCGTCCCGAATCAGAGAAGCACTACCATTCCTGATCGAATCAGAGAGTTCTCGTTGTTGTCGAGAATAGTCCCTCTCCAAACGGAATTGGTGCGCCTCTTCACGGGATCTAACAAAACATTGTCCCAGTTGTAGAATGGCCAAAGACATCTCTTCAGTCTTCTTCTCCAGAACCTCTTTCTCCTTCTGGAGGGTCTGTTCGAGGGAAAGAGGTTGAATCTCAGCAGGCTGGTCGCTGGGGGCTCCAACAATTTTCATCTCCTGCAAATACAATTGTTAGTTTTACAAGTTGAAACGACCAGTAGAAGAGATGAAAATAATTACCAATCCTCGCAAGTTAGAGGATGAAGTATTTCCCCCAGAAAGTAGATCACCTGACAAAAGTCGGGAACTGTCAGATCGTGGGAGTACAGCTTTCCCACGAGAAGACTGTTCCCGCAACACAAGTTGAGGATCCTCTGGTCGCGGAAGTGCAACCTTCCAACCAGAAAATTTATAACCCGTCAAAAGACGGGGATTGCTTGATTGCAATGGAGAAAGCTAAGAAGAAGGCTTTGAAGGATTATTACGAACCTCCAAAGGTGGAGATGAAGGCTCGACCTGCCGAGTTGCATGGACAGGAAGGACTACATGGGTCAAAGGAAGAGAGAGCAATGAGGCATCCCTAACCCTTGTGCCACTGGAAGGTCCCTCGTCAACCTTGGGTTTCTTCCCTGGAGGAGCCGAATCTTCAGTCGTCTGTGAGTTTCCAACAGCGTTCGGGAAATGATCAAAACATAAGATGGCAACTTGAACCAGGGCATTTGGAGAAGACTTACCTTCAGGAAGTCCTAGTCGGGTTCAAGTGCCACTTCCTCTTCATCACTTTCAATCTCAATGATGTTTTGATCTGCCGTTGAGGTGGAAACAGAAGAGAAGAAAAGATGGCTTTGGAAAAGACTTAGCCAGGAAAAGACTTGTGAAGTTTTAGGGGTAAGAGGCTTCGGTATTTATAGCCCCTAGGGGTGACGGTTCATTTTTCAAATGCCTTGAATTCTTAAAACATTTACAGTTTTATCTCTGGTTAAAAGACAATTCCACAACGCCATCATTACCTGTCAAATACAGCCGAGAGTCCGTCTCGGGAAATAAACCGCCACACTTAGTGGGCCACTAAGTGGAGGAGTTGAAGCATTGGGTCACTTATCCGTTGCAAGGTTTAAATTTGAAGTAAATATGTCCCTTCGTTTCCTTCAAATTTGGGGGCTAGCTGACGAGGATTGTTACCCGAGCTAGTTCAGAAGAAATGCACGCCTGGTTCAAGATAGATTTGAACCAGGTAAGCGTCCGTTGATGTGATCTCAGATGGCTTGAGAAGCGCGGACATATGGTTGCAGGCTTTGCGCGATCATAAGGCCGCAGACAGTGTGCGGTCAGGACTCCGTAGGCGATGCGCAGATAGGAGGTCGCAGACAGTGCGCGGTTAGGTGATTGCAGACAATACGCAGTCAGAAGGTCATGGACCACTCTCGACTAGGACAAATCGGGGTTCCTTAGGCACTACAACAAACATATCCCGAGTACCCCGGAGATTCTTCCACTTATGAGGACAACTACCAGGAGGTTAATATGTGCGGTTATCCCTTAATTGCACGTGTTAAGCCTGCGTGGAAGTTAAGTGCAGTTGCCAAAACTGCACACGAGCAACCGTCCAAAACCATTGTGCGTTGGCACCCTTTCGACTAGTATAAAAGGGTGAGCAAATGCACCAGGCGGGGGGAGAACACATCGGGAACAGATTCAATAGGTCCTAGAGATCGACAACAGCAAGCTTTCATAGGCTAGTTTAGTCATTTTCTAGATAATCACACGGAAAAGATCTTCGCCTGTGATGATTTTTTCCACAACTTTGTAACCCTTTTTTCTATACATAGTGAACTCCCAACAGGACGTAGGGCTATTACTCCCACCATCGAGGACCCGAACCTGTATAAATTCTTCTGTGTTCCAACCGACTTTGGCTCATCATCCCTTCCCGGAGGGACACCCTGAAAGGTCTCACAACTCACAAATTTTGAATAAGTTCGACTAAGGACCCCGAGTCTGAATCGTCGACAAGCCTTCCAACCTACATAGGGACTGTGGAGAGTTCCGTGGTTTCCAGCATATCCACGAGCGATTTCACGCGATGGAGATGCGCCACGTGGTCCGAGACGAGAATGCACAGGAATTCGATCTCGATCACGAGAACTTCCCATGCGCTTGGATTTGTCATGTCGAAGTGATCCGGATGGTAATTGATTATGCCTACCATGGCTAGAGTAAGAATACTCCTTTTCATGGGAACTTATCGTAGACCGGGAGGAAGCTGTAGGGGTTGCATCAGTTGCAACCTCATCCAGTTTCTCTGCCAGGATCCTAGCAAAAGCCAGTTTGTCTGCGTCAGTGAGGGTAGGAGGAAAATTATACAAGACCTCCGCGATAGATCGAAGTTGGACATGCGTACTCCTCTTTGGTGCACCAGGTGTAATCGTTTCTTCATCCACTGGTAAATGCTCCGGTGGTAAAGAAGGCGTCTAGTCGCGCCTGCGACCGTGTGGCTGACGGGAGGAACTAGGGGCGGCATCATAACGAGCCTGTGCATTTTGTAGAGCCTCTAGGGCTATCCTGTGGAGTTCGTTATCTCGTCGCTCATGGCCTTGATCCTCCTTCTGCTTGCGTTCTTGTTCCTCCTTTTCTCTGCGCTCCTGTTCTTCCCTAACAATCCACTGATCGGGATTTTCTTCCGACAAGGCAGTGAATTCTCTGGAGAGCGAAGCTACAGAAGGAGTGAACATCTCTGTTTGCTCCGAGTCAGATTCAAAATCAAAGAGAGAGTGGAGGTTGTCAAGATCAAACCTCCCTGGATTGAGTTCCTGGTTGCTGCCATCCTTGTCCTTGACGGGAACACATGGCGACCGAGACTCGATTTTGCATATGGTGGAACTGACATCAAGTTCCGGACCTGTCTCTTCCATCCCCTAGTCAATGGACATGACCCGGGTAGGGGAAGATGTGTCCTCTTGACGTCCCTTTGGAATGTCTTCGCAACTGACCTCTTCCACTGGAACGGGATCGCTAGGCGAAGGCATTTGTATATGGGCATAATCGTCGAGATCGAAGTCGTTCTCGGAATCATATGCTCCAGACATTGCTCACCAAACCTCCGGATGAAGGGAAAGCACCTTGAGGAAAGGCCCCACGGTGGGCACCAACTGTCAACGATTTGGACTCGGGTTCCTTAGTCGATCTTATGCAAATTTGTGAGTTACGGGACCTTTCAGGGTGCTCCTCCGGGAAGGTTGGATGAGTCAAGTCTGTAGGGGCACAAAGGATTTTATACAGGTTCGGGCCCTTAATGGTGGGAGTAACAATTCTACGTCCTGTTGTGATTTCACTATATCAAATAAGATGTTTTACATGTGGGAAGAAGAGATGATCACAGGCGAAACGGCCTTGGACAGTTGCTAGGATGCAATTTCGTTAACTGCACTTAACTTCCACGCAGGCTTAACACGTGCAATCAAGGGATAATCGCACATGTTAACCTCCTGGCAGTTGTCTTCATACGTGAAAATATCTTCATGATTCTCGGGATATGCCCATTCAAAGAGTTAGGTCTTCCCAAATTATTCTGGTCACAGATAATCAACGACCCTCTGACCGTGCACTGTCTGCGGCCTCAGGATCGCGCAAGGGCTGCGATCATGAACTATCTCTGTGTCCGCGCCCTTTAGGTTGTCTAAGACCATAGCGACAGACTTATAGACACACGTCTAATCTGATTCTATCTTAAACCAGACATGTATTACTTTGAACTAGCTCAGGTGATAATCCTCATCAAATCTATCTCCTATTCAAATTCAAAAAAGAGGATAATCTCTATGTTTATCCTTTTGTTTATTTAAATAAGAAAATATATCTCCTATTTGAATTTAAATCCCCTAAATATCTCTAGTTGTTGGATGGTTGCAACCAACCTGGAGCCTCTATAAATAGAGAGGGGGTGTTAGCCTTTTGGAGACAGGCAGGTATAGGCAGGTACAAGCAGGTACACGCACGTGCAAGGAGACAGGCAAAGACGAACAGGTGAACAAAAAGACGAACATGATAAGAACACCGGCACAGGAGAAGCCCTGCTTTTCTTCCTCTGTAGATCTATTCGGGCAAGCTTTGAAAGTTGCCATGGGTGTCTTGTTCATATGCATAGCATTCATTATACATCATACCAGAGATGGAGGCCTCATTCGTGGTGCCCGTGCTAGCCATTCCAGTGCTGTTTCAGCCTGCCCGAACTGGAGAAGATCGGAGATAACTTTTCATCCAGAAGTCCAATAGACCCCAAATTTTTATAGTTAATAGAGGAGTACAGTTACAACATGTCCTCCAAGTTTCAAGCCAATCGGAGATCTCTAAGATTAAAATTCGACCAAAAGAGAGGCTCTGTCCAGTGCAATTTCAGCCTACCCGAACGGAAGAATATTGGTGATAACATCCGATCCAGAAGTCCGATCGACCCCAAATTTTTATGGTGAACAGGAGAGAACAGGTACAACATGTCTTCCAAGTTTCAAGCCAATCAAAGATCTCTATGGTCGAATTTGACAAGAAGAGAAGCTCTGTATAGAAGACGTTTCAGCTTGTTCCACAGGAGGAGATTGGTGATATCTTTTCATCCAGAAGTCCGATCAACCCTAACCTTTTATGGTAAAGATAGAAGTACAGGTAGAACATGTCCTCCAAGTTTCAAGCCAATCGGAGATTTCTAAGGTTTAAATTCGATCAAAAGAGAGGCTCTGTCCAGTGCCATTTCAGCCTATTGGAACAGGAGAAGATCGGTGATAACTTCTCATCCAGAAATCCGATCGACCCCAAATTTTTATGGTGAATATGGACGTACAGGTACAATTTGTCCTCCAAGTGTGAAGCCAATCGGAGATCTCTGAGGTCAAAATTCGACCAGAAGAGAGGCTATGTCTAGTGCCATTTCAGCCTGCCCGAACAGGAGAAGATCAATTATAACTTCTGATCCAGAAATCTGATGGACCCCAAATTTTTATGGTGAATAGGGGAGTACAGGTAGCAGATGTCCTCCATGTTTCAAGCCAATCGGAGATATCTATGGTCAAAATTAGACCAGAAGAGAGGCTCTGTCCAAAGCTGTTTCAGCTCGTTCCACGGGAGTAGATCGATAATAACTTCTGATCCGAAAGTCCGTTCGACCCCAAATTTTTATGGCGAATAGGGAAGTACAGGTACAACATGTCCACCATGTTTCAAGCCAATCAGAGATCTCTAAGGTCAAGTTTACTAGAAGAGAAGCTCTGTCCAGAAGACGTTTCAGCTTGTCTCACAGAAGAAGATCGATGATAACTTCTCATCCAGAAGTCCGATCGACCCCAAATTTTTATAGAGAATAATAGACTCATGGTGAAGAAACTCCTCAAATTCTCATCTCAATCCAAAGTCAAGAAGATCTCCAGAAGACCAATGCAAACAAGTTTTGTCTCGCTGAATTTCAGCTTGATATATGAACATTGCATTGAAGATAGTTTTCAATCCGACGGTCCGATTGATCTCAAATTTTGATGGACAATCGAAGATCTATCCCGAAACTATTCCTCCAAGTTCCAAGTAAATCAGACGATCAAAAGGCTTCCATCCAGTTGGTTGAATAGAAGATAGTGCAGTCCAATCATGTCAGAAGTTGTCAAAACAATCAAAGCCATTGATGAATGTTCCGATGTGTTGCCTACTATGCAATATGTATTTTCTGAAGCTAAGTGGTCAAGATGCTATCACAAGTCATTCCATCCACTTTTCCATGTCGTTGGGTACTGATGAGGTGAAGACGACATGCTTTTTGTCCGTGACTGACGAAGTCAGATACCATTCATGCCAAGTACTGATGAGGTGAAGGCATCCACTTATTCGCGACCGACGAGGCGAAGGCCATATTTTGTGATAGCAGGTAAAGGCCATATTTTGTGATAGTACCATAAACTGACGAGGCTATGGATTTGTATATTTGCATGCATAGGCATACACATTGCATATATTCATCAAAGGACAAAGTTATTTTGAAGTTTGAAGACGACGACCATCAGCACAACTTATTCAGAGGTTTTCTATGGACTCGTTCTACAGATGTAATTAACCAGAATCTTTTGAAAAGCCCTGAGGAACCATGAACCATGCAATCTCCTGCAGTCAAGATGTATTTTTCTTGGCGCAATGAGAGCTTGTAAATCCCAAGAGCACTTGTAATTTGTAATTCCTTTCAGAATTAATAAAGCGCATCATTTCCTCTAAGATTGTACATTCTATGTTCTCTTATGTGTATACTTATGTATACTGGCACGCCCGCACCACAAAAAGGGGCCAATTTCCCGAAAGAGAGATCTTCTCGGCGAAACAAAATGGCACACCCAGTAGGACATGGTTCTCCTCTCATCTTTGTTGTGCTCCGATGGTCGTCTGACTCGCTTCTGCATGCCCTCTGTCTTTCATCCATCATGCATGTGGCTGCTCGTCTATGGAGCGCCTGCATAGTAAATGTGATGATGCATAAGTTTCTCAAGGAACCCCTTTTTGAAGGTGAGTCCTTCCTCAACAAACTTTCTCACACAGACGAGGAAGTTCTGATGGTTCAGTTTGGGACATTGCCTCCAATGGCAATCTTCAAGTACAGCTACACAACGTACTTCCATCAGACTCAATAGCCTGTAGAGTTCTAGGCGATAGAGTCAAAGAAAGCACATAAACGTGCCTCTGCTAAAGCGAAGAAGGAGCGCCGTGCCTTGATGGTAGAAGCACGTGACCTTCTGAAGAATGTTGTCATCACCGACATTCAAGGTGACGTTCAAGTTGCTCAATGGCTTCGTTAGCAAGCCACCAACAGGCAGCACCATGCCATCTCTCTTCATGTGGATGCTCCACTCATCGGTCCTGCACTGCCTACTCTAGGCATGCAGCACGTTGAGGTTGAGTTATTCAATTCACTGGAGAATGTCTCCTATACTCTACGGAGGCAGATGTCATTTGCCTGCCGTGCCTTCAATCCCAACAGGCTGCGTAACCTTAGAAGGAAGTACCGCAAGTGAGTGCTTTGTAGGAACAACTTGGTGCCCGCATCGCCCGCGTTGCTATCCCTGAAGAGGATTGGTCGCTCGGTACAAATGATCTCATTGACAGGACTTGTCGCTATCCCTACATAGTGACACCGCCCTATGACTTGTTCCCTGACAAATGGGCAAATAACAGGATCAAAGACTTGTTGAGGCTTGCCATCATGAGGGAATTCTGGAGGCGCCATTCGACCAAGTGAGCAAGAATGCCTGGTTCGACGGGTTCTTTCACCCCCGAGGTTAAAGTAACTGGTTGGGAGTCATGCTTCCATGTTTCTGTAGAAGCTGGCCCATCCATTACCGATAACATGTTCGCAGTGTTGTCAAACGAAGTAGCCGCTCCCAGTACTGACGAAGTACAACAACAACTCCAATAACTGTGAACCCAAATGAAGAGTCTACAAGAGCAGATGCGAGGTCGTGACATGCCTAACTCTTTTTCTCGGTTTAGGAGTTTGGGGCATGACACGTCAAGACGCCGTCGTCAGCATATGTACAAGACTTGGGTGCCTTGTCAAAAGCCTTCATCTATATTGACTTATCGGCCTAGACAAGCACCACTTCCACCTCGTTGGAATCAGTGGTCTCATCGGCTAGAGCAGTCACCACGTGTCCAACAGCAATGGCGTGTGCGGACCACTCGACCCACATCGACTTCATCTCGGCAAGGCAGGGGTCCTTTGCAGGCACCTACTTCGCCTAGAAAGCAGGTCGACTTGCTATCTCATGTAAGAAGCACTTGGATGCCTCCTTCTCAGGCTCCTCCTCTTCTTCCCACACGACTTGGCCTACCCAAGGCCCCTCATGTCCCTACATTCAATCAACGCAAGCGTGATCGGCGTAGGAGGAATCGTCAAATGTTGCGCCAAGAGTTGGAGGATCTTGTACTGAAAAATGTACAAGTTCGCGTCTGGCCCGATGGCAGCATCCATCCTGATGATGAGAACATCATGTTCCGCATCTCTCCGACACTAGAACAGAGTCAGAGGTATCATTACCTTCTTGACCGTCTAGCTCCAAGGCGGCATCATGATCAATCAGCTAGAGATGTTCCAAGCCCAAGCAAGCAAAAGGAGAAGGTATCATCCATCATCTCCATTAACCCTTGTAGGAACATCATCTCAGGGTGCTAGAGTTCCCAAGCAAAGACGGCTCCAATCGGTCATTGTTCCCTCCAAAGCTGTGCAAGTTCAGGCTCCTTCAACCACTGCAAAACAAGAAGTTGAGACCTCAAATGATATTATCATGAAGGAAGCACCATCAGAAGCTGTGATGACTTCTCCCCAGGAGACTATAGAAGCTCTTGCACCAATGACTGAAGTGTCAAGTACTCAAGTCATTGCAAAAGATGTCATGGTTTGCGGCATGGTGATATCTCAACCTGAGGTTGATACTGACTCTGACTGGAGGCCACCTCCTGTTACTCAAGAGTTTTTGTACCCTTCGGATGAGGAGATTGTCCCAAACCCCAAACCTGTGGCATTCTTACCATGCTTGGGAGATGTTCATTCTCGGTCCAAGTCCACCAAGGGGCAAGAAGATCAAGGTCCATCAACAAAACAAGCAATGGCAAAAGCTCTTTGTCTTCCTATCACTTCTGGAAAAGATGCTGACAAGGGGCAATCTTCTCACCCTTATGTTAACATCGCATCCCATCTTTCGGAGGATCCTGCTCAATTACGGGGAGTTGCAACCCGACAAGGCATGGAGACTCGCTTGAGGACAAGGGCACATCAAAGTGCTTTAAGTCCTATGACTGAACCATCGCAAGACGATATTGAGTCTGATGCTGAAAGAGGGTCTTCTGACTCTAAGTCAACCTCTTTTCAGCAACTCCCTCATTCACCGCACTATTCTGATTTTGCTCCTTCCATCGCTTTTGATGAGGAACAGTATCTTGGAATTGGTGTTGGTGATGACAACACTGCTCCAGTTAACATGGCTACAGGTCAAGGCGATGCAGGTGATGAAACCAATGCTAATGAAGAGCAAGGGGCAGATGTTGATCCTCTTACACTTGATCCTTCCGTACGGCGTGCCTTTGAAGAACGAGATCGTGAGTACAAGAAGATGTTTGGTGAATTGGGAGCGAAGTTTGATCAGTTGATTGAAGCTCTGACCAATCCTGGTCATAGAGCAATATAATCAGATCCGCCCCAAGCAGTCATTGATCCTCAAATAGCAGAGTTGGAGGCTGCCTCACAATCTCGCCCTGCAGATAGCAGTGAGCAACACACCGCAACAGTGGGTGCTCCAACTCTCTTTTCTATTTCCTCCATGGCTGCAAATGTTGTACCAACACCTGCTGCATTGAAGGATTGCCACAACTACGTTGAAGACTTAATGAACCGACGATTGAAGTTGATTACAGTCGAGAAAGCTCCTCAAACTCCGGAAACTGATCTCGAGAAGCCTTATGAATCATGGTATGATTTAGTGCCCTTCCCGTCTGGATGGCATCCACCTAAGTTCCGTCAATTTGATGGAACCGGCGATGCGAGGGAGCACTTAGCCTACTTTGAAGCAGCTTGTGGAGACACTGCCAACAAGCCCTCACTTCTTTCTGAGGCAGTTCTCAGGGTCCTTAACCGGCTTTGCTTTCCATTGGTACAGTCGTCTTCCGATTGGGTCTGTCCGCGATTGTATAGGCATGAAGAAACTTTTCAAGACACACTTTGTGACCATGCAAAAGGACATTTCAGCTTTGGAGTTGTCCCAAGCCAAGCAGAAGCGTGATGAGAAGATTTATGACTACTTGATCCATTTCCACGATAACTATGTGCATCTCGCCAGGGAAATGCATCAAGAAGAAGCCATTCGCATGGGCGTTCATGGGATGCCACAGCATTGGTCCATAGAAGTTTCAAGGCGTGAGCCCAAGACCTTCATCACTTTGGGCACCGCAGTAGCAACAACCAAATTGGAGTTTGAAAAGTCTACTCAAATCATGGAGCTGTACAAGAATGCTGGTCATGTTGATGAGGCAAGAAGATTCAACTGAGCAACCAAGCCTCCCAACACCGGAGTCAAGACCAAGGCACCGGCTGAATCCCACAATGTCATGCATGCACTTTCTCACATTACAATGTTCCAATGTTGGGTTCGAGACGTGAACCCACACCAAGACCGCAACGCCTGGCTGTTCAACGTCCAACTGTCCAAGAGTTGTTGAAGAAGCAGTACATCTTCCGCCGAGAGTTAGTAAAGACGTTCTTTGATCAACTGATGGTGCAACAAACTTTGAATCTTCCCGAACCAAGAAGACTTGATCAAGTTAGGATGAAATAAAATCGTTTGTATTGCCCGTACCATAGGTACATTGGGCATACAATTGAAGATTGTTTTGACTTCAAGGAGTGGCTCCAAAGGGCAATTGATGAGAAGCGGCTTGCTTTAGAGCCCCAGGCTATCAATCCCGATTATCGTACCGCAAACTTTACAATAGTTTGTGAAGTTTCTTCATCCATGCATGTAGATAATGAAAACAAAGACTTGTGGTTTCCACTTGAGCAAGTGGAGCACCAACTAGCCAATCATTGGCTGGTTTCAACTACTTCCAAATAGGGAGGAAGACTATGGGAGATGATGGAGCGAAGACGCCCACGACATAAACTCCAAAACCACATTCAGGATCATGCTACTTCCATCTCAATGATCAAGTCACAAGCAAGACAGAGGCAACTTGTTCCAAGCCATCGAAACATGCCACCAAGATTTGTCCCTTTGTCAGAAGGAGACAAATCTTTTCCTCGACCGAGCCGCGCACTTCCTACTTTGGCACAGTTCTTGCCTAAAAACTGGGGGCAACCCTCTGCACCAGTAGAGGCAACTGATGCTGAAATACCTTCACCTTCTTTAAACATTGCCTCGTGCAATGTGATTCTTGCAGGTTACAACTCCAATACATTTGACTTAGAGGAGATATTTATGGCACAAGAACGTGAAGTACTTCGTACTGATGTTTTACCTACAGAAGTTCAAGTTGAAGAAGTCAACATGAACCTGCGAGGAGGCAAGGTCTGTCCTGAACCTCTCAAATCTCGACTGTACAGAGAAGAAAAAGAGAAGGCCTTACTTAACAAGGCTGCTAATGTACCAAGTGGTGCTCCAGATGCCCGTGCTACTGAAGAAGAGAAGCGAGCACAACAGGTAATTGATTATAATATCATTGCACATCTGAAGCGCATTCCTGCACTCTTAAGTGTGTATGATGCTTTAATATTGGTGCCCAATCTTTGGTAGGCCCTTATTAAAGCACTACAAGCTCCTGAGTTGTACGAAGTGGCAATGGCAAAGCACCGTCTTCTCTGCAACACCGCCAGTATAAATGAGATCACCTTTTCTAATGAAGACAAGGCCATAGAGAATGGGGATCGCAACCGCCCTCTCTACATAGAAGGGAACATCGGGAATGCCTACCTCCGATGAGTCTTGGTTGATCCAGGGTCCTCAGTAAATATTCCTCCAATTTGAAGTTTAACTCGTGCAAGTTTCTCATTTGAAGACTTGGTGATCTGGGAGGATCTTCAGGTCGAGTTGCATACGGCTTCGTGACCTTAACCGTGTTTGGAAAGGTTTCACGACCATGGTTTGGTTCGTGACCTTGAAAAGGAATTCGTTTCTTGTTCAGAATTGTAATCCGATCTGAATAGATATAACTAAGCTTATCTATTTTGGGCTAGATAGTTATATGAGTCTAATACATTTTAGGTTCTTGAGTCTGATACGTATTCATACGATTGGACTATAAATACCTTGTAATAGGTCTAGTTTAAATCATCGAATCTAGATTGAAGTCTTAGACACATGGTTCCCTCGACATAGGAAAGTGCGACCTAACGTTCGACGTGTAAAGCCCTCTTTAATATAAAGAGTTGTGCAATTACTTTGAGCTATGTTTCAATTATCTTTTGGGTTTCAGTAATTTCGAGTAAAATCCCGTAATTCCGTATATTAGAATTTGGGGAGCCTAGTGCGAAAACTAAGGCTAGGTCTCAAACGGATCAAGTTGGTATCAGAGAAACTTTCCTATCCTGTGGATGGTGAAGACTCGCCAGGGTTACAAAACCTCCGACAAAACTCCAGGAGATCAATTGATGGTTCCTACAGCTACGTCTCCGATAATGTCTGACGATACCTCCGTTCAAGCTAACCTAGCCGAACAAGTGGATAAGCTCTCCACCGACATGGAAACCATGCTTGCTTGGATTAAGCAGTAGGCCATGATTATACCTTCTGAAGTAGAGAAGGTTATGGGTGCGAAGACTGGTGAAGACTTGCGCAGGGCAGACGTAGATGAAGACGAAGGCGACCACAAGGCCGACGACCTCGCCAACACCTCCTTAGCTGTCGGATCTTTTAAGGTCCACGCTAAGATTGATATACCCATATACGAAGGGGTGATCGATACCGAGAAACTGGATTCTTGTATCGACCAACTTGAGACCTACTTTGACCTAAAAGAGTTTAGTAGCGCTCAGAAGGTGAAGTTCGCACCTTTGAAGATGAAGGACCGCACCAAGACTTGGTGAAAGGCCCTTGTCGCCAGTGGTGAAGCTAACGATCTTGCGTGGGGGAAATTCAAATGACCCTTGCAACAAGAATTCTATCCGATGGGTTACCTTGAGGAGAGATGGGAACGTTGGCATAGATTGTACCAATGGCGCGACCAGACCGTCCAAGACTATACTACGGAGTTCCAGAGACAAGAAATGATCATCGGTATATCACTATCCGATCCTCATTTATTTCAGAAATGCACATCTAGACTTCAGAAACCGATCAGTACTGAGCTAAGTCTGTTCGGCGTCCAAGACATCACGACCGTCAGCACAACTGCCATGGCGATCGAGAAGAAGAACAAAGACCGCAGTGACAAAGGCACGAAGGACAGTGCGACCTCAACAAAAAGAAAACTAAGTCCAAAGAAAAATGCTTCGAAGCTGGGCACAGGTACTTTTTGCGACCATTGTCAAGTCGCGGTACACACCAAAGATAAATGCACTAGGAGTTCATGAAGGAGTACGGGGTGGCCATGAACCACCTAACTCCGAACGCATTCGTCCGGATGGGCCTCTTCATTTGGCTCTTCGAGACGGCCACCGGACGGGAACCCACGCTCCGGCTGTTCCGGTACTTCTACGAACTGGCAGCGAGGAGCTCCGACCTGGTGAAGGGAGGACCAAAGTCTCCCTTTGGCTCGGTGATGATCCAGTTGCTGCCGTCTCGGGTGGCGGAGTACCCGGTGGAGGCCTCCTGGGACCACTGGGGGGACAGGATCCGGAGGTGGTTCTACCTCTGGGTCCGGGACGATGAGGTGGTGTACTCCCCGGAGGCCCCCTCCTACAGCCGGTCATTCGCTCCCAAGCCCTCGGTGTAGACCGAGGAGGAGCTCAAGCTCCTCAGCAAGGTCGTGGGCTCCCGGGGCGTCCGCTCTATGAGGGAAGCCGCCGAGGAGCTGACACTGCTGAAGATCTCCCCCTTCTCGCACGGGAGGAGGGGGATCGGTATGTGCCCGGCCCAGTGGCCTCCGCAGAAGCCAGTGACCCGACGTAAGCTCCCGGTCACGTTACTCGTTTTCTTTTCGTGTATTTTTCTAACTCCTTACCTCTTGCAGTTCGGCCGTCCCGGCTGCCCGAGAGAAGGCCGAAAACCTCCTCGGGAGGTACTACGCCAACGAGCATGAGCGCATCGTGCGCGTCATGGGGGAGGGCCCTCCCCGGAACCTGGTGGCCGAGGCCTTCGGGCTGAGGCTACCGGCGAGAATGCCCCTCCCCACACCCGGCTCCCACAAGAGGGGGAAGGAGACCACCCGGGGCTCTGAGCTGAAGCTAGCCAAGGCTCAGAAAGCCCCTGGTCCATCGACGACTCCGAGCTCCACGCCCGTAAAGGTCTGGGACACAGTCCCCGGGATAGGGCGCGTGCGGGCGCCTCCCCGGAAGGAAGCGATGCCTCCTCCCCCGGAAAACCCCGAAGTGGTTCGGGGGAAGGAGCCAGCCAATGATGGGGGGGCGTCCGATTCGGCGGATTACGCCCCCTCGCCACCTTCGGCGATAGCCCTCCCGGCGGCCCCGGTGCTATCGGAGCCGGAGAGGCCGGAGGTTCGATTCGCGGAGGCTTCTCCTCGGCACGTCGAATGGCCAGTAGACGAGGGGGGGAGCCCCTCGGTCTACGAGGCTCCCCGGCGATGGAGGTCCCGGGGGCCCCGCGACCTGGAAAAGGGAAGGGGCTCCTGATCCCCCCCGGGGAGGGACCCCCTCCGAAAGCTCTTTGGCCACCTCCTCTTCGGCGGCCACTTCCTCAACGGCAAAGATGCCAGCCACTGCCACCCGGGTCCACATCACCCCTACAACTCTTACGCGGGGCCCATCGTCGGTCGCGACGGGTCCGGCGCCGGGAGGGAGACCCCCCTGCTGTCCGCGGGGGAGGTCGACCGGTATGCGGAGAGCCTGCAGACCCGGAAGGTCCAGGACTATGTCTCAAAAGGGACACTCCGCGAGCGCTTCGGGGAGCTTCAATCTCTTCAGATCCCGGTACTTTCTCGAGCCGGTAGGAGGTTTCTTTCGGTGCTCTCAACTCGAATTTTTTCTCTCTTGCGCTTGTGGGGGGCGGCCATCACCTGGAGGATTGAAGCGCGCTTCAGCTGGTTGCTGAAGGATGCCCAGGAGAAGGCCGCTGCCTATCTGGAGCAGCGGGACGACGCCCTCCGGGAGCTAGCCCGGGTCCAGGCCCAAATCCACACCTCCGAGACCACCAACGACCGGCTCTGGAGGGAACCGAAGGCGAAGGAGGACGCCCTCTGGGAGCTCGAGGGCTCCAGCGTCCGGGCGGTGACGGACGTAGGCCGCTCCGTTCGCTCAGCCCACGAGGGGCTTGGAGTGAGCTTGGGCTCGGGGAGCAGCTCCGAGGCGGCCCCGGCGACGCTCATGGAGGCTGTGCATTTTCTCAACGCACAAGTCTCCGTGATTCTGGAGGCTGCCGACGCCCGGTCCCGAGGCCGGGCGATTGGGGGCCAGATCCCCCGGAGCTTCCCGGAGTTCTTCGAGCCATCAAGGCGAGAAGTGGAGCAGCTCGCCGGCGGCTTCTACGACCGGATAATCTAGGCGCTATTCCCGGCACCGGCGCCTCCAGGAGCGGATGCTCCGGCTCAGGCGGGCGCCCCCCGGGGGGAGGACGCCAATGACCAAGTATGAGCCTCCCCCCGGGTCTAGATAGGACCCTTGTTGCTTTTTAGATTTTTTGCTCCCAGTAGCTTCTTAGAGGAAGCCCCGGACACTTGTACAAAGAAATTTTGATGCAATAGAAATTGAATTTTTTGCTATGTCCTTGAATGAAATGTACCAGGTTACCCGGGAGGTTACTCCTAGGCGAAGGTCCCAGAGAAACTCTCCGGGGGCAAGGCCTTTGAGCCCCGGTGGCTGTAACCCGGGGGATGCCCAGGCCGCCTTTATTTTGTTGAGTCTCTTCTCCGGGGGACGCAACGGGGGTGTTTCCGGGGAGCCGATCCGGTTGCAGTGGCATCCGGAGTGGCACCTGGACAACTTCGATTATCATCGTGCTGAGCTATCTCCTCCGCGATCAGGGTCCCAGAGGGTTCCCCCGCTTCGAATACTTCCACCGGTGGCCTACGAGTATTGGCCCGAAGACCTGCTCTGGGAGGCCCAACGTCACATACGTAGCTTGTACCGGGACCTGGCCCGGGAGATATCGGAAGGACTCCGGGATTATTAGACGTTGGATCTTTTCAGGTTGTATCCCAGGTTGTATTGTATCCAATGTAATGATGCCCACCGAAGAGGGAAGATGTCCTCCGGTTAAATGATCTTCAATAAAGCTAAGTTTTCTTGTGCACCCGGATATCTTTGATAGATTTCTTTGATAGAGCTAAGTTTGCTCGTGTTTATCTTAGATGGTCCAGAATAGGGTGATTCCCGGGTGCTCCTTGTCCCCCCCGTCCACAGCGGGCCAGAGGGTAGCTCCGCCTGCTGTGGGGGTGACAAAGCTCCCGGGATAAAGACCCATTGCTTAAGGATTTTTCCAAGTTTTCCCAAGGTTATAAAAATTTCCGGGGATAGTTTTTTTGGGAGAATTCTCTAGTTGTGAAATTCCAAAGAATTCTCCCCAGGGCAAAAACCTTCCAGTCACCGAGAGAACGGGGAACCGGGTGTCTTCCGGGAAGCCCAATATCTCCGGGAATTTTACAGGGGGAGAACCCTCCACTCACCGGGAAAACTGGGAGCCAAGAACAAAATCTCCGGGGAAGAATATCCGAGAATTCCATCTCACTAGGGAGACAATCGACTCCCGGAGGAGGATGCGCCCGATGACGGGTCTGAGTGTTTGGGTAGGGGACTAGTCTCCCAAATTGACTCGCTACCACGGTCCTTGAGGACTGGGTTGCCGCTTGCACCCTCAGTCCATGAGGGGTGATCGTAAGCCGCCGTACGGGAGTGGGACTCCCGTTGTAGGGACTTGTTGGGACGTGATAGCCCACTTCCTCACAGGGAGGGCATCCTCGTTGAAAGTGTATCCTCACGGGGAGGGCATCGCCGTAAGGGACAGTAATGTAAAAAACCTGCATTGAGACAGAGCTGAACAAAAACTAGTTGTATTGATAATGAACCAAAGTACAACGCCTCCCCCCGCGAAATGCGATAGGGGAGGGAACGGTGATTACAATGTCCCCCCTCCCCCTCCGACGTAATCGCCCCGAGGGAGGGGACTGAGTACAAGGTCCCCCTTCCCCCTCTGGCGTAATCGCTTTGGGGGAGGGGACGAGCCCATAGGCTAGACGTAGAACTTGCGAAGTAAACGCACGTTCCACGTGTGTTTCAGCTCTTGCTCTTGAAGGTTGGAGAGCTTGTAAGCCCCTGAGCCAGGACTGCGGAGATCCTGTAGGGGCCCTCCCACTTGGGGGAGAACTTGCCCTGGGCTTGGGGGTCTATGACGTGCTTGAGGACAAGGTCCCCAAGTCGAAAAGCCCTCTCGCGCACACACTAGTTGTATGCGTGCGCCATTTCGCGCTCGTAGATAGCGTGGCGGAGGAGCGCTCGGTCGCATTCCTCCTCCACGAGATTGACGTCCAGTCCTTGATTTGCCTCGTTGGCTTGGTACGCCGCGGTCGTAGCTCCAAATAGGAGCTCGACGCACAGTGACCGAAAGCCAATCTCCGGGGGGAGGACTGCCTCAGCCTCGTATACAAGGGAGAAGGGAGTACGTCCCGTCGCCTGGCTTGGAGTCGTGCGCATGGAGCAGAGGATGCTAGGGAGCTCCTCTGCCCATGCTCCCCGCTTGGAAGCGGCTTGCTTGAGCCGTCGGAGTAACCCTTGTCGGATTACGCCATTGACCCTTTCAACGGCCCCATTGCTCTGGGGATGGGCCACTGAAGCGAAGTGGATGGTAAGCCCCAGGCCTTCGCAGAATTCCCGGAAATACGCCTAGTCGAATTGGGTCCCGTTATCGACAGTGATTTCTCGGGGGACGCCAAAACGACACACGATATTTTTCCAGAAAAACCGCTGTACTGCCCAGGACGTGATGCTGGCCAAAGGTTCAGCCTCTACCCACTTAGTAAAGTAGTCGACCGCGACCACCGCATACTTGTAGCCCCCGGGCGCTGGGCGGAAGGTGCCTGGGAGGTCCATCCCCCAGTGCGCGAAGGGCCAAGTGATGGGGATAGTCTGCAGTGCTACGGGGGGAGGTTCGAACCCTTGGCCATCTTCTGGCAAGCCCCGCACGCGGAGACAAGGTCTCGTGCGTCACGAATCACCATGGGCCAATAAAAGCCCTGGCGAAGGGCCTTGGCCGCGATGGCGCACGGAGCTAGATGAGACCCGCAGCTCCCCGCATGGATGTCTTCGAGAAGCCGGAGTCCTTCCGGCCGTGGGAGGCAACGAAGCAGGGCGGAGGCCCCCTTCTTGTAGAGCTTCCCCTCCAACATGACTTATGCCCGAGCTTTGGCCCAGAGGCGCTTAGCCTCGGTCTCGCTTTGAGGGTCCCCCTCCCCCTTGATGAAGGATATAAGGGGGTCCATCCAAGACAAAGTCCGAGTATCTCGGTGACTTCCGGGACGCGTGGCTCGTCCCCCGCGTCCGGGGAGGTCACCGAGGGCTTCGCAATAATCTCCAAGAAAGCCCCTTTGGGGAGCGGTTCCCGGGCGCTGGCTGCTCGGGCTAGGGCGTCGACCCGATCGTTGTCCCTTCATGGGATGTGTCGGGCCTCTAGGCCGTCGAAGTGCTTCTCCATCTTGCGCACTTCCTGCAGGTAGAGGCTCAAGTTTGCGTCATGGCACAAGTAGGACTTGTCCATTTGGCAAACTACGAGCTGGGAGTCTCCTTTCACTAGGAGACGTCGAATCCCTAGGGAGCGCGCAAGGCATAACCCGAGGAGCAAAGCCTCATATTCAGCGATGTTGTTCATGGCGGGGAACTCTAGCCGAGCCGCGTACTCGAGTTCCCCCACCTCGGGTCTCTGGAGGACTACTCCCGCACCAGCCCCGGTGAGACACAGGGAGCCATCGAACATGAGTGTCCAATGGTCGCTGCGTCGAGGCAACACGGGGAGGGCTTCGTCCCCGGGCCCGGAGGCAGGGGTCCACTCCGCCACGAAGTTGGTGAGGACCTGTGACTTGATGGCGGAGCGCCCTGTGAGGGAAAGGGAAAAGGGGAGCACCTCCCCCAGCTCGGCCCCCCACTTCCCTATCCGGCCGGTGGCTTCTTTGCTGCGGAGCACCTCCCCCAGCGGGAGCGATGACGGGACGGTGATGGGGTGCCCCAGGAAGTAATGACGAAGCTTCTTGGACACCATCAGGAGGGCGTAGCAGATCTTCTCCATCTCCGTGTACCGAGTTTTGGCCCCTTGGAGGGCTTCACTCATGTAGTACACGAGACGCTGCTGCCCGTCTTGGTCCTTTACCAATACCGCGCTTACGGCCACCGGGGTCGCGGCAAGGTAGAGGAGCAAGGGCTCTTCCAGAGATGGACTCACGAGCATTCGGGGGCTCGTGAGGTACTTCTTCAAGTCGTCGAAGGCCTCCTGGGCCTTGGGGGTCCACCGGAACCCATCGAGCCCCCGGAGGATTTTGAAGAATTGGAGGCCGCGTTCCCCCGACAGCGAGACGAAGCGACTCAGCACGGCCAGACGGCCGGTGAGTCGCTGAACATCTTTCACCGTGCGCAGTGGGGGCATGTCCAGGAACGCCCGGATCTTCTCGGGGTTTGCCTCTATGCCTTGCTGGGACACAAGGAAACCCAGGAGCTTGCCCCCGCGCACGCCGAAGGCGCATTTCTCCGGGTTGAGCTTCAGCCCGTATGCGTGGAGGTTGCGGAAGGTCTCTGCCAAATCATCCATGTAGACTTCGAATTTGCGACCAATTTGGTCCTTGAAGACCCGCGTCATGAGCCGCTGGAAGGTCGCTCCAGTGTTCTTCAACCCGAAGGGCATGTGGACGTAGCAGAAGGTTCCGAGGGGAGTTATGAAACTTGTCTTTTCCTCGTCCCCTTCCGCCATCCGGACCTGGTGGTAGCCCGAGTACGCGTCCAGGAAGCTCATCAATTCGTAACCCGTGGTCAAGTCGACCAACTGGTCAATTCGCGGGAGCGGGAAGTTGTCTTTGGGGCAAGCGCGGTTGAGATCGGTGAAGTCCATGCACATCCGCCACTTACCGTTCGACTTCTTTACGAGGACGGGGTTCGCAAGCCATTCGGGGTGCAAGACCTCCCGAATGAATCCCGCCTCTCGGAGTCGGGAAATCTCTACCGTGATGGCCTCTTGGCCTTCAAGGGAGAGTTTCCTCAGCTTCTGCTTGATCGGGGGGTGACCGGGGGTGACCACGAGCTTGTGCTCGACAACATCTCGGGCGACGCCTCGCATGTTGGAGGGCTTCCAAGCGAAAATGTTGGAGTTTTTGCGTAGGAAGGCCGCGAGTTGCTCCGCGTGCTCTTCATGGAGATCCGCCCCGATCCTAACGGTTTTGTCCCCGTCATCCGGGGACAATGGAATCTTCCGGATGCCCCCCTCCGGACGCGGCTTGGGAAGGGGCCTCCCGGAAGGTATCACAGCGGCGTTTGACTCCGAGGGGGACGCTCCCAATCATTGGGGAGGCACGCTCGTACAGAGCGCGGGCCACGTCTTGGTCTCCCCAGGCGGTGATCAGCCTGTGAGGCCCGGACATCTTCACGCAGAGGTAATTCTGGTTGATCGCGGCCCCCAAGCGGTTGATTGTTGTCCTCCCCATGATCGTGTTGTAAGAAGAGGGGAGGTCTACCGCATCAAACCGGTTCATCTCAGTCCGGTAATTGTCCGGGGTGCCGAAGGTCATGGGAAGATCCACCTTCCCCACGGGGTGGATCGCCTTCCCCGGGATGAATCCTTGTAGAGGCCCTGCTGTGGGCTACAAGACCTTCTCATCCATCTGCATCTCCCTAAATGCTTTTAGGTAGAGGACATCGGCGGAGCTCCCGCCATCCACGAGGATGCGGGCCAGATGGCAGTTGTAGATGGTGGCGGAGACCATGAGTACGTCATCACGGGGGAAGCAAACCCCGCGCGCATCTTCCACGTGAAGGTGAGGGGGACATCCGACCACTAGGGTGGCGGAGAAGTATGCAGCACCCCCACCACCATTACTTCATGCGCGTACTCCTTGCGCTGACGCTTGGAATCCCTCCCGAAAGCGGACTCTCCCGTGATGACGTTGACACGCCTTTGGGAGGTTTGGAAGGGGAGAGTTTCTGACGGCTCCCCCTCCTACATTCATCCCTGCTGTCCCCCCGCAGGAGCAGGAAGGGCCGGTAAGTCCGGCTGAGGGGGCAATGATGCCAGAGCCCGCCTCCCCCCCCCCCCCCCCCCCCCCCCCGCCGCCGCCCATGCTGGTCGAGGAACGCAGCGAACTGTTGATGGCATTCCCGGGTGGCATGGGTACTGGACCTGTGGAAGGTGCACCACGGGCCTTCCCTGCTTACCGCCGCGGGGCCTTCCCGGCGGCGGGACGACTGTCCTCCCCCACGGCCTTTCGGCTTGGGGAAGGGGCGATTGCCCTTTGAGGCATCGCGCGAGCCGCCTCCGCCCTCGAGGACAAGAGTGTCCCGAGACCATGGCTCGTTACGACCCCCCTGCTTGGGGCGTTTGAGGCGGTCCCTGGCCCCCCGGTCAGCGGGGGCGGGAGCCCCGTGGTTCTTCTTCCAGAGGTCGTCCTCCTTTGCCCGGGCGTACTTCTCAAGTACGTTGAAGAGCTCATCGGCGGAGGAGGGGCAGCTCCGGGAGAGCCTCCGATGGAGCTCCCCAGGGAGGATCCCGCTCTTGCACGCCTCAATGACTGTGGAGTCGGGGACGTGAGCCACTTTGCTCTTAACCTGAGCGAAGGGCTTGAAGAAGCTGCGGAGACCATCCTCTGCCCGACAGTGTAGAGTTGCGAGGAATCCAGGGCACGCACTAGTTCCCCTGGAAGTTCGCGCAGAATTCACGCTTGAGCTGCGCGAAGGACTTGATGGAGCCGGCCTTCAGGTTGTAGAACCACGAGCAGGCGATCCCGGTGAGGTAGAGGGGGAAGACGTTGCATTGCACCGTCTCGTCCCCCCCAGCCGCCGAAATGGCTGTGCAATACACCTGCACAAATTCGTAAGGATCGGCCTCACCGTTATAGTGTTCAAAGTGCGGCGGGCAGTAAGGCCGCGGCCATCGAATCCGTAGTCTGCGGCATAGCGGCTGGTTAGCCCCCCTCCACTTCTCGGGGAGAGTCCCAGTCGCTGCCCCCTCCACTTCTCGGGGAGAGTCCCAGCCGCGTGCTCGTTGTCAGAGTCGGGAAGGGGCCCAAGAGGTGTAACACCCTGAGTTAGGGGTGAAAACTTCCTTTTTCATCAATAGCATGCATGCATGTATCTGTAGTAATAGCCAGATCAGTATCTATCTCAAGCCCTAAAATCTCCAAAATCTATCCTGTGACCTCAAATTAAGATCAGATTGTTCAGATATGATCTATCAGTTACTTTGAACTTAAAAGCCTTCAGAACCTAGATCCAATTCTATCTCTAACTCCCAGAATTATCAACTCCATTCTGTTTTCGAAAACAGAAATACCTTATATTACCCAAATACCCTAAGTTTCAGAAATACAGATTTAATCCGAATCTTGACCAAGTTCAGACCAGATTATTCCTGGAATATGATCATGGGTATGTCAATACCTTAATATAAAAAGTTGACAGCCATATTTCACCATCTAGACTCTTTTCACAAATCAGTCCAAGAGTTATCGCAAATTAGTCCTTATCTGATGTCTGAAAACCCAAAAAGGCTAAAATCTCCAGATAAACTCCAAATTCAGAATTTCTTCAGCAGATCTTTTCTAATTGCTATTTAACACAAGTTTCTCTTCTGTACAGATGTCAAAATCAAAACCTAAATGCCAAAATTCGAAATCGACAAAACTCAAATCTAATTTTACCCTAAATTACTCTATTTTCAGTTGTATCAAAAGCTATCCAAATGTGCCAAATTTTATCTTCAATCTATGCCAAATCATCTGTTGAATAAAGATTACCAAAACAGCAGAACCAATTTCAGTTTAAATCTCCCAAAATTCCAGATTTACATTTCAGTCCAAAACTCAAAGAATTGAAATTGCAAATGAATCCATTTTCGACCAGGTCAACAGCAGCATTCGACCAGGCCGTTTGCTGTACGCGACCAGGACTCGCCGTGGTTTCTTGCGCCGTGCACGTTAGCCGCCGGCCAAGCTTCGCCGCGCTTGTGACCGTGCATGCCAGTACGCACGTGTCCTCGCCTCAGCCGTCACCGTGGCAGCGTCGTTGCTACGTCGACGACAGCACCGCTCTCATGCGCGACCAGCAGCAGAAACACTAGGCTTTTGTCAGTTGCTTTTGCGCCGTGCCAGTTGTTGTCGCCACCGTGTGCTCTAGCGTTGCAAAGTCCCGATGAACCAACGAGGTGATCAGCTACAGACTTGTCGCCGTCGCATCACCGTTCTTCGCTGTGTCTTCGCCGCTGTTGCTCCAGCACGCAACCAGTCAAGTCACTGGCCGCCAATTACTTCGTTGTCTCCTCCTTGCAAGCTTCGCCTGGTCTATTTAAACAGCACTGTGCTCAGCAACTCCCTCACACCTCACTGGAAACCAGCCAAGTTCCAGAATTTCCTGTTCCAGTCATCTTCTCCGGCGAGCCGTCGAGGAGGCTCACGGTGCCAGCGCTCTACACTTAATTTCCTGCCAAATTAACAACATCAGTGAGTTCCCCTACTCATCCTCTCTGTGTGATATCATTTAATTGTTCTCCGGTGGACTCTAACGCCGATGATCGCCGGAAATGGCTGAAAGTCGAAGATGCCCTGTTCCGGCAATGCTGGCCAATCTACCTCGAATTAGCCCTCGATCCTGTAAACAAAATTGATCAGTGGGTTATTTCAAGCAAGCCTGTGTATTTAGATTTCCAGTTTGAGCAAGAATCAAAGTTTTCCCCTAACCTGAGCTTCACCAGAAACCGGCGACCGTCGCCAGGCTTCTCCGGTGATCCTCCGGTCAATTTGATGTTACCAGAAGCTTTCTTTTACCTCCTAGATGCTCTCCAAGGAAGGAATTAAGCTCTCTCGGCCTGTAGCAGAAACCCCCAACTGGCAGTGTCTCTTCTCCGGCGCCGATGATCGGAAAAGTGATCCCGGCCATTTCAGCCCTCGAAACCTTGTCATTTAGATGTGCCTTAGCCTCCTGAGCATTTTTGTCTTCTAGCCCGACACCTAGATCGGCCTAGATTGGAAGTTATAGCCATGCCAAGTTTGTGTCCAGAACTGCTCCAGTGCAGCCAGTTCATCTTTGTTCATCATCAAATTTCTTGCTTTCCAGCCATTTCTTGCCCTAGATCCTGTTGACTTAATTGTTTCTGTTACTCAAGCCTACCTCCCAGACAAAGTGGTGCATCATTTGGAGCTCCAGATCAAAAGTTATGCTAAGCCCTAGTTTTTGGCATTGTCATCTCTATGCCAGAGCTTGTCAGCCAGTGGCATTGACCTTGTTTACCCACTTCTGGTTGTGTAATTTGAAAACCACTTTGTCCACTAAATTTGTAGAGTTGTGATCTACATTTTATTCTACTACCACAAGTTGAGATAACCCCTCTATCATTCATCGACCCTATGTCGATGCTTTGAACCGAATGTCGACCTAAAGACGTTCGCTGTTTTTGAGCGAACCAGTCGCAACCTTGATATCATTCTGATATTTTGAGACATTTGGAACCTTGTAAACCTTTGACAGCTAATCTTAACATTGGTTTCCTTAACTTAACCCTAATCAGCCTCTAAACCCAATCATTTCAGAATCATCAAGACTTCATCTTTGCATCTTTGCATAAAGTATAATAATGTATGGAAAAGATTATGATTATTGGTTGTTTGTTTGATTGGAGAGCAGATCAAGAGCCCGAGTTCGAGGACTTCATTGCGGATCCGACGTCAACTGCTGTATCTTACGACACGGAAGGCAAGTCATATCCTTGGTCATCTTGAACCTATATTTTAAATGGTGCTAAAACATAACCTTGAATATAGGCAATATTGCATGTGAAAGATTGAGAATGGTTGATTTATCAATTGGCAGTACTAGACTGGTTATCTGTGAAATAAACAAGTTTTGAGCCATGAACTATTATATGTATTTATATACTTATATTCATGAAATAAAACCCCTAGCCGTGACCAGAAAAATGGTGTGGATGGCTGTAGCACTGGAGGTGCTAGACTGCAAAGGAATGCAGGCACTGAAGGTGCAGGGTTGTGGATGGTCTGGTCACTGGCATATAAGGACTAGAACCTTGTGTTGTGCGTCTAGTGGCATGAACAACGTGCTAACCGCAAGCCTGGTATGGGACAGGCCTGAACAAGTAATTATGTGGATCGCACATGAAACCCCTGCATGAGATGTGTAGTGATGCACGATAAACACGGAGCGCGGCTCCCACACATATCACTGAAGGTGATCAAGCACGCTGACCCAGTAATGGGAATAAGCAAAGGGGTGGAGGTTTGGATACAACCTGCCACAACTGTGCCTCGCTGAGAGCCACAGGGTCGGGGGTGAATTGTGAGTAAAGCATAACAAAAGTTCTTGTTATTTCCACCTTGCCGCTCACAGTATGAAGTGAGTCAGGGGTCCAATCATTTTGTTATGATAGGAAAGGTTTGAAAGTGGAATATCTTGCGGGTAAATTGGTACCTCTCTGCAGAGTTAAAAATGTATTCGAATACTCCGAGCTCCCGGGTTTATAGGAGTCTGCTGCGGTGGATTAAATCCACGGGGTGTGACACAAGTACTATTTTCTAAATAAAATATGTTTAATCAAGATTACCCAAATGACATGTGTTGTCATGATAAGGAGTGCTGCCGTGGGCTGTCGTGTGTCGACGTGTCGCGGTAGTGCTATAATCTAGTGAACATGAATGATGATGTATATTATGAAAAGTGCTGCCATAAGATGAGATGAGAAAGGAAAAGATTATTTTACAAATATCCATAATTCTTGACTAGTCTAGGTTCATATCATCACTACTATATGTATCTACTCTTACCTATGACTTGCTGAGTACGTAAGTGCTCACCCTTGCAACATTCAACTCAATAGATGGAACCTACTTTGATCAAGACGATGGCACGGAGTACTTCGTGGATCCAGAAGGAGGAGAATCAGTTCCGCCAGAACCCTGAAGTGTGTTGTTCTGCCGTCAACTTCTTTTGTGGGAGGGTCACCTATCTTCTGCTGCGTAGTTAAATATTTTGTTAAACCCTGAATGCCTTGTAGGCATTGTAATCCTCTTTATGTAATATTAAGGCCAGCAGGCCACACTGCTTAATATTTTGTGAGTACTCTGTTGCAATGTAATATACTCCTGTGTTTGACTCATCCTGGGAAGTCAAAGGTTTGTGAGAATGGGACTAGCTGCAGCGAGCTAGGTCTCTACAGGAGTAGTCGTTGTCCCAGTCTCGGGGCGCGACAAGAAAAGTTGGTATCAGAGCAACATGAGAACTTGACTGTAGGACGACACCTTTAGGAAATTGGTCGTGCCAGGAAAACGTAATTTATTCAGAAAACTAATTGTTGAAAACTTTATTTTGGTAAAAATAATGAGCTTTGTAGTTCTTGAAAACCTTCATTTCAAAATTTTATTTGGATTTTCTAAAATTCGGTAAGATTGTGAGAGTGCGTTCTGTTCCAGAGTGTCTTAGAGGTTGGTGTAGAGAGAGCTAGTAGATGCTCTTGATAGCTTTGTGATTCGCTGTTGCTTTTGCAATGGTTAATTTGTGTATTATGGCTAATAGCCTAAGTAATTTTATGCATTAAAGTAGTTGCATTAATTTCTGCATTGCTGTCTTAGTTGGCCTTAGTTAGTTAGATCCGTCTAAACTTTTTCAGAGCCACCATGGTTGACACCAGAAGGAGATCTCGAAGTGGAAGAGAAGATATAGGTCAGACTCCGCAGGAAGAAGAAACTATGACAAGAGACCCTTTGTTTCAGCAAGGATCTCAGAGTTCTAATCCACCTCAGAATGAACAACCCAGTCTTCAGGAAATTTTGTTGTCAATGGAGAAAAGCCGACAAGAAGCTCAGATAGCTCATACCCAGTTGTTAGCTCAGATAGTTCAGAAACTGCCTACTGGAACAACAGAAGGAACTACTTCTGCTGTAGGAGCGAGATTAACAGATTTCCAAAAGACCCGTCCACCAACATTCTCTAGTGCGACCGATCCCATGGTTGCCGATGATTGGTTACGGGATATCGAGAGGAAACTGGACACGGTCCGATGCAGCGAACGAGAGAAAGTTTTGTTTGGATCTCATCAGTTATCAGGAGCTGCAGCTGCATGGTGGATGAATTACCAGGAAGCCCATCTTGATAAAGATAATATTTCTTGGAGGGAATTTAAGGATCAATTTCGGAAATTTCATATACCTACTGGTGTTATGGCAGCTAAGCGTCGGGAATTTCGGAATTTAACTCAAGGAAGTAAGTCAGTTACTGAGTATCTACACCAATTTACTCATTTGGCTCGATACGCACCTGGAGATGTGGATACTGAAGAGAAGAAGATAGAGCGCTTCACAGAAGGACTTCAACACTATTTACAGTATCAAATTGCTTCTCATGAACTGACGGAATTTCAAACTCTAGTGAACAAAGCTTTAAAGGTAGAAGAAAAGAAGAATATGGGAGAAGAAAGCCGAAAGAGGAGGATGTTCCAGCAAACAAGACCACAGCCAAATCCAATCAGAGGAAGAGTTCCTATCACTCCCAATTTCCGACCATCTTATCAGAATCCCAGACCAGCAACGACATTGTGCCCCAACTGCCGAGGAAATCATTCTCAGAGGGATTGCCCTCATCCTCGTGTTGAGTGTTATCATTGTGGACAGCGTGGGCACCGTAAAGAATTCTGTCCTTGGATACAGCTTCCGATGTCCATTGCCAGATCTCAAGCAGGAACACAGCCAGTAGTAACCAGAGCATCACCATCGCAAAATTTTAGAGGAAATTCAGCAGGAAGAGGAGGAAATATGGCTAATCGAGGAAGAGGAAGAGGTAGAGCACCAGCTGCAACCCAAGGAGGAAGATTAAACTATACTTCAATTCAAGAAGCGGGCAACGCCACCGACATTCTTCTAGGTAGATTTCTGATTAAATCTGCATCTGTCTTAATATTGTTTGATCCTGGTGCTACAAATTCATTCATGTCAAAAGCATTTGCATCTGAAGTTGAAATGCATATAGACCAAGTACCACTAGAGTACTTTATGGTTATACAAACTCCAGGGGCTAGATTATCTGTTTACTCGATCTGCCCAAATGTAACTTTCATTATAGAAGGGGTAGAATTTGAGGCAAATCTACTAGTTCTAGAACTGCAAGGACTAGACATTATTTTGGGAATGGATTGGTTGTCCCAACATAAAGGTCTAGTAGACTGTGAAGAGAAAACCCTTAGTCTTGTCAGTAGCCAAGGGGAGAGAGTTCTATTCCATGCAGAAAGATCAGCAGTCAAGAGACCGCTAGGATTTATTCAAGCATTACAAAAGTTATGCCTGGAACAAGTGCCTGTAGTGCAACGATATTCTGATGTATTTCCAGAAGAACTTCCGGGAATGCCACCTGACAGAGAAATAGAATTCAGTATTGAACTTAAACCAGGAGCAGCGCCTATAGCAAAACGTCCCTATAGGATGCCAGTTACAGATTTGGAGGAACTCAAGAATCAACTCGAAGACTTGGAAAACAAAGGATTTATCAAACCCAGTGCTTCACCATGGGGAGCCCCAGTCTTGTTTGTGAGAAAGAAAGACGGAACTCTACGAATGTGTGTAGACTACCGAGCTTTGAATGAAGTCACTATTAAAAACAAGTATCCATTACCAAGAATTGATGACTTGTTCGATCAGCTTCGAGGAGCCAAAGTATTTTCCAAGATAGATTTGAAATCTGGATATCATCAGCTGAAGATCAAGAAAGAAGATATACCGAAGACTGCTTTCACTACCAGATATGGTTTATATGAGTTTACAGTAGTACCTTTTGGCTTGACCAATGCTCCGGCAGCATTCATGAATGTCATGAACAGTACATTTATGGATTTTCTTGACAAGTTTGTCATAGTATTCATAGATGACATTCTGATATATTCCAAGAGTACGGAAGAACATGAGCAACATTTACACCTAGTCTTGGAAAGGCTACGAGAGAGGCAATTTTATGCCAAGTTTGACAAATGTGAATTTTGGATGTCAAGAATTTCATTTCTTGGACATGTGTTGACAGCAGAAGGAATTTCAGTGGATTCAGCTAAAATCTCTGCAATCAAGGAGTGGAAGCAACCTACCTCAGTTTCAGAGATTAGAAGTTTCTTGGGATTAGCAGGGTATTATAGGAGATTCATCGAAGGATTTTCCCAAATTGCCAAACCTCTTACTAACCTGCTAAAGAAGGATGTTGCATTTGAATGGACCACCAAGTGCGAGGAGAGTTTTCAGAAGCTAAAGCAGAAATTGACAACAACACCAGTCCTCACCTTACCAGACAGCAAAGAAGATTTTGTCGTTTACTGTGATGCTTCAAAGCAAGGAATAGGCTGTGTGTTAATGCAGCAAGGTCGAGTAGTGGCTTATGCTTCACGTCAATGGAGACCACATGAGGAAAATTATCCAACCCATGATTTGGAGTTAGCAGCAGTAGTACATGCTTTAAAGATATGGCGGCATTATCTCATTGGACGTAAGTGTGAGATCTTTACAGATCATAAAAGCCTCAAGTATATTTTCACACAGACAGAGCTCAATATGCGTCAACGACGATGGCTGGAATTGATCAAAGATTATGATCTTAGTATTCAGTACCATCCAGGGAAAGCTAATGTAGTGGCTGATGCCCTAAGCAGAAAAGTTTACAACCTACAAGGAATGGTTATATTGAAGAACCCTTACCTACAACAAGAGTTGCAGAATCATCAAGTGGAAATAGTACCGCAGGGAACGGTAGCTACTTTAACAATAAAATCTCAACTTGAAGAACAGATAGGAAATGCCCAGAAGGAAGATGAAGAAATTTGTAAGATCAAGAGTCGAATCAAGTTAGGAAAAGCTCAAGGCTTTACTGAAGATAACCAAGGGATTGTATGGTATCGAGAAAGAATCTGTGTACCTCAAAACGCAGATCTTAAGGAAATAATTCTCCATGAAGCACATAAAACTCCATACTCAATACACCCTGGTAACACAAAGATGTACCAAGATTTGAAGACCAGATTCTGGTGGGATAATATGAAGAGAGAGATTGCAGAGTATATTGCAAACTGTGATACATGTCAACGAGTTAAAGCAGAACACCAGAAAATAGCAGGAAAGCTACAACCTCTACCAATACCATTATGGAAATGGGAAGAAATTGGTATGGATTTCATTACAGGATTACCTAAAACTCAAGGAGGATATGATTCCATATGGGTTATTGTGGACAGACTTACTAAAGTAGCTCATTTCATACCAGTTAAAAAGATTTATGATGGCAGTAAATTAGCAGAGTTATACATGCAAAGAATAGTGGCATTGCATGGTATTCCTAAGAAGATAGTTTCAGATCGTGGAACACAGTTTACCTCCAAATTTTGGAATGGACTGCATGAAACCATAGGAACCCAGCTGGATTTCAGTACTGCATATCATCCACAGACGGGAGGACAGACCGAAAGAGTTAATCAAATCCTAGAGGATCTTCTAAGAGCTTGTATACTAGATTATGGAACATCATGGGACAAATGTTTACCATTTGCAGAATTTACATATAATAACAGTTATCAAGCTAGTATGCAGATGGCACCATTTGAAGCTTTATATGGACGTAAATGTATAACACCATTACATTGGAATGAGCCAGGAGAACGAAAAGTCATTGGACCAGAGATAGTAGAAGAAGCAGAAGCTCATGTCAGACTCATTAGAGAAAGGTTGAAAACAGCACAATCACGACAAAAGAGTTATGCAGATAAACGACGAAGAGAATTATCATTTGAACCAGGAGATTTTGTGTATCTCAAGGTCACACCATTCAAAAGATTACAAAGATTCCAAGTGAAAGGAAAGTTATCCCCAAGATACATTGGACCATTTAAGATAATCAAGAGAAAGGGAGAAGTATCATATAAATTGGAATTACCTGTGGGATTAGCAGGAGTGCATGATGTGTTTCATGTCTCTCAGCTCCGGAAATGTTTGAAGGAACCTACTGACCAGATAGATGTACAAGATGTGCCATTACAGAAGAATCTCACTTATCTTGAGCACCCAATCAGAATCCTAGCCACTGATGAACGTCAGCTCCGAAGGAAGAAAATCAGATTGTGTAAAGTTCAATGGGAGAACCATTCAGAGCAAGAGGCTACTTGGGAGAAGGAAGAAGATCTTAAGCAAACCTATCCTTATCTTTTCCTGTCTTAGGTAAATCTCGGGGCGAGATTTCTTTAAGGAGGGTAGATCTGTAACACCCTGAGTTAGGGGTGAAAACTTCCTTTTTCATCAATAGCATGCATGCATGTATCTGTAGTAATAGCCAGATCAGTATCTATCTCAAGCCCTAAAATCTCCAAAATCTATCCTGTGACCTCAAATTAAGATCAGATTGTTCAGATATGATCTATCAGTTACTTTGAACTTAAAAGCCTTCAGAACCTAGATCCAATTCTATCTCTAACTCCCAGAATTATCAACTCCATTCTGTTTTCGAAAACAGAAATACCTTATATTACCCAAATACCCTAAGTTTCAGAAATACAGATTTAATCCGAATCTTGACCAAGTTCAGGCCAGATTATTCCTGGAATATGATCATGGGTATGTCAATACCTTAATATAAAAAGTTGACAGCCATATTTCACCATCTAGACTTTTCACAAATCAGTCCAAGAGTTATCGCAAATTAGTCCTTATCTGATGTCTTCAAACCCAAAAAGGCTAAAATCTCCAGATTAACTCCAAATTCAGAATTTCTTCAGCAGATCTTTTCTAATTGCTATTTAACACAAGTTTCTCTTCTGTACAGATGTCAAAATCAAAACCTAAATGCCAAAATTCGAAATCGACAAAACTCAAATCTAATTTTACCCTAAATTACTCTATTTTCAGTTGTATCAAAAGCATCCAAATGTGCCAAATTTTATCTTCAATCTATGCCAAATCATCTGTTGAATAAAGATTACCAAAACAGCAGAACCAATTTCAGTTTAAATCTCCCAAAATTCCAGATTTACATTTCAGTCCAAAACTCAAAGAATTGAAATTGCAAATGAATCCATTTTCGACCAGGTCAACAGCAGCATTCGACCAGGCCGTTTGCTGTACGCGACCAGGACTCGCCGTTGTTTCTTGCGCCGTGCACGTTCGCCGCCGGCCAAGCTTCGCCGCGCTTGTGACCGTGCATGCCAGTACGCACGTGTCCTCGCCTCAGCCGTCACCGTGGCAGCGTCGTTGCTACGTCGACGACAGCACCGCTCTCGTGCGCGACCAGCAGCAGAAACACCAGGCTTTTGTCAGTTGCTTTTGCGCCGTGCCAGTTGTTGTCGCCACCGTGTGCTCTAGCGTTGCAAAGTCCCGATGAACCAACGAGGTGATCAGCTACAGACTTGTCGCCGTCGCATCACCGTTCTTCGCTGTGTCTTCGCCGCTGTTGCTCCAGCACGCAACCAGTCAAGTCACTGGCCGCCAATTACTTCGTTGTCTCCTCCTTGCAAGCTTCGCCTGGTCTATTTAAACACCACTGTGCGCAGCAACTCCCTCACACCTCACTGGAAACCAGCCAAGTTCCAGAATTTCCTGTTCCAGTCATCTTCTCCGGCGAGCCGTCGAGGAGGCTCACGGTGCCAGCGCTCTACACTTAATTTCCTGCCAAATTAACAACATCAGTGTTGAGGGAAATCTCCACGCGGTCAAGTCCAGGTAAGTTCATGATTGCCCGGGGACAGTGGCCGCCGGTGCCTGCCCCGGGCGCCGCCATTTGGCCCCCGGGACCGTGCCCCCCGGGCATGTCCCGGGCGCCGCCATGTGCCTGGGGACAGTGGCCTCCGGTGCCTGCCCCGGGCGCCGCCTTTTAGGCTCCCGGGACCGTGCCCCCCGGGCATGTCCCGGGCTCCGCCATTTGGCCCCCGGGACGGTGCCCCCCGGGCATGTCCCGGGCGCCGCCATGTGCCCGAGGACAGTGGCCTCCGGTGCCTGCCCCGGGCCCGCCTTTTAGGCTCCCGGGACCGTGCCCCCTGGGCATGTCCCGGGCGCCGCCATTTGGCCCCCGGGACTGTGCTCCCCGGGCATGTCCCGGGCGCCGCCATGTGCCCGTGGACAGTGGCCTCCGGTGCCTGCCCCGGGCGCCGCCTTTTAGGCTCCCGGGGCCGTGCCCCCCTGGCATGTCCCGGGCGCCGCCATTTGGCCCCCGGGACCGTGCCCCCCGGGCATGTCCCGGGCGCCGCCATTTGGCCCCCGGGACCGTGCCCCCCGGGCATGTCCCGGGCGCCGCCTTTTAGGCTCCCGGGACCGTGCCCCCCGGGCATGTCCCGGGCGCCGCCATTTGGCCCCTGGGACCGTGCCCCCCGGGCATGTCCCGGGCGCCGCCATGTGCCCGGGGACAGTGGCCTCCGGTGCCTGCCCCGGGCACCGCCTTTTAGGCTCCCGGGGCCGTGCCCCCCGGGCATGTCCCGGGCGCCGCCATTTGGCCCCCGGGACCGTGCCCCCCGGGCATGTCCCGGGCGCCGCCATTTGGCCCCCGGGACCGTGCCCCCCCGGGCATGTCCCGGGCGCCGCCATGTGCCCGGGGACAGTGGCCTCCGGTGCCTGCCCCGGGCACCGCCTTTTAGGCTCCCGGGGCCGTGCCCCCCGGGCATGTCCCGGGCGCCGCCATTTGGCCCCCGGGACCGTGCCCCCCGGGCATGTCCCGGGCGCCGCCATTTGGCCCCCGGGACAGTGCCCCCCCGGGCATGTCCCGGGCGCCGCCATGTGCCCGGGGACAGTGGCCTCCGGTGTCTGCCCCGGGCGCCGCCTTTTGGGCTCCCGGGACCCTGCTCTCCGGAAGAGGTCCCGGACGTCACCGCCCTCCTAAAAGGTAAAATCCCTGTTTGTTTATCACGTGCAGGTCACGCGAGGGACGCCTCGGGAATCAGCGACCACCTGTCAAGCATCCAAGATGTTTGACCGGGAGAAGGACGGTCCTACCCTTCAATCCGACGGTGGCTCCCGGGGTAGTTTAGGTTTTTTGCTTCTTTTTGGGGCTATAAATAGCCCTTGTACCCCTCTGTTGTAAAGGATCAGTTCATTATTATTTGGAATAGCTAATCTCACAGACGTGCTCCGGAAGCCTCTCCCCCGGAGAGAGCCTCCCCAGCCGACTCCGGTCGAGAGCGCGTCGACAGGACTAGGGCCCCCACCGGGACCCGAACCTGTACAAATCCACGTGTTATCTCTTGTGTTTGTCCGGCGGGGGAGGACCGGTCACCCGGTCAACCCGCGCTGCGTGATCTCCGCTAGGATCGTCTTCAAAACCTGCCGGGGTATTCTTAATACCACGACAGTTGGCGCCGTCCGTGGGGATCCGTGACGAATCGCCATGGCTCCTCCGAGAACAAGGGCCCGCGCCCTTCCCGGTGACGCCGGTCCCGGTGACCTGGCGCCACCCGTCCGGGACGCTGCTGTTCCGGCGCTTTCGTCCGGAGGCGACCATTCCCAGGTACCGCCTCCCACCTTTCCTCTCAATTTAGGCGCCTCCACCTCCGGGTCGCTCCCGGCGGCCGCGGGGACCTCGGCCGGGACGAGTTTCCCCCCGACGGCTCCCCCGGCTCCCCGGGATGCCCTGCTGGAGGCTCTCGTGGAAGGCCAGCTCCGCGCCCAGCGCTCTATGGACGAGCTCCTTAGTGTGTTGGCGCGGCCCTCGGCCCCCACATTTTCGTCGCACCTGTATCCGGGGATCATGCCCCCGTTTATGGGATACCCAGCGGCCCCTCCGGCGTCAGGGGGGCTGTCTACCCCGTATAATCCCGCTGGGGGGTTCCCTCCCCCCGCGGGATATACTTCCGGACACTTCTCGGCACCCGGGCCTGTCCCGGTGCCGGGAGGCTATTTCATGCCCGGGCCCTTCGTGGCACCAGGGGGGTACCCCGTCCCCGGCTCGCTTCCGGGGCTTGGGGGTCATTTCATGCCGGGGGCTATTCCTACGCCGGGAGCCAGTCCCGCCCCCCGCGTTGCGTTTACCGCACCGGGGCCGGTCGAAAGAGCAGCTCCCGTGCCTCAGCGAATTCCCCCCCGCATTGGCTCCCCAACCCAGGACGTCGCCGAGGGGGCTCACCCCCCACTGGTTCCGGATGTCACAGGGGCTTCCCCCTTTCCGGTCCCGGTCGTTGCCACGGGGGCCCCCTGTTCGGATCCGAACGCCGCCCCGGGCGCCCCCTCCCCGGTTCCGGATGGTGCAGGGGCTCCCCCCTTTCCGGTCCCGGGGGCCGTCGCAGGGGGCTCCCCCCAGCAGGCCCCGGTAGCTTCCGGGCCGGCTGCTACAGTGCAGGAGCTCCCTCCCCCGGCGAAGCAGGTCCGCTTCCCCCGGGGGGAGGTCGAGCGAACGCATTCTCCCAGCCGCGGGGAAGAGCTTCCCCCCGGTCGTTGTCACAGGGAGCCTCGCTCTCGCACCGGTCGGGGGAAGAGACCCGCCGAAGAACCATCCTCCTCGGAGCGAAGCCCGGACGTCCGGGAAATCAGTCCCGGCCCGGAAGAGAAGCGTCGTCACCACCACTCCGGCGGCCCTCTTGGGCCGCTACCTGACTCGGATAACGAGGGGGCATCCCCTGTTAAAGAAGACAGTGACTGGGGCTCCCCCCGGGAAGTGCAGGGGGCGAACCAGCCCCTGTGTCGAAGACTCTGCAGCATCCGATGGCCGCAGCCCTACCGTCCCCCGCACATCGAGCATTATAATGGCGAGGCGGACCCTTACGAATTCGTGCAGATCTACTCCACCGCCATCTCCGCGGCGGGGGGGGGGGGGACGAGAGTGTCCAATGCAACGTCTTCCCCCTCTACCTCACCGGCATTGCCCGCTCCTGGTTTTACAATCTGAAGGCGGGCTCCATCAAGTCTTTCTCGCAGCTCAAGCGGGAGTTCTGTGCCAACTTCCAGGGGAACTACGTGCGTCCCCTGGACTCCTCGCAGCTGTATACTGTCCGGCAGAGAACTGGGGAGACCATCAGAAGCTTCTTCGAGTGCTTTGCCCAGGTGAAGAGCAAAGTGGCCCACGTCCCCGACTCTACGGTCATCGAAGCCTGCAAAAGCGGCATCCTCCCGGGGGAGCTCCACCGAAGGCTCTCCCGGAGCTGCCCCTCTTCCGCCGACGAGCTCTTCAACGTGCTCGAAAAGTACGCTCGGGCGGAGGAAGACGACATCTGGAAGAAGACCCAGGGGGCTCCTGCCCCCGCCGAGCGGGGGGCCCGGGATCCCCCCAGGCGCCCCAGGCAGGGGGGCCGTAGAGAACCACGGCCTCGGGACACTTTTGTCCTCGAGGGCGGAGGCGGCTCGTGCGACCCCCCGAAGGGCAACCGCCCCTTTCCCAAGCCGAGAGGCCATGGGGGAGGACAGTCTTCGCGCGGCCGTGAAGGCCCCGCGGGGAGAAGCCGGGAAGGACCGTGGTGCAGCTTCCACGGGTCCAGTACCCACGCCACCCGAGATTGCCACCAGCTGCTGCAACACTTCGCGGCATTCCTCGACCAGCGCGGGCAGGGGGGGGGGACTCCGGCCTCCTTGCCCCCTCGGCCAGCTGTTCCGGCCCTTCCCGCTCCCGCGGGGGGGCAGCAGGTGCAGGAGGGGGAGCCTTCAGACGCTCTCCCCTTTCAAACTTCTCAGCGCCGCATCAACGTCATTGTAGGGGGGTCCGCCTCCGGGCGGGATTCTAAGCGCCAGCGCAAGGAGTACGCGCGAGAAGTTAAGGTAGTGGGGGTGCTACACGCGTCCGCGCCACCCAAGTGGTCGGACGTCCCCCTCACCTTTACGGCGGAAGACGCGCGAGGGGTTCGCTTCCCTCACGATGACGCGCTCATTGTCTCCGCGACAATCTACAACTGCCACTTGGCCCGCATCCTCGTGGACGGCGGAAGCTCCGCCGACGTCCTGTTCCTCAAAACCTTCAAGGAAATGCAGGTGGATGAGAAGCTCCTGCAACCAGCGGCAGGGCCTCTGCAAGGGTTTGTCCCGGGGAAGGCGATCCACCCCGTGGGCAAGGTAGATCTCCCGATCACCTTCGGCACCCCGGAGAACTACCGGACCGAGCTAGTCCGCTTCGACGTAGTGGACCTCCCCTCCTCCTACAATGTGATTATGGGGAGGACTACGATCAATCGGCTGGGGGCTGCCACCCACCAAAACTACTTGTGCATGAAGATCCCCGGGCCGCATGGCGTGATCAACGTCCGGGGGGATCAAGACATGGCCAGTGCTCTATACGAGCGAGCTACTGCCACAATAGGAAGCGTCAACCTGATCAAGGCACCCGGGGGGGAGGCTCCCCCCCCGGACGTAGACGTCACTGCGCCATCCCCTGGGAGGCCCCTCCTCAAGCCGCGTCCGGAAGGGGGCCTCCGGAAGGTCCCGCTGTCCCTGGGCAGCAGAGACCAAACTGTCCAAATCAGGGCAGAGCTCCCCCAAGACCATGCAGCGCAACTCGCAGCCTTTCTGCGCGAAAACGCCGATGTTTTTGCGTGGAAGCCTTCGGACATGCGGGGCGTCGCCCGGGAGGTTATTGAACACAAGCTCGCGGTAACCCCCGGTCACCCCCCTATCAAGCAGAAGTTGAGGAAGCTCTCCCTCGAACGTCAAGAGGCCATCAAGACGGAGATAGCCCGGCTCCGAGAGGCGGGGTTCATTCGGGAAGTGTTGCACCCCGAGTGGCTCACAAACCCCGTCCTCGTCAAGAAGTCAAGTGGCAAGTGGTGCATGTGCGTGGACTTTACCGACCTTAACCGCGCTTGCCCCAAATACAACTTCCCGCTCCCGCGGATCGACCAGCTCGTTGACTCCACCGCGGGGTGCGAGCTGATGAGCTTCCTAGACGCCTACTCGGGATACCATCAAGTCCGGATGGCGGAGGGGGATGAGGAAAAGACGAGTTTTATAACTCCCCTCGGAACCTTCTGCTACAGCCATATGCCCTTCGGGCTCAAGAATGCGGGAGCCACCTTCCAGCGCCTTATGACGCTGGTCTTCAAAGACCAAGTCGGCCGCAACGTCGAAGTCTACGTAGACAACGCGGTCGTCAAAAGCCCCCGTGCAGACTCCCACATCGACGACCTCGCAGAGACCTTCCGCAACCTCCGCGCGTTCGGGCTCAAGCTCAACCCGGAGAAGTGCGCCTTCGGGGTGCGCGGGGGGAAGCTCCTGGGTTTCCTCGTGTCCCAGCGGGGCATTGAGGCAAACCCCGAGAAGATCCGGGCTTTCCTAGAGATGCCCCCGCCGCGCTCCGTCAAAGATGTCCAGCGGCTCTCCGGCCGCCTGGCCGCGCTTAGCCGCTTCGTCTCCCATTCGGGGGAGCGGGGCCTCCAGTTCTTCAAGATCCTCCGAGGGCTTGAGGGGTTCCGCTGGACCCCCGAGGCCCAGGAAGCCTTCAACGACCTCAAGAAGTACCTGTCGAGCCCTCCAATGCTCGTGAGTCCGTCTCCGGAAGAGCCCCTGCTCCTCTACCTCGCCGCAACCCCCGTCGCCGTCAGCGCGGTTTTGGTGAAGGAGCAAGGGGGGCAGCAACGTCCCGTGTACTACGTCAGTGAAGCCCTCCAAGGGGCCAAGACTCGGTACACGGAGATGGAGAAGATTTGCTACGCTCTCCTCATGGCGTCCCGGAAGCTCCGGCATTACTTCCTGGGGCACCCCATCACCGTTCCGTCGTCCCTCCCCTTGGGGGAGGTACTGCGGAATAAAGAAGCCACCGGCCGGATTGGGAAGTGGGGGGCCGAGCTTGCCCCCTTCTCCCTGTCCCTTACCGGCCGCTCCGCAATCAAGTCGCAGGTCCTCGCCGACTTCATCGCAGAATGGACTCCCGCCTCTGGGTCTGGGGACAAAGATCTCCCTGTGCCGCCCCGACGCAGTGACCATTGGACCCTGCTGTTTGATGGGTCGCTGTGTCTCGCTGGGGCTGGCGCGGGGGTAGTCCTCCGGAGCCCCGAGGGGAAGGAGCTCGAGTACGCCGCGCGTCTTGAGTTCCCCGCAACCAACAACGTCGCCGAATACGAGGCTCTGCTCCTCGGGATGCGCCTTGCGCGCTCCCTGGGGATCCGGCGCCTACTAGTGAAGGGAGACTCTCAGCTCGTTGTCTGCCAAATGGACAAATCTTACCTGTGCCATGACGCAAATTTAAGTCTTTACTTGCAGGAAGTACGAAAAATGGAGAAACACTTCGACGGCCTTGAGGCCCGGCATATCCCGCGAAGGGAGAATGACCGGGCTGATGCTTTGGCCCGGGCGGCAAGCGCCCGGGAAACGCTTCCCAAGGGGGCCTTCTTGGAAACAATCACGAAGCCCTCGGTGGCCTCCCCGGACGTAGGCCCCGAGCCTCCGGTCCCGGAGGTCGCCGAGATCGTCCGGCCGTCGTCATGGATGGATCCCCTCATCTCCTTCATCAAGGGGGAGGGGGACCCTCCCAGCGAGACCGAGGTTAAACACCTCCGGGCCAAAGCCCGGGCATATCTCCTGCTCGAGAGAAGGCTCTACAAGGGGGGGGCTTCAGCCCTCCTGCGCTGCCTCCCCCGGTCGGAGGTACTTCAACTCCTAGAAGACATTCGCGCGGGGAGCTGTGGTTCTCACCTAGCCCCGCGTGCCATCGCCGCCAAGGCCCTTCGGCAGGGCTTTTACTGGCCTACAGTCATGCGCGACGCGCGAGACATTGTCTCCGCGTGCGAAGCATGCCAGAAGATGGCCAAGGGCTCGAATCTCCCCCCTGTAGCGCTGCGGACTATCCCCATCACTTGGCCCTTCGTGCGCTGGGGGATGGACCTCTTAGGGCCTTTCCCCCCAGCGCCCGGAGGATACAAGTATGCGGTGGTCGCGGTCGACTACTTTACAAAGTGGGTTGAGGCGGAGCCCTTGGCTAGCAACACCTCCCGGGCCGTTCAGCGGTTTTTCTGGAAAAACGTCGTTTGTCGTTTTGGTGTCCCCCGGGAAATTACCGTGGACAACGGGACCCAATTCGACTCGGCTTTTTTCCGGGAATTCTGCGAAGGCCTGGGGGTCGTCATCCACTTCGCCTCAGTGGCCCATCCCCAAAGCAACGGGGCCGTCGAGAGGGTCAATGGCGTAATCCTACAGGGGTTACGCCGGAGGCTCGAACAAACCGCTTCCAAGCGGGGCGCGTGGGCAGAGGAGCTCCCTAGCATCCTCTGCTCGATGCGCACGACCCCGTCCCGAGCCACAGGGCGTGCTCCCTTCTCCCTAGTCTACGGGGCGGAGGCAGTCCTCCCCCCGGAGATCGGCTTCCGGTCGCTGCGGGTCGAGCTCCTGAACGGAGCCACGACCGCAGCCTACAGGGCCAACGAAGACAACCGGCGGCTGGAAATCGACCTCGTGGAGGAGGAACGCGACCGAGCGCTCCTCCGCCACGCCATCTACGAGCGCGAGATGTCGCGCGCATACAACCAGCGCGTGCGCGAGAGAGCTTTCCGCCTTGGGGACCTTGTCCTCAAGCGCGTCACAGACCCCCAAGCCCAGGGTAAGCTCTCCCCCAAGTGGAAGGGCCCCTACAGGATCTCCGCTGTCCTAGGCTCGGGGGCCTACAAGCTCTCCAACCTTGAAGAGCAGGAGCTGAAGCACACCTGGAACTTGCGTTTACTTCGCAAGTTCTACGTTTAGCCTTACGGGCCTGTCCCCTCCCCCGGGGCGGTCACGCCGGAGGGGGAGGGGGGACACTGTAGCTTCCCTTTTTCCCCCTTCGCGGCTTCGCAGGGGGGCTTTGTATATTTCGTTAATAAATGCATAGCCTTTATTCTTCAACTGTCTCACTGCAGGTTGTTCTTGTTTACCGCCCCTAGTGGTGATGCCCTCCCCGCGAGGACGCCCTCCCCGCGAGGATGCCTTCCCCGTGAAGATGCCCTCCCCGTGAGGATGCCCTCTCCGTGAGGAAGTGGGCCCTGCCCCAGCAAGTCCTTCCTGAAGGGCGGCTTACGAACAGCCCTCGTGGACTGAGGGTGTAAGCGGCAACCCGGTCCCCAGCGGCCGTGGTAACGAGTCACTTTGGGAGATTAGTCCCCTACCCAAACACTCAAGACCCGTGTCCGGGCACTTCCTCCTCCGGGAGTAGACGCTCTCCTCAGCGGGACGTCTAATGGCTTTCTGGATCTATCTTCCTCCTCCGGGAGTCGACGATATTCCCGGCTCCCCGTTCTCACGGCGACCGGAAGATCAGCCCCTTGCGGCTTGATTGGATCTATCTTCCTCCTCCGGGAGTCGACGATATTCCCGGCTCCCCGTTCTCACGGCGACCGAAAGATCAGCCCCTTGCGGCTTGATTAGATCTATCTTCCTCCTCCGGGAGTCGACGATATTCCCGGCTCCCCGTTCTCACGGCGACCGGAAGATCAGCCCCTTGCGGCTTGATTGGATCTATCTTCCTCCTCCGGGAGTCGACGATATTCTCGGCTCCCCGTTCTCACGGCGACCGGAAGATCGGCCCCTTGCGGACCCGGCTCCCCGTTCTCACGGCGACCGGATGATTATCTCTCGAAGACCTTATTCCCGGCTCCCCGTTCTCACGGCGACCGGACAACTGCTTTACGAAATGGGTTTCATATATTTTCCCCGAAAACATTATTCCCGGTTCCCCGTTCTCACGGCGACCGGACGAACCCTCCCGGGAAGCTCCCCTCCGGAGGTCATTGGCTTTTCATGAGCCCCTTCCGCGCCTTGTTCCCGGTTCCCCGCTCTCCCGGCGGCCGGATGAACCTCTCCCAGTGCCCCCGGCCACCCCGGAAGGTCCCTTCCTCGGAAATCCTGTTTTTACAATTTTCTAACTTAGAAAATATTTCTACAGGTTATGCTCCCCCCGGGGACCCTGTTTCCCCCACAGCACGCGGAGGCTTCCTCCCGCCCGCTGTGGGCGGGGGGGGACAGGGGGTCCCCGGGTCACCCACGAAGGAACTTAGCTCATCCTTGTTAAGATGAGTCGTCCAGACCATCCAAGAAGAAGAAAAGAAAGAGGCAATAAAAAGAAACAACGCGCTTTATTGATCAACAAACCCGGAGGACATCTTCCCCCTCCGGTGGGTTTCGGAAATGATACAACCCGGGTCCTAACCCGGGGGATTTTCTACGAGCCTAAGGCCCCTACGCCTAAAGCTCCCGGAGGCGCTCCCTTAGCTCCCGGGCCAGGTCCCGGTACAGCGCCCGGACGCGACGCTGAGAATCCCGAAGTACGTCTTCGGGCCGAAACTCGTACCCAGCCGGCGGAAGTATCCGGAGAGGAGGTATCATCTGGGCCCTCGGGCGCGGGGGAGTTAATTCAGCACGGCTGTTGTCAAAATTATCCAAGTGCCATTCCGGGCGCCACCTCAACCGGACGGGCTCCCGGGCAGTACCGCCGTCGCGCCTCCCGGAGACAAGGCTCAGGAAAATCAAAGCCTCTTGGGCGTCCCCCGGAGAGTCTCTCCCGGACCGTTGCTCGGGAGCAACCCCCCGGGAACCCTGGTAACATTTCATTGCAAAGACTTAGAAAAATTTCTAATATATTTCATTGCAAAATGTTTTTGTACAAGTACCTGGGGCTTCTCCTAAGAAGCTACCGGAATCAAAATGCCTAACAAAATAAAAAGGGGGTCCTAGCTAAAGACCCGGGGGAGGCTCATACTTTGGCATTGGGGTCCTCCCCCCGGGGAGCTTCCTCCGTGGCCGGGGCAGGGACATCCGCGGCCGGAGGCGCCGGTGTCGGGAACCACGTCCGGATGATCCGGTCGTAGAACCCCTCCGCCAGCTGCTCCACCTCCCGGCGCGTTGGCTCGAAGGCCTCCGGGAAGCCCCGGGGGATGCGCCCCCCGATCGCCCGGGCGTCGACCCCACGGTAGTCAACAAGCCCCGCGGCGGCCGCGATGACGGGGATCGCTCGGCCCCGTGCCCGGACGTCCGCAGCCTCCGGGATGGCGGAGACTTGTGCGTTAAGAAAACGCACAGCATCCGCGAGGGTCGCCGGGGGCACCTCCGGGCCGCTCCCGGAGCCCAGGCTAACGCCAAGGCTTTCCAAGGCCGAGCGGACGGAGCGGCCCGCGTCCGACAGTGCCCGGACGCTGGAGCTCTCGAGCTCCCGGAGCGCCTTCTCCCGCACCTTGGCCTCCTCTCGGAGGCGGATGTAGGCGCCCTCCGAAAGGTGCACCTGCGCCTGGGCCCGGGACAGCTCATCAAGAGCTTCGTCCCGCTCCCTGATGGCCGCCTCCCGCTGCTCGACGCAGGCCGAGGCCCGGCTCTCCGCCTCCTTGAGCAGCCGGGTGACCCGCTGCTCAAGGCCCCAGGTAACAGTCGCTACCTACAAAATGCATAAAGAGTTAGAAAAATCTTAAGTGCAGGAAAAAAGCCGAAGTGTGGAGAGCTCGAGTTACCTGGGCTCCGAGGGACTCGAGCCCCTCAAAACGGTCGTGGAGCGTCCCTCCTGCTACGAAGGCCTGCACCTTCCGGTTGTGCAGGCCCTCCGCGTAGCGGGCCACCTCCCCCGCGGGAAATAGGGAGGTGTCTTGCCCGGCCCTCCTGTCGCGGCTGGGAGAGGGCCCCCGGACCTCCGAATCCGGGAGCACGACCGGCGTCGCCGGCGTCTTCGTCGACGAAGTTTCCTCCGAAGACGAAGACGAAGGTTGGGCGGGGATCTCCGCCCGGGGGGGGATCATTGGGCCTTTCCCCGCCCCAGGCCGGAGGGCCCTCGGAGCCTCCTGCTCCGGGGGGACCTCGAAGACTGAGGGGCTCCCCCCCTCCTCATCCACCGGCCAGAGGCGCGGGGGCGCCGCCCCCGAAAACCTCACTTCTAGCCTCTCCGGCGCCAATGCCGCCGGGAGAGGTGAGAGGAGCGTCACGCGAACTGGCGACAGGGCGTAGTCCGCCGAATCGGACCCCGCCCCATCGACAACAACCTCCTTCCCCCGGGCCTCGAAGGGGGCCTCCGGGGGCGGAGGCGTCGCCTCTGCCTGGGGCGCCGCCGGGCATGTTCGGCTCCGGGAGCTGCGTCCCGGGCCCTCACTGGCGTCATCGCCGGCGCCGTCGCCGGAGCTGGGGTCTTCTGGACCCGGGGCTTTTTGGGCTCCGAGCCCCCGGCCGCGTCCTTCCCCCGTTTATGAGACCCGGGGGTGGGAAGGGGCTTCCTCTCCGGAAGCCTGAGCCCGTAGGCCTCGGCCACCAAGTTCCGGGGAGGCCCCTCCCCCACAAGGCGCACGATGCGCTCGTGTTCGTCGGCGAAGTACCTCCCCAGGAGGTGCTCCGCCTTGTCCCTCGCTGCCGGGTACGGGCGCACTGCAAGAGGTAAAAAGTTAGTCAATTTTTCATAAAAAACTGCAAGTACAAAAATGAAGGGGACTTACGCCGCGTCACCGGCTTGACCGGAGGCCGCTGCTCCGGGCCCATGCCGATCCCCCTTCCCCCGCGTGAGAAGGGGGAAAGCCGCAGGAGCGCCAGCTCCTCCGCGGCGTCCCGCATTGAGCGGGCCTTCTTCGCCAACACCACCTTCCCGAGGAGCTCGAACTCCTCGTCCGTCCACACCGGCGGCTTTGGTGCGGATGATCGGCTGTAGGTGGGAGGCTCCGGGGCGTAGACCACCGCCTCGTCCCGGACCCGGAGGTAGAACCACCTCCGGAGCCAGTCCCCCCAGTGGTCCCGGGAGGCCGCCGCCGGGAAGTCCGCCACCCGGGAGGGCAGCATTTGGACCATCACCGAGCCGAAGGGGGACTTCGGTCCTCCCTTCACCAGGTGGGAGCTCCGCGCCGCCGGTTCATAGAAGTACCGGAAGGCGCGGAGGGTGGGCTCCCGCCCGGTCGCTGTCTCGTAGAGCCATATAAAAAGGCCCATACGGACGAGCGCGTTCGGGGTGAGGTGGTTGAGAGCCACCCCGTACTCTTTGAGAAACTCCCAGAGCATCGGATGCACCGGGAGCCGGAGCCCCGCCTCGAGGAAGGCCTCGAAGGCCACGACCTCTCCGGGCCTGGGGCGGGGGGCTCCGTCCTTCTTTAGGGGGACCCGGATGTCCCCCTCTTCGACGACGCCCTTCTTGACCAGGGACTCCGCGTCCGAGGCCGAGAACTCGGAGGCCCAAAGGAAATCCACGGGGATTTCCTCCGGGGGTACCTCCGTGGTCTTCGCTCGACCTTTGGGCGCCATTAGGTGAGTTCTTTGTTTTTCGGTGGCTAAGTTTTCAGGTGGCTGTCAACGACTCCCGGACGCTCGCTACCGGAGAAGGCTACCGGAGAAACTACCGGAAGAGCGCTACCGGGAGAGCTGAAGCTGGAGTTGAAGATTTGGAATGAGCTTCCGGGGCCCCCTAGGGCCCTATTTATAGAGGCTGGCCGTGATCTAGATGCGCACCACGTGGCTCCCTCGGGGCAATCTGGACCACTGAAATTCAAACCGTGCGCGGGAAACGAAGGGACAGGCGCGTAAATCGAGACGCCGGTTCGAACCGCGCGTGCATTTATTGCGAAAACGGCGGGGCCATAAAGCGCCCGGCATAGAAACCGAAGCGTCGCCGGGGCTCCGGTGATTTTCGTCCGGAGTTTTCGTCCGGAGATTTTCCCGGTACCGTAACCATTCCCTCCGGGGGCTCAAGCTTCGTCCCCGGAGGGCATGGGGGGCTGCTGTTGAGGGAAATCTCCACGCGGTCAAGTCCAGGTAAGTTCATGATTGCCCGGGGACAGTGGCCGCCGGTGCCTGCCCCGAGCGCCGCCATTTGGCCCCCGGGACCGTGCCCCCCGGGCATGTCCCGGGCGCCGCCATCTGCCCGGGGACAGTGGCCGCCGGTGCCTGCCCCGGGCGCCGCCATTTGGCCCCCGGGACCGTGCCCCCCGGGCATGTCCCGGGCGCCGCCATGTGCCCGGGGACAGTGGCCTCCGGTGCCTGCCCCGGGAGCCGCCTTTTAGGCTCCCGGGACCGTGCCCCCCGGGCATGTCCTGGGCGCCGCCATTTGGCCCCCGGGACCGTGCCCCCCGGGCATGTCCCGGGCGCCACCATGTGCCCGGGGACAGTGGCCTCCGGTGCCTGCCCCGGGCCCGCCTTTTAGGCTCCCGGGACCGTGCCCCCCGGGCATGTCCCGGCGCCGCCATTTGGCCCCCGGGACCGTGCCCCCCGGGCATGTCCCGGGCGCCCCCATGTGCCCGGGGACAGTGGCCTCCGGTGCCTGCCCCGGGCGCCGCCTTTTAGGCTCCTGGGGCCGTGCCCCGCGGGCATGTCCCGGGCGCCGCCATTTGGCCCCCGGGACCGTGCCCCCCGGGCATGTCCCGGGCGCCGCCTTTTAGGCTCCCGGGACCGTGCCCCCCGGGCATGTCCCGGGCGCCGCCATTTGGCCCCCGGGACCGTGCCCCCCGGGCATGTCCCGGGCGCCGCCATGTGCCCGGGGACAGTGGCCTCCGGTGCCTGCCCCGGGCGCCGCCTTTTAGGCTCCCGGGGCCGTGCCCCCCGGGCATGTCCCGGGTGCCGCCATTTGGCCCCCTGGACCGTGCCCCCCGGGCATGTCCCGGGCGCCGCCATTTGGCCCCCGGGACCGTGCCCCCCCGGGCATGTCCCGGGCGCCACCATGTGCCCGGGGACAGTGGCCTCCGGTGTCTGCCCCGGGCGCCGCCTTTTGGGCTCCCGGGACCCTGCTCTCCAGAAGAGGTCCCGGACGTCACCGCCCTCCTAAAAGGTAAAATCCTTATTTGTTTATCACATGCAGGTCACGCGAGGGACGCCTCGGGAATCAGCGACCACCTGTCAAGCATCCAAGACGTTTGACCGGGAGAAGGACGGTCCTAAGCTTCAATCCGACGGTGGCTCCCGGGGTAGTTTAGGTTTTTTGCTTCTTTTTGGGGCTATAAATAGCCCTTGTACCCCTCTGTTGTAAAGGATCAGTTCATTATTATTTGGAATAGCTAATCTCACAGACGTGCTCCGGAAGCCTCTCCCCCGGAGAGAGCCTCCCCAGCCGACTCCGGTCGGGAGCGCGTCGACAGGACTAGGGCCCCCACCGGGACCCGAACCTGTATAAATCCACGTGTTATCTCTTGTGTTTGTCCGGCGGGGGAGGACCGGTCACCCGGTCAACCCGCGCTGCGTGATCTCCGCTAGGATCGTCTTCAAAACCTGCCGGGGTATTCTTAATACCACGACAATCAGTGAGTTCCCCTACTCATCCTCTCTGTGTGATATCATTTAATTGTTCTCCGGTGGACTCTAACGCCGATGATCGCCGGAAATGGCTGAAAGTCGAAGATGCCCTGTTCCGGCAATGCTGGCCAATCTACCTCGAATTAGCCCTCGATCCTGTAAACAAAATTGATCAGCCTTAGCCTCCTGAGCATTTTTGTCTTCTAGCCCGACACCTAGATCGGCCTAGATTGGAAGTTATAGCCATGCCAAGTTTGTGTCCAGAACTGCTCCAGTGCAGCCAGTTCATCTTTGTTCATCATCAAATTTCTTGCTTTCCAGCCATTTCTTGCCCTAGATCCTGTTGACTTAATTGTTCCTGTTACTCAAGCCTACCTCCCAGACAAAGTGGTGCATCATTTGGAGCTCCAGATCAAAAGTTATGCTAGGCCCTAGTTTTTTGCATTGTCAGCTCTATGCCAGAGCTTGTCAGCCAGTGGCACTGACCTTGTTTACCCACTTCTGGTTGTGTAATTTGAAAACCACTTTGTCCACTAAATTTGTAGAGTTGTGATCTACATTTTATTCTACTACGACAAGTTGAGATAACCCCTCTATCATTCATCGACCCTATGTCGATGCTTTGAACCGAATGTCGACCTAAAGACGTTCGCTGTTTTTGAGCGAACCAGTCGCAACCTTGATATCATTCTGATATTTTGAGACATTTGGAACCGTGTAAACCTTTGACAGCTAATCTTAACATTGGTTTCCTTAACTTAACCCTAATCAGCCTCTAAACCCAATCATTTCAGAATCATCAAGACTTCATCTTTGCATCTTTGCATAAAGTATAATAATGTATGGAAAAGATTATGATTATTGGTTGTTTGTTTGATTGGAGAGCAGATTAAGAGCCCGAGTTCGAGGACATCATTGCGGATCCGACGTCAACTGCTGTATCTTACGACGCGGAAGGCAAGTCATATCCTTGGTCATCTTGAACCTATATTTTAAATGTTGCTAAAACATAACCTTGAATATAGGCAATATTGCATGTGAAAGATTGAGAATGGTTGATTTATCAATTGGCAGTACTAGACTGGTTATCTGTGAAATAAACAAGTTTTGAGCCATGAACTATTATATGTATTTATATACTTATATTCATGAAATAAAACCCCTAGCCGTGACCAGAAAAATGGTGTGGATGGCTGTAGCACTGGAGGTGCTAGACTGCAAAGGAATGCAGGCACTGAAGGTGCAGGGTTGTGGATGGTCTGGTCACTGGCATATAAGGACTAGAACCTTGTGTTTTGCGTCTAGTGGCATGAACAACGTGCTAACCGCAAGCCTGGTATGGGACAGGCCTGAACAAGTAATTATGTGGATCGCACATGAAACCCCTGCATGAGATGTGTAGTGATGCACGATAAACACGGAGCGCGGCTCACACACATATCACTGAAGGTGATCAAGCACGCTGACCCAGTAATGGGAATAAGCAAAGGGGTGGAGGTTTGGATACAACCTGCCACAACTGTGCCTCGCTGAGAGCCACAGGGTCGGGGGTGAATTGTGAGTAAAGCATAACAAAAGTTCTTGTTATTTCCACCTTGCCGCTCACAGTATGAAGTGAGTCAGGGGTCCAATCATTTTGTTATTATAGGAAAGGTTTGAAAGTGGAATATCTTGCGGGTAAATTGGTACCTCTCTGCAGAGTTAAAAATGTATTCGAATACTCTGAGCTCCCGGGTTTATAGGAGTCTGCTGCGGTGGATTAAATCCACGGGGTGTGACACAAGTACTATTTTCTAAATAAAATATGTTTAATCAAGATTACCCAAATGACATGTGTTGTCATGATAAGGAGTGCTGCCGTGGGCTGTCGTGTGTCGACGTGTCGCGGTAGTGCTATAATCTAGTGAACATGAATGATGATGTATATTATGAAAAGTGCTGCCATAAGATGAGATGAGAAAGGAAAAGATTATTTTACAAATATCCATAATTCTTGACTAGTCTAGGTTCATATCATCACTACTATATGTATCTACTCTTACCTATGACTTGCTGAGTACGTAAGTGCTCACCCTTGCAACATTCAACTCAATAGATGGAACCTACTTTGATCAAGACGATGGCACGGAGTACTTCGTGGATCCAGAAGGAGGAGAATCAGTTCCGCCAGAACCCTGAAGTGTGTTGTTCTGCCGTCAACTTCTTTTGTGGGAGGGTCACCTATCTTCTGCTGCGTAGTTAAATATTTTGTTAAACCCTGAATGCCTTGTAGGCATTGTAATCCTCTTTATGTAATATTAAGGCCAGCAGGCCACACTGCTTAATATTTTGTGAGTACTCTGTTGCAATGTAATATACTCCTGTGTTTGACTCATCCTGGGAAGTCAAAGGTTTGTGAGAATGGGACTAGCTGCAGCGAGCTAGGTCTCTACAGGAGTAGTCGTTGTCCCAGTCTCGGGGCGCGACAAGAGGTCCGCCGGCGTGGCGGTAACGGCGCTTTTCTTCCGGGTTGGTGGAGCTGACCTCCAAGACGTCCGGGCGCTCCCCCAGAGAGATTGGTTCTTCGGCGGGTCTCTTCCCCCGATCGGAGCGAGAGCGAAGCTCTCTGCGTCTGCGACCCTGGGGAGGTTCGTCCCCGGACTTGGTTCCAGGAATTCGCTCAACCTCCTCTTGGGTGAAGCGGACTTCATCCGCCGGAGGCGCCCTTGGGGGCGGCCTTGGGGGAGGAGGGAGCTCGTGCGCTGTAGCTACCGGCCCGGGCGCTACCGGGGCCGGTGAGGGGGAGTCCCCTGTGGCGACATTCGGAACCGGAAAGCGGGAAACCCCTGTATTTTCTGGAACCGCAGAGGGGGGAACCCCCGCGGCGACGTCTGGAACCGGAAAGGGGAAAACCCCTGTATTAGCCGGAACCGGAGAGGGGGGAACCCCCACGGCGAAGTCTGGAACCAGGGCGCTGTTGCGGGGGGAGGCCCACTGCGATGCGGGAGCTGCTCTGTCAATTGCCCCCGGTGCGATAAACGTGACCTGCAGGGCGGGACTGGCTCCCGGCACAGGGGAAACCCCCGGCATGTAGTGGGCCCCCGACCCTGGGAATGGGCCCAGAATAACGTGTCCCCCCGGTGCCGCGAAGGCCCCGGGCATGAAGTAACCCTCGGGCATCGTTAAGGCTCCCGGCGCCGGGAAGGCTTCGGATAGGTGACCAGCCGGGGGAGGATACCCTCCGGCCGGGTCGTACGGAACGGTCCAGCCTCCGGGGGCCGGAGGGGCCACCGGGTGACCCATAAATGGGGGCATATGCCCCAGGAACGGGTACAGCGGGTAAGTGGGGTCCGGTGGCTGCGCCAAGACACAGTGTAGCTCGTCCATAGAGCGCTGGGCGCGGAGCTGGCCCTCCTTTAGTGCCTCGAGCAAGGCGTCCCGGGGGGCTGGGGAAGCCATCGGGGGAAGATTAGTCCCGGCCGAAGCGACCATGGTCACCGGGACTGACCCGGAGGTCGAACCACCGAAATTAATAGTGAAGGTGGGAGGCGGTACCTGGGTTTAGCCACCTCCGGGCGGAAGCGCCGGGATGGTCATGTCGGGACGGGCAGTGCCAGCTCACTGGGACCGGTGTCACCAGGAAGGGCGCGGGCCCTCGTTCTTTTGGGAGACATGGCGTCTTGTCATGAGTCCCCACGGTCGCCGCCAACTGTTGTGGTATTACGGATACCCCGGCAGGTTTTGTGGAAGATCCTAGCGAAGAAAATACGACGCGGGCTGACCAGATGACCGGTCCTCCCCCGTCGGACCAACACAACAAGTGACACAGAGGTTTATACAGGTTCGGGCCTCAGTGGAGACCCTAGTCCTGTCGGCGTGCTCCCAACCGGAGTTGGCTAGGGGAGCGCTCTTGGGGGAGAGATGGCTCCGGAGCACACCTGTGAGATTGTCTATTCCAAGTAATAATGAACAATTGTCCCTTACATGAGCTGTACAAAGGCTTATATAGCCCCAAAAGACGCAAAAAGACTAAACTACCCCACCTGCCACCGTTGGATCTAGGGGTAGTGACGTCCTTCTTCCGGCCAGGGACCTTGGATGCTTGACAGGTGTCCGCTGGTTCCCGAGGCGTTTCTCGCGTGACCTTCACGTGACCCGGGATCGGAGACCCGTGTCCCGGGAAGGACGGCGGGGCCCGAGACAAGCCACCGGGGGGCCTTGTCCCCGGGCAAATGGCGGCGCCCGGGACAAGCCACCGGGGGGCCTTGTCCCTGAGCAAATGGCGGCGCCTGAGACAAGCCTCCGGGGGCCTTGTCTCCGAGCAAATGGCGGCGCCTGGGACAAGCCTCCGGGGGGCCTTGTCTCCAGGCAAATGGCGGCGCCCGGGACAAGCCACCGGGGGGCCTTGTCCCCGGGCAAATGTGAACAGCCTCTTACCAGGACTTAGTGTCATGGAGATTTCCCTCAACAATATCCATGGATTTCTTGGGAGGATTACCTTAAGACCCGACGTGGCAATGACTATCTATTCTTGGTCGTTGATCGGTCCTCCAAAATGATTATTCTTATACCTTGTCGAAAGACTATCACTGGAGAAGAAGCAGTTCGGATATTCTTTCAACATGTTTGGACACACTTCGGATTGCCGACTTCTATTGTGTCTGATCGCGATACCCGGTTCCTTAGTCACTTTTGGCGATCGCTCTGAACGATGATGGACACCAAGCTAAAGAGGAGTACTGCCTTTTATCCGCAAACTGATGGTCAAACTTGGGATGAAAGCATACCGTACCTGCAGTTTTCTTTTAATCGATCAGTGCATGGTTCGACGAGAAAATTGCCGTTTGAGGTCTGTTTAGGATATCTATCACAGAGTCCATTCGACATGGAGTTTGTGATCCCTACCTCAGCACAGAACAGCAAGGAAGCATCTGATCAGGATCGAGCATAAAAGTTCCTGGAAGGTATTCAACAGCTCCATCGTGAGGTTGAACAAAACTTGCTGCGAGCTCAACTCAAGTACAAGGCGCGACATGATCGGCACCGAGTTGATGCTCAATTCAAAGAAGTTGATATGGTATGGTTACATCTAAGTACAGAGAGACTTAGAGGTGAAGGTAAGAAACTCAAACCCATTCGTTATGGTCCTTTTCAAATTTTGTGGAAAGTGGGTAATAATGATTGTCAGCTCAAGTTACCTCCATACATAGATATTTATTCGGTTGTCAATGTTGAGCACCTCAAACTCTTCGAGCCTTCAATGCTGGATGATGAGCCAGATACCATAGTACCATCTGTTAAAGACTTGGTCTACGAACGAGATGAACCTCTACACGAAGATGTGGTTCTAGAGAAGAAGGTGACTACGACCCGCAGTGGCACAAAGGAAACTTTTCAAATCGGTTGGAAGGATCAACGAGCACGTGCGGCGAAGTGGTACACGAGAGAAGATGGACAAGCCCAATTTCCATATCTCCAGTTTAATGGAGAGGTCACAACAGGGGTTGGCTCCTTCTCAACAAGGGAGTCATGATCCGGGAGGATCTTCAGGTCGAGTCGCGTACGGCTTCATGACCTTAACCGTGTTCGGAGAGGTTTTGCAACCATGGTTTGGTTCGCGACCTTGAAAAGGAATTCGTTCCCTGTTCGGAATTGTAATCCGATCCGAATAGATATAACTAAGCTTATCTATTTAGGGTTAGTTAGTTATATGAGTCTAATACGTTTTAGGTTCTTGATACGTATTCATACGATTGGACTATAAATACCTTATAATAGGTCTAATTTAAATCATCTAGTCTAGATTGAAGTCTTAGACACATAGTTCCCTCGACATAGGCAAGTGCGACCTAACATTCGACGTGTAAATCCCTCTTTGAAATAAAGAGTCGTGCAATTACTTTGAGCTGTGTTTCGATCATCTTTTGGGTTTCGGTAATTTCGAGTAAAATCCTGTAATTCCGTATATTAGAATGTGGGCAATCCTAGTGCGAAAACCAAGGCTAGGTCTCAAACGGATCATTTGGAGCCCGCAGATGTGATGAGATGTGGCTTCAACAACAGGGAAGGGCGGCCATGGAGGCAATTACTTTGATACTCCAAATGTCCATTTGCAGTTTCAAGGTGCGGTTCTTCATTATCGAAGTAAACACCTCCTACTCTGCGTTGTTAGGGAGACCATGGATACACAAGTATCGGGTAGTTCCCTCAACTATGCACCAATGCCTCAAGTTCATAGACGGCAATGGAGAGAAACAGAGGATAGTTGCCAACAACAACTCGTACACCTTCCAAGAGTCGCATCTCGCAGATGCGAAATATTATTTTCCAAGTGAAGCTCCTGGCAGGCAGCAAGGAAGATCGACGCCAGCTGTAGATGCTCTGATTGTGCCGAGTTCACAAGCGAATTTCCTCATTGCACCATCCCTACCTGCCAGGAAGAGGGAGTTTGCAAAGCGTGCCTATAGGGGCAGGGATTCTAGTTGCGAAAAATCATTCGTAGCTGTCCCTTACTTATATGGCCCTTTGACCCCTATGTCAGCCCCGCGGGAGCAAAAATCTTTTGCTCCATTATTGTTGAAAGTGGGAGCTGCTGCTTCTTCTTCTTCTTCCGCACCTACATTGCTGAGGTCGAAAATGGAAGCATCACCAATTCTCCTTACCTCAAACTTAAAGGAAGCCAACTCGGCTCTTAGTTCTTCACCCCCCATTTCTTCGACTAACAAAAATATTACAGGTACTCAAGCAAATTGCAAGACAATTGCGGCCCAGGATGAGTCCTCATCTCCTTTCATCTTTTATGCATGTAGAAAACCGGGAGCACAAACGGTTTTCATGCAAAAGAGAGGACTTGTCAAAAGAAGAATAAAGTAGTTCAAAAAGGTAGCGACAAGTGCTACTTTCAAGCAGCCTCCATCGTGCCATACATTTGTGACAACACCATTGGAAGTTTGGCATGTTCCGGACCCACATGATTGTGCTTTACCCACTATCTTCTAGAAAGTTCCAAAGAAGCAGGAATACGACCCTATTATTGAACATCCCAGTCTTTCGACTGACCCCGAAGCAGCTTTAATCACCATGAAGGCTGAGCTCCGAATAGCTAATCTGCTCAAAAGGGTTGGAGTGAAGCTGGAAAGGAATCAAAGGTTGCCACCTCCACCTGCAATCTGTGAAGAATGGTGGGAGTAATCAGAAAAGCTCATCCGAAAGGGGCACAAGTCTCGTGACCACCGCCCGAAGTATGGCTTGGGCTATGCTAGCCCTGACGATGAAGATGATGAAGCTGATGATGCATAAAGAGTCACATGTCATACCATAGTGCCTGGCGTTAGCTCACAATGGTATAATGAATTTGAATTTTCAGGTTCCAATGAAGACGATTGGACTCTTCATCAAACTCGATCCTTTGGAGTTATTGCAAGTCAAAGTCATTGGGATGGAGACGAGCAACATCTTTTGGCCAGGATGCATGAAGCAATGCCTTCTGAACATGGAGAAGTGCTAGATGCTGCACCTACACCTCAGAAACTTGAAGATGGAGGACAACTCACTGTTGATGAGCTCATGACAATCAACTTAGGAAGTGAGGAGGATCCACGCCCCACCTTTATTAGCGCAACCCTCACGCTTGAAGAGTGCGAAAGTTACCAAAACTTCTTAATGGAGTACAAGGATTGCTTCACTTGGTCTTATAAAGAAATGCCGGGGCTTGACCCTCTTGTCTCCACTCATAAGTTGGCGATTGATCCACAATTTTGCCCTATGTAGCAACATCCACGAGGTTTCCGCCCAGAGTTACAAGAGCAAATTGTTGCTGAGGTGGATAAGCTAATCAATGCTGGCTTCATCAAGGAAGTGCAATACCCACACTGGCTGGCTAATATTGTTCTGGTGCGAAAGAAGAATGGGTAGGTACGTGTTTGTGTTGATTTTAGGGATTTGAACCGAGCTTGTCCAAAAGTTGATTTCCCCTTGCCTATCACGGAGATCATCATTGATGCCACGACGGGCTATGGTGCTCTCTCCTTCATGGACAGATCATCAGGCTACAACCAGATCAAGATGGATGAACATGATCCCATCGACACCGCCTTTCATACACCAAAAGGGAATTTCTATTATATAGTTATGCCCTTTGGATTGAAGAATGCTGGCACCACTTATCAGCGCGCCATGACATTCATCTTTGATGAATTAATTCATCATTCGATATAATGTTACGTTGATGACTTAGTGGTGAAAACTTGGAAGCGTGAACAACATCAAGAGGATCTCCGCATTGTCTTTGAAAGGCTGCGTAAGCATCAACTGAAGATGAATCCCCTCAAGTGTGTATTTTCTGTTCAATCTGGTGTCTTTCTAGGATTTATTGTGCCCCATCGTGGCATTGAGATTGACCCAAAGAAGATTAAGGCGATTCTACAGATGCCCCCACCAAGGAACTTGAAGGAGGTGAAGTCACTTCAAGGCTAACTTGCCTATATACGCGTTTTATTTCTAACCTTTCAGGTCGCATCCAACCCTTCACCAGGTTGATGAAGAAAGGAGTAGAATTTGAGTGGGACGAGATGTGTGAAGATGCTTTCAACAGCATTAAAGAATACTTGCTCAACCCGCCTTTTCTATCAGCACCAACCAAAGGACGGTCTCTCATCCTTTATGTAGCAATGCAGCCTAACTCATTAGGTGCACTTCTTGCCCAGCATGATGATGAAGGAAAGGAGGTGGCGTGCTATTATTTAAGCCGCACCATGGCAGGTGCTGAACACAATTATTCACCCATTGAAAAGTTGTGTTTGGCCCTTATCTTTGCTTTGAAGAAGCTACGACATTATATGTTATCACATCAGATCCAGCTCATCGCAAGAGCGGATCCAGTGAAATACATATTGAGTCAGCCGGTTCTTATGGGGCGACTCGGTAAATGGGCTTTACTTATGATGGAGTATGATATCACTTATGTCCTGCAGAAGGCAGCTAAGGGGTCAAGCCTTAGCTGATTTTCTCGCAGCACATCCTATGCCGGACGATTCTCCGTTGGTCATTGACTTGCTTGACGAAGAAGTCTTCACCTCCAACACAGAGGAATGGGAGTTGTACTTTGATGGTGCCTCCTGAACTGAACTAGACCCTGATGGTATGCCAAGAAGGTGAGCAGGAGTAGGTCTCGTGTTCAAGACACCAGAAGGCGGGATGATACATCACTCTTTTTCTCTCCTAAAAGAAGAATGTTCAAATAATGAAGCTAAGTATGAAGCACTTATCTTTCGCTTTTTATTGGCACTTTCTATGGATATTCGTTGCCTCTATGCATTCGGTGATTCCCAGCTTATTGTGCACCAAGTCAATGGCATTTATGAAGTCTGGAAGCCTGAACTAATGCCATACCATGAAGCGGCCCAATGGCTTATAAATAAATTCGAGCATATTGAGATTTCTCATGTACCTCGAAGTCAAAACGCATCAGCTGATGCTTTGGCAAAGCTTGCTGCAGCACTTGCTCTTCCAGATGGAGAGTCCGCACAAGTCGTCATTGAAGAAAGGTGGTTGCTTCCTACAGTTTTGGAACTCATCTCAGAAGAAGTTGAAGTTGGCATTGTTGTCACTTCTGATGTTGAAGAGGAAGACTGGCGTAAACCTTTTCTTGATTATTTCAATCATGGTACTCTACCAGATGAACCTGTGAAGAGACACCAGTTGCAACGACGACTCCCAACATACAAGTACAAAGTGGGGGTTCTAAACCGATGGTCTTTAATCAAATGCTCCTTCGATGTCTTTCCCGAAGAGAGGCTGACAAAGTTCTACAGGAAGTTCACCACAGAGTTTGTGGTGGCCATCAAAGGGGACCAAAAATGTATCACAGCATTAAACTGGCTGGTGACTATTGGCCCAGTATCATCGCTAATTGTCTCAAGGTGGCCAAGTCTTGCCATGATTGTCAAATACATGGTACATCGACCACTAGTTCCTCTTCATCCCACTGTCCCTTCATGGCCATTCGACACCTGGGGCATTGACGTCATTGGTCCCATCGAGCCTCCTTCATCCAGGGGACATCGTTTCATTTAATTTGCTGGCAACTGATTACTTCTCTAGGTGGGCTGAAGCAATCCCATTACAAGAAGTGAAGTCTGACAACGTCATCAATTTTCTAGAGCGCAACATCCTTTACCGCTTCGGGGTACCTCACCGCATCATCTCCGACAATGGAAGAGCCTTCAAGTCACAGAAGATCTACAATTTTGCAGCCAAGTACAAAATCCAATGGAATTATTCTACCAAATATTATCCTCAAGCCAATGGATTGATTGAAGCCTTCAACAAAACATTGGGCAAGATCTTGAAGAAGACAGTCGGAAAATACCGAAGAGACTGGCACGATCTCCATTTCGAAGCATTATGGGCTTATCACGTAACGATATGCACTCCAACACAGGCAACACCCTATTCCTTAGTGTTTGGGAGTGAAGCTGTGTTTCCATTAGAGGTTGAGATTCCCTTATTAAGAATCACACTTCAAGAATAACTCACACATGACGAACAGATTCAGCTTCGTTTTCAAGAACTGGATACCTTAGAGGAAAATCATCTGCATGCACATCAAGACATCGAGTTGTACCGTCAAAACATGGTGTGGGCATATGACAAGCTTGTCAAGCTGCGTGTCTTCAGGAAAGGTGAACTTGTGCTTGTTCTTCGACGCCCCATTGTGGTCATAAGCAAAGTCAAAGGCAAGTTCGAGCCTAAATGGGAAGGACCGTACATCATCGAGCAAGCATATGATGGTGGTGCGTACTAACTCATTGATCAACAGGGGAACCGCCCAATGCCTCCCATCAATGGCAGGTTCCTGAAGAAGTACTTTGCATGATTGTGCCTTTGGCATGATCTCCTCACCTCTTCTCTTTCTTTCACCCCTTTGCTTTTGATTAAGTTCTTTTCATGTTAAAAAGAATTTTAAAAAAAAAACTCTTCAAAAAATGTTTTCTTTTACTGGTGGCAATACCCAACAATAAAAGGCTTTCTTAGCATTCGTCAAGTCAATAACCCCTGGTTTTGCGGCTGAAGGATTCATGTACTGAGCAAAGAGTGAATCAACTTGGCTTTATTTGCAATGGAATGACCTCCACACAAAGCACATAGCAGGTGTAAAGTATGTGTAACCAAGGGCAGTAGGATGCTAATTCTCGTCCTATCTGAAGCAATCAGTTCACTATGTATTTTGCTATCCAATGCCTCTCTTCAGATCCATGGAGACATCAAGCCCCTGGAGAAACTATAAGATGAAGAGCAGGAAAGGGCTACTTGACTCGGCACAAGTCGTAGTTCAATACGCAACCACTTGGCACTCCTGTGAGGTGTTAACAAGGGTCCTTTTAAAAAAAATCAAGCCTGTAAGGATTATTTAGTCACTGCAAGATGTGGATTGGCTAATTTTGAAGTCTCAAAGCAAAGAAGCACCAAGAAAAGTTTCAAAGTAATGAAGCAACCCTCAATGGGCAATCCTTAAAGAAGCTTCCAAGAAAATCTCAAGGAGTATCTGTAGGAAACCGAGTAAGCTACACTAGTAGAATTTCAAAAATTTTACTCGAAGGCTGCAAGTAATCGATCATAGATTAGATTGTTACCAACAGCAGAAGCAGATTTGGTGAAGCGATCGAATGTTCACAGCAACCGTTTCTGGATCATCCTGACTAGCAGATGTAGATGACAACGACCGCTCACAGATAGTTCTAATCAGTGCAGCAATTGTAGCAGCGCCTCTATCGGTATCCACACGTACTGGGATGGAACGTCATACGATGGTGTGCTAGAACCAACATGCACGACAAGGGTTTAGAGGCTGTTTAAAGGAGATGGCAGCTATGGCTTTTTGTGATGTTCTCAAAGCCCATCATACCTCTCTTTATATAGGGCCATGCAGAAGAAATCCTAACAGATTAGGTTTCCTGATGTAATACGAATCTTATCCGAATTGCCCATGCAGAAGAAATCCTAACAAATTAGGTTTCCTGATGTGATACAAATCTTATTCAAATTGCCCATGCAAAAGAAATCCTAACAGATTAGGTTTCCTGATGTGATTCAAATCTTGTCCGAACTGCCCATGCAGAAGGAATCCTAACAGATTAGATTTCCTGATGTGATTCAAATCTTATCCGTACTGTAGGATGAGTTTAATATTAAATCTTCGTATCTGATACGTAAACTCCATAACAGACTCAATTCAGATCTGATACGAAAACCCATAACAAACCCAATCCAAATGCATAAGGAGTCTAATATTAAGTCTCCGAGTCTGATACAGAAACCCAATCCGAATGCATAAGAAGTCAAATATTAAGTCTCTGAGTCTGATACAGAAACCCAATCTGAATGCATAAGTAGTCTAATATTAAGTGTCCGAATCTGATACGGAAATCCATAACAAACCCAATCCAAATGCATATGGAGTCTAATATTAAGTCTCCGAGTTTGATATGGAAACCCATACCAAACCCAATCCAAATGCATAAGGAGTATAATATTAAGTCTTTGAATCTGATACAGAAACCCCAAAATAGACTTAATCTGAATTGCATTGTTCCAACCCGTTAAATGTGTGACCCTGTAGGTTCATGTATATTTAGTGACAACCCGGGAAATACTTACCTGATTTGTAAGTCGGTAGTGGCCCCTAGTAGGACATAACGACTATCCAAATACACACAAAGATCATAACTAGCAAACCTATATAATGTCTTCATGTTGATCCTCTTGCCAAATGATACCAAATTAAACCCAAGGTAGGAAATGTGCCGCCCTTGCACATTCAATCCTTTCTCGATCTCATAGTGAATTGATCTTCCCATAGTTGATACTCAACCACAAACGGCATAGCCATGCACTTCTCAATTCATCTATATTGAGGGGCCTAGAGATATCTCTCTCATTATATGAGAGATGCAAATTCCATCTTAACCATTCACATTCCTCCGTATGGCTCATAGCATACCTGAATATTACCTTTATTACCACTTAATTAAAAGTAGCGTTTGGTAGTATCAAAGTATACTACTACACATGTAGGAAACTATGATGGTCTCAGGTCTAAGGGTCAATCATAAACATTATTTGAGACCAATTGGTGACACTTAAATAACAAATCCAAACAGTGTCTCAAAATGGGTCTATCCAACATTATATTCTCCAATATATGTCCACATTATTGATTTGATATCTTATATCCATGGTCCGTGAAACATAACCATCAATCAATATATGCGCTGATCCATTAATCAATAATGTCTTAATTAAAGATAATGGATCAAGGACTTTATTAGAATAATATCATAAAATAAATTTAGAGTCTCACGAACAAGTCACATACTTGTTGATCGAACCAAAATGATAATTAATTCAAAAATAATATATTCTTCAAATGTTCATAAATATAACAAAGATAAATCCATCTCTGTGATTTTCCCTAGGACATATACTAACAACCTCCCACTTGGAATAGAGTCAATCACAAATGTATCTAATACCTATTGCTCTAGTATGCACCTCATGCTTTGGTTGCGGGAGAGACTTTGTCAACGGATCAGCAACATTTAAATCCGTGGACACTTTGCAAATCTTCACATCACCTCTATTCACGATTTCTCGAATGAGGTGATAACGCCTGAGTATACATTTGAATTTCTGATGAGACCTTGGTTCCTTGGCTTACGCAAGGGCTCCACTATTATCACAATAGAGATCCACTGGGCTTGAAATGCTAGAAACCACACCAAGTTCAGAGATGAACTTTTTAATGCAAACAGCTTCTTTGGCAGCTTCAAAAGCAGCAATGTACTCTACTTCTATTGTAGAGTCAGCGACAATTTCTTGCTTGGTACGCTTCCAGCTTACAGCTCCTCCATTAAGGCAAAACACAAAACCAGATTGCGATTTGAAATCATCTTTGTCAGTTTGGAAGCTAGCATCGGTTTAACTACTAACAATGAGCTCTTCCTCACCTCCACAAACCAGGAACACATCCTTAGTCCTTCTCAAATATTTAAGGATACTTTTTACAGCAATCCAGTGACTCTCACCTGGATCTGATTGGTAAATGCTCGTAACACTTAGAGCATAGGAGACATCTGGGCGTGTACAAAGCATGGCATACATAATAGACCCAACAGCAGAAGAATATGGAATCTTATTCATTCGGTCCCGCTCATCAAATATCGAAGGACATTGACTCTTGCTAAGACTAATGCCATGTGACATAGGCAGAACACCTTTCTTGGAATCCTGCATGTTGAATCTATTCAATACTTTTTAACATATGTACTTTGGCTTAATCCAATTAGCCTTTTAGATCTATCTCGGTAGATCTTAATACCCAAAATATATGCTGCATCACCTAAGTCTTTCATAGAAAAGCTACTTTTCAGTGAGGACTTCACAGACTCAAGCATAGGAGTATCATTTCCGATCAGAAGTACGTCATCCACATATAAGACCAGAAAAAACAAGTGCGCTCCCACTTGCCTATTTGTAAACACAAGGCTCTTTTTCATTTTTTATGAAACCAAACTGTTTGACTACTTCATCAAAACAAAGATTCCAACTCCGAGATGCTTGCTTCAACCCATAAATCGATTTATGAAGCTTGCACACTTTCTCAGTATTTTCTGGATTGACAAAACCTTTAGGCTGTGTCATATACACATCCTCACTTAGGTTTCCATTTAGGAAGCCGTTTTGACATTCATCTGCCATATCTCATAATCAAAATAGGCAGCAATAGCTAGGATGATCCTGATTGACTTTAACGTAGCAACAGGCGAAAATGTTTCATCATAATCAACACCTTGAATTTGCTTGAAACCTTTTGCAACTAATCGTGCTTTATGGATATGAACATGACCATCCATGTCAATATTTTTCTTATAAACCCATTTGCACTCAATGGTTTTTACACCATCAGGCAGATCAATCAAGTTCCATACTCGATTGTCATGCATGGATTCAATTTCGGATCTCATGGCTCCAAGCCATTTCTCAGAGTCAGGGCTCATCATCGCTTCTTCATAAGTCTTGGGCTTATCATTGTCTAGCAATAATACTTCACGTTGTTCCATTGTAAGGAACATGTACCTTCCAAGTGCGTGACGTTCCCCTCAGACCTACGTGTAACCGGTGCTTGTCCTGCATTTTCTACATTATTTTGCAGCTCTTGCTGAGCTTCAGTGGGTGCTGAAACAATTTCCAGTGGTTCCCGAATTTCTTCAAGTTGCACTGTGCTCACACTTACTCCTTTTGAGAGAAACTCCTTCTCCAAAAAGACACCATTTCGAACAACAAACACTTTGTTTTCTTCTCGATTATAGAAGTAATATTCTTTTGTTTCCTTAGGATATCCCACAAAGAAGCATTTATCTGATTTGGGCTTGAGCTTATCAGACAATAAACATTTTACATAAGCCTCACAACCCCAAATCTTAAGAAAAGACAACCCGAGACGCCTTCAATTCCATATCTCATATGGTGTCTTTTCTACGGCTTTTGATGGAGCCCTATTTAATGTGAACGCAGCTGTTTCTAGAGCATATCCCCAGAAGGACAATGGAAGATCAGTTTGGCTCATCATTGACTAAACCATGTCCAACAAGGTCCTGTTCCGTTGTTCTGACACACCATTCCATTGAGGTGTTCCTGGCGGGGTCAATTGTGGAACAATTCCGTGTTGTTTTAGATGATCACCAAATTCTTGGCTCAAATACTCCCCTCCACGATCAGATCGTACGGTTTTGATTGTCTTGCCAAGTTGATTCTGTACTTCATTATAAAATTCCTTGAATTTATCAAACATTTTAGATTTATGCCTCATTAAGTAAACATATCCATATCTACTAAAGTCATCGGTAAAAGTTATGAAGTACTGAAAACCACCTCTAGCTGTTGAACTTAATGGTCTACATACATCGGTATGAACAAGAGCCAATAAGTCACTTGCCCTTTCACTTTCACCTGTGAAAGGTGCCTTTGTCATTTTTCCAAGTAAACAAGATTCACACACATCAAATGATCGAAAATCGAATGAGTCCAGAAGACCATCTTTCAGGAGTTTCATGATGCGTTTCTCATTTATATGGCCTAAACGACAATGCCAGATGAAAGTGGGATTCAAATCATTGGGCCTAAGCCTCTTAGTACATATGTTATAGACAGGTAATCTAAGATTTAGTTGATAAAGCCCATTCTCCAATGAGGCATTGCCTTAAAACATATCATTTAAATAAAAGGAACAACAATTGTTCTTTATTCTAAATTCATAACCTAGCATGTCCAAACACGACATGGATACAATGTTTTTGCTTATGGCAGGAACATAATAACAGTTATTAAGTTCTAAAACTAATCCTGAAGGTAAAGCTAATATAAAAGTTCCAACAGCTAAGGCTACAACTCTTGCTCCATTGCCAACGTGAAGTTGAACCTCGCCCTTAGCCAAATTTCTACTTCTTTTAAGCCCCTGCATCAAAGTGCAAATATGAGCAGCCGATCCGGTATCAAATACCCAAGAGTCAGAAAGAGAAGTAGCTAAATGAACCTCTATAACATATATACCTAAAGGAGTCTCACTTTTCTTCTTTTTCTTTAAATCTTCCAGGTACTTCTTGCAATTCCTCTTCCAATGGTCAGATTCCTTGCAATAGAAGCATTCAGTAGTAGGGGTGGCACCTGGCTTGGACTTTCCTTTGGAATTAGGCTTAGTGCTAGAGTACCTTTCTAGAGCTTTGCCCTTTCCCTTAGCCTTGCCCTTGCCCTTCTTCTTAAAGCTTTTTCCCTTTTGAACCATCATTACATTATTTGGAATTTTCGTAATGTTCTCTTCCGTTGTTTTAAGCATCCCATGCAATTCGGTCAATGATTTCTCCAGATTGTTCATGTTATAGTTCATGACAAACTGGTCATAGATCGGAGGGAGCGATTGGAGAATCATATCAATAGCCAACTCTTGACTAAGGGGAAAACCAAGTTTTTCCAAATTCTCAATGTAACCAATCATCTTGATCACATGAGGACTAACCGAGCTCCCTTCTGCCAACTTGCAGTCATGCAATTTCTTGGTGGTTTCATATCTTTCCACCCTGGCCTGCTCCTCGAATAAGTTTCTAAGAGACACAGCCATGTCATAAGCTATCATGTTCTCATCTTGCTTCTGAAGCTCAGAGTTCATGGTGACTAGCATTCGACAATTGGCATCAAGGGCGTCATCGATATGCTTTTTGTAAGCATCCTTTTGATCACGTGGAGCACTAGCGGCTGGTTCATCAGGTATAGGAGTCTCTAGAACATAGTCCATTTACTCTTGTTTGAGAACAATTCTCAAGTTTCTATACCAATCAATAAAATTTGTTCCATTAAGATTTTCTTTATTAAGGACAGAATGCAGATTGAATTGTTTGAGGAGCTACCACTATCCATGGTCTACAACAGTAAAGAAATGCAAAATTTTAGCATTATATTTATGAAAAATCTTTTATTAAAAAATTCAATAAAAGATGTACCAACTATATATTTTAGAACAAAAATCCGTCAAGAAATATATATATAGTAGGCCAAGATCCATATTTCACTAAGTTCTAGTGAGCTTTGGCATCACTACTAGAAACCTAGTTATTTAGGTAAGCAATTCCATACTAATTATATCATATATAACTCTTGTTTGTTGGGTGTCATCCTAACACCATGCCCCAAAGCCCAAAACCGTTTTGATGGCCTTGTTAAGTTAAACCAATTCTATGCTTATGGGTGTCCAACACACATCCTACCTTATTAAGATAATTGATGGTGCCCTGATTTGTCAGGCCCACCAAGCAACGATCAAAATCTTGATAGGTGCAGCAATTGGAAGGGCATAATAAACACTTAATTTTTATGAGGGGTTAAAACATGGCAAAACATTCATATGCACGAAAATAACCATCAGCTAGATGATCTAACAAGTGGAACTTCGACTATATTGAACTTTCGTTGGCAGTAACCTTGGCCAGTAAAGACTACGACTGTTTTCGCTCACAGCATGAAGGAAAGCGTTCCGCTGAGCGGGGCTTATTAAGAAAAACCTTATGATGTGTTCTTTCCTTAGACACCAAAGTTGACAGCTTCTAGTTGTCAAGTATAATCTTTATGTTTCATGAGGGGTTAAAAGATGTCACAACATCTAGGACTATATTTAACTTTTGTTGGCAGTAACCTTGGCCAGGAAAGACCGTGACTATTTTCGCTCACACCATGAAGGAAAGCATTCCGCTAAGTGGGGCTTATTAAGAAAAACCTTATGATGTGTTCTTTCCTTGGACACCAAAGTTGATAGCTTCTGGTTGTCAAGTATAATCTTTTTTTAATTAACCACATTAATCAAATTTTCAATCCAATCTAATTGGTTTAAATCCCCATATGCCAGTCATATTAACTCCAATATGAATATCTAGCATAGGTAGCTAATGTCATATATAGATCCAATCTATACACATATGATTTAGAAGATCCAATCTACTATTGTCATATAAACCCTAACATCACCTCCCTCTGGCCCATGCTAGGATCATTAGACATCAGTTCATATTAAAGTCGGCCAAAAAGTAGTTCATCACAACACTTGGATGTCAAAAACAAACATGTATAACGAAACTTATACGATAACAGATTGAATAAACTAGTAGATCTAATCTACTATAACTTCATATATCACATTTATGTTATTAATCTAGATCTAATACTATACAAGATGACTCTGATACCACTGTAGAAAACCGAGTAAGCTACACTAGCAGAATTTCAAAAATTTTACTCGAAGGCTGCAAGTAATAGATCATAGATTAGATTGTTACCAACAGCGGAAGCAGATTTGGTGAAGCGATCGATGTTCATAGCAACCGTTTGCGGATCGTCCTGATCAGCAAATGTAGATGACAACGACCGCTCATGGATCGTTCTAATCAGCGCAGCAATTGCAGCAACGTCTCTACCGGTATCCACACGTACCGGGATGGAACGTCATACGATGGTGTGCTAGCACCAACGCGCACTACAAGTGTTTAGAGGTTGTTTAAAGGAGATGGCAGCTATGGCTTTTTGTGATGTTCTCAAAGCCCATCATGCCTCTCTTTATAGAGAGCCATGCAGAAGAAATCCTAACATATTAGATTTTCCGATGTGATAGGAATCTTATTCGAATTGCCCATGGAGAAGAAATCCTAATAGATTAGGTTTCCTGATATGATACGAATCTTATCTGAATTGCCCATGCAGAAGAAATCCTAACAGATTAGGTTTCCTGATGTGATACGAATCTTATCCGACTTGCCATGCAGAAGAAATCCTAGCAAATTAGGTTTCCTGATGTGATTCAATCTTATCCGAACTGCCCATGCAGAAGGAATCCTAATAGATTAGATTTCCTAACGTGATTCAAATCTTATCTGAACTGCAGGATGAGTTTATTATTAGATCTTCGTAACGTAAACTCCATGACAGTATCTTCAAGAAATCCTCCAATAAAGCAATGAAGAAAACCATCCACCATCCTCGGCAAAAGTAAGGAAAAATTCCAGTAATCTTTTCACCCTACAAACCTTTCAACTATTCAAGTAAAACCAGCCATACCTATGACTCCCGATTCGATGAAGTCAGTGCAAGGTGTGTGAAGTCTTGGTGATCTCTAGAAGAAGAGAAAGACTTCAAGAGGTTCCTACTATCTTTGGTGACTTTTAGTGAAGCATTATGCTACATACACATCATCACGAGCGAATGAAGTTGTAGATGAAGCTCATCATGGACATTCAATGTCTTCAGAACAATGAATCCTTCAGAGGCTCTATCTCGGGAAGATATCCATAGCTTGATGTTTAAAGAAAAGCCGATATTTCAAAATAAAATCTCTTTTGGGAAGGTTTTTGATCCGTTTGAGACCTAGTCTTAGTTTTCGCACTAAGCTCGCCCAGATTCTAATAGGTAGAATTACGGGATCTTACTCAGAATTACCGAAACACAAAGGATGATCGAAAATACAACTCAAAGCATTTGCACAACTCTTTATTTCAAAGAGGGCTTTATACGTCGAACTTTAGACACACTTGCCTACGTCGAAGGAACTATGAGCTGAATATATGATCCAAGACTGTAATAGTATTCGATGATCTAAACTAGACCTATTGCAAGGTATTTATACTCCAATCGTATGAGTACATATCAAACTCAATAACCTAAACGTATTAGACTCATATAACTAACTAACCCTAAATAGATAAACTTAGTCATACATATTCGGATCGAATTACAATTTTGACTAGAGTTTGAATCCTTCCCAAGGTCGCAAACCTTTCCAAAGTCGCAAACATTTTTGTGGTCGCGAATCCATTGCGAACTCGACCTGAGATCCTCCTGGATCATGACTCCCCTATTGAGAAGGAGCCAACTCCCGTTGGTGATCAACTGTGAAGATGTAGAGAACGACTGGGAGCCTTGGAACGAACACATGATGAGCAATGCTACAATCGTCTAATCGAATGTACAGATAGGTGCTCATGGAGCTTGGCACCTTCGTCATGGATTGTGGCCTTGGCCACTCGCGGATAGCGTTCCCCTTGTCGAGGTTGATATCGTCACCGATCCCAAAACTAGGATTGCGAAGTTTGAATAGTGGCACCGTAGAGACAAGTTGCATGTCGTTTTCGACTAGTCGTTGTGGTGATTGACTATGTACCTCTGCGAATAGCATGTTGTTTTCTTCCAGCAAGCTCGCTAAACAACCACCACTTTTCACACTCGATGCAGCACAATCCTCTTGGCTAACTGGACACATCACGCTTAGCACACACTTTGAGCATGCATTGACAATCTGTTTTGCCTGATTTGCTATCAATAAGTTCTTGGTGTCGACATGGTCGTTTTTGCTGATGATGAATTTCATCCCATCCTTTGTGAGGTTGAATTCTTGAGCTCTTTGGTGGTAATGGGCGTCACGATCGTACAAGAACGGACATCCAAAAATCACTTGGCAAATATCGATGGGGATGACATCGCATTGAACCTCGCCGATGTAACGAGCAGATATTGCAAACTTTAGAGTACACTGACTCTTGATTTGCTGATTCACATCAGAAGTGAACCATCCCAGAGGATATGGTCGAGGATGATGAGTCGTCTGCAAACCAAGTCGTCAAACTAGCCCGGAGGAGACCAAATTCTTTTGGATTCCGGGCTCAAAGATGGCTGTGACCACCTCGTGCTTCACCTGTATGTTAACAGTGAATAATTCCTCTGTCGGGTTGTGGTCAATTGATGAACCCGAATCTTTCTCCTTCGGCATTGCCATTAGAGACAAGGTAGTGTCCGCCTTTTCAACCGAATCCAACTGGATGATTTCCTCTGCGAGCGGAATAGAAGTAACCATAGCTGTTCGTGTGCTTGGTTCATCCCTCCTTGTTCTTTCTGGTTGCAGTTCAAGATGAAGTTTATAATACTTCTCTTTTGTGTGCCCAGAAACATGACAATGCTCACAAGTGTTACCCGTATCGTTGGTACCCTCTCCGGACCTCGTCGTGGTTGAAATCTCCCTCACATTCTTCTCGTTGCAGGTCTTATTCTTCTTCTCAATCACCAAAGCAGTCGTGCTCACGGTCGAGATGTCTTGAACTATGAATAGGCTTAGCTCAGCACTGATTATCTTCTGAAGTCTAGACGTGTATTTTCTGAACGTATGGGTGTCAGAAAGTGAGATGCCAAGGACCATTGCTTGTCTCCGGAACTCCGTCGTGTAGTCCTAGATAGATTGGTCGTGCCGTTGGTACAATTTGTGCCAACGTTCCCATCTCTCCCTAAGATAACCCATCGGATAGATGAATTCCAAGCACCCTGGTCGAGAATGCTCTGACCGCAAGATGTTGGCTGACCGCACGGATATTGACTGACCGCACGAAATCCTTGACATTCTGTCCGCGTATAGCATACGAACTTCTGACCGCACAAAGCCTGCAACCTAATTGCGCAAAGCCTGCGACCTCGGGCCAATGCTTCTCAGAATAACTTGAGTTCGCACCTCTAGACATGTGTCTGGTTTGAATCTGTCCTGAACCAACAGTGCATTTATTTGAACTGACTCGGGTGTCAATCCTCGTCAGCTAGCCCCCAAATTTAAAGAAAACGAAGGGATGTGTTCACTTTAAATTTAAAGAAATGCATCGGATTATTAACCCGACTCTTCAAATCCTTCACTTAGTGGCGCACGAAGTAGGACGGTTGGTTCCCCGAGACAGGCTCTGGGTATTATGCGACAAGTAATGATGGCGTTGTTTGAAATGTTTTTTAACCCGAGGTAAAATTGTAAAAGCTTTTAAGAACCCGAGGCGTTTAGAACGTGAACCGTCACCCTGATGGCTATAAATACCGGGTCTTTGAATCTGTAAAGCTTCACAATTTCTTCTCACGGCTAAGTTCTTTCTAAAAAACATTTTCATTCTTCTCTTCATACACCTCCTGATGGCAGATCACAACATCATCGAGATAGAGAGTGATGAAGAGGAAATTCTCAAGCAGGAGCCTGAAATGCTTGAAGATCCATCTCTTTCAAAGAAGAAGTCCAAGGTTGACGAAGGATCTTCCAGCAGAGCAAAGGTAGAAGATGAGCCATCATCTTTTCTTCCTGCAGCTTTCTTCTCTAGCACTCCTTGCTTTTGTTTGGGTGATCGATTTTCTGGCCAGCAAGCGGTGACTATTCGGCCAGAAAATCCTCAACTTGTGTTGGGGAGGCCATTTCCTGGTGGGAAGGTTGCACTTCCGCCACCTGGCGTCCATCTTTCCAGGATGGATATATCAACGTGTCGCGAGCAGGGACAGGTAACAATCCACATCTTCTTTTTGCTGATAGTTTATGGTTAGTATAACTAACCCTTGCAAATGTAGGAGATTGGAGGCCCTAGTGGTCAGCCTTCTGCTGCTCCGCTTCTTCCCCTTAGACGGACTCTTCTGGAGGAGAAGAATGCCCTGGAGAAGAAGACCGAAGAGATGTCTTCGGCAATTCTGCATCTGGCAGACTGTTTTGAACGATCCCGTGAAGAGGCGCACCAGTTCTGTCGAGAGAGGGACCACGCCCAGCAACAGCGGGAACTCTCTGACTTAATTAGGAACAGTAGTGTACCTCTTGTTAGGGATGATGTAGATAGGTTTAGATTAGTTGCTAGTTCCCTGGGGGTTGTCAGTGTAGATCCTACTGACAACAACATGTCCCTAGGAGAACTCTGTAAACTTCTTTTGGATCAGGTCGACGCTCTGGTCGCCGGTATCCCTTTTGTATGTAAAGAATGCAAGAAATAAAATTTTCTTTCTTCATATACATACTTTTTACATCCTCTGTGTGAAAACATGACCATAAGCAATGCCTTTACGATCACTCATACACAGGTAAAATTCAACTCTGCGATTTGGATCACACCTTTCACAAAGGCACCGCGACCATCTGATACCGCGATCAGACTTAGAGTTGCGGTTAGAAGTGAAACTTATCGCGACCAGACTTGAAACTCAACCAGACCATAACTGCGGTCAGAATCAGAGCTTAATTGAAAGCATGGTCTCGATCATACCACAACCCGGTCAAAAAATATCCATACGTCCAAAAATCAAGTCACAGGATATTTTCGTAAAAGTTTTTAGGGTACATAAAGGAAAAACGTCCTCTGAAAAACTCTGAAACACTTTTCAGCCTTTTACACTTTCAGTTTCTGAAACAAAGAAGTCTTTTTGCTTCAGATCCGATGCCTGGAACACTTTAACGGGTTCACCAGAGATAGTATCCATTATGGGAAATCAATAAAATACTCAGTGGAACGTTTGAACGAAACGTTACTCACATTAATGCGCCTCCTCGGGTCTATAAAAGGAGCAGATGTCTTCTCAAGGAAGCCACACAGCCAAAAACCCTCATCATTTCCGCCGCACAAAACCCTCATTCTTCTCATCCTTCGTCTTCCCCAAAAGTCACCGACTTTTCCATCAACTCTCCACCGAACAATGGCGTCCTGGAGCCGATCCATCCACCATTCCGAGGAGAGTTTGATGTTGTTGGAGAAGGAGGAGATCCTTCCTCCGCGGCTGTTGATCAACTGGCGGCCTGCGGAGAAGGATCAAGAAACCCCGACCGTCCAAGAGGGCGAGTTGGTGGTTTTCGAGGAGTACTTGCGCTGCGGGTTCTGATTCCCTGAGAGTCGGTTCCTGAAAGACATCCTCGAGCACTACGGGTTGGAGTTAATCAATCTCCACCCCAACGCGGTGTTGATATTGGCAGTATTTCAACACCTGTGCGAGGCGTTCGTCGGAGTGTATCCTAGCGTGGATCTCTTCGGGCGATTTTACTTCTCGGCGTGGTCGAAGAGCGCCAACGCCGCCGCATGTATTTACTTCCGGCTGAGGGATAAGAAGGTGTATCCCTTCCCACCCCTACGAGATTCAGTGCACGGGTGGCATCAGAAGTGGTTCTACTGCACCCCACCGAAGGAGAGCGGGCTGTGGTTTGAAAACTCGCGGCCAGAGAAGCCAAACGAGTTGGACACTCTCCCGGCGATGAACGCGGAGTTCATGAAGCACGCCGAGGTGATCCTTCACTTAGTCGAAGAAGGGTTGACGGCTCGGGACGTCATCTGAGACTTTGTGAAGAACCGGGTGAGCCCCCTGCGTGAAAGGGCTCATCCAGCTTGGGAGATTAAGTCCATGGCAGACGGTACCTTGGACTACAACGAAGGTATTCATTTCTGACACCGAAAACCTTCTTATGTTATTTCTGGAATGCACCAGTTTTAATTTGTATTTGGGAACAGTTCTGCCCTCTGCTGAGATCAAGAGGCGGACTAACTGCCTCCTCCGGGCGTACAATGCCGAGGTAGAGGGTGCCAAGGGGTCGCCTCGCCCCCAAAGCTTAATTCACGCCGACGACGACCTCAAACAGGAGCGCCAAAAGGTACATTTTCCACTTGGCCTCTGTTTTACAGGTCTTATGTCTGTCCAGCACTAATCCCATGAGAACAGCTTCTTGGGAGGTTTGCTGAGGCGACGTTTCCCAGTGAGAACGTCGGTTCCCTGGGGAAGCCGACGACAAAGAACGTGAAGAAGATTTCCTCGAGACCCAGGACGAGGAATCCCGCCCCCAAGAAAGTCATGCTAAATCTTGGGGAAGGGTCTTCACGAAGCACTCCTCCTACCGCCCGAAAAACTGCGGTAAGATATCACATCCCTCCGATCTTTCCAGGTGCGAACTGGAATTACTTCTTCGTCGTACAGGGAGAGGGGAGCGAGGAGGAGGAGGACGATGATGTCCCTCTAGTTCACCGAAGGAGGAAGATCGCGGGCTCTCCACCCGGTGACGCTCCATCCCATTCCGCAGGGACAACTGCTACCGCAAAGGCAGCCGTAGCAGACCCTGATACCACCGAAAGCCCTGTGGTCGCGGATGATCCCCTGGCCCCTGAAGCTCCCGAGGCTTCAGAGCCAGTTGCCTCTACCTGCTTGGTCGAAGGGACGATCGTGGTAAGATTCTCTCTGCCTTGTTTTCTCTAATTCTCCTTATGCGTTTGATGAGTTAACGCTTATGCAGGGAGAAGAGCTTCCCCCTGCGACTCCTGTGAGTCCCAGGGAGGAAAATCCTCCACCTCCGCAGACAGGAGTGGAGGTGGTTGCACAAGATCCTGTGGTGGTTGCCCACGAGGTGCTGGCCCCAGAAGTCCAGGAGCCATCGGGGCCTTCGGATGCGACCCCGCCGACGGGACCAATTGCTCAGGTAAAGATTCCTCTCATTCGTCTTCATCTTCCCCTAGAAATGTGCTAACCGAAGAACATACCCAGGGGGGAGATGCCTTGTTCTCCAAGAGGAGGATCAGGACGGACAGGAATTGTCCCCTTTCTCGAGGGGAGCCTCACTTGAAATCTCAAAAGCTAATGGGATTTCAAATAAGGTAAGAATCTTTATCCTGATCGTATTTAAATGATGGTTATGAACTATGATTGTTCGATTCTTCTTTCCTTTGTCAGGTGAAAAGAAACAGCACCCAGTCCTTCAACCACTTCGGGAAGGGTTGAAGTCACTGCTGGTGAAAGAGCCTCCAGTGAGGAGCGCTCCGCCCCCTCTGTCCAGCAAGTCGTCCGGGCCGTGGGAGGAGAAACAGGCGCGAGGTCCCAGTTGCAACTAGCGGCGACTGGAAGCAGTGCCCAGCAGGCACTCCCACCAACTGCCCCTGCTGTAGGCACCTCGGGACCTTCAACAAACCTTCCCATCAGTCCGGAAGATGCCTCCTTACAGAAGTTCATGAAGGTATGATGAATCCCTCTCTGGGTGTCCTGAATTGTACATAGGACACCTTTAACTCCCTTTTTTGCATCACAGTAACTATCCCGGAAGATGGCCCAATCGCGTGCTACGGCGGCGAGCATGGTGGCCGTACAAAGAGAGCGAGACAGCTTGCGCAGGTAAGGATCATTACTCTTCAACTTGTAAAGATAAAAATTGATTATGACTACTCCTTCTGTTTTATTACAGGAAAGTGGCATTGCTAGACAAAGAAGTGGCCACAGTGAGGCTTCATTTGATCTCTGTGGCTAGAAACCAAGAGATCGAGAACAACAAACTGCGGTCACAACTCGCTGGTAAGTCGATTCCTGATTGGGAAAACTTGTCTTCACAATATGCGAGTAATATTTCCTCTTGTTGCAGCGCAAGCGGGTCATGTAGAGCAACTTAACCGGGACAATAAACTCCTCTTGGACACTATTCACACCTCCGAAAGAGCGATCGAAAAGCTGAGCCGTTCTGTCTTCGAAAAACTGAAGGCAGTGGCTCATTTTCTGAAGGCTGATGTGGTCGAAGCCACAAGAGATAACCTCAGCCAAAATGACTGGTTTGCGCTAGTCATGGCCCAAGCGGAGTCACTTCTCGAGTATCTCCCTGAGGATACACAGCGACGAGAAGAGGTGATCAGAACCAGAGTTCGGTCGGCCGCTTCCGCTATCCTCAGCCGGGTTCGACTTCACCATGGCCCAGATGCAGATCTGAATCCATTGGTGGGACCGGTTGAGGTCGAGAGTGAAGAGCAACTAGAGGCTGTCATGGAGGAGATTAATCCCCTTGTAGATAAGCTCCTGACTGAGCTCAGGATCGAATGATCCCTATACCTGTATAGAAACAGTTGTATACAATGCAATGTATATGGAAATTCATTTAGTTTGAAAATGAATATATTTTTGTTGTTTTGTGTCGCTTCATATTATAAACATATCCCCCTAGCCCCCGCCTGTGATTGTAGATACTGAAGACTTAGTATTACAAACACAGGAGAAAAGTGAATATAACGACCAGGGGTGTGTGATCGAATCAACAATTATGATCACTATAACACCTAGCCTTATTTGCAAACCAGCAGCCATTCGGATAACCAAGGACTTGCCAGAAAGCCCCGTGTGCGTTGAGATTTAGGAGTGACTTATCTGAAAGTGGTTATGAGATCGGCCAGCGAATCCGACCAGGATGTTATAATGATCTAACCGCGGGCGACCAGCCCCCGAGCCGAATTCACAGTGGATGGGCATAAAGGGAAATATTCATCATATAAAAGCAAAACATTTTATGAAAAAATGCTAATTGAACAGGAAAAATGGGGTTGAGTACTTACACGTAGAACTTGCGAAGTTGATCGATGTTCCAAGTATTGGACAAAATTCGACCATCCTCCATGGCCAACCGCGCAGATCCTGGTCACGGTACTGAGACCACAGTGTAAGGGCCTTCCCACTTTGGAGAGAATTTGTTGCGATTAGACTGATCTTGGATTTTTCGTAAGACCAGGTAGCCCACGTGAAGACTACGTGGTCGCACCCTTTTACTGTGATACTTGCGCAAAGCTTGCAAGTATGCCGCAGACTTGACCAAAGCGCGATCACGCCTTTCTTCTAGGAGGATGAGGTCTTGCGACCGTTGTTTGGACTGATCAACCTGTTCGAATTATTCTGTCCGAACAGACCCAATACTAACTTTCATAGGCAATACAGCCTCGGCCCCATAGACCAGATGGAAGGGCGTCTCACCAGTGGCTTGACTAGAAGTAGTTCGTAGTGCCCATAGAACGGTATAAAGCTCGTCTGTCCAAGCCCCCGAGCGACTCTTAAGGCGATCAAAAACATGTTTCTTAATGCCTTGTAGTATCTGCCCATTGGCCCGTTCTACAGCACCATTGCTTTGTGGATGTGCCACAGAAGCAAAGCACACTTTAGTTCCGATCTGATCGCAATGGTCTAGGAAAAGACCACTAGCGAACTGGGAACCATTGTCAGTGATAAGACGGTTTGGAACACCAAATCGAGCAATAATGTTCTTATGAAAGAACTTTTGTGCTGCTGATGCGGTAATATTTCGTACCGGTTCGGCCTCGATCCACTTTGTAAACGTGTCAATGGCTACGAACAGAAACTTGTACCCGTTGACTGCTTGTGGCATAGGACCGACAATATCCATTCCCCAAACCTCGAAAGGCCATGCGAGGGGAATGGTTTGTAACGCATAGGCAGGTTGATGAACCTGTCTTGCGTGGAATTGACACTGAGGACACTTTTTGACCATGTGCTTGGCATCATCGAGTGCCGAAGGCCAGTAGAATCCTTGTCGAAAAGCTTTTCCAACCAGTGTCTGATATGACGCGTGTGCACCGCATACACCATCATGTATTTCTTTCAAGAGGGATTTTCCTTCCTCCTGAGATATGCAACGCATGAATACTCCCTGAGTACCCTTTCTGTACAAAACCCCATCTATGAGTTTGTACAGACGCGCTTTTCGAATTAACCGATCGCTTTCGGTTTCGTCCTCGGGTAAGGTCCCGTGTTCAAGATAGACTCTCAATGGATGAGTCCAATCCTGTTCCTGACCGAGGTTGGTAACGGAGGTTATTACCGGATCATCCTCGACCGAAGTCATCATCGAAGGACGATCCAAGTGTTCAATGAACACTCCTGCCGGAGCGGATGTACGTGAGGACCCAATTTTGGATAATTGGTCTGCGAGAATGTTGTCCTTTCGCGGGATATATTGGACTTCGAAATGACTGAAGTCTTTTTCCAATTTCCTCACTTCCCCAGGTAATGAGCCATTGTCTCATCGGAGGTGCTGTACTCCTTGTTTACCTGGTTTACGACTAGCTGTGAGTCTCCCCTCACCACTAATCGATGGACTCCGAGGAATTTTGCTGCCCGAAGCCCTGCAATAAGACCTTCATACTCTGCCCCGTTGTTGGTCGCAACAGAGTGTAGTTGGATGACATACTTAAGCTGTTCGCCCTGGGGCATAACTAGGACCACCCCAGCCCCCGAGTGTTGGAAACTACGGGAGCCGTCAAAGTACATTGTCCAGTAATCGGGGCACTCCAATTCCTCCGTCACCTGCACGGGTGGCTCAGGGTTGGTCCATTCGACCACAAAGTCGGCCAAAACCTGAGACTTAACCGCCGTACGGGGCGTGAAATGGATCTCGAAGGCACCGAGTTCGACCGCCCATTTGGCGATTCGACCAGATTTCTCTGGGTTTCGGACAATGTCCCCCAAAGGAAAGATGAGGGTACTGTGATCTTGTGTGCTTGGAAGTAGTGTTGTAGCTTACGGGAAGCCATCAGTAGCGCGTAAAGTATCTTCTGAACCTCAGGGTAACGTTCTTTAGGACCATGAAGTACCTCGCTCACATAGTAGACAGGTCTGTGTATTCCTTCCCTATCCGCGATCAAAACGGCGCTGACCGCGTGAGGTGTGGCCGCCAGATAAAGGAGCAAAGGTTCTCCTTTGTCGGGAGACACCAATACTGGCGGACTGGATAGATATGTCTTCACCTCCTGAAACGCTTTTTCGGCCTCATCCGACCATATAAAATTGTGATGCTTCCTCAAGGCTTTGAAGAAAGGCAATCCCCTTTCGCCTAGTCGCGATATGAAACGACTTCAAGCCGCCATGCGACCAGCCAGGCGTTGAACATCCTTCATGGTCGAGGGCGATCTCATTTGTTCAATGGCCCTGATTTTCTCAGGATTAACTTCAATGCCCCTGGAACACACAAGGAAACCAAGAAGTTTTCCTGAAGAAACCCCAAAAGAACATTTCTCCGGGTTTAATTTTATTCCAAAGCGATTCAAATTACAGAAGGTTTCAGCGAGATCGTCCAAATAAGACAATCTCTTGGTATTTTTTACAACCAAGTCGTCTACATATGCTTCGAGATTACGCCCTATCTGGGAAAGAAAGGTCTTTTGCATCAAGCGTTGGTACGTGGAACCTGCATTCTTGAGACCGAACGGCATTCTGACGTAGCAGTATGTGCCGAACGGGGTGATGAAGGCAGTTTTCTCTTCATCGTCTTCTGCCATGCTAATTTGATGATATCCTGAGTAAGCGTCTAGAAAACTCATCAGTTCGCAACCCGCAGTTGAGTCGACTAGCTGGTCAATGTGGGGAAGGGGAAAGTCATCCTTCGGACAGGCAGTATTGAGGCTAGTGTAGTCGACGCACATGCGCCACTTGCCATTTGACTTGCGGACCATGACCGGATTGGCGAGCCATTCCGGGTGATCAACTTCACGGATAAACCCGGCCTGTAGGAGCTTGTCCAACTCCTCTCGGATGGCTTCCTGTCGGTCAACAGCAAAACGCCTGAACTTTTGCTTTATTGGTCGTTGTCCAGGTCGAATTGCTAACCTGTGCTCAATTACTTCCCTTGGGACACCGGGCATGTCGGACGGTTTCCACGCAAACACATCTGCGTTAGCCCGGAGGAAAGCAATGAGATCGAGTTCCTATTTGGAACCCAGAGTTGATCAGACCCGAACTGTCTTGGATGGATCATCTGGGTACAAAGGAACCAGTTTGAGTTTCTCATCTGGTCGAGGAGCAGCCTTGATCGCGTCGGTGGCAACGGTGGCGACCTGGGCATCCCGGAGGGGAAGTTGATCAACCATCTCCAAAGATAGCCGGTCGCACGTGAGTGCCACGTTGCGACTGCCTCGGACCGAGATGACACCTTTGGGGCCAGGCAATTTTCCGCACTGGTAAGCATAGTGCGTTGCCATCATGAATTTACCGAGAGTTGGCCTGCCAAAGATTGCATTATAAGCCGAATCACAATCGATTACGTCAAAAGTAACCAATTCTGTTCGGAAATTATCTGGTTCTCCCAGCGGATCGGGAGGACCACTTGTCCCAACAGCATCATGGAGGGGCCTGGGCCCATAAAACGGATGGATTATGGGCTTAATCTTCGAACGAGGAATTTGCATCTCGTCGAGTGCCTTGACCAACAAAATGTCAAGGGAGCTTCCTTCGTCGATCAGGACCCTTTCAACCCTCGCGTTACTGATGATCGGGGTAATGACCAGAGGGAGCCTCAATGGTCGTGTTAACCCCGCCGGACAATCAGTGCGATCAAATGTCAAAGGTGTATCCGACCAACGGGGGTATTGAGATTCACCAAGGGATGTCTCCGTTTGGTTAACCTCCCGGTAAAAGGCCTTAAACTGCCTTTTGGAAACAAAAGAAGAAGAACCTCCAAAAATAACATTAATATGATTTTGAGGTACCTGGTAGGACATTTCCTCATCTCCGTCGGCGTCCCTAAGTCCGCACGCCTGTTCTTTAGGTGGTAAGGTTGGCATTGGCCCTACTCCCTGGTAGAAGTCATCCAGTTGCTTCAACCAACTCCTGCAATTCTTGAGGTCGTGGCCTGCGGAGTTGTGGAGTGGACACCACTTCCTGCCCTCCTGCGGATTAGTTGACTTTTCTGGCTGGTCGACATGCCGACCACCAGAGGCAGTTTTATTTTTGAATGAAGGCTTATTACCTTTGGTCGAAGGCAGCTTCTCTGCGACTGCGACCTCGCGGTATTGTCCAGAGCGGTTCCTCTGCGACTTTTTTGATTTCCCACCCGATGAAGATTCCGGCTTCTTGCTTGAATCTTCCTTCCTGGAGTCTTTGAAACTTGGTTGTGGTGGTAAGTCACCCTTGTCGACCATCCGGTTCCATTCGACCGCTTCGGCTGCATCAGAATATCGATCGGCCATGTCGAATAGATCGGCCACTGATCGAGGAGGGTGGATAAGCAAGTCCTCAGTAAATCTCCAGTATCGAACGGCATGTTTAAATGCCCTGATAACGGAGCCATCAGATATGTTCGGGATGGTGTTCCTCACCCCGACAAACCTCTTGACAAACTGCCGAAGTGTTTCGGTTGAAGTTTTCCGTAGCCGATGAAGGTCGTCCTCTTTACCCGGCTTTTGGTAACAATTTTGAAAATTGCTGAGGATGGCATCGCATAGCATTTCCCAATTGTAGATGGAACCCTCAGGCTGATTAAACAGCCAGGTTCTAGCCGGTCCTGCGAGGACTGTAGGCAGGTAGTTGGCCATGACCTTGTCATCGCCTCCCGCCGCTTGAATGGCAGTGATATAGATTTGAAGGAACTTGGATGGGTTTTGAGTTCATTCAAACCTCTCAATGGCCCCTGGTCAAAACTTATCGGGCCAAACGACTGCTCGTAGGCCAGGAGAAAAAGCTTTACAACCGACGTAGGGACCGTGAATCGCCCTGTGACTCTCGGCTGGGTCTCGGGCGACCTCACGCAATGGCGAAGTTACTCGTGGTCCCAAACGAGAGTGGACAGGAACTCGATCCCTACTACGGGAATCCTGCATTCGCCGGTATCTGTCCTATCAGGACGGTACGGGCGGTGGGTAACTTCGTCGGCCGGAACCAGAGTGTGGACAATCTCGTTCGCGGGAACGTGTTACCGAGCGGGAAGAGGCCGTTGGGGTCGCCTCAGACGCGACCTCATCCAGTCTCTCCTCCAGGATCCTAAAAAAGGCCGGTTTCTGCGCATCCGTGACCGTAGGAGGAAAGTTACGCATGACTTCCGCGATAGATCGCAGTCGACCATGGGTACTTCTCCTAGGGGCACCAGGTGTTACTGTTTCTTCGTCCATCGGGAAACGCTCCGATGGTAAAGAAGGGGTCTGGTCGCGTCTGCGACCTTGTGACCGCCGAGAAGAACCCGGAGCAGCATCGTAATGAGCCTGCGCATCTTGAAGAGCCTCTAGGGTAGTTCTGCGTAGTTCGTTGTTTTGTTGCTCGAGATCTTGATCCTCCTTCTGTTTGCGATCCCTTTCTTCCCTAGCAGCCTGCTGATCAGGAGTTTCCTCCGACAAAGCAGCGAACTGTCTAGGGAGAGAAGTTGCCGATGGGGAAAACATCTCAGTTTGTTCCGAGTCAGACTCGAAATCAAAGAGACGGTGAAGGTTATCAGGGTCGAATCTCCCTGGGCTGATTTCCAGGTCGACATCATCCTTCCCCTTGGCGGGGTCGTATGACGGACCGGATTCATCGCCTAGCGCATTAAGAACCTCTGTGGGTTCTGACCTTGCGCTAGTTGCTCCTTGGTCGATAGACATGACCTGGAGAGACGATTCAACCTCTGGAAGATTCTGGTCTTCAACCTCCTCCATCGAGACAGGATCGCTTGGAGAAGGCATTGGGATATGAGCATAATCCTCGAGATCGAAATCGTTCTCGGAATCATATGCTCCAGCCATGTTTCAGCGAACCTCCGGATTAAAACTAGGATGCCTTGAGAAAGGCCCCACGGTGGGCGCCAGCTGTCGACGATTCGGACTCGGAGTCCTCAGCCGAACTTATGCAAAATTTGTAATAGCGGGACCTTTCAAGATGACCCTCCGGGAAGGTATGTAAAAAAATGGAGAACAGGAGCACAGAGAGGTTTATACAGGTTCAGGCCCTCGATGGTGGGAGTAATAGCCCTACGTCCTGTTGGGATTTCACTATAGGTGATAAAAGGTTACAAGATGGTAGAAAAACTCCTTCATAGGCGAAGGGTTTTTCCTATGTAAAATGTACAGAATAAAGCCAGGAAGGCTTGTAAGAACTATCTAATCTAGGCCGTAGGCTTGGCTGTTTGAGTGGTTGAGCTGCGTTGTATCTCTCGCCTCTTCCTCTGCTTGACACTCCATACCACCCTTTTATACTAGTCGAAAGGGTGCCATGTAGTAAACTGCATCAAGCAGTTGCTTGGACGGTTGAATACGGTTTTTAGAAAACCGCTCTTAACCTCCACGCAGGATAAACACGTGTTATTCGTGGATAACTGCATGTATTAACCTCCTGACGGTTGATTCTCCACGTGGGGGAATCTTCGGGATACTTGGAATATTCCTGCTATAAGAATAGCCGGACAGATGAATTCCAAGCACCCTGGTCGAGAATGCTCTGACCGCAGGATGTTGGCTGACTGTAACACCCCGATTTTTCCAAATCCTGACCTGTCTTGTCCCTTTCTATTTCAGAATAAGATCCCAGTTGTGCCAGCAGCTTACCCCAAAAAGTCGGCAATCAAACCCTTTCGTTTAGATCTTTTTCACAAATCAACCCTTTTCAGATTTGTCAGAAGCCCAAAAAGACTAAAAGTCTCAGACCACCTCCAAACTTTGATCTGATTCAGTGAATATCTCACATTCACTATTCTGAACATTTTTCCCTTCTGGAAGAATTTCCAAATCCTGCCCTAAACCTGAGTTTCGACCCTCGCCGTTTTTGAAACCCTAATTACCCTGTTTTACCCTAAAGTCGTTTTCCCCAACTTTTGTCGAAACCCTTCAGATCTTGCCCGATCTTGTCAAACTTTGGCCAGATGAGTTCTAATAATCTTATGCAACTTATCTGCGAAATCAGATTTCAGATCGGACCCTTAGATCTCCAGATTTGCAATCAAGCCCAATTCTATTTCAAACTTTCCTTGCAGATCAGTCCTTTTTATTGCAATTAGGCCCCTGGCCGTGTTTCAACAGAAACCGCCGCAGAGCTTCGCCGCGTTCTTCGCCGCCGGTGAACTTCCAGAGCTGCCACCACCTTTGCCACGTACCTGACACCCGTGCGCATTCGTGGCACTGCCGTGGACGCCACCTCGGCCGCGCCAGCACCGTCAGCTGCTTCCCGCGCGTGTGCCCGTGAACCAACAGCATCAGCTTCACCGTTCGACACACTCAGACCACGCGTCGATGAAGCTTTCAACTCGCCGTCCCTTCACCGCCTGCACCTGTGCCTACCACTGCCAAAAGCCTGCACCGCCGAGTGCCAGTGCCTCGCCATCACTGCCGGCACAAGTCCCCGCTGTGTCCGGTCGCTTCGCGGTCGATTTCGTCGCCGCTGTTCCCTGAATTGTCGACCAGCAGATGGCTTCAGCAGGTATAAATACCTCCATAGTGCATTGCTTCGTTTCCTAGCAACAGAAACCAGTTAATTTCTCACCGCCGTCGAGTTTGCTTTCTTCTCCGGCGAGCAACCTCTGGAGCTCACGGTGCCAGCCCAATTCACTGCACCATTCTTCAAACCAAAGCCACCAGTGAGTTCCCCTCTTTCCCCTGTTCGTGTCATAGCACCCAATTGCACCCCGGCGAACCTTAACGCCGGTGATCACCGGAAAAGCTCAAAACCCCTGTTCCTGCAATGCTACCTGATTTAATCCAAATTAGCCTTACTACCAGTAGAAGAAATTGATCAGCATACTCTTTTTAGCAAGCCTACCAATCTGGTTTACAAAATCGAGCTAAGATCATAGCTCTCCCCAAATTGCGCGCCACCAGTAAACTGGCTCTCGTCGCCAGGCCACGCCGGCGATCCTCCGGTCAAATTAACCACACCAGTAGCTTCTATACTCCACTCTCTCACTCCCTGATCAAAGAATCGTGCTCAAATCCACTGTATCGAAAACCCCCTTTGTCCAGTGTCGTCTTCTCCAGCGCCGGTCGCCGGAATTATTTCCCGGCCGATCTAGCACCTGAAACCTTGTCCCTTAGATAGATTCCAGTACCCTGAGCAATATTGTCCACTAGCTCGATCCCTGAATCGACCTGAATCAAAAGTTATTCCAATGCCAAGATCACTGTCCAGAAGCCCAGTTCATGTCCAAGTCACCACAGTTCATCACTAAATTTCATCACCTTCCAGCCACTTTCAGCCCTTGATCCTGTTAAGTATTTTGTTCCTGTTATCAATGCCTACCTCCCAGACAAAGTTGTGCATCAATTGGAACCCTGTATCAAAAGTTATGTCAGGCCCTAGATTTTGGCAATGTATGCACTATGTCAGTGCATGTCAGCCACTGGCATTAGCCTTGTTAAGCCCCTTCTGGTTGAGCAATTGAAATGCCACCTTGTCCCCTAGATTCCTGGAGTTGTGTTCTACATCTTTCCCTTCTATCACTTCTCCAGAAAACCATCCTAATACCAGCTTGAAGCTATGCCAAAGTCGTGAACTGAATGTCGACCCTTCGATGTTCAATCCTTTTTAGCCGTTTCTTCGACCAGAACCCTTGTGACCTTGCCCTAACCTTTTCCCCTGCATGCATGACTTATTTACTCAATATTTTCTATGGAAACTATTTTATGTATGCTTATGTAGTGTGTGCAGTGTATTGCTTGTGTCCGCCGCAGTGCCCGAAGCTGAAGGAGCGGAAGAAGTCTTTGAAGATTCGTCCGAGTAATTAGACCTAGCAGTGCAAGGCAAGCCTCATTCCTTTGATCATGTCTCGCCCAATATTTTCATATGAAGTATATTCACTGTTTCTTACTATGCATGCTTATTTGAGATACAAGTTATGTTTGAATGACATGAGTAGATATTACCTAAAGAATCATGAAACCCCTTTTGTTATTGAACCTTCATATATATGCTTTTGTTACCCTAGGATTCTTATACTGAATATCCACATTAAACTTGAAATGGACAAATACATGAGAAGTTATGATCAAAACCGTTTTGTCAAGAAAACTGATAAAAGGGATCAGTAGTGAGGATTGGTTTGTATGGAGAGGGTGCGGTGCGCACCAGGGAATGTGAATGTTCCTCACTATTGGTTCATAAGGACCAGAACCTTGTGCTGTGTCTCTATGCGAATTGTAAACGTACCAACCACTTGCCTGGTATGGGACAGGCACAACTTAGTAGCTTTTTGGTATTAGCAGTTCCCTGCATGGTTTGTCGATCTGGTTTCTCGCGTGGAAACTGGAAGGCCAAGGTTCGGCCACGAGTGATGTGAGTTGAGAAAAATGATGAGAGGAAAAGGCGTAAAAGAAGGAAGGCGCCCTAGACCTGATTAAGCCTTGAGCGGTTGTAATCTTAAATGGTCGTATGTCTCGCGTGGACATAGACCAAGGCTATGTGTCCTGCGGGAACATAGACCAGAGAGGCTAGGAAGTAAGGCAGTGGGGAAGACCCACAACGGTACTTGAGACTTAATTGTCTATTTACCAGGCGGGGATACTGTTAATACTGGATTGTAAAGCGTTGTGTGATCTCGGCCTTGTCACATGTGTATAAGTCACATGGAGTTGGCCCGACTTGAAAGCCGAGTGAACTGGTGGATTTAAAAAGAGGTACACCTTTGCAAAGTGTAAAAGAAGTATCAGATACTCTGTACTCCCAGGTTCAGGAGTCTTTTTGTAGTGGATGTTATCCATGGGTTATAGCACAAGTAATGATTTGGAATGTTTTCATAATATGGTTGATAAAAATGATGACTCATGGGAGACCATCACACATAACGATTTCTAAAGTATAACTTAAGATTTACAAAACCCCGTTGTTGAAAACAAAACCCTCATTTGAGAGATCAAAGAATTGAGATCTATACTATTTATAATTATAAGTCTTAAACCCTTTTCTTGATCACTCCTCATCTATATACCTACATTTTTGTAATGAGACTTGCTGAGCATTGTGTAAAAACATGCTCACCCTTGCCTTTGCAAACAAATTCAGAAGAAGACTTTGAGAATTCCGATTCCCCTGGCCTTGAGCACCAAGAAGAGGAAAGAGTCTTTCCAGACGATTTGAGCTTCTAGGAGGGTCATGAGCCAAGTTGAGTCCGATATGGAGAAAGCCCTTCCAGAGCCGCTGCAGAAGAAAATGAAGACCCTTGTGGTTGCTTTTTGTGTTGTTTTTCTGTGTTCGGTACTTCAATACCGATTCTTGATTTTGAAAAACTCTCTACTTTTGTATCAACTTTAATTAGTGCCACCCTTGGCATTATGATATTGTAATAGTGGTCCTTGTGACCTTGTACTTGCTTTATCTACCAGCTTTATTATTTATAGTGAATCCTGTTGTTGTGAGCTTGTGATGTACCTTTCTGTGCGCAATCTACCTGGGCGGTTGCCAAGGTGACCCTCAAATGGGGTCTCACACTGACCGCACGGATATTGACTGACCGCGCGACATCCTTGACATTCTGTCCGCGTATAGCATACGAACTTCTGACCTCACAAAGCTTGCAACCTGATCGCGCAAAGCCTGCGACCTCAGCCCAATGCTTCTCAGAATAACTTGAGTTCGCACCTCTAGACATGTGTCTGGTTCAAATCTGTCCTGAACCAACAGTGCATTTATTTGAACTGACTCGGGTGTCAATCCTCGTCAAAGCGTGCCAGTGCAGTTCGTGTGGATCTGTGAAACCCTTCAACTCTCCTGGTTGGCTCTGTGGTTGCAAGATGGATGCAGTAAGGTTGATAAAATGCCTTAGGTTGTGGCATGATCCTTCGCCATGACTTAGGAAGACTGATGGCAGTGGATCACTTTGATGAAGCTGTCAATTTCTCTTGTTGGTTGGCTCCGTGGTAGCTAGACAGATGCAGCAGACTTGCAAGGCTTTAATTGTCGCATAGCTTCTACCTTTTGGCCATCATCGAGGAAAGTTCTTCTACAATTCTTTGGTCACATCGAGCAGCATCAGCGACTATGGTTTCTTCGATCGCCTCATCTTCGACCAAAGCATCTGTAAGTTAATTACATGCAGATTTCGTTGCTTGACGCTAGTTTCAAGCGTCGCAACTCAGAAATAACAGTCGGTTTCGCCAAGTTAAGTTTGAGCTGCTTCGCGCACAAACTCAACTCGATGAGGGGCATTTGTTCGATGAATTTTTGTAATAAAAATTCATTAGAAAAAATCCCATATGGCCAAAAGGGATAAATAAAGATACATGTATATTTGGGCTATAAAAAAATTATGATAAAAACTAGGACAAAAACTCCATTGGTCAAAAAAGGTCAAAATTGGACTGATCAAATCTGGTCAACAAATTGGTCAGATGTGGTCAAACCTGGTCAAACCAACATGCAACCCGAGTTCGAACATGACTTATCTCTAACCTTTTGTTTATTTAAATAACAAAAGCATATCTCCTATTCAAATTCAAAAAATGGGATAATCTATATCTTTATCCTTTTGTTTCTTTAAATAAGAAAATATATCTCTTATTCGAATTCAAATCCCTTAAATATCTCTGTTTGTTGGATGGTTGCAACCAACCTGGAGCCTCTATAAATAGAGAGTGGGTGTTAGTCTTTTGGAGACAGGCAGGTACACGCAGGTGCAAGGAGACAGGAAAGGACGAACAGATGAACAAAAAGGCAAACAAGATAAGAAGACCGGCGAACAGGTGAACAAAAAGGCGAACAGGATAAGAAGACCCGCGTAGGAGAAGCCCTACTTTTCTTCCTCTGTAGATCTATTCGGGAGAGCTTTGAAAGTTGTCATGGGTGAGCTTTGTTCATATGCATAGCATTTATTATGCATCATACCAGAGATGGAGGCTTCGTTCGTGGTACCCGTGCTAGCCATTCTAGTGTCATTTCAACCTGCCTAAACGGGAGAAGATTAGTGATAACTTCTCATCCAGAAGTCCGATCGACCCCAAATTTTTATGGTGAATAGGGCAGTACAGGTAAAACAGTTTCTCTAGGTTTCAAGCCAATCGGAGATCTCTAAGGTCGAAATTCGACCAAAAGAGAAGCTCTGTCCAGTGCCGTTTCAGCCTACCCGAACGGGGGAAGATCGGTAATAACTTCTGATCCAAAAGTCCAATCGACCCCAAAAGTTTATGGTGAACAGGGGAGTAAAGGTACAACATGTCCTCCAACTTTTAAGCCAATCAGAGATATCTAAGATGGGATTTGAAAAAAAAAGAAGGTCTATCCAGAAGACGTTTCACCTTGTTTCACAGGAGGAGATCGGTGATAACATCTCATCCAGAAGTCCGATCGACCCCAAAGTTTTATGGTGAATAGGAGATTACAGGTACAAGATTTCCTCCAAGCTTCAAGCCAATCGGAGATTTCTAACGTTAAAATTCGATCAAAAGAGAGGCTCTGTCCAGTGCCGTTTCAGCCTACCAGAACCGGAGAAGATCGGTGATAACTTCTCATCCAGAAGTCCGATCGACCCCAAATTTTTATGGTGAACAGGAGAGTACAGGTACAACAGTTCCTCCAAGTTTCAAGACAATTGGAGATATCTAAGATCGAAATTCAATCAAAAGAGAGGCTCTGTCCAGTGCTGTTTCAGCCTGCCAGAATGGAAGAACATCGGTGATAACTTCTCATCCAGAAGTCCGATCGATCCCAAATTCTTATGGTGCACAGGTGAGTACAGGTACAACATGTCCTCCAAGTGTCAAGACAATCGGAGATATCTAGGGTCGAAATTCGACAAAAAGAGAGGCTCTGTTGAGTGCCGTTTCAGCCTGCCTGAATGGAAAAAGATCGGTGATAACTTCTGATCTATAAGTCCGATCGACTCCAAATGTTTACGGTGAACAGGGGAGTATATGTAAAACATGTCCTCCAAGTTCCAAGCCAATCGAAGATCTCTAAAGTCGAAATTCGACCGAAAGAGACGCTCTATCTAGTGCCGTTTTAGCCTGCCCAAACGGAAAAATATCGGTGATAACTTCTGATCCAGAAGTCTGATCGACCCCAAATTTTTATGGTTAACAGGAGAGTGAAGGTACAACATGTCCTCCAAGTTTCAAGCCAATTGGACATCTCTAAGGTCAAATTTTGATTAAAAGAGAGGCTTTGTCTGGTGCCATTTCAGCCTGCCGAACAGGAGAAGATTGGTGATAACTTTTGATCCAGAGGTCCGATTGATGCTAAATTTTTATGTTAAATAGGGAAGTAACATGTCCTTCATGTTTCAAGCCAATTGGAGATCTCTAAGGTCGAAATTCGATCAGAAGATGGGCTCTGTCCAGTGCCATTTCAGCCTGCCTGAACAGGAGAAGATCTGTGATAACTTATCATCCAGAAGTCTGATCGATCCTAAATTTTTATGGTGAATAGGGGAGTACAATTATAACATGTCTTCCACGTTTCAAGCCAATCGGAGAGCTCTAATGTCAAAATTAGATCAGAAGAGAGGCTTTGCCTTGTGCCATTTCAGCCTGTCCGAACAGGAGAAGATCGATGATAATTTCTGATCCAGAAGTCCGTTCGACCCCAAATTTTTATGGTGAACGGGGGGGTACAGGTTCCAGATTTCCTCCAAGTTTCAAGCCAATCGGAGATCTCTATTGTCAAAATTCTACCAGAAGAGAGGCTCTATCCAAAGTCGTTTCAGCTCGTTCCATGGGAGTAGATCGATGATAACATCTAATCCGGTCGTCCGATCGACCCCAAATTGTTATGGTGAATAGGGGAGTGCAGGTAAAACATGTCCACCATTTTTGAAGCCAATCAGAGATCTCTAAGATTGAATTTGACCAGAAGAGAAGCTCTGTCCAGAAGACATTTCAGCTTGTTCGACAGAAGAAGATCGATGATAACTTCTCATCCAGAAGTCCGATCGACCCGAAATTTTCATGGTGAATAGTAGACTCATGGTGAAGAATCTCCTCCAATTCTCATCTCAATCCAAAGTGAAGAAGATCTCCAGAAGACCAATGCGATCAAGTTTTGTCTCGCTGAATTTCAGCTTGATATACGAATGTTGCATTGAATATAATTTTCAATCCGACGGTCTGATTGTTCTCAAATTTTGATGAACAATCGAAGATCTATCCAGAAACTATTCCTCCAAGTTTCAAGTAGATCAGATGATTAAAAGGCTTCCATCCAGTTGGTTAAAGAGAAGATAGTGCAGTCCAATCATGTCAAAAGTTGTCAAAACAATCAAAGCCATTGATGAATGTTCCGATGTGCTGCCTATCATGTAATATGTATTTGCTGAAGCTAAGGAAGTCAAGATGCTATCACAAGTCATTCCATTCACTTTTCCATGTCGTTGGGTACTGATGAGGCGAAGACGACATGCTTTTTGTCCGTGACTAACGAAGCCGGACACCATTCATGCTGGGTACTGATGAGGCGAAGGCATCCACTTGTTCGCGACTGACGAGGCTGAACAACCCCCTGGCCGGGCACCTACGAGACGAAGGCCATATTTTGTGATAGTATCATAGACTGACGAGGCTATAGATTTGCATATTTGCATGCATGGGCATACGCATTGCATATATTCATCAAAGGGCAAAGTTATTTTGAAGTTTGAAGACGACGACCATCAACATAACATAATTAGAGGTTTTCTATGGACTCGTTATGCAGATGTAATTAACCAGGAGCTTATCAAAAACCCTGAGGAACCATGAACCATGCAGTCTCCTGAAGTCAAGATGTATTTTCCTTGGCGCAATGAGAGCATGTAAATCCCAAGTGGACTTGTAATTTGTAATTCTTTTCAGAATTAATAAAGTGCATCATTTCCTCTAGTATTGTACATTCTATGTTCTCTTATGTGTATAGTTATGTATATTGGCATGCCCGCACCACAAAAAAGGGGTCAATTTCCTGAAAGAGAGATCTTCTCGGTGAAACGGTGGCATATGCATCGAGATAGTTGCGCCGCACGAAGAAAACTATCAAACTCATACTCTGGAATTAGCTGCTGTTGTTCATGCATTGAAGATTTGGCGACACTATCTATTGGGAAATAGATGTGAGATCTATACTGACCACAAGAGTTTGACATATATATCTTTACACAGCTAGATTTGATTATGAGGCAACGAAGATGGTTGGAGCTAATCAAAGATTATGATCTTGGGATACACTAGCACCCTGGCAAAGCGAACGTAGTAGCGGATGCCTTAAGTAGAAAATCCTACTGCATTCAAGAAAAGATTCTAGAAGTACCACCACAATTACTTAAAGATTTTGAGAAGCTAAACTTGGAATTTGTTGAGCCTGGGACCATTGCCGCTTTGAAGGTAGATTGCAAGCTAAAGAATCAAATTCAAAAGGCTCAAGAAACAGATCAGGATATTCAAAAATTGAAAGGAGACATAAAGCATAGAAGTGCAACCAATTTCCGAGAGGATGAGCAAGGACTCTTCTGGTATCACAATTGAATTCATGTCCCATACGACAAAGAAATCAAGGACTTAATATTGCATGAAGCTCACTACACCCCTTACTCTATCCACCTAGGTAGTACAAATATGTATAAGGGTCTAAAGGATCAATTTTGTTGGAATGGAATGAAGAAGGAAATTGCTGAGTTCATAGCATCTTGTGACACCTGCCACAGGGTGAAAGCAGAACATCAGAAACCTACGGGACCATTACAACCTATGCCAAACCCCAAATGGAAATGGGATGAAATCAGAATGGACTTTATAACTGGATTGCCGAGAACCCAAAAAGGTTGTGATTCTATGTGGGTTATATTTGACAGATTGACGAAAGTAGCTCATGTTCTACCAGTAAAGACTCAATACACGACTAGTAAACTAGTAGAGCTGTATCTCACCAGAATTGTTATCTTGCATAGAGTACCGAAAGCAATTGTTTTAGATAGAGGAGCGCAGTTCGTATCAAGATTTTGGGAAGAATTGCAGAAAGCCTTGGGTACAAATTGAAATTTAGTACCGCTTACCACCCTCAGACTAGAGGCCAAACAGAAAGAATGAATCAAATTCTAGAAGACATGCTGAGAGCGTGTGCCTTAGACTATGGAATTTCTTGGGAACAATTCCTGCCATACGCAGAGTTTACTTACAACAATAGCTATTAGGCAAGTCTGCAGATGGCACCTTTTGAAGCACTCTATGCAAGGAAGTGCCGCACGCCATTGTATTGGATCGAGGTGGGACAGAGACAATTTGGGACCACAACTCATAGAAGATGCCAAAGCTCATGTAAAGATTATATATGAAAGATTGAAGTCAGCCCAATCTCGACAAAAGAGCTACACCGACAATTAAAGGAGAGAGTTGTCTTTTGAGGAAGGCGACTATGTGTACCTCAAAGTGACACCATACAAAGGAGTCCACCGATTTCAGATGAAAGGAAAATTAAGACCAAGATATGTTCGACCATATAAAATCTTGGAAAAATGAGGACAGGTAGCCTAGAGACTAGAGCTACCGCCTGAACTAACATGAATTCATGATGTTTTTCACATATCTCAATTGAGGACATGTCTAAAGAAACCAGCAGAGCAAGTATCTCCTATAGAATCTAAAGTTCAACTAGACTTGCCATATCAAGAGTACCCTGTTAAGATATTAGAGGCCAGAAAAAGGAAGTTGAAATCAAGAACCATCAGGTTTTACAGGGTGCAGTGGAACAATCACACAGAAGAAGAGTCAACCTGGGAAAAAGAAGAGCTGCGTCAGAACTTCCCATACTTATTCCTGAATCAGTCAGAATCTCGAGGACGAGATTATTCTTAAGGTGGGTAGGTTATAACACCCCAGATTTTTGCTGTTCTTTTAATATGTCAGTCAATGCATCTCTTATTGAATCCCTCGGACATCTCAACACACCTCAGACCAATCCTGGAAAAATCATCCAAATCTCTTATTAAAATTCTCTAAATTTCTCTAGATTAAATTCCAACTCAAAATCCCACTCTTTTCTAAGCCCAATATTCGACCTGTTAGATTGCTCCTACTCAAGTTGTCTTAAACTAGCAATTTTGTTCGAATTAGTCAAGAATTGGTCGATGGTCGAGCTGTGCGATCCAGACTGGCTCACTAGTCGAAAGAAAGTCACTGGTTGAACCGAGTACTGGTCGAATCAGAGAGAAAACTAATGGATCCCATTGTCTCAGTTCGAGTGCTCGTGTGAAATCCTTATCTCTTTCTAGCTTCAAGTGTTCGATACAGTTTTTCCAGTGTTCAATCAAACAGGCAGTACACCAACCATAAATCAGCCATGTTTTGGTGTTTTGATCTGAATGAAGCCCAATCAGAAAGCCCCCCGAAAACAGCAAACACCATTTCTAACCAATGCATGTTGGCTACAAGAGAGAGAGAGAGAAATGACCACCATAGAGAAAAAGTATTGAACTCTCTCCTGTCATACCACTGAGAGAGCCCCCAACCAGCGCCGAGCTGAACTCCATCAAGATACAAGCAAGATCTCTGTGCATCTGACATTGCTTGATCCTTTTTGTCTCATTCCCTTGTCCAACATCTACTAGCAGCCTATAAGAACCCCTCACACAGCCTTTCTTCTTCTTCGTTCTTGCCTGTTCATTCTTCGTTTCTTGCCTAAGTCTTCAGAAGGTATGAAACTTGATAGATTTCACTCACTTGTTCATTTTTCTTGATCAAACTTAAGAGAAATCATTCATATATCCATCCTTCATCTAATCTTTTAAATAAATCTCACCAAAAACCTCCAAGGATCACTGTTTTTCCAAGTCTTCTTCTTCGACGACGGTGAGTATAATTCTGTTTTCGGTTCTTGAGAAGCTTCCCTTGAAACTTTAAATCCATGCTCATTACTGCACCATTTTCTCTGATTCTTGTTTCTGTGTGTTCGCAACTCCCTTAGCTTCATTTTGAGCATCTTGACAGTATTTTGATCTGGAACTCCAGCAATCGACGAAACAGTTCAGCCCAGCCGCTTTTCTGTGTTTGAAAAATTGAACACCTTAGATGGCCTCAAAACTGTTTGAACCTATTGAAAGAATTGTAGATTCGCTCATTCCTACAACTTTTCTGTTATTGACTTTCTGAGATAATCACTGTATCAGCCAAATTTTAGTGTTTTCCGAATTTCAGTCATTTCATTCAACAGTCTGACGAGCAAGAAGTTAAGCCAATCCTCGATTAAACCTCTATTTGTGCTCGATCTCACCAAATTCAGTCCTTCAAAACCAATTTCAACCATCCTAGGCCCAAGCTAAGCCAAACCAGACACTTGTAGCCAAGCCCAAAGTGTTTTCTCCCTCCCAGAAGCATCTCCAACTACAGAACCTCACATGCATGCATATTTATACTTTACATATAATTTTCTATGATAAGTAATTTTTGTATGCTTATGTGATTTATTATTATTTGTGTGCGAGAGTAGAACTAGGAGTGGAAGGAGCAAAAGAAGTGTTTGAAGACCCCTTAGAGCAATTAGACCCCACTTTGCAAGATAAGTCTATTTCTCATTGATCATGTCTCTCCCAGTATTTTAAGTAAATTAGGTTATTTATTGTTTATATATATGCACACTTTATTTTTCAAATGCTATGTTGGATAAATATGAGTAGATATGACCTCACTCCTTTGAAGGCCCTTCATGTTCATATATCCTATGCACTCATTTGTAGCCCTAGGATGTTGTGCTTAAATTATGCTTATGCTTGAATATTTGTACTAAATGCTACGGACTAGACCCTCACTAATGGTTCATAAGGACGAGAACCTTGTGTTGTACTTCTAAGCGGCATGAAAAAAGTACTAACCATTTGCCCGATATGGAACGGGCGCAGCAAAGTAGCTCTCTAGGTATTAGCCTATCCCTACAATCGTTGTCGGTTTGGTTTCTTGACGGAAACTGGTGGGCCACCGAAGGCCGTGAGTTGTGAGAGTGTGTAACTGAATCAGGGGTTTGGAAGGAAGGCGACCTAGACCTGGATACTGAGTCGTGCGCGACTGGATCCACAGGCTATGAGTCTCATGGGACCATAGACCAAGGCTAGGTAGATTTGACTGTGGGGTGCGCTCCACTACGGTAATATGGACTGAGTCATCTATTTACTGGGCAGGGAATTGTTAATGCTAGGATTAGAAACTATCGATGTGATCTCAGCCTTGTCGCATGCGTAAAAGTCACCTGAGGGGGTACCGACATGAAAGCTTGGTGATCAAGAGGATTAAAGTGGTACACCTTTGCAAAGTTACAAAGAGTATTGGATACTCTGAGCTCCCTAGTTTTGGAGTCAACCTTGTCGCATGTGGATTTTATCCACATCGATGCAGCACAAGTAGGATTTGGAAGATTTTCATAATATTGGAAAGACCCCGGCATGGAGTGAACCCTCGGTGCGGGGGGAGGCCCTGGCGCAGGGAAGGCTCCCACCGCGGAGTAAGCCCCCGACGAGGGGGGGAGGCCCCAACGCGGGGGGAGGACCTGGCGCAGGGAAGGCTGCCAGCGCGGAGTGAGCCCCTAGTGCGGGGAAAGACCCTGTTTTGTTGGGATGGTGGCGGCGTCCGGGATGCAAGGATTCCCACCACCGGGATGCCTCTCACTAGGGTGCTGGGACACCCGCCACCGGGACACGGGGATGCCCGTCACCTGGACACCTCTCACTGGGACGGTGGCGGCGTCCAGGCACGAGGATACCCATGACTGGGATGCCTCTCGCTGGGACGGTGGCGGCGCCCGGGACGCAGAGTACCCCTCACTGGGGCGCCCCTCGTAGGGATGGTGGCGGTGCCCAGGAGGCGGGTGATGAGGATTATCACTCGAGTTAGTTCAAAGTAATACATGTCTGGTTTAAGATAGAATCAGATTGGATGTGTGTCCATAAGTTCGTCATTTTGGTCTCAGACGGCCTAAAGGGCACGGACACAAAGATAATTCATGATCGTAGCCCTTGCGTGATCATGAGGCCGCAAACAATGCACGGTGAGGAGACTGTAGACAGTGCACGGTCAAAGGGTCATTGAATATCTGCGACCAGAATAATTTGGGAAGGCCTAACTCTTTGAACGGGCATATCCCAAGAATCACGAAGATCTTTCCACGTATGAAGACAACTGCCAGGAGATTAACATGTGTGGTTATCCCTTGATTGCACGTGTTAAGCCTGCGTGGAAGTTAAGTGCGGTTAACGAAACTGCATCCTAACAACTGTCCAAGGCCATTTCGCATTGGCGCCCTTTTGTCCAGTATAAAAAGGTAGTCACTGTACGTTCTAAGGACGGTTAATGATTGTGTCAAGCATACAAGCACTACCAGGCGTCCAACAAACCTGAAGACTTAGATATAGTTAGATAGACACTAACACTAAAGAGATCATCGCCTGTGATCATCTCTTCTTTCCTCTTGTAAAACATCTTATTTGATATAGTGAAATCACAACAGGACGTAGGGCTGTTACTCCCACCATCGAGGGCCCGAACCTGTATAAAATCCTTTGTGCCCCTACAGACTTGACTCATCCTACCTTTCCGGAGGAGTACCTTGAAAGGTCCCACAACTCATAAATTTGCATAAGATCGACTAAGGACCCCTAGTCCAAATCGTCGACAGCTGGCGCCCACTGTGGGGCCTTTTCTCAAGGTGCTTTCCCTTCATCCGGAGGTTTGGTGATCAATGTCTGGAGCATATGATTCTGAGAACGACTTCGATCTCGACAATTATGCCCATATACAAATGCCTTCGCCTAGCGATCCGGTTCCAATGGAAGAGGTCAGTTGCAAAGACATTCCGAAGGTACGTCAAGAGGACACACCTTCCCCTACCCGGGTCATGTCCATCGACCAGGGAATGGAAGAGATAGGTCCGGAACTTGATGTCAGTTCCACCATATGCAAAATCGAGTCTTGGTTGCCATGTGTTCCCGTCGGGGACCAGGATGGCAGCGACCAGGAACTCAGTCCAGGGAGGTTTGATCCTGACAACCTCTACTCTTTCTTTGATTTCGAATCTGACTCAGAGCAAACAGAGATGTTCACTCCTTCTGTAGCTTCGCTCCCCAGAGAATCCGCTTCCTTGTCGGAAGAAAATCCCGACCAGCGGATTGCTAGGGAAGAACAGGAGCGTAGACAAAAGGAGGAACAAGAACGCAAGCAAAAGGAGGATCAAGACCGCGAGCGATGAGATAACGAACTCTGCAGGACAGCCCTAGAGGCTCTACAAAATGCACAGGCTCGTTATGACGCCGCCCCTAGTTCCTCCTATCACCCAGATGGTCGCAGGCGCGACCAAATGCCTTGTTTACCACCAGAGCATTTACCGGCGGATGAAGAAACGATTACACCTAGCGCACCAAAGAGGAGTACGCATGGCTAACTTCGATCTATCGCGGAGGTCTTGTGTAATTTTCCTCCTACCCTCACTGACGCGGACAAACCGGCTTTTGCTAGGATCCTGGCGCAGAAACTGGATGAGGTTGCATCTGATGCAACCCCTACAGCTTCCTCCCGGTCTACGATACGGTCCCATGAAAAGGACTATTCACACTCTAGTCATGGTAGGCTTAATCGATTACCATCCGGATCACTTCGGCATGACAAATCTAGGCGCGTGGGAAGTTCTCGTGATCGAGATTGAATTCCTGTGCATTCTCGTCTGGGACCACGTGGCGCATCTCCATCGCATGAAATCGCTCGTGGATATGCTGGAAACTGCGGAACTCTCCACAGTCCCTATGTAGGTTGTAAGGCTTTCTCGCCAGGCCTACGTGCAGTCGTCTGGCCGGATAAGTTCAAGCCAAGGGCTATTGGGAGGTTTGATGGGACCCAGAATCCGTCGGAGTTCCTTCAAATTTACATTACCACTATCCAAGCGGCTGGTGGGGATGATCGCGTCGTGGCCAACTACTTGCCGATGGTTCTTAAGGGACCGGCAAGGACCTGGCTATTCAATCAACCCGAGGGTTCGATATATAACTGGAAAATGTTGTGCGATGCAATCCTCAACAATTTCCAGAATTGTTATCAAAAAGCCGGGAAAGAAGACAATCTTCATCGTCTATGACAAACTTCTATGGAGACTCTCCGACTGTTTGTCAACAAGTTTGTCGGGGTAAGAAATACCATCCCAAACATATCCGATAACTCTGTTATCAGGGCGTTTAAACACGTTGTTCGATATCAGAGATTTATGGAAGATTTACTTATCAACACTCCTCGATCAGTCGCCGATCTCTTTGATATGGCTGATCGCTATTCAGACGCAACTGAGGCCGTTGAATGGAATAGGATGGCCGATAAAGGAAATTTACCGCCCCCACCAGGTCTCAAGGACGTGAAAAAAGAAGATACAAGCAAGAAGCCGGAGTCTTCATTGGGCGGGAAGTCAAAGAGGACCAAAAAGAATCGAACCGGACAATACCGGGAAGTCGCAGTCGCGGAAAAGCCACCGCCGGCGAAAGGTAATAACTTTTCGTTTAAAAATAAAACTACCTCTAGTGGTCACAATTCTGACCAGCCAGAAAAACCAACTAACTCGCAGGAAAGCAAGAAGTGTGTCCAATCCACAACTCTTTGGGACACGACCTCAAGAATTGCCGGAGCTGGTTGAAGAAACTAGATGACTTCTACCAGGGAATTGGGCTGATGCCAACTTTGACATTGAAAGAGCAGACTTGCGGGCTTAGAGACGCCGACGGGGACGAAGAAATGTCCTACCAGGTACCTCGTAATTATGTTAATGTCATTTTTGGAGGTTCCTCCTCTTTTGTTTCTAAACGACAGTTTAAAGCATTTCATCGAGAAGTTAACCAAGTGGAAGCTCCCCTTGGCGAACCTCAATACCCCCATTGGTCGGACACTCCTTTAATGTTTGATCGCTCTGATTGTCCCGTTGGGCTTACTCGACCATTGAGATTGCCTTTGCTCATTACCCCAATTATCAATAACGCGAGAGTCGAAAGGGTCCTGATCGATGGAGGTAGTTCCTTGGACATTTTACTAGTCAAGGCATTGGACGAGATGCAAATCCCTCGTTCAAAAATCAAACCCATAAGACCAAAGTGTCAACCTGGTCTGATAGCCTTTTACAAAGTTCTCCAAGGGACATGTTAACTGGCTATGGCTCTAAGCCTATCTACATCATCTCGAATCAAAGAAGCACTATTATTCCTTATTGTATCAGAGAGTTCTCGCTGCTATCGAGCATAATCCCTCTCCAAGCGAAATTGGCGCGCCTTTTCACGGGAGTTGTCATAACATTCTGCCAGATGCAGAATGGCCAAAGAAATTTCATCGGTCTTCTTCTCTAGGGACTCTTTTTCTTTTTGGAGAGTTCGCTCGAGGGATACACTCTCACCAAAACGAGGATGGACTTCAGTAGGCTGATCACTGGGGGCTCCAGAGATTTTCGTCTCCTGCACATATATATGCGTAGTTTTAAAAGATAAAACGACCAGCAGAGAGAATGAAAATAATTACCAATCCTCGTAGTAAGATTGGATGGGAGGATGAAGCACTTCCCCCAGGAAGTAGATCACCCGACAAAAGTGGAGGACCATCTGGTTGTGAGAGTGCAACCTTCCCACGAGAAAATTGAGCACCCAACAAAAGCCGGGGATCGCTTGGTCGTGATAGAGAAAGCTAACCAGAAGAAGAAACGTGGTAAGGATTGTTATGAATATCCAAAGGTGGAGATGATGCAACTGGAGGAGCTGCTGGGGCTGAACAATAGGGTAATGTGACAGCCCAGGTCTCAGCTCCTTTTACCAATTTTGATGCAGTTCCACTAGAGGATCCTTCGTCATTCTTCGATCTCTTCTTTGGAGGAATTAGTTCTTCGCACACCTGTAAGTTTCAAAAAGCATTACTTTGGAACCGACCAGAATGCAGGAAAAAAGTTGAACCAAGACTTTCAGAAAAAGACTTACTTCCTGAGAGTCTTGATCAATTTCTAACGCCACTTCTACTTCTTCCCCATCACTCTCAATCTCTATAATGTTCTTGGGATCTTGATCTGCCATCAGAACAAGAACTAAAGTTTGTAGGGAATAGCTGGAGAGGAGAAGTAACACTAAAAGACTTAGTCGTGGTCGGAAACTTGTGAATTCAAAGAACTGAAGGGCTCTTCACTTTATAGAGCCAGAAGGCGTCGATTCGTTTCCACACACGTCTCAGGTTCTTAAAACCGCACTTATGGTAGCCATCACGATGAGTCGGCTAAGTCATCATTACCAGCCAAGAAAAACTCAGGGTTTTTCTCTGGATATGAACCATCACATGGTGGAACAGTATCAGCTAAAGTTAAAACATCGGGTTCATAATTCGATGCAGGATTAAAATTTGAAGTAAATATGCCCTTTCATTTTCTTCAAATTTGGGGGCTAGCTGACAAGGATTATCACTCGAGTTAGTTCAAAGTAATACATCTCTGGTTTAAGACAGAATCCGATTAGATGTGTGTCCATATGTCCATCATTTTGTTCTTAGACGGCCTAAAGGGCAAGGACACAAAGATAATTCATGATCACAGCCCTTGCGCGATCATGAGGCCGCAGACAGTGCGCAGTCAAGAAACTGCAGACAGTGCGTGGTCAGAGGGTCGTTGATTATCTGCAACCAGAATAATTTGGGATGGCCTAACTCTTTGAACGGACATATCCCGAGAATCACGAAGATCTTTCCACGTATGAAGACAACTACCAGGAGGTTAACATGTGCGGTTATCCCTTGATTTCACGTGTTAAGCCTGCGTGGAAGTTAAGCGCGGTTAACGAAACTGCATCCTAACAACTGTCCAAGGCCGTTTCGCATTGGCGCCCTTTTCTCCAGTATAAAAAGGTAGTCAATGCACGTTCTAAGGACGATTAATGATTCAGTCAAGCACACAAGCACTACCAGGCGTCCAACAAACCTGAAGACTTAGATATAGTTAGATAGACACTAACACTGAAGTGATCATCGCCTGTGATCATCTCTTCTTCCCTCTTGTAAAACATCTTATTGGATATAGTGAAATCACAACAGGACGTAGGGCTATTACTCCGACCATCGAGGACACGAACCTGTATAAAATCCTTTGTGCCCCTACAGACTTGACTCATCCTACCTTCCCAGAGGAGCACCCTAAAAGGTCCCGCAACTCACAAATTTGCATATGATCGATTAAGGACCCCAAGTCCAAATCGTCGACAGCGGGTCACCGGGTGCATATCACCATATCACCGGCACAGTGGCGCCTGTGGGGACACCCGCCACCGGGGCGCTTATCACCGGAATGGTGGCCCCGACTTGTGGCGGCGCCCGGGACGCCTCTCACTGGGACGGTGGTGGCGTCCGGGGCACGAGGATACCTGTCACCGGGGCGCCTCTCACTGAGACGGTGGTAGTGCCCAGGACGCGGGTTACCGGGGTACATATCACTGGGACATTGGCGGCGCCCGGGATGCGGGTCACTGGAGGGCATATCACCGAGACAGATGCCCGTCACCGGGATGCCTCTCACCAGGACGGTGGTGGCATCCGGGACACGGGGATACCCATCACAGGGATGCCTCTCGCCGGGACGGTGGCGGCGCTCGGGATGCGGGGATACCTGTCATCGGGGCGCCTCTCGCTGGGATGGTGGCGGCGCCTGGGATGCGGGTCACCAGGGGGCATATCACCGGGACAGTGACGGCGCTCGGGACGTGGGGACACTCGCCCCTGGAGCACTTATCACTGGGATTGTGGCCCCCCTGGTGGCTGCGCCCGGGATGTGGATCACCGGGACAGTGGCGGAGCCTGGGACGCAGGGACACCCGCCACCGGGCCCCTTATCACCGGGACGGTGGCCCCCCTAGTGGCGGCGCCCGGGACGCGGGGACGCCCATCACCAGGACACCTCTCACTGGGACGCCTCTCGCCAGGAAGGGACGGTGGCGGCGTCCGGGGCACGGGGATACCCGCCATTGGGACGCCTCTCGCCAGGACGGTGGCGGTGCCCGGGACGCGGGGATACCCGTCAACAGGACGCCTCTCGTCGGGATGGTGGTGGCGCCCGGGATGCGGGTCACCGGTGTGCATATCACCGAGAAAGTGGTGGCGCCTGGGATGTGGGGACTCCCACCACCGGGGCGCTTATCAGTGGTATGGTGGCCCTCTGGTGGTGGCGCCCGGGACGCAGTGACACCCGTAGTCGGGACGCCTCTCACTAGGACGGTGGCGGTGTTTGGGGCACAGGGATACCCGTCATTGGGACGCCTCTCGCCGGGACGGTGGCGGTGCCCGGGACACGGCTCAACGGGGTGCATATCACCGGGACAGTGGTGGCGCCCGAGACGCGGGGACACCCGCCACCGGGGCGCTTATCACAGAGATGGTGGCCCCTTGGTGGCGGCGCCCGGGACGCGGTGACACCCGTCACCGGGACGCCTCTCACCGGGACGGTGCCGGCGGCCGAGACGCGGGTCACTGGGGCGCATATCACGGAGATCTACGGGTGGAGATTTCCCCCAACACCCCGGAAGAGCATCCTCGCTGGGAGGGCATCCTCTAAGTGAGGGCATCCTCGCTGGGAGGGTGTCGCGCCCTGAACAGGGTACCATGACTACTGTTGTGGGGACCCAGCTCGCTGCAGCTGGACCCATACATACATACCATTGACTTCCCTGGATAAGTCAAGCACAGGAGTTCATTGCAGCAGAGTAACTTACAAAATGACATAAGCAATATGGCCTTGTGGCCTTGATACAACATAAGGGTAGTACAATGCCTTCACGACACAAATGGTCAAAACAAAATAACAACTACGCGGCGGAAGCTAGGCGATTCCCCCACAGTAAGAAGTTGACAGCAAAACAACACATCAGGGCTCCGGTGGAATCAGCTCTCCTCCTTCTGGATCCATGAACTCTTCCAGGGCTTCATCTTGATCATAAAGCACTCTATCTATTTGATGACAGGTTGCAAGGGTGAGCACTTTCGTACTCAGCAAGTCATAGGTAAGAGTAGATATACATATAGTATAGATGATATGAATCTATGCTAGTAAGAAAGGAGGGAAAGGTTTTCAAAATACTTTTCTTTCTTGCTTTTCACATCTCATGCTCATATGCATGGTAGCACTTTTCATAGAATAGAATCGTTATTCATGTTCACTAAATTATGGTACTACCGTGACACATTGACACACGACAGCCCACAGCAGCACCCCTTATCATGACAACACATGTCATTTGGGTAATCTTGACTTATCAAATTTTATTTAGAAAATATATACTTGTGCCACACCCCGTGGATTTAATCCACCGCAGCAGACTCCTGTAAACCCGGGAGTTTGGAGTATTCGAATACGTTTTTATCTCTCCAGAGGGGTACCAATTTACCCGCAAGATATTCCACTTTCATGCCCATCCTATCAAGATGATTAGACCCTTCCTCACAGGCATGTGCGAGTGGCATGGTGGAGATAACAAGAACTTTTGCCATGTTTCACACACAATTCACCCCAAACCCTGAGATTTCACTCAAACCACAGTTGTGGCGGGTTACACCACCCCCACTAAATTCGCATCTTCCCATCCAGGGTCAGCATGCAATTACATCCAGTGATATGTGTTGGAGCCGCACTCCATGTAAATTGTGTACATGTCATATAGGGTTTCATGTCTGATCCGCATACTACTTGTTCAGGCCTGTCCCATACCAGGCTTGCGGTCAGTACGTTTTTCATGCCACTACACGCACAACACATGGTTCTAGTCCTTATATGCTAGTGACCAGATCATACCACAAACCCATGCACATCCAGTGCTACCACATTCCATACCAAAATCCTGGTCACGGATAGGGGTTTTATTTCATGAATATAAAATATATATACATATGTACTAGTTATGGCTCACTATCATATTATTCCACATTTAACAGGCATCCAGCCCAGTACTGCCAAATCATTCTTTTCTCATCAAATGCAATACTTTCTTTATAATCGAGGTAATATCTTAGCAATTCTTTAAAATATAGGTTCAATATATTCAAGAATATGACTTGCCTTCCGCATCGTAAGGTACAGCAGTCGATGTTGGGTCTGCGAGGAAATCTTCGTACTCAGGCTCTTGCTCTGATCAAAGATCAACCAAGCAAACTAGAACCACAATCCATTTAATTACATTAATAATCTATATGCAACATGCAAAGGAGAAAAGATCGTGGCGATGCTAAAACAGGCAGGATTTCGAAGCTGAAATTGAGTTAAACTCTCAAATCTGTAGAGTCTGGCTAGAGATGACTCTTAGAAGCTCTCAGGGTTTCAAGGATACAAAATGGACATCAAATCCGCGGCTGGTTAGCTCAAAAACGATGAATGTCAATAGGTTGACATTCGGTTCAGGGCCCAACATAGCTTCAAAAAATGCTAGAGGGCTTATCTCAAAGTATGGTAGTTGAAGGAAATGTAGAACATAGCTCTACAAGCTTAGGGGACAAAGTGGATTTCAATTTGCATACCCAGAAGGGGGTCAAATTGGCTCAATGCCACTGGCTGACAGTGCCCAAGAATGGCATTGACATGGTTTAGAAGATTTCCAGTGGGCAAAAAGATATTTGAGTCAAGCATAAGGTGCATAATGTTGTAAGGTAGCTATTTGACAAAGTAGTTTTCACAGGAAAGTCCTGGAAGTCAGAGATTTAGCAAAAACACCCCTGGACACAGTGATTTGGATGTTAGTGCACTACCAAAAACTAGGGTTTTGATGATTTAATCGATTTAGGGCTTGATTGCTTCGCCAACTATGTCTAGGAGGTGGGCGAAGACAACAGGAACTCAAAGGAGGTGGTTTTAGGAGTTGAGATAGCTGGACGGTGATGAATGGCAGTGAGGAAAGACGGTGGCGACACGGCAAGGTACAGGTTCTGGAAAAATTCTTGGCATAGCTGAAACTGGCGATTTTTGCACAGAACACCAGAAGTTGGGGTAGAATAGAAATATTCTTAGGAGGTCGAAGCAAAGGCACTGGAGAAAGTGGTGACGACGGCTGTGGCCGGCGGCGACGGGGCAGCACACCGGTGGCATAGCAGGGAGCGATAAAATACCCAAACGGTGATTTGGTGTTGCGCATTTGGAAATCGAGGCTACTGAAGCTAGATGGGCTAACTAGTATCATCTAGAGCATTGGATTGGGCTGGAGATAGAACAGCGACGAGTGGCGGCGAACTGCGCCGGAGAAGAATCAGCCTCAACGGTGACAAGGCAACTGGATGGTTCAATCTCAAAGTCAAGAGCATGGGTAGGTTCCTGGGTTGCTACAGATGGTGAGGTGAAGCGGGATTTGGCTGATGCTGATCCGGAAGGATCTTTAGGTTGAGTCGCAGACGGCTTTGCGACCTTAATTGTGTTCGGAAAGGTTTTGCGACCATTCCCTATTTCGAATTGTAATCCGATCCAAATATAGATTACTAAGTCTAACCATTTAGGATTAGTTAGTTATACGAGTCTAATATGTTTAGGTTACTGAGTCTGATACGTATTCATACGATTGGACTATAAATACTTTGTAATAGGTCTAGTTTAGATCATCGAAGAGTCATAGAACTTATTTGAGTTTTAGACACTTATAATTCCTTCGACGTAGGCAAGTATGTCTAACGTTCGACGTATAAAGCCCTCTTTGAAATAAAGAGTTGTGCAATTACTTTGGGTTTCGGTATTTTCGAATAAGATCCCGTTATTCCGCATATTAGAATCTGGGCGAGCCTAGTGCGAAAACCAAGGCTAGGTCTCAAACGGATCAAGTTGGTATCAGAGCAACTTTCCTATTCTATGGATGGTGAAGACTCGCCAGGGTTACAAAATCTCCGGCGAAACTCCATGCGATCAATTGACGGTTCCTACAGCCACGTCTCCGACAATGTCTGACGATACCACCGTTCAAGCTAACCTAGTCGAACAAGTGGCTAAGCTCTCCACCGACATAGAAACTGTGCTTACTTGGATTAAGCAGCAGGCCATTATTGTACCTCCCGAAGCAAGGAAGGTTATAGGTGTGAAGACTGGTGAAGACTTGCGCAGGGCAGACGAAGATGAAGACGAAGGCGACTATAAGACCGACGACCTCGCCAACACCTCTTTAGCTGCGGATCTTTCAAGGTCGACGCTAAGATTGAAATACCCGTATATGATGGGGTGATCGATGTCGAGAAGCAGGATTCTTGGATCGATCAACTTGAGACGTACTTTGACCTGAAAGGGTTCAGTAGTGCTCAAAAGGTAAAGTTCACAACTTTGAAGATGAATGACCACGCCAAGACTTGGTGGAAGGCCCTTGTCGCTAGTGGTGAAGCTGACGACCTTGTGTGGGGTGAATTCAAACGACTTCTGTGACATGAATTCTATCTGATGGGTTACCTTGAGGAGAGATGGGAGCGTTGGCACGGATTGTACCAACAGCGCGACCAGACCGTCCAAGACTATACGACAGAGTTTTGGCGATAAGCAATGGTCATCGGCATCTCACTGTCCGATCCTCAGGTATTTCGGAGGTACACAACTGGACTTCAGAAATTGATCAGTACTGAGCTAAGTCTGTTCGGCGTCCAAGACATCGCGACCACGAGTACAACTGCTATGGCAATCGAGAAGAAGAACAAATCCCGTAGCGACAAAAGCATGAAGGAAAATGCGACCTCGACAAAGAAAAAGCCGAGTCCGAAGAACAACGCTTCAAAATCGGGCACGGGTGCCTTTTGTGAACATTGTCAAGTCACGGGACATACCAAGGACAAATGCTACAAGCTTCATCCTGAACTTCGACCAAAGAAAAATGGATCAGGGAAAAGAATAGCCACGACTACTGCGACTTCATCTAACGAAGAAGTTGTCCGAGTGAATTCGGTTAATGAGGCGGATACAACCTTGTCTCTGATGGCAATGGCGAAGGAGAAGGGTTCGGATCCACCGAACGACCATCACCCAACGAAGGACTTGTTAACCATCAACATCCAGGTGAAAGCACGAAGTGGTCGCAGCGATATTCGATCCCGGAAGTCAAAAGAATCTGGTCTCCACTGGACTGGTTCGGCGACTTGGTTTGAAGACAACCACACACCCGTGACCATATCTACTAGGTTGGTTTACATCCCACGTGAACCAACAGATTACGAGTCAGTGTGTATTGAAGTTTGCAATCTCTGCATGATATATCGACGAGGTGCAATGCGATGTTGTCCCTATCGATATCTGTCAGGTAATCTTTGGGAGTCCGTATCTGTATGATCGAGATGCTCACTTCCATCGGCATGCGCAAGAGTATGACCTCACCAAAGACGGAGTTAAGTTCATGATCAGTAGAGACATCCACGTCAACACTTCGAACTTAATTACCGTAAATCAAACCAAATGAATTGTCAACGCATGTCACAAATATGTGCTTGTCATGATTCAACCCATTGGTCAAGGTGAGGGTACTCGACCAGCGATGTCGTTGGCATGCCGAGAGGATTCTAGTCGTTTGTCAAGACTGCTGGAGAAATACAGTGATATGTCCGAGACTACCCAGGGTCGTTCGCCAAAACATCCTGTTGAACACGAAATTCAGCTTGTGTCCGATGCGACACTACCCAATCTGTGTATGTATCGCAACTCAGTATTGGAGAATGAAGAGATCAAGAGACAACTTGGTGAGTTACTAAATGATGGTGCCATTCAACCGAGTAGTTCACCTCTTGGATCTCCTGTGGTGTTAGTGCCAAAGAAAGATGGGACTTGGCGTATGTGCATCGACTACTGAGCACTAAACAAGATCACCATCAAGAACCGGTACCCCCTTCCTCGTATTGACGACCTGCTAGACCAATTGAAGCATACTGTTGTCTTCTTCAAATTGGATCTTAAGTCAAGATATCATCAAGTTAGCATCCGAGAGGAGGATACGTGGAAGACCGTGTTTAAAACACGACATGGTCTGTTCGAATGGCTGGTCATGCCGTTTGGTCTCTGCAACGCCCCGACAACTTTCATGCATCTTATGAATGACGTATTGAGATAGTTCATCGATGACTTTGTGATCGTTTACCTCGACAACATACTAGTTTATAGTCGTTCGTGGGATGAGCACCTCATTCATGTTGAAACGGTGTTCGAACAGCTGCGGCAACATCGACTTCGCCTCAACCGTAAGAAGTGCGAGTTTGGCCAACAACCTCTACTTTACCTAGGATTCCTGGTCGGCAACGGTACGTTGCAAATTGACCCGGATAAGGTAAAAGTGATTCGTGAGTGGCCGCGACCTCGAACAGTTTGCGGACGTGCGCAGTTTTGTGGGAGCATGCCAATACCTTCGGAAGTTCATCCGACACTTCTCGATTGTGGCTTCTCCATTGCATGCATTAACCAAGATCGACCAGAAGTTCGAGTGGACAGGGAAACATGAGGACACGTTTCTCTTACTGAAGAGGAAGATCAGCGTGGCACCTGTGTTAGCTTTGCCGAATCTCCAAAAACCATTCGGGCTAGAAACTAATGCCTCAGGTTATGCGATGGGCGCAGTGCTCATGCAAGAAGGTCGACCAGTGGCATATCACTCCGAGTTATTCCAAGGAGCTCAGAAGAATTACCCGACTTATGATAAGTAGTTATGCACACTGCATCAGGCCGTGAAACATTGGCAGTGTTACCTCTTGGGTAAAGAGCCTATTGTCCACACCGACTATCAACCGTTGCAATATTGGCAAACTCAGTCCAAGCTACAGCAAGCTCGACACATGAAGTGGATGTCGTATCTGCAATAGTTTAATCTAGTGATTAAGTACAACAAGGGCATACACAACAAATTGGCGAACATGTTGTCGGGACCACCAGTTACGACTCTCTGTTTATCAGCATTCATGCAGATCGAGCCCTCATGTCATGATGACTATGCCACTATGTACAGTGAAGACCCTGATTTTCAAACAACACTGACTAAGCTCGAAACAGGGAAACCTACGGAGTTCATTCGTCAAGAAGGACTCTTGTACAAGGGCAATTTACTTTGCATACCTCGTGGACAAGCTGAAGGATCCGCAACGGGTGCGAAGTTAACTGACTTTCAGAAAACACGGCCCCCGACCTTTTCGAGTACAGAAGACCCTATAGTGGCCGATGATTGGCTGAGAGACGTGGAGAGGAAGTTGAACACTGTTAGGTGCAGCGACGAAGAGAAGCTTCTGTATGGATCAAATCAACTAGCTGGACCCGCTACTGCTTGGTGGGAGAATTACCAGACTGTACATTCCAACAGAGATTCGATCACCTGGAACGAGTTCAAGGAGGAATTCCGTAGATACCACGTCCCAAAAGGCGTTGTCCAAGCAAAACGCCGAGAATTCGTAAATCTGCGACAAGGAAACAGGACTGTCAAACAGTACCTGCATGAATTCATTCAGCTGGCAAGGTACGCCCCTGAAGATATTGCGACAGAGGAAAGGAAGATCGACAGGTTTTGCGAAGGACTACAAAACTCCTTGCAATACCAGCTATCATCTCATGAATTTACGGACTTCCACGTCCTGATAAACCGACTGCTTAAGATGGAGGAGAAAAGGGGAGTGATTGAAGAAGAACGAAAAAGGAAGGCCGTGCCCAACACATACCAAGGAAGTGCTAGTCGAGGGAGACCGATGCCTACTTACCAACCAGCCTTCAGACCGCCTCAAAGACCCCAAAGGCCTGCGCCTACTGCAATAGCACAATGTAGAGGATGTAGAGGAAACCACTTCTTGAAGGATTGTCCCCTGAAGAATGAAGAATGCTTTCACTGTGGAAGAAAGGGACATCGCAGAAACACCTGTCCACTACAACACTTACCATCCAATGTTGCCCGAGCACAAGCTGCAAGACCCCCTATTCCAACCCAAGGCTTCGCCAGAAATGCTCCGCCCTCTAGAGGAGGAAGATTCCAGAATGGCCGAGGGAGAGGAATACCTGCTGCAGGTCGTGGAAGACTCAACTACGCATCTGCCGTTGAAGCAGGAGAAGCATCAGATGTCGTGATCGGTAGGATCTTTATTCACTCTGAACTTTCAGTTGCATTATTTGACCCTGGTGCTACTCATTCATTTGTGTCAAGACCCTTCGTGCTCAGAAATAAGTTGCCAGTATCTGCATTAGAGTTCCCTATCTTAATTCAATCTCCTGGAGCTCGGATGCCTGTCAACTCTATCTGTAGAAATATCGCCTTTAGTATTGGCAATCTAGGATTCCTAGCAAACCTGCTAGTTTTGGACCTTCAAGGATTATATGTTATCCTTGGAATGGATTGGTTAGCCAAGCATAAAGGTCAGATGGACTGTGAAAAGAAAGCAATAACCCTGACGAATGCTGAAGGAAAACAAGTCACATTCCACGCAGAGAGATCAATGGTGAACAACCGAGTGTGTAGTTTGAACAGCTTAGAAGGAGTTGAGTTTGAAGGAGTTCCAATGGTAAATGAATATCCAGAAGTCTTTCCTGAAGAGCTTCCTGGAATGCCACCAGATAGGGACATTGAATTCTCAATCGAATTAAAACCCGGATCTGCCCCTTACGCAAGAAAGCTTGCACGTATGACAAGTGAAGAACAAGAAGAATTAAGAAAGCAAGTGGAAGAATTGGAAAGAAAGGGATTTGTTAGAACAAGTTCCTCACCTTGGGGAGCCCCTGTGCTTTTCGCTAAAAAGAAAGACGGCAGTCTACGACTTTGTGTCGACTACCGGAAGCTGAATGATCAACTAAGAGGAGCAAAGATATTTTCAAGGATCGACCTGAGGTCCGGATACCACCAACTAAAGATTCGAGAACAAGATATTCCAAAAACTGCATTCATAACGAGATATGGATTGCATGAGTTTACCGTGGTGCCATTTGGTTTAACGAATGCGCCAGCAGTACTCATGAATTTGATGAACAAAGTTCTCATGGAATTTCTGGACAAGTTTGTCATTGTGTTTGTCGATGACATTCTCATCTTTTCGGAGTCAGAGGAAAAACATGCACAACATCTTAGGATGGTGCTGGAAAAGTTAGTAGAACATCGACTGTATGCCAAGTTCGATAAGTGTGCCTTTTGGTTAAAAGAAATCTCATTCTTAGGCCACATTATCTCTGGCAAAGGAATCTCAATGCATCCGTCAAAAATTCAGACTATCATGGAATGGAAACAACCGGAAACAGTAACTGAGGTAAGAAGTTTCCTAGGATTAGCCGGATATTACCGGAGATTCGTCAAAGGATTCTCCAAGATTACAAAGCCACTCACCAGGCTACTAAAGAAAGATGTTCCATTCGACTGGACAGAAGGATGTGAAAAGAGCTTTGAGGAATTAAAGAAGATATTAACAACCGTACCTGTCCTTACGTTACCAGATAACAAAAAGGATTTTGAAGTCTACTGTGATGCATCAAAGCAAGGACTAGGCTGTGTACTTATGCAAGAAGGGAGAGTCGTAGCTTATGCATCAAGACAATTGCGACCACATGAGGAGAAATATCCAACTCATGATTTGGAATTAGCCGCCGTTGTTCATGCGCTAAAGATTTGGCGACACTATCTACTTGGAAATAGATGTGAAATCTACACGGACCACAAGAGTTTGAAATACATCTTCACCCAACAAGACTTGAACATGAGACAGCGAAGATGGCTAGAACTGATTAAAGATTATGACCTTGGAATACACTACCACCCTGGAAAAGCAAATGTAGTAGCAGATGCCTTGAGCAGAAAATCCTACTGCAATCAAGCGAAGACATTAGGAATATCACCTCAATTGCTTAGAGATTTCGAGAAGTTGAATTTAGAGTTTGTTGAACAAGGAACCTCAATCGTATCCTTGCCGCGTTAACAATGAATTGCGAGCTGAAGGACCAAATCCGAAAAGCTCAAGAAATAGATCAGAGTATTCAAGAGATGAAAGAGGACGTGAAACACGAAGATGCATTTGACCTTCGTGAAGACGAGGAAGGAATTTTGTGGTATCATAACCGAATCTGTGTTCCAGAAGACAAGGAAATCAAGAACATGCTACTGCAAGAAGCCCATTGTACCCCGTACTCTATTCACCCGGGCAGTGCAAAGATGTACCAAGATCTAAAGGATCGGTTTTGGTGGAAAGGAATGAAGAGGGAAATTGCCGAGTTTATAGCTTCTTGTGACACCTGTCAAAGAGTGAAAGCAGAACACCAGAAACCTGCAGGACCGCTGCAACCCCTACCAACCCCGGAGTGGAAATGGGACGAGATTGGAATGGATTTCGTAGTTGGTTTACCAAGAACCCAGTAAGGATACGATTCTATATGGGTTATAGTCGGTAGATTGATGAAACTAGCTCATTTTCTACCTGTGAGAACGCAGTACACAACGAAAAAGCTGGCAGAATTATATCTTACTAGGATTGTCAAGCTACATGGAGTACCAAAAACAATCGTCTCAGACAGAGGAGCGCAATTTGTATCAAGATTTTGGGGAGAGTTACAAAAGTCCCTGGGAACAAAGTTGAAGTTCAGTACAGCTTACCACCCGCAAACTGGAGGTCAAACGGAAAGAGTGAACCAGATTTTGGAAGACATGTTGAGAGCGTGTGCTTTAGACTATGAAAATTCTTGGGAACAATTTCTACCGTACGCGGAATTCACCTACAACAATAGTTATCAAGTGAGTCTACAAATGGCTCCTTATGAAGCGCTTTATGGAAGAAACTGCGGCACGCCACTATACTGGACCGAAGTGGGACAAAAACAATTTTTAGGACCGCAATTAGTGGAGGATGCCACAGCTCACATGAAGATCATACAAGAGAGATTGAAAATGGCCCAGTCTCGACAGAAAAGTTACGCCGACAGAAGAAGGAGAGAACTATCCTTCGAGATAGGTGATTACGTATATCTCAAAGTAACACCCTACAAGGGAGTTCGACTGTAACATCCCTATTTTTGGCAATCTTTTCTGCTTACGAGTCAGCATATATTCTTTGGAATCCCTGATGTCTCAACCCTATCTTGATCTTAGGTATGCCACTACCTTAACCTAAAAGTTGGCAGCTAAACTTCATCTCCCAGATCGTTTTCACATTCCAGTCCAAAAGTGTTTCAATTTAGTCCTTTTCAGAAGTTTCAGAAAGCCCAAAAAGGCTAAAAGTCCCAGATCATCTCCAAATCCAAATCTGATCGAGTGATTACCTTTCTTTCATTTTTTTGAACATTTTTCCCTTCTGGAAGAATTCCAGAATCTCAACCGAAACCCTAGTTTCAGCCTCGACAAAAGTTTCAGACCCTAATTACCCTGTTTACCCTAATTACCCTGTTTTCGATTTTTGTCAAAACCACCAGATCTTATCGGATTTTACCATTTTCCTGCTGGATGAGTCTAAGACATTTAGTAACACTCATCTGCAAAGTCGAAATCCAAATCAGCCCTTCAGATCTTCAGAATTGCAAATAGGCCCAAATTCCTGAGCCAGAACCCTCGCAGTTTAGTCCAAATCTTCGCAAATCAGTCCAAAGCTTCCAACCAGGTCCCTGTACCGTTTTTGACCACGACCAGCGTTCGTTCGACCAGCGCCCCGCCGTTTTGCCTCGCCGTTGAACTCGCCGCCGGCGAAGTTCCCCGTGCTGCCACCTTCACAGCCACGTGGCCTCCACCTGCGCACAACTGTATCGCCACCGTGGAAGCAATTCACCCGAGCTGTGCCGTGTTCTTCCCCGCGCGCGCGCGTGCCTGCTGTTGTCAGGAGCTGCACGCCACATGGCTGCCATCCCGGAGATCGTCATCTCGCCGTCCTGACCAAATCCCGATTCCGCGCGATACACCGTCTCTGGCAGAGCCCCGCCATGTCCCGACGTGCCTCGTTGACCGCTCCAGCACCAGAAGAAATCTCACTGGCGATTGCTGCAACTCCCGAGAGCTCAATCCCGCGGCTATATAAAGCCCCCCCCCTTGCCCAGCATCTCTTCACACCACCCGCAGTTGTAAGCCCTAGTCTCCACCACCAGAGAGCAACCAAGTTACTCAGCGCCGCCGCGAAGACCTTCTTCCCCGGCGAGCAATTCCTGAAGCTCACGGCGCCAGCTTCGCCCGCAGCTTCCCCCTCCAAACCGACACCACCAGTAAGGTCCCCTTATCCCCCTGTGTGTTTCATAGCCGTTAATTGATCCCCGGCGAACCTCAACGCCGGTAATCACCGGAAAAGCTGCAATCCCCTGTTCCCATAATGCGGAGTGATTCAAGCCAAATTGATCCTCGTGCCAGTAGAGAATAATGACCAGTGAGCTAGGAGGAACGAACCTGCAAGCTTAGAATCGCCAATTTTGCCCCGAGCGTTGAATTTCCATGTTCAAGCCTCGGCAGTTCGCCGGAGAACGCCGCCGTGCTTCTCCAGCCATTCTCTGGCAAAATTGAGTGCGCCAATAGCTTCGTGACAGCCCCTAGATGCTTCCCGAGCGTGGAATTGAGTTCAAATGCCCTGGAACGAAAACGCCCAAATCGGTGCCTTCGTCTTCGGCCCCGATCGCCGGAGTTCGTTTTCCAGCCAAACCAGCCGATTAAACCTTGTCATCTAGCTAGGCCTCAACCCCCTGAGCAATTTACTCCACTGGCTCGAACCCTCAATCGACCTAGATCAACAGTTATGATCATGCCAAGATTACTGTCCAGTGGTTCAGTTCATGTCCAGACCACCGTGTTTGCTCACCGGATTTGGCCACCCTCCGGCCACTTTCTGCCCTTGAACCTGTTAAGAGTTTTGTAGCTATCATCAAGGCCTAAACCCCAGATAAAGTTGTGCACCAATTGGAGTCCTGAGTCAAAAGTTATCCAATGCCCTAGTTTCTGGCCACGTCTAGCACTATGTCAGTGCATGTCCACCAGTGGCATTAGATGATTTAGACATGTTACATTTGAGGAATTGAAATGCCACTTTGTCCACTAAGCCTTTTGAACCATGCTCTACAACATTCCCTACTATCGCATCTCCAGTAAACAAACCTAGAACCAATTTAGGGCTATGTCAAGCCATGAGCCGAATGTCAGCCTTTCGACATTCAAGTCCTTTTGAGCCCATCTCTTCGACCAATGTCAACTGACCTTGTCCAAACCCTTTCCCTGCATGCATGATATGTTTACATGATATTTTCTAGTGCTTTTATGCTTATATAGTGTGTATGTGTTGTTTGTATCCGCCGTGGAACCAGACGTTGAAGGAACAGAAGAGATCTTCGAGGATTCATCTGAGTAGCTAGACCCATCACTACAAGGCAAGTCTCAAACCCTTGATCATGTCTAGCCTACTATTTTGAAATGAAGTATGTTAACTGTTTTCAAGTATATGCATGCCTTAAATTCAAATAAGAACTATGTTTCAATAAAGTGATTAGATATGACCTAAAAGATTGTAAAGCCCCTTTTGACATTGAATATCCCTGCACCCTTGTCACCCTAGAATATCATGCTTAGGCTATACTATGCTCAAGATTATATGTTAAATATTGAATGGTCACATGTGAGAAAAGTATATTCAAAACCCTTTTTGTGAAGGAAAATATGATTGGAATCGATAGTGAGGATGGTTTGAGTGGATGGTGCTGTGTGCGCACTGAGAATGTGAAGACTCCTCACTAGAGATTCATAAGTACTAGAACCTTGTGTTGTGCTTCTATGCGGCATGAAAAACGTACCAACCACTTCCCGGTTATGGGACGGGCGCAACTTAGTAGCTTTCTTTAGTATTAGCTTTTCCCTGCAATGGTTGTCGATCCAGTGTCTTGCGAGAACTGGTGGGCCGCAAAAGGCCATGAGTGATGTGAGTTCAGAAAAATCATGAGAGGAAAAGGTGGAAAGAAGGAAGACGCCCTATGCCAGATTAAGTCGTGTGCGACTGTAATCAAGAGAGGTTATGTGTCTTGCGAGAACATAGACCCAGGATAGGAAGTAAGGCAGTGGGGAGGACCCACAACGGTACTTGAGACTTGACTGTCTATTTACCGGGCAGGGAATAGTTAATGCTAGGACTGTAAACTGTTGGGTCATCTCGGCCTTGTCACATGCGTAAGAGTCGCATGGAGAGGTACCGACTTGAAAGCCGAATGATCGGTGGATTAAGGTGGTACACCTTTGCAAAGTTTAAAAAGTATCGGATACTCTGCGCTCCCAGGTTATGGAGTCTGTGCGTTGTGGATTCTATTCACGTCGATGTAGCACAAATAGCTTTTGGAAGGTTTTCACAAAATCTGAGTAAAATGGTGACTCATGAAAGACCGCCACACACAACATTTTCTCAGAATTTAGCTTAGGGTTTCAAAAGCACCGCTTTCGAAAATAAGGACCTTTTTGTCAAAACTGTGTGAAAATCTATTCTATATACATATACAAAGCCAAAGGGCTATTCTTTAAGAAATTTCCCCCTCATCTATATATACTTGCATTCTTATTTGGGACTTGTTGAGCACCATGTGGACAATGTGCTCACCCTTGCTTTTACAAACAAATTTAGAAGAAGGATTCGTCGACCCTGAATCTTACGGTCTTGAACCCAATGTGGAACAAGAAGAAGAAACTGAAGACCAAGCTTGATAGAGGGTTATGTACCAAGGTGGAGTCAGATGTGGAGAAGGCCTATACACCGTTGCTGCAGAAGAAGAAGACTGATGAAGTCCTTTTGCTTATTATTGTTGTTTCATTTTGTGCCGACCTTTTCTGAGTGCAACCCACCTGGGCGGTTGCCACCGGATTCCTCAAATGAGGGTCCCACATCGACGATTTCAAATAAAAGGAAAGTTAAGTCCGAGATACGTAGGACCATACAAGATTTTGGAAAGACGAGGAGAAGTAGCACACAAATTGGAGCTACCGCCTGAATTAGCAGGAGTCCATGATGTCTTTCACGTATCCCAACTAAGGAAATGCTTGAGAAAACCAACGGAGCAAGTGTCTCCCCCGGAAACAGAGGTTCAACTAGATCTGACATATCAGGAATACCCAGTCAAGGTGTTAGAGGTCAGTGAAAGGAGATTAAAATAAAGGACCATAAAATTCTGCAGAGTCCAATGGAATAACCACACCGAAGAAGAATCAACTTGGGAAAGAGAAGAAGAGCTGCGTCAAAATTTGCCCTACCTGTTCTCAGACTGATCAGAATCTCGAGGACGAGATTATTCCTAAGGAGGGTAGGTTGTAACATCCCTATTTTAGCTATCTTTTCTGCTTACGAGTCAGCATATCTTCTTTGGAATCCCTGATGTCTCAACCCTATCTTGATCTTAGGTATGCCACTACCTTAACCTAAAAAGTTGGCAGCTAAACATCATCTCCCAGATCATTTTCACATTTCAGTCCAAAAGTGTTTCAATTTAGTCCTTTCAGAATTTTCAAAAAGCCCGAAAAAGCTAAAAGTCCCAGATCATCTCCAAATTCAAATCTGATCAAGTGATTATATTTCTTTCACTTTTCTGAACGTTTTTCCCTTTTGGAAGAATTCCAAAATCTCAACCGAAACCCTAGTTTCAGCCTCAACAAAAGTTTCAAACCCTAATTACCCTGTTTACCCTAATTACCCTGTTTTCGATTTTTGTCAAAACCAACAGATCTTATTGGATTTTACCATTTTTCCTGCTGGATGAGTCTAAGACATTTAGTAACACTCAGCTGCAAAGTCAAAATTCAAATCAGCCTTTCAGATTTCCAGAATTGCAAATTGGCCCAAGTCCCTGAGCCAAAACCCTCACAGTTTAGTCCAAACCTTCGCAAATCAGTCCAAAGTTTACAACCAGGTCCCTGTGCCATTTTCGACCACGACCAGTGCAATTCGACCAGCACCCCGCCGCTTTGCCTCGCCTCTGGACTCGTCGCCGGCGAAGTTCCCTGCGCTGCCACCATCGCAGCCACGTAGCCACCACCTGCGCACAACCGTGCCGCCACCGTGGAGCACCCTACCCGCGCTGTGCCGTGTTCTTCCCCACGCGCGCGCGTGCCTGCTGCTGTCAGAAGCTTTATGCCACATGGTTGCCATCCCAGAGATCGCTATCTCGTCGTCCTGACAAAATCCCGATTCCGCGCGATACCCCGTCTCTGGCAGAGCTCCCGCCATGTCCCGATGTGCCTCGCTGACCGCTCCAGCGCCAGGGAGTATCTTCCCGGCGATTGCTGCAACTCCCGAGAGCTCAACCCCGCGGCTATATAAAGCCCCCTTGCCCAGCATCTCTTCACACCATCCCGCAACTACAAGCCTTAGCTTCTTCCACCAGAGAGTAACCTAGTTCTTCAGCGCCGCCGCGAAGGCCTTCTTCCCCGGTGAGCTACCTCTGAAGCTCACGGCGCCAGCTTCGCCCGCAGCTTCCCCCTCCAAACCAACTTCACCAGTAAGACCCCCTCAACCCCCTGTATGTGTCATAGCCGTTAATTGACCCCCGGCGAACCTCAACGCCGGCAATCACCGGAAAAGCCGTAATCCCCTGTTTCCCTAATGCCGAGTGATTCAAGCCAAATTGATCCTCGTGCCAGTAGAGAATAATGATCAGTAAGCTAGGAGGAACAAGCCTGCAAACTTGGAATCACCAATCTTGCCCCGAGCGTCGAATTTCCATGTTCGAGCCTCGGCAGTTCGCCGGAGAACGCCGTCGGCTTCTCCAGCCATTCTCTGGCAAAATTGAGTACAGCAATAGCTTTGTGATGACCCCTAGATGCTTCCCGAGCGTGGAATTGAGTTCAAACGCCCTGGAACGAAAACGCCCAAATCGCTTGAGTTCATTTTCCGGCCAAACCAACCGATGAAACCTTGTCATCTAGCTAGGCCTCAACCCCCTGAGCAATTTACTCCACTGGCTCGAACCCTGAATCGGCATAGATCAAAAGTTATGATCATGCCAAGATTACTGTCCAGTAGTTCAGGCCACCGTGTTTGCTCACCAGATTTGGCCACCTTCCGGCCACTTTCTGCCCTTGAGCCTGTTGAGAGTTTTGTAGCTGTTATCAAGGCCTAAACCCCAGACAAAGTTGTGCATCAATTGGAGTCCTGAGTCAAAAGTTATGCAGTGCCCTAGTTTCTGGCCATGTCTAGCACTATGTCAGTGCATGTCCACCAGTGGCATTGGATGATTTAGACTTGTTACATTTGAGCAATTGAAATGCCACTTTGTACACTAAGCCTTTTGAACCATGCTCTACAATATTCCCTATTGCCACATCTCCAGAAAACAAACCTAGAACCAATTTAGGGCTATGTCAAGCCATAAGCCGAATGTCAGCCCTTCGACATTCAAGTCCTTTTGTGCCCATCTCTTCGATCAATGTCAAGTGACCTCGTCCAAACCCTTACCCCTGCATGCATGATGTAATTACGTATTATTTTCTAGTGCTTGTATGCTTATATAGTGTGTATGTGTTGTTTGTATCCGCCATGGAACCAGACGTTGAAGGAACAGAGGAGATCTTCGAGGGTTCACCAGAGTAGCTAGACCCATCACTGCAAGGCACGTCTCAAACCCTTGATCGTGTCTAGCCTACTATTTTGAAATGAAGAATGTTAACTGTTTTCAAGTATATACATGCCTTAGATTCAAATAAGAGTTATGTTTCAATAAAATGATTAGATATTACCTAAATAACTGTAAAGCCCCTTTTTTACATTGAATATCCATGCACCCTTGTCACCCTAGACTATCATGCTTAGGCTATGTTATACTCAAGATTATATATTAAATGTTGAATGGTCACATATGAGAAAAGCATGTTCAAAACCAAGTGCGAGAATCTATTCTATATACATATATAAAGCCAAAGAGCTATTCTTTGAGAAATTCCCCCTCATCTAAGTATACTTGCATTCTTATTTGGGACTTGTTGAGCACCATGTGGACAATGTGCTCACCCTTGCTTTTACAAACAAATTTAGAAGAAGGATTCGTCGACCCTGAATCTTACGGTCTTGAACCCAATGTGGAACAAGAAGAAGAAACTGAAGACCCAGCTTGCTAGAGGGTTATGTACCAAGGTGGAGTCACATGTGGAAAAGGCCCGTACAACACCGCTGCTGCTGAAAAAGAAGACAGATGAAGTTCTTTTGCTTACTATCATTGTTTTATTTTGTGCCGACCTTTGTGTCGAAAACTCCTTAATTTGTATCAACATTTAAATGCGTCATTTTGGCGCTAAGTTATTGTGATGTTGGTCCCTGTGATCAGCACTTGCTTTTAATTACTGGCATTTTTATATAATGCATCTTGTTGTTGTGAGCTGCAATGTACCTTTTCTGAGTGCAACCCACCTGGGCGGTTGCCACCGGATTCCTCAAATGACGGTCCCACACCTGGCCTCCGGGGCCTCCCCGGGCGGCGCCATTTTGGCCCCTGGGACCTGACCTCCGGCGCCGTCCCGAGCGCCGCCATTTTGGCCCCCGGGACCTGGCCTCTGGCGCCGGTCCCAGGCACCGCCATTTCCCCGGGGACCTGGCCTCCGGTGCCTCCCCGGGCGCCGCCATTTTGGCCCCCGAGACTTGGCGCCAGGGACGCCTGTCCTCCGGTGCCTCCCCGGGGGCCGCCATTTGCCCGGGGACCTGGCCGCCGATGCCTCCCCGGGCGCCGCCTTTGGGTCCTCGGGACCTGGCGTCCGGTGCCGGTCCCGGGCGCCGGCATTTGCCCGGGGATTAGGCCCCCGGTGCCTCCCCGGGCGCCGCCTTTTGGCACCTGGGACCTGGCCTCCGGTGCCGGTCCCGGGCGCCGCCTTTTGGCTCACGAGTCCTGGCCTCCGGCGCCGGTCCCGAAACTCGTCGCCCTTCTAAAGGTAAAGTCTCGGGTTGTTTATCACGTGCAGGTCACGCGAGGAGCGCCTCGGGAATCAGCGACCACCTGTCAAGCATCCAGGACATTTGACCGGGAGAAGGACATTCCTATCCCTCAATCCGACGGTGGCTTCCGGGGTAGTTTAGGTTTTTTGCTTCTTTTTGGGGCAATAAATAGCCCTTGTACCCCTCAGTTGTAAGCAGGTGATTCATCGTTGTTGGAATAGCTAAACTCACAGGTGTGCTCCGGAAGCCTCTCCCCCGGAGAGAGCCTCCCCAGCCGACTCCGGTCGGGAGCGCACCGACAGGACTAGGGCCCCCACCGGGACCCGAACCTGTATAAATCCTCGTATCAATTCTTGTGTTTGTCCGGCGGGGCAGGACCGGTCGTCCGGTCAACCCGCGCCGCGTAATCTTCGCTAGGATCGTTCTGAAAACCTGCCGGGGTATTTGCAATACCACGACAATTGGCGCCATCCGTGGGGACTCGTGACAAGACGCCATGGCTTCCCCAAGAACAAGGGCTCGCACCCTTCCCGGTGACACCGGTCTCGGAGAGCCGGCGCCGCCCGTCCAGGACACTGCTGTCCTGGCGCTTCCTCTTGGAGGCGGCCAAGCCCAGGTACCGCCTCCCGCCTTTTCTCTTAACTTAGGTGCTTCTACCTCCAGGTCGCTCCCGGTGACCGCGGGGACCTCGGCCGGGACCAGTCTCCCCCCGATGGCTCCCCCGGCTCCCCGGGATGCCTTGCTTGAGGCTCTAGTGGAGGGCCAGCTCTGCGCCCAGCGCTCTATGGATGAGCTGCTCAACGTGTTGGTGCGGCCTCCGGCCCCCACATTTGTGTCGCACCCATACTCGGGGACTATGCCCCCGTTTATGGGTTACCTGGCGGCCCCTCCGACCTCCGGAGGTCTGGCCGCCCCGTATGATCCCGCCGGGGGGTTCCCTCCACCCGCAGGGTATACGTCCGGACCCTTCCCGACGCCCGGGCCCGTCCCGGTGCCGGGAGGCTACTTCATGCCAGGGTCCTTCGTGGCACCTGGGGGGTACCCCGTTCCAGGCCCATTCCCGGGGCCGGGAGCCCATTTCATGCCTGGGGTTTTCCCTACGCCGGGATCCAGTCCCGCTCCTCGCGTCGCGTTTACCACACCAGGGGCGGTCGACAGAGCAGCTCCTGTGCCTCAGCGGACTTCCCCCCGCATCGGCTCCGCGGTCCCGGACGTCACCGCGGGGGCTCCCCCTCGCCGGTTCCGGATGTTACAGGGGCTTCCCCCTTTCCGGTTCCGGTCGCTGCCGCAGGGGCTCCCTCCACTTCGGTTCCAAACGTCGCCGTGGGCGCCCCCTCCCCGGTTCCGGATAATACAGGGGCTTCCCCCTTTCCGGTCCCGGGGGTCTTCCAGGGGGCTCCCCCCAGTCCGGGGGGAGGTCGAGCGAATGCATTCACCTAAGCGCGGGGAAGAACTTCCCCCCGGCCGCGGGCGCGGGGCCCCGCTCACGCACCGGTCGGGGAAAGAGACCCGCGGAAGACCCAACCTCCCCGGGGGAGAGCCCGGACGTCCGGGAACTGTAACACCCTGAGTTAGGGGTGAAAACTTCCTTTTTCATAAATAGCATGCATGCATGTATCTGTAGTAATAGCCAGATCAGTATCTATCCTAAGCCCTAAAATCTCCAAAATCTATCCTGTGACCTCAAATCAAGATCAGATTGTTCAGATGTGATCTATCAGTTAGTCTGAACTTAAAAGCCTTCAGAACCCAGATCCAATTCTATCTCTAACTCCCAGAATTATCAACTCCATTCTGTTTTCTAAAACAGAAATACCTTATATTACCCAAATATCCTAAGTTTCAGAAATACAGATTTAATCAAAATCTTGACCAAGTTCAGACCAGATTATTCCTGGAATATGATCATGGGTATGTCAATACCTTAATATAAAAAAGTTGACAGCCAGATTTTACCATCTAGACTCTTTTCACAAATCAGTCCAAGAGTTATCGCAAATTAGTCCTTATCTGATATCTGAAAACCCACAAAGGCTAAAATCTTCAGATTAACTCCAAATTCAGAATTTCTTCAGCAAATCTTCTCAAAATGCTATTTGTCACAAGTTTTTCTTCTGTGTAGAAATCAAAATCGAACCCTAAATGCCAGAATTCGAAATCGACAAAACTCAAATCCTAATTTACCCTAAATTACCCTATTTTCAGTTTGTATCGAAAACTATTCAAATGTGCTAAACCTTATCAATTACCTTTGCCAAATATCCTGTTGAATATAATCTACCAGATTAGTGAAATCAATTTCAGTTTAAACCTCCCAGAATTCCAGATTTACATTTCAGTCCAAAATTCAAAGAATTGAAACTGTAGTTCAGTCCATTTTCGACCAGCAGCTGCAGTACACGACCAGAAGCTCGCCGTGCGTTTGCGCCGCGCTCGTTCGCCGCCAGTGAAGCTTCGCCGCACTTGCGAGCGTGCATGCCAGTGCGCACGTGTCCTCGCTCCGGCCAGTGCCGTGGCAAGGTTGCTGCTACGTCGACGACCAGTGCTTGCTCCCGCGCGCGATCAACGGCTTTTGTCAGCAATTCATCGCCACGTCGCTTCGCCGCACCAGTACTTGTCGCCACCGCTTGCTACAAGCTTTGCCAGGTCCCGATGAGGCGACATTGTGATCAATTGAAAGCTTGTCGCCGTCGCATCACCGCTCTTGCTGTTTCTTCGCCGCTACTGCTCCAGCACGCAAACAATCTCATCACAGCAGCCAATCTCTTCATTGTTCCCTCTTCGCCATCTTCGCCTGGCCTATATAAGCACTCCTGTGCTCAGCAGCTCCCTCCACACATCACCACAAACCAGCCAAGTTCCAGAATTTCCTGTTTCAGTCATCTTCTCCGGCGAGCCATCGAGGAGGCTCACGGTGCCAGCTCATTGCACATCATCTCCTGCCAAATTGAATCCATCAGTGAGTTCATCTACTCATCCTCTTTGTGTAGTATCATCTAATTGCTCCCCGGTGACCTCTAACGCCGGCGATCACTGGAAATTGCTAAAATTCGAAGAATGCCCTGTTCCGGCAATATAGCTCGAATTACTTCGAATTAGCTCTCGATTCTGTAGAAGAAATTGATCAGTAAGCCAAATCAAGCAAGCCTGTGAAGTTGGATTTCGAAATTCAGCAAGAATCGAAGCTTTTCCCTAAACCGAGCTTCACCAGAAACCGGCGATCGTCGCCAGGCTTCTCCAATGGTCCTCCGGCCAATCTAATTGTACCAGAAGCTTTCTTATACCTTCTAGATGCTCTCCAAGCAAGGAATTAAGTTCTTTTGGCCTGTAGCAGAAACCCCCAATCAGCAGTGTTTCTTCTCCGGCGCCGATCACCGGAAAAGTGTTCCCGGCCGTTTCAGCACAAATCACCTTGTCTTTTAGATGTGCCTTAGCCTCCTGAGCATTTTTGTCTTCTAGCCCGACACCTAGATCGGCCTAGATTGGAAGATATAGCTTTGCCAAGTTTTTGTCCAGAACTGCTCCAGTGCAGCCAGTTCATCTTTGTTCATCATCAAATTTCTTGCTTTCCAGCCATTTCCTGCCCTAGATTCTGTTGACTTAATTATTCCTGTTATCAATGCCTACCTCCCAGACAAAGTGGTGCATCATTTGGAGCTCCAGATCAAAAGTTATGCCAAGCCCTAGTTTTTGGCATTGTCAGCTCTATGCCAGAGCTTGTCAGTCAGTGGCATTGACCTTGTTTACCCACTTCTGGTTGTGTAATTTGAAATCCACTTTCTCCACTGAATTTGTAGAGTTGTGATCTACATTTTCTTCTACTACCACAACTTGAGATAAGCACCCTAGCTTTTCTTAAAGCTATGTCCAAGCTTTGATCCGAATGTCGATCTGTTGACATTCGTTGTTTTGATTAAACCAACCACAAAATTGTTATCCCTATTGTAATCCTGAAACCCTAAGATTATCTAATCACCATCCTTAGCCCAAATTCCTTGAAACCCTAGAATCTCGACTCAGTCCAGTTGCAGTTCAAATTATCTCCTGTATAATTCAATCATTCTTGTTGAGCATTTCTGCATATAAGTCATAAAACATTTTAATATTATAAGTAATTATTGTGTGTTTGTTTGTCGTCGAGCAGATTCAGAAGCTGACTTTGAAGATTTTGCTGTTGACCCGTCATCGACTGCTGTATTTTACGACGCGGAAGGCAAGTCATATCCTTGGTCATCTTGAACCTATATTTTAAATGTTGCTAAAACATAACCTTGAATATAGGCAATATTGCATGTGAAAGATTGAGAATGGTTGATTTATGAATTGGCAGTACTAGACTGGTTATCTGTGAAATGTGAAATAAACAAGTTTTGAGCCATGAACTATTATATGTATCTATATACTTATATTCATGAAATAAAACCCCTAGCCGTGACAAGAAAAATGGTATGGATGGCTGTAGCACTGGAGGTGCTACACTGCAAAGGAATGCAGGCACTGAAGGTGCAGGGTTGTGGATGGTCTGGTCACTGGCATATAAGGACTAGAACCTTGTGTTGTGCGTCTAGTGGCATGAACAACGTGCTAACCGCAAGCCTGGTATGGGACAGGCCTGAACAAGTAATTATGTGGATCACACATGAAACCCCTGCATGAGATGTGTAGTGATGCACGATAAACACGGAGCGCGGCTCCCACACATATCACTGAAGGTGATCAAGCACGCTGACCCAGTAATGGGAATAAGCAAAGGGGTGGAGGTTTGGATACAACCTGCCACAACTGTGCCTCGCTGAGAGCCACAGGGTCGGGGGTCCATTGTAAGTGATACATAACAAAAGTTCTTGTTATTTCCACCTTGCCGCTCACAATATGAAGTGAGTCAGGGGTCCAATCATTTTGTTATGATAGGAAAGGTTTGAAGTGGAATATCTTGCGGGTAAATTGGTACCTCTCTGCAGAGTTAAAAACGTATTCGAATACTCCGAGCTCCCGGGTTTTATAGGAGTCTGCTGCGGTGGATTAAATCCACGGGGTGTGACACAAGTACTATTTTCTAAATAAAATGTGTTTAATCAAGATTACCCAAATGACATGTGTTGTCATGATAAGGAGTGCTGCCGTGGGCTGTCGTGTGTCGACGTGTCGCGGTAGTACTATAATTTAGTGAACATGAATGATGATGTTATATTATGAAAAGTGCTGCCATGAGCCGAAATAAGATGAGATGAGAAAGGAAAAGATTATTTTACAAATATCCATAATTCTTGACTAGTCTAGGTTCATATCATCACTACTATATGTATTTACTCTTACCTATGACTTGCTGAGTACGTAAGTGCTCACCCTTGCAACATTCAACTCAATAGATGGAGCCTACCTTGATCAAGATGATGGCACGGAGTACTTCGTGGATACAGAAGGAGGAGAATCAGTTCCGCCAGAGCCCTGATGTGTGTTGTTCTGCCGTCAACTTCTTTTGTGGGAGGGTCACCTATCTTCTGCTGCGTAGTTAAATATTTTGCTAAACCCTGAATGCCTTGTAGGCATTGTAATCCTTTATGTAATATTAAGGCCAGCAGGCCACACTGCTTAATATTTTGTAAGTACTCTGTTGCAATGTAATATACTCCTGTGTTTGACTCATCCTGGGAAGTCAAAGGTTTGTGGTTTGGGACTAGCTGCAGCGAGCTAGGTCTCTACAGGAGTAGTCGTTGTCCCAGTTTCGGGGCGCGACAGGAACTCAGCCCCGGTCCAGAAGAGAAACGTCGCCACCGCCACTCCGACGGACCTCTTGGACCGCTCCCCGACTCCGACAACGAGGGTCCCGTCAAAGAAGACAGCGACCAGGACTCTCCCCGGGAAGTGCAGGGGGCTAACCAGCCCTTGTGCCGAAGACTTCGCCGCATCCATTGGCCGCGGCCCTACCGCCCTCCGCACATCGAGCACTATAACGGTGAGGCAGACCCTTACGAATTTGTGCAGGTTTATTCCACTGCCATCTCTGCGGCCGGGGGGGACGAGACGGTACAATGAAATGTCTTCCCCCTCTACCTCACCGGCATCGCCCGCTCTTGGTTCTACAATCTGAAAGCCGGCTCCATCAAGTCGTTCGTGCAGCTCAAGCGGGAGTTCTGCGCAAACTTCCAGGGGAACTATGTGCGCCCCCTGGACTCCTCGCAGCTGTACACTGTCCAGCAGAGGACTGGGGAAACCATCAGAAGCTTCTTCAAGCGCTTTGCTCAGGTGAAGAGCAAAGTGGCCCACGTCCCCGACTCTACGGTCATCGAAGCCTACAAAAGCGCCATCCTCCCAGGGGAGCTCCACCGAAGGCTCTCCTGGAGCTGCCCCTCTTCCGCCGATGAGCTCTTCAACGTACTCGAAAAGTACGCTCGGGCGAAGGAAGATGACATATGGAAGAAGACCCAGGGGGCTCCCGCCCCCGCCGACCGGGGGGCCAGGGATCCCCTCAAGCGCCCTAGGCAGGGGGGCGTAACGAGCCACGGCCTCGGGACACCTTTGTCCCCAAGGGCGGAGGCGGCTCGCGCGACCCCCCAAGGGCCAACCGCCCCTTCCCCAAGCCGAAAGGCCATGGGGGAGGACAGTCTTCGCGCGGCCGGGAAGGCCCCGCGGGGAGAAGATGGGAAGGACCTTGGTGCAGCTTCCACGGGTCCAGTACCCATGCTACCCGAGACTGTAGCCAGCTATTGCAACACTTCGCGGCGTTCCTCGATCAGCGCGGGCAGGGGGAGGGGACTCCGGCCTCCTTGCTCCCTCGGCCAGCTGTTCCAGCCCTTCCAGCTCCAGCGGGGGGTCAGCAGACGCAGGAGGGGGAGCCCTCAGAAGCTCTCCCCTTTCAAGCTTCTCAGCGCCGCATCAACATCATCGTGGGAGGGTCCGCCTCGGGGCAGGACTCTAGGTGCCAGTGTAAGGAGTACGCGCGCGAGGTCAAGGTTGTGGGGGTGCTACACGCGTCCCCGCCACCTAAGTGGTCGGACGTCCCCCTCACCTTCACGGCGGAAGACGCGCGAGGGGTTCGCTTCCCCCACGACGACGCGCTCATTATCTCCACGACCATCTACAACTGCCACCTCGCCCGCATCCTTGTGGATGGTGGGAGCTCCGCCGACGTCCTATTCCTGAAGGCCTTCAAAGAGATGCAGGTGGATGAGAAGCTCCAGTAGCCCGCGGCAGGGCCCTTGAAAGGGTTCGTCCTGGGGAAGGCAATCCACCCCGTGGGCAAGGTAGACCTCCCCATGACATTCGGCACCCCGGAGAACTACCGGACCGAGTTAGTCCGCTTCGACGTAGTGGACCTCCCCTCCTCCTACAACGCGCTAATGGGGAGGACCACAATCAACCTGCTGGGGGCTGCCACCCATCAAAACTACCTCTGCAGGAAGATCCCCGTGCCGCATGGTGTGATCAACGTCCGGGGAGACCAAGACATGGCCCGTGCTCTATACGAGCACGCTGCGGCCACAATCGGAAGCGTCAACCTCATAAAGACGCCCGGGGGGAGGCTTTCCCCCCAGAACTAGACGCCGCTGCGCCACCGCCCGGGAGGCCCCTCCTCAAGCCGCGTCCGGAAGGGGGCCTCCGGAAGATCCTACTGTCCCCGGGCGACGAAGACAAAACCGTCCGGATCGGAGCGGAGCTCCCCGAGGAGCATGCAGTGCACCTTGCGGCTTTTCTGCGCGAAAACTCTGATGTTTTTGCGTGGAAGCCTTCGGACATGCGGGGCGTCGCCCGGGAGGTCATTGAGCACAAGCTCGCTGTGGCCCCCGGTCACCCCCCGATCAAACAGAAGCGGCGGAAACTCTCCCTCGAGCGCCAAGAAGCAATCAAGGTGGAAATCACCCGGCTCCGAGAGGCGGGGTTCATTCGGGAGGTCCTGCACCCCGAGTGGCTCGCAAACCCCGTCCTCATCAAGAAGTCAACCGGCAGGTGGCGGATGTGCGTGGACTTCACCGACCTTAACCGCGCCTGCCCCAAAGACAACTTCCCGCTCCCGCGGATTGACCAGCTCGTCAACTCCACTGCGGGGTGCGAGCTCATGAGCTTCCTAGACGCCTACTCGGGCTACCATCAAGTTCGGATGGCGGAAGGGGACGAGGAAAAGATGAGTTTCATAACTCCCCTCGGAACCTTCTGCTACGTCCATATGCCCTTCGGGCTCAAGAACGCGGGGGCGACATTCCAGCGCCTCATGACGCTGGTCTTCATAGATCAAGTCGGCCGCAACGTCGAAGTCTACGTAGACGACGCGGTGGTCAAAAGTCCCCGCGCAGCCTGCCACATCGACGACCTGGCGGAGACCTTCCGCAACCTCCGCGCGTTTGGGCTGAAGCTCAACCCGGAGAAGTGCGCCTTCGGAGTGCGCGGGGGGAAGCTCCTAGGTTTCCTCGTGTCCCAGCGGGGCATTGAGGCAAACCCCGAGAAGATCCGGGCATTCCTAGACATGCCCCGCCGCGCTCCGTCAAGGAGGTCCAGCGGCTCTCCGGCCACCTAGCCGCGCTCAGCCGCTTCGTCTCCCGGTCGGGGGAGCGAGGCCTCCAGTTCTTCAAGATCCTCCGAGGGCTCGAGGGGTTCCGCTGGACCCCCAAGGCCCAGGAGGCATTCGACGACCTCAAGAAGTACCTCACGAGCCCTCCAATGCTCGTGAGCCCGTCTCCAGAAGAGCCCTTGCTCATCTACCTGGCCGCGACCCCCGTCGCCGTTAGCGCGGTCTTGGTGAAGGAGCAAGGGAGGCAGCAGCGTCCCGTGTACTACTTGAGTGAGGCCCTCTAAGGGGCCAAAACTCGGTACACGGAGATGGAGAAGATCTGCTACGCCCTCCTGATGGCGTCCCGGAAGCTCCGCCATTACTTCCTGGGGCACCCCATCACTGTCCCGTCGTCCCTCCCCCTGGGGGAGGTATTGCGGAACAAAGAAGCCACTGGCCGGATCGGGAAGTGGGGGGCCGAGCTCGCCCCCTTCTCCCTGTCCCTTACTGGCCGCTCCGCCATCAAGTCGCAGGTCCTCGCAGACTTTGTTGCAGAGTGGACTCCTGCCTCTGGGTCCGGGGACGAAGACCTCCCTGTGCCGCCCCGACGCAGTCATCATTGGACTCTTATGTTTGATGGGTCGCTGTGTCTCGCCGGGGCTGGTGTGGGAGTAGTCCTCCGGAGCCCCGAGGGGAAGGAACTCGAGTACGCCGCACGGCTCGAGTTCCCCGCAACCAACAATGTCGCCGACTACGAGGCTTTGCTCCTCGGGATGTGCCTTGCGCGCTCCCTGGGGATCCGGCGCCTTCTAGTCAAGGGAGATTCTCAGCTCGTAGTTTGCCAAATGGACAAGTCTTACCTGTGCCATGACGCAAACTTAAGTCTTTATTTGCAGGAGGTGCAAAAGATGGAGAGGCATTTCGATGGCCTCGAGGCCCGGCATATCCCGCGAAGGGACAATGACCGGGCCGATGCCTTGGCCCGGGCCGCTAGCGCCTGGGAATCGCTCCCCAAGGGGGCTTTCTTGGAAATCATCACGAAGCCCTCGATGGCCTCCCCGGACACGGGCGACGAGCCTCATGTCCCGGAGGTCGCCGAGATCACCCGGACTCCGTCTTGGATGGACCCCCTCATCTCCTTCATCAAGGGGGAGGGGGACCCTCCTAGTGAGACCGAGGCTAAACGCCTCCAGTCTAAAGCCCGGGCATATCTCCTGCTGGAGGGGAGGCTCTACAAGCGGGGGGCTTCCGCGCTCCTGCGCTGCCTCCCCCGGCCGGAAGGACTTCACCTAGCCCCGCGTGCCATCGCGGCCAAGGCCCTCCGGCAGGGCTTCTACTGGCCCACGGTCATGCGCGACGCGCGAGACCTTGTCTCCGCGTGCGAAGCATGCCAGAAGATGGCCAAGGGCTCGAACCTCCCCCATATAGTGCTGCAGACAATCCCCATCACTTCGCCCTTCGTGCGCTGGGGGATGGACCTCTTAGGGCTCTTCCCCCCAGCGCCCGGAGGATACAAGTATGCGGTAGTCGCGGTCGACTATTTTACAAAGTGGGTTCCGGCGGAGCCTCTGGCCAGCATCATGTCCCGGGCCGTTCAGCGGTTTTTTTGAAAAAACGTCGTTTGTCGTTTTGGTATCCTCGGGAAATCACCGTGGACAACGGGACCCAATTCGACTCGGCTTATTTCTGGGAATTCTGCGAAGGCCTGGGGCTCGTCACCCACTTCGCCTCAGTGGCCCATCCCCGGAGCAATGGGGCCGTCGAGAGGGTCAACGGCGTAATCCTACAGGGGTTGCGCTGGAGACTCAAACAAACCGCTTCTAAGCGGGGTGCATGGGCAGAGGAGCTTCCTAGCATTCTCTGCTCCATGCGCACGACCCCGTCCCGGGCGACGGGACGTACTCCCTTCTCCCTGGTATACGGGGCGGAGGCAGTCCTCCCCCCGGAGATTGGCTTCCGGTCGCTGTGGGTCGAGCTCCTAGAGGGAGCCACGTGCGCAGCGTACCAGACGAACGAGGCCAACTGGCGCCTGGAGATCGACCTCATGGAGGTGGAACGCGAACGAGCACTCCTCCGCCACGCCATCTACGAGCGCGAGATGGCGCGCGCGTACAACCAGCGCGTGCGCGAGAGAGCTTTCCGCCTTGGGGACCTTGTCCTCAAGCGCGTGACGGACCCCCAAGCCCAGGGTAAGCTCCCCCCCAAGTGGGAGGGCCCCTATAGGATCTCCGCGGTCCTAGGCTCGGGGGCCTATAAGCTCTCCAACCTTCAAGAGCAGGAGCTGAAGCACACGTGGAACTTGCGTTTACTTCGCAAGTTCTATGTTTAGCCTTACGGGCCTGTCCCCTCCCCCGGAGCGATCACGCCGGAGGGGGAGGAGGGACACTGTATTTTCCTCCCCTTTCGCGACTTCGCAGGGGGAGACACTGTACTTCATTTTATTAGCAATGCATAGGTCTTGCTCTTCAACTGTCTCATTGCAGGTTCTTTACATTACCGCCCCTAACGGTGATGCCCTCCCCGCGAGGATGCCCTCCCCACGAGGACGCCCTCCCTGCGAGGATGCCCTCCCCGCGAGGAAGCCCTCCCTGTGAGGATGCCCTCCCCGCGACGAAGTGGGCCCAGACCCAGCAAGTCCCTCCTGTAGGGCGGCTTACGATCAGCCCTCGTGGACTGAGGGTGTAAGTTGCAACCCGGTCCCCAGCGGCCGCGGTAACGAGTCACTTTGGGAGACTAGTCCCCTGCCCAAACACTCAAGACCCGTCATCGGGCACTTCCTGCTCCGGGAGTAGACGCTCTCCCCAGTGGGACGTCTAATGGCTTTCTTGGATATCTCTTCCTCCTCCGGGAGTAGACGCTCTCCCCAGTGGGACATCTAACGGCATTCTTGGATATTCGGTCCCCGGCGACCTTATTCCCGGCTCCCCATTCTCATCGCGACCGGATGATTGCTTCCCGGTGACTTTATTCCCGGCTCCCCGTTCTCACGGAGACCGGATGATTGCCTCCCAGAGACCCTATTCCCGGCTCCCCGTTCTCACGACGACCGGATGATCATCTCCTAGGAAGCTCATCTCCGGAAAGCTCATCGGGTTTTCTTGGATGTTTCTTCGACACGAGGCCTTATTCCCGGCTCCCCGTTCTCACGGCGACCGGACAATTGTCTCCCGGAAGGTCTTTCCCTCGGAAACCTCGTTTTAAAATTTTCTAACTTAGAAAAATTCCTATGCTACAGGTCACTTCCACCCCGGGGGCCTTGCTACCCCCACAGCGCGCGGAGCTACCCTTCGGCCCGCTGTGTGCGAGGGGGATAAGGAACCCCTGGGTGTCGACCATAACGCCCACGAGCAAACTTAGCTCATTCTTGTGAAAAGGAGTCATCCAGACCATCCAAGAAGAAAAAATAAAAAGACAACGAAAGAAGAAGCAAGAGAACAGCTTTATTGATTATCAAACCCGAAGGACATCTTCCCCCTCCGGTGGGCTTCGGAAATGGTACAACCCAGGCTCTAACCCGGGGGATCCTCTCCATCCTAAGGCTCCTACGCCTAATACTCCCGGAGGCTCTCCGCTAGCTCCCGGGTCAAGTCCTGGTACAATGCGCGCACGCGGCGCCGAGCGTCCCGGATCACATCTTCGGGCCAGAACTCGTATCCCGCCGGTGGAAGTATTCGGAGAGGAGGTGTCATCCAGAGCCCCGGACGCGGAGGGGAAAATTCGGCGCGATGATTGTCAAAATTGTCCAAGTGCCACACCGGATGCCACCTTAACCAGACGGGCTCCCGGACGACATCCCCGCTGCCCTCCCCAGAGATGAGGCTTAGCAATATTAAAGCCGCTTGGGCGTCCCCCGGAGAGGCCCTCCCGGACCTTCGCCCGGGAGTAACCTCCTGGGAACCCAGGTAACATCGCATTCAATTCAAAGACTTAGAAAAATTTCTAACTCTATTGCATTCAAAATGTCTTTTTACAAGTGTCCGGGGCTTCTCCTAAGAAGCTACCGGGATCAAAATCCTAACAAAACAAAAAGGGTCCTATCTAAAGACTCGGGGGGGGGGGCTCATACTCTTTCGTTGGCGTCCTCCCCCCGGGGGGCTTCCTCCGAGGTTGGGGCCGGTGCCGGGAATCTCACCCCGGCGAACTTCTTAGGAGAACTCGGGGAAGCTCCACCTCCCGGCGCGAGGGCTCGAAGAACTCGGGGAAGCTCCGCGGGATGCGGCCCCCGATCGCCCGGGCGCCCACTCCCCGGTGCTCGACGAGCCCGGCCGCGGCCATAATGACGGGGATCGCCCGGCCCCGAGCCCGGGTGTCAGCAGCCTCCGGGATGACGGAGACCTGCGCGTTGAGAAAACGCACGGCCTCCGCAAGGGTCGCCGGGGGCACCTCCGAGCTGCTCCCGGAGCCTAGGCTTACGCCAAGGCTCTCGAGGGCCGAGCGGACGGAGCGGCCCGCGTCCGTCACCGCCCGGACGCTCGAGCCCTCGAGCTCCCGGAACGCCTCCTCCCACACCTTGGCCTCCTGTCGGAGGCTACCGTTGACGGTCTCGGAGACGTGGACCGAGGCCCAGACCCGGGCCAGCTCCCGGAGGGCTTTGTCGCGCTGCCCCAGCTAAGCCGCGGCCCGGTCCTCCGCGTCCTTAAGCAGCCGGCTGATCCGCTGCGCAAGGCCCCAGGTAACAGCCGCCGCCTACAAACTCTAGACTTAGAAAAAAACTCAAGTGCAGGGCACGAAGGAAGACGTCAGCAACTCGGGTTACCTGGGCATGGAGAGATTGAAGCCCCCGGAAATGATCATGGAGCGTCCCCTCCGCAACGAAGGCCTGCACCTTCCGGGTTTGCAGGCCCTCCGTATAGCTGGCGACCTCCCCCGCGGAAAGCTGGGGGGTCTCCCGCCCGGGGCCGGTTCCGTCGCGGCCGGTGGATGGTCCCCGAACCTGGGCGTCCGGCAGCGTAGTCGGTGCCTTCGTCGCCGACGAGGTGGCCTCCGTGGAAGTGGCCGGGGAGCTCTCGGAAGAGCTCACCGCCCGGGGAGGGACCATCAACCCTTTCCCCTTCCCGGGCGGGAATGCCCCCGGGGCCACTACTTCCGGAGGGACTTCGAAGACGGAGGGGCTCCCCCCTTCGTCCACGGGCCACTCCATTCGCGGAGGCGATGCCTCCACGAACCTCACCTCCAGCTTCTCCGGCTCCAAGGGGGCTAGGGGTGCTGGGAGGATTGCTATCGAAGGTGGCGACGGGGCGTAATTCACCGAGTCAGATGCCGCCCCGCCCGCGGACGGTTCCTTCCCCCGAGCGTCAACGGGGCTCTTCGGGGGAGGGGGTGTTGCTTCCTTCCGGGTCGGCGCCCGGGCGCACTCGGTCCCGAGGGTCTCGTCCCGGGGCTTCATCGGTGTCGTCGCCGGCGTCATCGATGGGCCGAGGCTTCTTAGGCTCAGAGCGCCCGGCCACGTCCCTCCCCCGCTTGTGCGACCCGGGGGTGGGGAGTGGCTTCCTCTCCGGGAGCTTCAGCCCGTAGGCCTCGGCCACCAGGTTCCGGGGAGGGCCCTCCCCCACGAGGCGCACGATGCGCTCGTGCTCATCGGTGAAGTATCTCCCCAAGAGGTTCTCCGCCTTCTCCCGCACCGCCAGGTACGGCCGGACTACAAGAGGTAAAGAGTTAGTCAAATTTTCAAAAATTTGTAAATGCAATGAAGCAGGTTACCGGGACTTACGTCGGGTCACCGGCTTGACCGGGGGCCGCTGCTCCGGGCCCATGCCGATCCCCCTTCTTCCGCGCGCAAAGGGGGAGATCCTCAGGAGCATCATCTCCTCGGCGGCGTCCCGCATAGAGCGGGTTTTCCGGGAGATGATCAACTTGCCGAGGAGCTCGAGCTCCTCGTCCGTCCACACTGGAGGCTTCAGCGCGGACGACCGGCTGTAAGAGGCGGGCTCCGGGGCGTAAGTCACCTCGTCGTCCCAGACCCAGAGGTAGAACCACCTCCGGATCCAATCGCCCCAATGGTCCCGGGAGGCTGCCGCTGGGTAGTCGGCCACCCGGGACGGCAGCATCTGCACCATCACCGAGCCAAAGGGGGACCCCCTTCACCAGGTGGGAGCTCCGCGCCACCGGTTCGTAGAAGTACCGGAAGACGCGTAGGGTGGGCTCCCACCCGGTCGCCGTCTCGAAGAGCCAGATGAAGAGGCCCATCCGGACGAGCGCATTCGGGGTGAGGTGGTTGAGGGCTACCCCATACTCCTTCAGAAACTCCCGGAGCATGGGATGCACCGGGAGCCGGAGCCCCGCCTCCAGGAAGGCCTCGAAGGCCACGACCTCTCCGGGCCTGGGGCGGGGGGACTCCGTCTTTCTTCACGGGGACCTGGATGTCCCCGTCCTCGACAACGCCACGTTCGACCATGGACTCGGCGTCCTCGGCCATGATCTCGGACGCCCAGAGGAAGTCCGGAGCGACCTCCTCCGGGGGCACCTCGGTTGTCCTCCCTCGACCCTTCGGTGCCATCAGGTTAGTTTTTCTTAGAGACTAACTTTTCAGGAGGCTAAGCCTAAAAGTCCCGGACGTTTGCCACCGGACACTAGCTACCGGGAAGAGCTACCGGGAGAGCTAAAACTCGCGAGCCGTGGAAGTTTGGAATGAAGTTACCGGGCCCCCCAAGGCCCTATTTATAGAGGCGAGCCGTGCTCCAGATGGGCGCCACGTGGCACACCGCGAAGCAATCTGGACTGTTGAAGTTCAAACCATGCGCGGGAAACGAAGGGACTGGTGCGCGAATCGAGGCACTGGTTCAAACCGCGAGCGCATTTATGGCGAAGCGGCGCGGCCGTAAGCGCGGGGCACAGAAGCTGAGGCGTCACAGTTCCAGTGGCTTGGTCCGGAGATTTTCCCGGTGACATGAACCATGCCCACCGGGGACTCGAGCATCGTCCTCGGGGGGCATGGGGGGCTGCTGTTGGGGGAAATCTCCGTGAGACTAAGTCCAGGTAAGTTGCGCCGCCATTTTCCCGGGGACCTAGCCTCCAGGGCCTCCCCGGGCGCCGCCATTTTGGCCCCCGGGACCTGGCCTCCGGCGCCGTCCCGGGCGACGCCATTTGCCCGGGGACCTGGCCTCCGGTGCCTCCCCGGGCGCCGCCATTTTGGCCCCCGGGACCGGGCCTCCCTCGCTGGTCCCGAGCGCCGCCGTTTGCCCGGGGACTTGGCCTCTGGTGCCTCCCCGGGCGCCGCCATTTGCCTGGGGACCTGGCCGCCGGTGCCTCCCCGGGCGCCGCCTTTGGGCCCCCGGGACCTGGCCTCCGGTGCCGGTCCCGGGCATCGCCATTTGCCCGGGGATTAGGCCCCCGGTGCCTCCCAGGGCGCCGCCTTTTGGCTCCTGGGACCTGGTCTCTGGTGCCGGTCCCGGGCACCGCCTTTTGGCTCCCGGGTCGTGGCCTCTGGCGCCGGTCCCGAAACTCGTCGCCCTTCTAAAGGTAAAGTCTCGACTTGTTTATCACGTGCAGGTCATGCGAGGAGCGCCTCGGGAATCAGCGACCACCTGTCAAGCAACCAGGACGTTTGACCGGGAGAAGGACGTTCCTACGTCTCAATCCGACGGTGGCTTCCGGGGTAGTTTAGGTTTTTTGCTTCTTTTTGGGGCTATAAATAGCCCTTGTACCCCTCAGTTGTAAGCAGGAGATTCATTGTTATTGGAATAGCTAAACTCACAGGTGTGCTCCGGAAGCCTCTCCCTCGGAGAGAGCCTCCCCAGCTGACTCCAGTTGGGAGCGCACCAACAGGACTAGGGCCCCCACCGGGACCCGAACCTGTATAAATCCTCGTGTCAATTCTTGTGTTTGTCCGGCGGGGGAGGACCGGTCGTCCGGTCAACCCGCACAGCGTAATCTTCGCTAGGATCGTTCTCAAAACCTACTGGGGTATTCGCAATACCACGACAGTTGGTGCCGTCCGTAGGGACTCGTGACAAGACGCCATGGCTCCCCCAAGAACAAGGACTCATCCCCAGAGCAATGGAGCTATCAAAAGGGTCAATGGTGTGATCCTACAGGGATTACACCGGTGACTCAAGCAAACCGCCTCTAGGCGGGGCGCATGGGCAAAGGAGTACCCGAGCATCCCCTGCTCCATGCGCACCACCCCGAGCTGGGCAATAAGGCGTACACCCTTTTCGCTCGTGTACGGGGCTGAGGCAGTCCTCCCTTCGGAGATCGATTTTTGGTGGCTGCGGGTTGAGCTCCTAGACAGAGCTACGGCCATAGTGCACCAGACCAACAAAGCAAATCAATAGCTGGAAATCGACGTCGTCGAGGAAGAGCGTGACTGAGCGCTCCTCTGCCACGCCATTTATGAGCGAAATGGCACGCGCGTACAACCAGCGTGTCCACGCGAGAGCTTTCCGCCTTGGGGACCTTGTCCTCAAGCGCGTGACTAATCCCCAAGCCCAGGGCAATCTTAGCTCTAAGTGGGAAGGCCCCTACAGGATCTCCACAGTCCTGGGCTCAGGGGCTTATAAGCTCCCCAACCTTGAAGACCAGCAGCTGAAGCATACTTGGAACGTAGACTTGCTCGCAAGTTCTATATCTAGCCTCCGGGCTCCCTCCCCCATCACGACTTTGCAGGGGGAGGTGCTGTACTCACCATTCCCTCCCCCACCGCAATTACGCTGGGGGAGGTGTTGTATTTGCTTCTCTTCATTAATACAAGTGGTTTTTCGTTCAACTCCGGAGTTTTTGCAGATTCTTGACTCACCGCCACCAAGGCGATGCCCTCTCCGCAAGGATGCCCTCTCTACAAGGATGCCCTCCCCATGAGGACGTAGGCTATCGCAGCCTAAAAGTCCCTACGACGGGAGCCCCGCTTCGTAGGGTGGCTTATAGTAACCCCTCGTGGACTGAGGGGGTAAGCGGCAACTCAGTTCTCATGAACTGTGGTAACGAGTCAATTTGAGAGACTAGTGTCACATGGCTGTTTTCCCAAATCTTGCCCCAATCTAAATTTGTGTCTCAGAATCTTGATCCCAGATTTGGCAGTGCCTTAATCCCAGAAGTTGATGGCAAAACTTCATTGTTTAGACCCTTTTCGCAGATTAGCCAAAAGTATCGCGGATTAGTCCCTTTCCAAATTTCCTGAGAGCCCTAAAAAGGCTAGAAGCCACATCTTATCTCCAAACTTCGATCTGATTCAGGGAACATATCCCATTCACAGTGCCGTGTCACCACCGTAGTTCATCATTGCCATTCGCAGCCGTCCGGCCGTCTTAATCCTTGAAACCACCGCCAATATGTTCCTGTTATCTTCGCCTACCGCCTAGACATAGTTGGAGAAGCAATTGAAGCCTTGAATCAACTCCACTATTTTGCCCTAGTTTTTGACAATGTCAGCTCAGTGTCGGCACATGTCAGCCACTGGCATTGCCCCTATTTGACCCCTTCTGGTTGAGCAAATGAAATTCCACTTTGTCCACTAGACTTCTGGAGCCATGTTCTACACTTTCCTCTACTGTCACATCTTGAGAAAACCCCTCTAAAGCCAACCTAAGGCTATGTCTAGCCGTGAACCGAATGTCAGCCCTTCGACATTCGACCTTTCGGAGCCAATCTCTTCGAGCAACGCTCAAGTATATTTGTCCAGATCGTCCCCCCCTGCATGCATGTTATAATTTACTTATTATTTTCTATAGCAAGTACTTTTTGTATGCTTGTGTATTGCGATGTGTCGTGTTGTTTGTATCCAAATTAGAGCCAGAAGCGGAAGGAGCGGAAAGAACTTTTGAAGATCCGTCAGAGCAGCTAGACCCCTCTTTCCAAGGCAAGTCTCCACCCCTTGATCATGTCTCTCCCAATATTTTGAAATGAAGTAGATTAATTGTTTTCCAAGTATATGCATGCTTTATATTCAAATGAGAATTATATTGGAAGAATGTGGATAGATATGACCTAAATATCTGTGAAGCCCCTTATGATTGAATCTTCATGCACCCTTGTCACCCTAGAATGTTATGCTTAGAATTATGCTTATGCTTAAATACATGTGTTAAGTGTAAATGGTCAATTACATGATAAACATGTTTGAAAACCCCTTTTTGTTAAAGAAAATGTGAAATAGAAATTGATAGTGAGGATGGTTTGAATAGTTGGCCGCTATGTGCGCAATGGGAATGTGGATGTCTCCTCACTATTGATTCATAAGGACAAGAACCTTGTGCTGTGTCTCTATGCGACATGAAAGTGTACCAACCACTTGCCTAGAATAGGACAGGCTCAACCTAGTAGCTTTCTTGGTATTGACAGTCCCCTGCATGGTATGTCGGTCCGGTTTCTCACATGGAAACTAGTGGGCTGCAGTTCGGTCATGAGTGATGTGAGATCAGAAAAATAATGAGAGGAAAAGGTGGATGGAAGGAAGACTTCCAACGCCTAGATTAAATCGTGCACGGCTGTAATCATAGGTCATATGTCTTGCGAGGACATAGGCCAACGCTAGGAAGTAAGGCAGTGGGGAGGACCCACAACGGTACTTGAAACTTAATTGTCTATTTACCAGGTGGGGATACTGTTAATACTAGACTGCAAAACCGTTGTGTGGTCTCGGCCTTGTCACATGCGTATGAGCCGCATGGAGCTGATCCGACATGAAAGTCGAGTGAACTAGTGGATTTAAAAAGAGGTACACCTTTGCAAAGTGTAAAAGAAGTATGAGATACTCTGTACTCCCAGGTTCAGGAGTCTGTTCGTAGTGGATTTTATCCATGGGTTTCAGCACAAGTAACTTTTGGAATGATTTCATAATATAGGTTAATAAAAAGTGATGACTTATGGGAGACCACCACACACAACATTTTCTAAAGTATAGCCTAAGATCTCAGAGTATCGCTTTTAAAGCTAAAAGTACATTTCTCCAACCCTGTTTGAGAATCTATGCTATTCTTAAATATATAAAATAAAGACCTCATCTATTGAGAACCACCCCCATCCACATAACTGCATTTCTGTAATGAGATTTGCTGAGCATTATGTAAAAACATGCTCACCCTTGCAATTGTATTCAACCACAGAAGAGGGATTTCATGATCCCGATTCCCTTGGTTTTGAGAACCATGAGGAAGAAGGAAATGCTCCAGAGGAACCACCTTTGTAGGAGGGTCATGTTCCCAGTTGAGTCAAATGTGGTGAAAGCCCTTCCAGAGCCGTTGCCGATTGAAGAGAAGATCCTCGCTGTTGCTTTTTGCTTTGTTGGTTGTGTTCGGTACCTTGATACCAATCCTTGCTTTGCAAAACTTGTTATTTTGTATTAACTCTAAATGGTACCATCCTTGGCGTTAGGATATTGTAATATTGGTCCTTGTGACCTTGTACCTATTTATTCAAGTTTATTGTAGTTCTGTTGTTGTGAGATTATGTTGTACCTTTCTGAGCGCAACCCACCTGGGCGGTTTGTAACATCCCTATTTTTGGCTATCTTTTCTGCTTACGAGTCAGCATATCTTCTTTGGAATCCCTGATATCTCAACCCTATCTTGATCTTAGGTATGCCACTACCTTAACCTAAAAAGTTGGCAGCTAAACTTCATCTCCTAGATCATTTTCACATTTCAGTCCAAAAGTGCTTTAGTTTAGTCCTTTTCAGAAAACCCAAAAAGGCTAAAAGTCCCAGATCATCTCCAAATCCAAATCTGATCTAGTGATTACCTTTCTTTCATTTTTCTGAACATTTTTCCCTTCTGGAAGGATTCCAGAATCTCAACCGAAACCCTAGTTTCAGCCTCGACAAAAGTTTCAAACCCTAATTACCCTGTTTACCCTAATTACCCCGTTTTTGATTTTTGTCAAAACCATCAGATCTTATCAGATTTTACGATTTTTCCTGCTGGATGAGTCTAAGACATTTAGTAACACTCATCTGCAAAGTCGAAATCCAAATCAACCCTTCAGATCTTCGGAATTGCAAATAGGCCCAAATTCCCGAGCCAAAACCCTCGCAGTTTAGTCCAAGCCTTCGCAAGTGAGTCCAAAACCTTGCAAACAAACCCCTGGCCTTTTCTTCGACCACGACCAGGAGACCGCGTGCACGACCGCGACCAGAGCATCTCGACCAGCGCCCCGCTGCTTTGCGTCGCCGCCGAACCAGTCACCAGCGAATTTCCCCGCGCTGCCACCTTCGCGGCCACGTAGCCACCAACCGCGCACATCTGTACCGCCACCGTGGAGCAGTTCACCGCGTTGTGCCGTGTTCTTCCCCGCGCGCGCGCGTGCCTACTGTTGTCAGGAGCTCCACGCCACATGGCTGCCATCCCGGAGATCATCATCTCGCCTTCCTGACGAAATCCCGATTTCGCGCGATGCTCCGCCTCTGGCAGAGCCCCGCCATGTCCCGACGTGCCTCGTTGACCGCTCCAGCGCCATTAGAAAATCTCACCGGCTATTGCTGCAACTCCCGAGAGCTCAATCCCGTGGCTATATAAAGCCCCCTTGCCCAGCGTTTCTTCACACACCACCGCAGTTGAACACCTTAGCCTCCACCACCAGAGAGCAACTGAGTTCTCCAGCACCGCCGAGAAGACCTTCTTCCCCGGCGAGCAGTTCCTGAAGCTCACGGCGCTAGCTTCGCCCGAAGCTTCCCCCTCCAAACCAACACCACCAGTAAGGTCACCTTATCCCCCTGTATGTTTCATAGCCATTAATTGATCCCCGACGAACCTCAACGCCGGCAATCACCGGAAAAGCCGTGATCCCCTGCTCCCCTAATGCCGAGTGATTCAAGCCAAATTGATCCTCGTGCCAGTAGGGAATAATGACCAGTGAGTTAGGAGGAACGAGCCTGTAAGCTTAGAATCGCCAATTTTGCCCCGAGCTTCGAAATCCCATGTTCGAGCCTCGGCAGTTCGCCGGAGAACGCCGCCGTGCTTCTCCAGCCATTCTCTGGCAAAATTGAGTGCGCCAATAGCTTCGTAACAGCCCCTGGATGCTTCCCGAGCGTGGAATTAAGTTCAAACGCCCTGGAACGTAAACGTCCAAATCGGTGCCTTCGTCTTCGGCCCCGATCGCCAGAGTTCATTTTCCGGCCAAACCAGCCGATGAAACTTTGTCATCTAGCTAGGCCTCAACCCCCTGAGCAATTTACTCCACTGGCTCGAACCCTGAATCAGCCTAGATCAAAAGTTATGATCATGCCAAGATTGCTGTCCAGTGGTTCAGTTCATGTCCAGACCACCGTGGTTGCTCACCGGATTTGGCCACCCTCCGGCCACTTTCTGCCCATGAGCCTGTTGAGAGTTTTGTAGCTGTTATCAATGCCTAAACCCCAGACAAAGTTGTGCACCAATTGAAGTCCTGAGTCAAAAGTTATCCAATGCCCTAGTTTCTGGCCATGTCTAGCACTATGTCAGTGCATGTCCACCAGTGGCATTAGATGATTTAGACTTGTTACATTTGAGAAATTGAAATGCCACTTTGTCCACTAAGCCTTTTGAACCATGTTCTACAACATTCCCTACTATCGCATCTCCAGAAAACAGACCTAGAACCAATTTAGGGCTATGTCAACCCGTAAGCCGAATGTCAGCCTTTCGACATTCAAGTCCTTTTGAGGCCATCTCTTCGATCAATGTCAAGTGACCTTGTCCAAACCCTTACCCCTGCATGCATGATGTATTTACGTATTATTTTCTAGTACTTGTATACTTATATAGTGTGTATGTGTTGTTTGTATCCACCGTGGAACCAGACGTTGAAGGAACTGAGGAGATCTTCGAGGATTCATCTGAGCAGCTAGACCCATCACTACAAGGCAAGTCTCAAACCATTGATCATGTCTAGCCTACTATCTTGAAATGAAGTATGTTAACTGTTTTCAAGTATATGCATGCCTTAAATTCAAATAAGAACTATGTTTCAATAAAGTGATTAGATATGACCTAAAAGATTGTAAAGCCCCTTTTGACATTGAATATCCCTGTACCCTTGTCACCCTAGAATATCATGCTTAGGCCATACTATGCTCAAGATTATATGTTACATGTTGAATGGTCACATGTGAGAAAAGTATATTCAAAACCCTTTTTGTGAAGGAAAATGTGATTGGAATCGATAGTGAGGATGGTTTGATAGGATGGTGCTGTGTGTGCACTGGGAATGTGAAAGACTCCTCACTAGAGATTCATAAGGACTAGAACCTTGTGTTGTGCTTCTATGCGGCATGAAAAACGTACCAACCACTTGCTTGTTTATGGGACGGGCGCAACTTAATAGCTTTCTTTAGTATTAGCTCTTCCCTGCAATGGTTGTCGATCCAGTGTCTTGCGAGAACTGGTGGGCCGCAGAAGGCCATGAGTGATGTTAGTTCAGAAAAATCATGAGAGGAAAAGGTGGAAAGAAGGAAGACGCCCTATGCCAGATTAAGTCGTGCGCGACTGTAATCAAGAGAGGCTATGTGTCTTGCGAGAACATAGACCCAGGCTAGGAAGTAAGGCAGTGGGGAGGACCCACAACGGTACTTGAGACTTGACTGTCTATTTACCGGGCAGGGAATAGTTAATGCTAGGACTGTAAACTGTTGTGTCATCTCGGCCTTGTCACATGCGTAAGAGTCGCATGGAGAGGTACCAACTTGAAAGCCGAATGATCGGTGGATTAAGGTGGTACACCTTTGCAAAGTTTAAAAAGTATCGGATACTCTAAGCTCCCAGGTTATGGAGTCTGCGCGCTGTGGATTCTATTCACGTCGATGCAGCACAAGTAGCTTTTGGAAAGTTTTCACAAAATTAGGATAAAGTGGTGACTCATGAAAGACCGCCACACACAACATTTTCTAAGAATTTAGCTTAGGGTTTTAAAAGCACCGCTTTTGAAAATAAAGGTCTTTTCTCCAAAGACTAAGTGTGAAAATCTATTCTATATACATATATGAAGCCAAGGAGCTATTCTTTGAGAAATTTCCCCCCTCATCTATATGTACACTTGCATTCTTATTTGGGACTTGTTGAGCACCATGTGGACAATGTGCTCACCCTTGCTTTTACAAACAAATTTAGAAGAAGGATTCGTCGACCCTGAATCTTACGGTCTTGAACCCAATGTGGAACAAGAAGAAGAAACTGAAGACCAAGCTTGATAGAGGGTTATGTACCAAGGTGGAGTCAGATGTGGAGAAGGCCCGTACACCGCTGCTGCAGAAGAAGAAGACTGATGAAGTCTTTTCGTTTGTTATTGTTGTTTTATTTTGTGCTGACCTTTGTGTCGAAAACTCCTTAATTTGTATCAACTTTTAAATGCGTCATTTTGGCGCTAAGTTATTGTAATGTTGGTCCTTGTGATCAGCACTTGTTTCTAATTACTCGCATTTTTATATAATGCATCTTGTTGTTGTGAGCTGCAATGTACCTTTTTTGAGTGCAACCCACCTGGGCGGTTGCCACTGGATTCCTCAAATGAGGGTCCCACACGGTTGCCACCAGATCCCTCAAATGAGGGTCCCACAGCAGATGGTATCAGAGCATAAGACTTGACTGTAGGTCGTGACCCTTAGATAGAAGTTGGCATCCCTGAAGTAGGAAATTGCTAGATTATTTGATAAAACCTAATTGCGAAAACCTAATTTGTCTAAGAAAAGTATATTAGGTAACTTGTTGAAAAGTTTTAAAACATTATTTTAACTTCTAGGTGTTTCGCGTCTTGTCTTCTCAGATGGCTTCCAGCAAGAAACTCATTCATGGAGACGAGTTGGGACCATGGCCGTTGATGCTGTGGATGATGCTACAGTTTCTCAGAGCTTTGGATAGCCAGAGACCAGTCTATTGTGTTAGGCAAGAAGAGGTAGATGGCAGACCCTACGGTTTTTGCGCCTCAGTCATAGTCTATGAGATTCCAGAGCTCGAGAGGGGTTCAATGAGGAAAGAAGCTCGCATATTAGAGGAGGAAGATGCAATTCTGGGTGCTGCCCGTCGTGCCGTAAGTACCATTCGACAGTTATACAACGACTTCCTTGTAGATTCCCCTTTTTGTTTTGTGCCCTACCAAATCCCCGGATTGGAGCATCGAGTTGTTCACCCTTCCAGCAATCAGAGAGATGCTATCCTGACAAAGACCAGAGATGTTGTCCAAGCCTTGGAGTCGGGTTACACTCAGTTGTTGCGTGAGCATGAGAGCGCTTGGGATGATCGCCATTATCTCGAGGGGCTCGCAAAAACCCGTGCGAACCTCCAAGAGAAAGAAAAACGGATTCAAGAGCTGATTGAACCAAGCAAAGGACGAGACCCTGAAGCCGCAGAGTCTGTGAACAAGAAGAGTCGTCCAAGGATGAGGATTACTGCCCGCAAGAGTGTGGGAAGGCCTAGGGATTACCATGGCTATTTCACACCCATGTCGCGTGGCGTCGTAATCAACTCTCACGCACTCGATTGCCTCGTCACTGCAGGAAGGAAAGAAGTTCCAAAAGGCAAAGGAAAAGAAGTCATTAAGTGCGACACCGACACCTCGTCAGAAGATGAGGAGGAGGATGATGGCATGGAACTGGATCCAATGGACGCAGACGAAGACCAAGAGGAGGAGTACCCCGAAGAGGTGGAACCTTGTGGTTCTTCCAAAACTGGCGAGTGATTCTAGTTTCTCCCCTAGCCTGGCCTTTCTTGCTTCTAATCCCCTGTAATCGTTACATTCCTTGGTGTAGTAGTTGTTTTGCTTTGTGGTTGCCTTGGCTTGTGTTGGTTGTTAAATATTCCTATGAGCCGTGAAGGCAAGAGCTATGTATCTTGTAAAAAGGTTGTTCTATGAGAATGCATTTTGCACATTCTAATCCCTTTCTCTTGGATTGATCTTAGCCCGCAGCTTGTATCCTATCTGTGTTTTCCCTAAGTTAGCAGTCTTCTCTTTTCTTCCCTGTCAGAGCAAAATGGTTAACACTAGAGGAAGATCCCAAGGAAGAGAGTCAGAGGAAGATGTTCATGACATAAGGAGTGCATCCGCAAGGACCCGTAACAACCCAGATCAGCCTGGATCATCGACTTCCTTGCCACGGGGAGAAAATATTAGTGAAGTGTTAGTGTGGATGCAAGAGAACCGGCAACAGTCAATGGCACTGTAGAATTAGATTTGGAACAGCTGATGCAGAACTCACCATCCAGACGTGACGAAGGTTTAGCTATTGGAGCGCGATTAACTGATTTTCAAAAGATGCGTCCTCCGACCTTTTCGAGCACAGAGGACCCCATATTGGCAGATGATTGGCTAAGAGACGTAGAGAGAAAACTGGATACCGTCAAATGCAATGACGAGGTGAAGCTCTTCTACAGACCACACCAATTGTCAGGACCCGCTACAGCCTGGTGGGAGAATTACAAGACTATGCACCCTAATAGAGATTCAATTACTTGGGACGAGTTCAAAGAGAAATTCCATAAGTATCATGTCCCGAAGGGAGTTGTCCAAGCAAAGCACAGAGAATTTATGAACTTGAAGCACAGAGGCAAGACAGTCAAACAGTACCTCCACGAATTCATTCAACTAGCCAGATATGCTTCTGGGGATATCACAACAGAGGAGAGGAAAATAGATAGGTTCTGTGAAGGCTTGCAGAATTCCTTACAATACCAGTTGTCATCTCACGAATTTACAGACTTCCACATCCTGGTGACCGGTTACTCAAGATGGAGGAAAAAAGAGGAATTGTCGAAGAGGACCGCAAGAGGAAGGCCCTGTCACATTCTTACCAAGGGAATACAAACAGAGGAAGACTAGTACCAAGCTTTAGACCAGTCTTCAGATCACCCCAACGACCTCAAAGGCCTGCAACAACTATAGTGCCACAATGTCCAGGATGCAAAGGAAACCATCTCTGTAAGGACTGCACACTGAAGAATGTAGAATGTTTCCATTGCGGAAGAAGAGGACACTGCAAGGAAACATGCCAGCTTCAACATCTACCATACTTCGTTGCACGAGCTCAAGCAGCAAGATTCCCCGCACCTGTTCAAAATTTCGCCAGAGGTAACCCATCACCCCGAGGAGGGAGGTGTCGATGATTCAGACTCTGGGTCCTTAGTTGAACTTATGCAGAATTTGTAGGTTGTGAGACCTTTCAGGGTGTCCCTCCGGGAAGGGATGATGAATCTATGGTAACTAAAGCGCAGAGAGATTTATACAGGTTCAAGCCCTTGATGGTGGAAGTAATAGCCCTACGTCCTATTAGGATTTACTATGTGTAAGAGAAAAGAGTTACAAAACTATAGAAAGGATCTTCACAGGCGAAGATCTTTCCTGTGTGTTTATACAAGACAATGCTCAGAGGGCTTATGAAAGCAAACTAACTTAGTCTAATGTCTTCTGTTGATCTTCTAATATCTCGATCCTTCGATCCCCTCGTTTGATGCATTGCCTTACCCTCTTATACTGATTGAAAGGGTGCCAAGGCTTAACGGCATCGAACAGTTGCTTGGGTGCAGTTTTGATAACTGCTCTTAACCTCCACGCAGGTTTAACACGTGTTATTAAGGAATAACTGTACGTATTAACCTCCCGACAGTTGTCTCTATATGTGGAAGAATCTTCGGGATACTCGGGGTATCCTTGTGTAGGGACTAAGCAATCCCGCGTCTCCTGGTCGAAGATGTTCTGACCGCGCGTTGCTTGTAATTATCTGACCGCGCACTATCTGCAGCCCTCTGTCCGCGTATCGCCTACAAACTCCTGACCGTGCACTGTCTACAGTTTGATCGCGTAAAGCCTGCGATCACATGTCTGCGCTTCTCGGAGTAACTTGAGTTCGTGTCAACAGACACTCGTCTGGTTCGAATCTATCCTAAACCAGTCATGTATTTATTTGAACTAGCTCGGGTATCAATCCTCGTCAGCTAGCCCCCAAATTTGAAGAAAACGAAGGGACATGTTTACTTCAAATTTTAAGACACACATCGGATACGCAACCCGACGCTTCAAATTCTCCACTTAGTGGCGCGCTAAGTGTGGCGGTTTGTTTCCCGAGACTAACTCTGGGTAATATTTGACAGGTAATGATGGCGCCGTAGAAATGTTTTTTAACCCGAGATAAAATTGTAAATGTTTTGAAAGCTCGAGTCATTCGGAAAATGAACCATCACCCTGGGGGCTATAAATACTGAATCTTCTTGACTTTAAAACTTCACAAATTCTCTCCCGGCTAAGTTTCTTCCAAAGCCATCTTTTCCTCTCTTCTATACACTTCTCAATGTCAAATCAAAACATCATTGAGATTGAAAGTGATGAAGAAGAAGTGTCACTTGAGTTTGAGCAGGATTCACAGACGTCCAAAGATCTGTCTCCTTCAAGGAAGAAACCCAAGGTTGACGAGGGATCTTCTAGTAGGACAAAGGTGAAAGATGCATCATTGAACTCTCTTCCTTTGGTTCCCGTAGTTCTTCCTGTTCATGCACCTCGGCAGGTCAAACCTTCATCTCCACCTTTGGAGGTTCATGATAATCCGTCGGGACGTTCTTCTCAGCTTTCTCCATTTCATCCCAGTGATCCCTCTCCTTTTTCGGGTGATCAATTTTCTGGTTGGCACGCTGTACTTCCGCGACAGATAATCCTCAACCTGTGTTGGGGAAACAATCTTCTGGTGGGAAGGTTGCACTTTCGCCATCTGATGGTCCTCGGCTTTTGTCGGGTGATCTACTTTCTGGGGGAAATACTTCAACCTGTCATTTGCAAGGATGGGTAATTATCTCCATCCTCTTTGCTTGTGGTTATAGTTAGTAAAACTAACATCTGCAAATGTAGGAGATGAAAATTGTTGGAGCCCCCAGCGACCAGCCTGCTGAGATTCAACCTCCTCCCCTTGAATAGACTCTCCAAGGGGAAAAAGAAGCCCTGGAGAAGAAGACCGAAGAGATGTCTTCGGCCATTCTGCACCTGGCAGAATGTTTTGACAGATCCCACGAAGAGGCGCACCAATTCCGCTTGGAGAGGGACTACGCTCGACAACAGCGGGAACTCTCTGATTCGATCAGAAATGGTAGTGCGTCTCTTGTTAGGGACGATGTAGATAGACTTAGAGTAGTTGCTAGTTCCCTTGGGGCTGTTAGTGTAGATCCTACTGACGCCAATATGTCCCTAGCAGAACTTTGTAAACTTCTCTCGGATCAGGTCGACGCTCTGGTCACCTGTATCCCTTTTTTATGTAAAGATTGCCAGAAATAAAGATTTCTTTTATCTTACATAACTTGAAAATTCTTCATAATCTTTGTGTGAAAATATGGCCATAAGTAATGTCTTTACAACCACTCATAGACAAGTAAATTCGAGTACTGTGATTAAAGACACATTAATATGTCATACCGTGACCAGTACTGATACTGCGATCAGACCCAAAGCCAAGGTCAGAACTGAAATTCGATCGGGACTGTTATCGCGATAAAAAACCAAAATCCAATCAGAACTACCACTCTGACTAGAGTCGAAGTCCGATCAAAATCATAGTTCTGATAACACAACAACTTGACCGAACAACAACTGCATACACAGCAGTTTATAATGATCATAGAATATCTTTATTATCAAGATGTCACAGAAATGCATTGTGACCAACATGTGAAAATTTACAAAAAACATGAAGGGTAATGTCCTCCGAAAATCTCTGTATAGCTTTCACATGTCTATATCCACTTTAATCCCCAAATTCAAAACAAAAAATGCTTTTCGTTTCGGATTCGGTGAGGGGAACACATAACGGGTTTCCAAGAGAAAACATCCATTATAGGAAATGAATAAAATGTTCAATGGAACGTTACCCTCAGTGGATCGTCGTCTCGGGCCTATAAAAGGAGCAAGTAGCTTCCTGAGGGAGCCATACAGCCAGAAACTTGCCTTAGAACCTCCGCCGCACAAAACCCTCATTCCTCATTCTCCATCACCTCCAAAGTAGCCACCTTTCCCTCCGATCCTTCGAAAGAAATGGCGTCCTGGAGCCGATCTGTTCACCACACAGAGGAGAGTCTGGTGGCTCTAGAGAAAGAAGAGATCCTTCCTCCGTGGTTGCTGATCAACTGGCGGCCTGCGGAGAAAGACCAAGAAACCCCAATCGTCCAAGAGGGCGAGTTGGTGGTTTTTGAGGAGTGCCTGCGTTGCGGGTTCCGATTCCCCGAAAGCCAATTCTTGAAGGGAATCCTGGAGCACTACGGGTTGGAATTGGTAAATCTCCACCAGAACGCTGTCCTGATCCTGGCGATTTTCCAGCATCTGTGTGAAGCCTTCATCAGAGTGCTTCCAAGTGTGGAACTCTTCTGACGCTTCTACTATTCGGCATGGTCGAAGAGCGCCAATGCCGCCAGATGCATCTATTTCCGGATAAGGGAGAAGAAGGAGTACCCCTTCCCACCCCTGCGTGATTCCGTGCACAGGTGGTATAAGAAGTGGTTTTGCTGTACCCCTCCGTCCGAGAGCAGGTTATGGTTCGTGAACTCTCAGCCAGAGAAGTCCAGCGAGTTGGATTCTCTCCCTCCTTTGAATGCAGAGTAGAAAAAGCAAACCCAAGTGATTCTTTACTTGGTCCAGCAAGGACTAACGGCTCACGACATCGTTCGCGACTTTGTGAAGAATCGGGTGAGCCCCCTGCGAGAAAGAGCTCATCTGGCTTGGGAGATTCAGTCCATGGCGGACAGCACCCTGGACTACAATAACGGTATGTCATCTTGTCAACAAGAACGTACATTTCTTCTGAAAGAATGTCATGTTTGTTAACTTGTTTTCTACTGACGCAATTTTGCCTTTGTCCGAGATTGAAAAAGGGACAAATTACCTCCTTAAGGCATACAGCGCCGATGTGGAGGGTACTAGGGGATCACCTTGTCCCCAGAGTTTGATCAACGCCAGTGACGACCTCAGACAAGAGTGCCGAAAGGGATGATTTCTCTCGTTAGGCTCTGTTTCTTAATCACCTGCATATCTTGTACTAACAAGGGCATTGGAATGACATAGCTTCTGGGGAAGTTTGCCGAAGCGACACATCCAAGTGAAGGCGTCGGTCTGCTGGGAAAACCGACGAAGAAGAGAGTAAAGAAAGTCTCTTCAAAGCCCGGAGTGAGGGAACCCTCCCTCAAGAAATCCAAGAAAATTCTCGGGGAAGGCTCCTCGCATAAAACTCCCCTTACCGCGAAAAAGACTGCGGTAAGATATTATGTGCCTCCTGTTACCCCAGGTACAAACTGGAATTACTTCTTGGTCGTACAGGGTGGAGGGAGCGAGGATGAGGAAGACAACGTTCCTCTGGTTCGCCGGAAGAGGAAGGCGACCGCTCCTCAGACCGGCGAAGTATTGTCTCAGCCCACAGAGACAAAGACAACTACAGCGGGCCCCGTGACCACTAAAGATCCTGTGGTTGTGGGTGAAACCTCTACACCTGAAGCCCTGGAGGCTTCAAGATCTGTAACATCTCCTCCCTTGGCAGAAGGGGCGGCTGTGGTAAGGTTCCTCACAGTCCGGAGTGTTATCATTCGTTTGTGTATGTCCATTAAGTCACGTTTGCACAGGAGGAAGAAATCCCCTCTATGACTCCCGCCAGTCCTGGGGAAGCGAACACTCCGCTCCTGTGAGTAGGACACCGTGCTCACCACCACTCTTACGGTCACGGATAAAGTTCCAGCTCCGGTGGCACATGAGACGTCCGGACCATTGGGTACCTCCTTGCCAACCGAGATGGTTACCCCGGTAAGGATTCTTACCAGTTGGATCTTCATCATTCCTCATGTATGTGATTATAGATTAGTACACATAGGGAGAAAAAGATAAGGTCTTGTTCACAAAGAGGAAGACCAGGATGGACGACGATTGTCCTCTTTTCCTTGGAGAACCGTCTTCGAAATCCAAAAAGCTGATGGGATTTCAATTAAGGCAAGAATTTCTTCTATTAAAACAGGATTGGATGGTGGTGATCAATCCGTAAAACTGACAATTTCTCCTCTTTCTTAGGCGTCGAGATTCAGCGTCAAGCCCTCCAGTGGCCTTGGCGAGGGTTGAAGCTCCCCCAGCTACTGAGGTCTCTGGCGAGGAGAACTCTATCCCTTCGATCCAAGAAGTCGTTCGGGCCGTTGTGGACGAGTTGGACACGGAGGTCCAATCGCAGTCATTGAAATCTGCGACCCCGGCAAGAAATGAGGTTCAGCAAGAAAATTCATCTGCTGCTCCTGTGGGGGATAAGGCGTGTCCAGCAACTCGGCCTTCAGTTGTCCCGAAGAACAGATCATTCCGGGAATATGTTGAGGTATGTCGAACACCCCTCATGGTTTTTGAGTTTTGCATTTGCATAGGAACATCCAGGTTTTATAACTGATCTTCCTCCATGTCATAGGAGCTGACCCGTCTGGCGACCGGATTGATGGCTATAGCGGATAGCATCGAGGCCGCACAAGAGGAAACGGATCGCCTGCAGTAGTGAGGAAGACTTTCTTTCATTTGCCTGAATGTAGACCTATCATGACAAATGTCTTTTTTGCCACAGAGAAAATGCCTATCTGCTGAAGAGCCTCGCTGATCAGGAAGACCAGGAGTTCAAGGCGGCGACCAAGATTTCATTCCTAGAAGCCGAACTCAAAAAACTGCAGTCGCAGCTCTCCTCTAAGTATACTTCCGACTAGAGCGAACTAATGTTGTCGCTCGGGCTGTATTTAATGACCTTCTTATCGCAGCGCAAGACTACCAAATAAGCTAGCTTGGTCAAGAGAAAAAAGACTTCCAGGCGACCATTGACTCTGTCCGTGGGGAGAACAAAGACTTAAGTACATCCCTCTCAACCTGCGGCAGGGCTCAACAAAACATCTTCGAAAAGCTGAAGATGGTGGCCAGTCTACTAAGGGCCGATGTGGTCGAAACTGCGGTAGACGACCTTAGTCTCAGTGACTGGTCCACACTGGTCGCTGCTCAAGCGGAGTCACTTCTCGAGTATCTTCCTGAAGATACTAGGCGACAAAGAGAAGCGATCAAATAAAGAGTCCGATCAGCAGCCTCCACCATCCTCTGCCGGCTCCGTCTTCACCATGGCCCAGATTTGGATCTGAATCCATTGGTAGGAGAGGCAGAGATCGAGAGTGAAGACCAACTTGAGGTTATCATGGAGGAAGTTAAACCTCTTGTATAAAAACTCTTGAATGAGCTTGGCATTATGTAATTCTTTATACCTGTACAGACACAATTTATAGAATGCCAATGCATGCATTTTTTGGTTTGAAAGGAAGTACTACTTTTTGTTCCAAATTGCGACCATATTCCCCTAGCCCCCGCCTGTGATTATGTATACTGAAGACTTAGTATTATAAGCACAGGAAAGATATGGGTGTAACGATGACCAGGGATACTCGACCAGGCCAATAATCATATTTGATACAATGGCCAACCTTGTTGCAAACTGGCAGCCACTCTGATGACCAAGGACATGCCAGCAAGCCCCATGTGCATTGAGAAACGGCTTATTGAGGGGTGTCTTGTCTGGAAGTGATCATGAGATCGGCCAGCAAATCCGATTAGGGTATTGTGGCGATATAACCATCGGCGACCAACCCCCAAGCCAAAGTCATAACACACGGGAAAAAGGAATACTCCACATATGAAACAACTAAAAGCACTAGGTTTATTAAAACATGCTAATTGAAAAGGAAAAGGTCACTAGTACAGAAAAGCTTTCTTCTATCGGTAAAAAAAAGCTTCTACTATCAATTTTCGTACCGATAGTGATAGACACGATAGAACAAGACAGAACATTTTCTATCGGTAAATAACCGACAGAAGAAATTAATAATTCTATCGGCATCTTAGGAGTGTATCGATAGCAAACCCGTCGTAGTCTGACGATTAGCGTTGGGAAAAATACCCATATTCTAACGATTAATTACATGATTACCGACAGGAAAATATTACTATTCTATCGGCACCTTATGATTCTACCGATAGAAAACCCGTCGTCGTCTGACGTTTAGCGTTGGGAAAAATACCCATATTCTAACGGTTAATTATAAGTTTACCGACAGAAAAAAGTGTAGCACTCTTTCGGTTGGAAATGACATTATCGATAGAAAAAATCTTAGTACTCTCTCGGTTGTGTATGAGTTCACCGGCAGGAAAAATCAGACTCTTCTAACGGTTAATTATACGTTTACCGATAGAAAAACCACAGTAGTCTCTCAGTTGTGGATGAGTTCACCGGTAGGAAAAGTACCCATATTCTGACGGTTAATTTCAAGTTTACCGATAGAAAAATGGGTAGTAGTCTCTCGGTTGTGGATGAGTTTACCGATAGACAAAACCACAGTAGTCTCTTGGTTGTGGATGAGTTCACCGGCAGGAAAAGTCACACTATTCTGACGGTTAATTTCAAGTTTACCGATAGAAAAAACTACAGTAGTCTCTCGGTTGTGGATGAGTTTACCGATAGAAAATTTGTAGTGGTCTGTCGGCTGTGAATGAATTTGCCGATAGAACATTCACATATACAGTACATTATTTGCATTCACAATACAATACATTCACATATACAGTACAGATGCAATACATTATAGATTGGATACACAATACAGTACAGATGTAAAGAAGGGTAAATTCACAGAACAGATTGACACATTAGACAGTTATTCACATTTATTTACATATATATGGACAAATACAAATTGCAATCCAATGTGGACATTTATTGACATATATATTTATTCACATGTATATAAACAGTCTATGCACAGAGTACACGAAAAAGAGAAAATTATCATGGCGGATGGTTGGGCGCAACTTCCTCCATGACATATTGAGCCCAGATTTGTCGAAGATCTCTAATCTTTGCATTTTCGTACGAGTCTTTCGACATGGCGATCTGCAAGCATGTGTGAATACTTAGTAACTAACTTCCTAATTTAGAATGTGACACCCAATTTTCAAATTTGAGTTAGCTATCGATGCTTACCTGGGGGAATTGGGCAAAGTTTGTCTGCACTAGGTCGTACATGTAGCGCAACACATAAAACCTGCATTCCCACGATTGCGGCTGCTGATGGCACTGAGATAATTGCATATGTGAAGACATGTTAGCTATTGTTTCCATAAACTAATTAAGCATAAACAAAAAGTCTCGTGAGTACCTCTTATTCTTTCCAAGCTAGTAGGGAGCCCTGCGGTGCGGCATGCCTCCCTCCAGCGGACGCATATTTATCAAAAGCCCTGCATTTCAATTAGTATTGCCTGTTAATGTATTATCATGAGCTAGTGAGGTGAAAATTTAAATCAAACATATAAGTTACTTACGCCTCCATATTCCCCTTGACCACATATTCCATCGATAATTTGTCACCCATCGAATCAAGGTAGTACACCTCGTTCCTCGGCGGACAGATCATGATGAGGATCCAGTGGCCCCTGCATTGTACGTAAAAGAGGACCGCGTGCTCAAAGTATATCTCAGGTGTAACATACAAGATCGAGTTAAATTAGTACGAAATGCACTAACCTTTGGTGGTACGACACCAGAATGAACTCCCTGTCCTGCTGCGCCATCAGCGCCTTGGATATGTACTGCTCAGCGTGCGCGGCGTCGTGCTCTAGCATCGTGAGGCTTATTTTCTCTGGGTCGAGGAAACCCACCTTGTCACACGCAGCCTCCAATGCTAGCCTGTACATGCACCTGCATGCAAAGGACGATATTAGTATTGCACAGAAAGTTACTACATTTCAAATGAACTACAACAATGCAGAGTTAGCAAACAGAGTTAGAAAACAGCAATACATAGCATCAGCAAACTCACAGGACTCCAGTCCGTATGATGGACATATCGAGCTCCCGCCAGTTGTAGAGGTCGAACAGATCCTCGTGTACCACGGATATACTCCCGGGCTCACGGTGGAACTGCCCAGGCCTGTAGGGAACTAAGAAGTTCAGATTGCGCCGAGCTCGATGTAGGTACCACGCGTGGAGGTCTCTGGTTGATCGATCCAATTTGCGCAAAGCTGCCTCCGACATGAGTGGGAACCCGTTCGTGAACCTCTCCGGCTGTCCCTGTCGCCCTTTTCCCTTGCCTTTGCCCTTGCCTTTTGCCGGGGACTGAGCGCGTACCTTCGAAGGCAAGGGCGAGGTGATGGCAGCTTTCTTCCGAGGTGAAGGCGTGGATGCGCTGGGTGGGGTGGAGGCCGTCTTTGATGTGTCCAGGGTCGCACGAGATCGGGCCTCATGCCCCGAGCTGGGGGCGCAGTCCCCTGGTAGCCCAGCGGCAGGCCACTTCAATTAATAAGCATGTATGTTAGATTATGCAAGTTGAGTGTACTGAGTAGGATGTAATCTAAAATGTGTAGGATTTACCGGTTGTATTACAAGACACTTCTTGGGCCACTGTACGTAGGAGCCCACTGCCTCAGCAAGTGTCTGCAGTTCCTCTGTTGGGACTGGCAACGGAGAATCGTTGTAGCCCGGCATGGCCATGTCCACCTGTACCTTTGCGAAACCCAACCGCAGAGGTACACAGTGGACCCGGACATCCGGCCCAGACGGATATACGAAGCCGTGTCCAACCACTTCCTGCCCGGCGCCTACGTGATTTTGTAGGATGCAGCCCTCCGGCCCCTGCAAATTTGTAACAATTAAAATAGGTTAGCGAAACAACTCTAACAGAATGGGAGTGGCATCAACTTAAGTGCACAGATGAAGGCTTGCAGTACCTCAAGTAGATCCACTGGATCCGCGAGTACCTTCGAAGCGCAACTGCTTATCCGACCCCGCGGGGTACCGTCGTCCTGGGGATCCGCATCTGCACTCTTGGCCAGCAATGCTTCTCTCAACCGTGCAAACTCTTCCCTCATTTGTGCGACCTCGGTCTGCACCTCAGACTGTACCTCAGCCCGTATCTCAGCCCGCATCTCCGCCCGTATCTCCTCCCGTACCTCAGCCCGTATCTTATCGGAGAGGTCAGCTTCCTTTTCCTTCCAGGAGCGGGCCTTCTTCCTTGGTGGAGCCGGATCTACGAAACCGGCCTTCCACGACACAATGGATCCCACGGCCCGTGTCCGCCCGGGATGCTCCTTATTTCCTAGAGCCCGGGTGAGGATGTCGTTCTCCCTCTGCGGGGTAAATAATCCCTCCGCTGCCTCCTTCTCAAAAGAGATCTGTTACATTTAAAGGTACCTTGTGAGACAAATTGCCTTATAGACACTTGTGCGCACACAGTTTACGAGGTTAGCCAACTTACCATTCGCCTCACAACGTCGGCGTCCCCAGGGGTTGCGAACTGCACAGACCCCGTGGACGACACGGACCCCCTCCCCCTCCACCATCGCTTGCACCTCTCATCCCGGATCTCGGAGAGCGGCAACTCAGGGGTGTCGATGACAGGATTTTGCTCGTCTTCCTTCTTCCACTGCTCCTCCTTCCCCGCATAGCCCCGGGATCCGAGCCGATGCGGGTGGTCGTTCCTCTTCTGGATCGCCCTATTCTTCTCGCTAAGGGCCTTGAACTCCTCAGTCCCCTTCTGCTTGGTGAATTCCTCCCATACCTCCTCCGATATGAAGGGGTACTTCTCGCAAGGAGATTTCCCCGCAGCGAGGAAGTTACTGACGAGCCAGCTCTTAAAGGTTTTCCATATTCCGTTCATGTCCTTCAAGCAGGCAGTCCTAGGTGTATCGTCGGGGATGTTCCACTTAGCCTGTTTCCGAAAAATGCATACAATTAATCACGAGTTAGTTAAACTTTAGTATAAGCCAAGAGAACGTGATTACGAAAGAGTTCAGCGATTTCAGTTCATTTAACCTTCACTTCCGCCCACAACCTATCCCTCTCGTCCGCCGTCACGTCCTTCTAGCTCTGGACGGTAATCTTCACCCTTTCTTTCGCCAACAGCCCAATGTAGGCCGCGTACCTCCCAGCATTCTTTCCAATCGGCCTCCCAAATTGGTTGAACTCACAAGAAAGATCCGTGCGTTTGGCCAAACGCCCCAACATCGTCGCGCCTCGCCCCACCCTCTTGCGCTGGGATGTAACAGCTGCATCTTCAGTAGTTACGATGGGGTTGGCCCTAGTCGAACCACTAGTACCATCCGATGAAGACGACGACATGTCTTCCCCTACAAAACCTTCAACAAACCATATATATGGGAATTAATTCGCCTTGGAGTTCCATAACTCAGCCCAGGACTGGAGACTAACTAGGGCGGCAAAAGGGAAAATAATACAAAAAGAAAGACATGCATAAATTACTTCCTGAACTGTTCAGAAATATTTTCTATCGGTAAACACATGAGCTGCCGATAGACCATAACAATTACCTCCACAGAAGACAGTTTTTCTATCGGCAAACCCGTGAGATACCGATAGAACATAACAATGTTCTCTACATATGGAATTTTGTTGACAACCCACCATTCACTGTCATCACATAACATTCTCGATGATTTGCTATACTAATATTCATGGGCCAGCATTATTATTTCACACGTAAATATGCACACAAGCATCTAAGTGCCACTGTGCATAATCTTTAGCCTAGCCTGTATGTGAGTCATCAGGACTTCACATCTATTAGGTTGGGAAAAGTCATGTATAGGCATTTGAAACATATACATCGAAGACCCATCCACATTGTCATATATTCATACGAAGCGAGTCAAAATTCCCAACCAAACTAGTACATTGCATGGCTCATGTCCTTCCAGATCCAAATTAAGTTTTACTACTTGTGCAGAAATATTTTCTATCGTAAACACATGAGCTGCCGATAGAATATGTGTATATAATCTGCATTACATGGCAGTTGGATACAATTGATCACACATACAGTAGTATAGATAAGTTAAAATCTCAAAACAGGTTCATTACAGCACTGGAACATATTATGTAAATCCTAATTTAAATCAACATTGCCTGCGGAATGTACATAAGACAACACAATAGGGAACCCTAGTGTAATTGCAAAACTCGAAGAATTAGTACGTGCAAAACACTAGGATCAAATAAAGAAGATGCTGGAAATAGAACGACGAATTAGGGTATTTACGGCGGCGATCAGTTCTGGTGATGGAGAGGCGGTGTAGAACGCAGCAGCGGCCGGCGAAGGACGAAAATAAGAACCGGTGGCAGTGGCGAACCAGTGTCCAGCCGGCGATCGTCGTGTGGGAGAGAGGAAGTGAGTGGTCACGGCGGAGGTTGTGGTTTTCTTCGCTCTCGAAGAGACGCAATGCTCTAAGGTGGAACTGTTCGAGTGGAGGGAAACTAAAGGGCCGTGTACGAGTAATAAAGTAGTGGAGGAACTTTTCTATTGGTACAACAAAATGATACCGATAGAATTATGTATGTTTCTATCGGTACAACAAAATAGTACTGATAGAAAAAAGTACATTTCTCGGAAAAATATTTGAAGTAGCGGATGCCTTTTTCTATCGGTATAAACAATAAAATCCCGTGAGACCAATTTTCCCCAGAAAACTTTTTTAAAGTGCTTGAGATTATAGTATTGGGTGCCCTTTTTCTATCGGTAAAAACAACAAAATACCGTCAGAGTAATGAAAAACTTCCTTTTTCTATCGGTATAAACAATAAAATCCCGTGAGACCAATTTTCACCAGAAAAATTTTTTGATTAAGTGCTTGAGATTATAGTATTGTGTGCCCTTTTTCTATCGGTAAAAACAACAAAATACCGTCAGAGTAATGAAAAGGTGCCTTTTTCTATCGGTATAAACAATAAAATCCTGTGAGACTAATTTTCACCAGAAAATTTTTTTGATTAAGTGCTTGAGATTATAGTATTGTGTGCCCTTTTTCTATCGGTAAAAACAACAAAATACCGTCAGAGTAATGAAAAACTTCCTTTTTCTATCAGTATAAACAATAAAATCCCGTGAGACCAATTTTCCCCAGAAAATTTTTTTGATTAAGTGCTTGAGATTATATGCCCTTTTTCTATCGGTAAAAACAATAAAATACCGTCAGAGTAATGAAAAGGTGCCTTTTTCTATCGGTATAAACAATAAAATCCCGTGAGACCAATTTTCCCCAGAAAAAATTTTTAATTAAGTGCTTGAGATTATAGTATTGGGTGCACACACAATTTAACATCAAACAAACCGTGGTTGAAAGCTGCAGGATGATAAAGAAAGAGGGAAGATAGCCGGAAAATTGGAAAATTGACATAAAAAGAAATTGTTCATTCATTGTTGTTTTATCACTTACAAAAAAAAATAAAACCCAAAATGCTAGGTCAAGGGGTGGTCTTAGTCCTGGCTGCATGTAGAATAGAGTCAGTTAGACTTGCAGCCAGGACGCAGGACTCCTCTAGCGACAGTTGTCCCTAGGATCAACTACTACCGCGTCGAGAAGGCCTGCGACCTCCCTCAGCTTCGCTATGGTATCCTTCATAGTCAAACCGCAGCCAGCGATGGTCATATCCGCGGCTTTCTTCTCCTCGCGAAGACGCCTCGTCTTCGCCCTAGCATTGTCACCATCCGTCTTCATGCGCTTAATGCGCTGGAAGAGATCATCAAGGTCAACCCGTCGCTGAGTGTGCTTGTCTGTAAGGAGCTTGTGCTCCTCCTGGAGGGCCCTCAGGTCGGCCTTCAGTTTGGCAGTGTCTTCCACGGCTACCATTCCCTGTGCAAATCAACAGGTCAAGAATGAACTGAACATGGATTAACAATACAGGGGTAAACCGAGGAGATTTAGAGTTCTTACCGGGGAGGGCGTGGCTGACGATTCCATGGAGGTTGCCATTGTGAAAGAGAAGATGAGGAGTCGAACCGTTCAAGAATTAGAAAAACAACAAAATACCGCGACGCATGGCGAGGTACTTATAGAGTTTCCAAGGCGACGAATGGCAACACGGTTGAGAATTCAAAGCGGCAGAGTATTCTTCTATCGGTAAAAACAGGAAAAAACCGTCAGACAACAAATACCGTGAGACTAACGAATTTATTCTAACGGTAAAATAGAACAATACCGATAGAAAACGTTTTGAAGTGCCTGAGAGAAGTGCCTGAGACATGAAAGTAGCGGATGTCCTTTTCTATCGGTATAAATAACAAAATACCGTCAGAAAAAAGGGATTTTTGCAGAACTTAATTTGAAGAAGCAAGAGGCTGCGATGAGATTTTTGCAAGTGCTATTTGAAGGGAAGAATTAAGTATTTACAGGATAAAGGTACTGTACATGTTAGAACTCATGCTGTGGAGTAAAATTGAGATGTATTAATGCTGTGAACTAGCTTATCATTAAGTTCTAAAGAAAAATGTACTGCCTGATGTATTAATGATAAGTTCCTCACCTTGCTGCAGAACTTGTGGGCTATTTGCTTGGCATTTATCCCTGAAATAGAAATTAATCATCAATGGTTCTCAACCCATAATCCTTCTTCGTGGTCATCTCGCAGATACGTTGTTTCGTCGATATCTTCAGTACGGATAGATTGAATGTCCTCTAAAAATGGAGGTATTTCATCGAATTGGTTATACTCCTCTTCGTCGACAACATCTTCGACCCCAACAATACGTCTCTTGCTGTGGAGGACAACATGCAAGTTTGGATTGGCCGGGTCAATGATGTAGAATACCTGTGTGGCTTGCTTTGCAAGTATGAATGGATCGTCTTGGTGTCCGACTCTACCAAGATCGACGAGAGTAAACCCGTAACTGTCAACTTGAACACCTCGAGGGATTTCGACCCATTGGCATCGAAACAGGGGAATCTTAAGTAATCCGTAATCGAGCTCCCATATTTCGTCAATAACACCGTAATATGAGTTCAGCGCCCTCACTGACCTGGCATCCTCGGAAATAGCAAACAGTGTCACTCCGCTACATTGCGTGCTACTCTTGGCGTCTTGAGCTCTTGTGTAAAATGAATACCCATTGATGTCGTACCCCTGCCAAGTGCCTACAGTGAATCTTTGGCCTCTAGCCAACCATGTCATAGTTTCACTTACGGAGCCCTCGGCAGCTCGCGTGACTTTTTCTTGGATCCACTCAGCAAATTTCCTGTTATGTTCTCTGCTGACCCAAACGTCTGACTTCGAAGGATTCTGTGACCGTAACATTACCTTGTGCTCGTGTATGTATGGCTCGACCTCCGTCATGTGTTGTAAGACCCAAAAATGTGATTTTGCGTACACATCACGAGCGGGGACGATAGCTTTGAATCCAATCGTTCCGATTCCCTGAAGCCTACCCTCGTGTCGGGACCTAGGAACGCCAATTGGGTCAACCCCGGCCATATAATCTGTGCAAAATTCAATCACCTCCTCGGCGGCATAACCTTCCATGATACTCCCCTCGGGTCGACGATGAGTCCTTACGTATCCCTTCAATACACCCATAAATCTCTCAAATGGATACATGTAGCGCAGGCACATGGGTCCACAAAACTTAATTTCTCTGATAAGGTGAACTATCAGATGGACCATAACATCAAAAAAGGATGGAGGGAAATACATCTCGAGCTGACAAAGAGTTGTAACCACGTCGCATTGCAAAGCGTCCAGTCCATCGGGATCAATGACCTACGAGGACACAGTTGCGCCAAATATTCATATCAGAAAAATCTTCTAATTAAGCTCCACAAATGGAGGTAATGAACTTATAGTACGAGTGCACGTACTTACCTTGCAAGATATTGCGTTGAAGAAATAACATAGGTTTGTGATTGTCTCTCTGACTTTAACTGGGAGAATGCCTCTGATAGCAATGGGAAGCATCTGTGACATCAAGACATGACAGTCGTGGGACTTCATGCCAACCAGTCTTAGGTCCTTCATAGACACAAGTTTTTTCAAGTTCGCGGAGTACCCACATGGAACTTTAACACCGTGCAGGCACCGACAGAGTTCTATTTTTTCGCTCTTGGACAACGTATAGCAAGCCGGGGGGAGGTATGTACGCTTTCCATTCTCTAAAGGTGCAAGCTCAGTCCTTATCCCCATTTCCACCATGTCACGACGAGCTTTCACACCATCCTTTGTCTTTCCCGGAATGTTCAACAACAAACCAATCAAACTGTCACAGACATTTTTCTCTACATGCATGACGTCAATGCAATGTCGAACTTGTAAGTGCTCCCAGTACGGTAGATCCCAGAGAATCGATATCTTCTTCCATACATTTTTTTCTCAAGGTTTAGAATGCTTACCGAACTCAACTTTGATGTCGTTCACGCGCGAATAAATCTCCTTACCGGTCAGAAACACTGGAGCTGATCCCTTCTCAGGCTTCCTGTTAAATGATTTCCTCTTCTTACGGTACGTGTGATGCACCGGAAGAAACCTGCGGTGACCCATGTACACTGTTTTCTGGCAGTTTCGCAGCCACATGCTCTCAGTTTCATCTAGGCAAATAGGGCAAGCCTTGGCTCCTTCCGTACTATACCCCGACAAATTGCCGTAGGCTGAAAAATCATTTATGGTGCAAAATATCAGGGCCCGCAAGATGAAATTCTCTTTCTTGTATGCATCCCACACCTGCACACCCTCGCTCCACAATTTCTGTAAGTCCTTGATTAAAGGCGCTAGAAACACGTCAATATCATTTCCGGGTTGTCTGGGTCCTGAGATTAGTAACGCCATCATGATGTACTTGCGCTTCATGCATAACCAAGGAGGAAGGTTGTAGATGCATAAAAGAACCGGCCAAGTGCTGTGCCGGCTGCTCATATTACCATGTGGGTTCATACCATCTGTACTCAGCCCGAACCTTACATTCCTAAGTTCGCCGCCGAACTCAGCAAATGTTCTGTTGATGTTTCTCCATTGAATAGAATCAGCTGGGTGTCTCAGTTTTCCGTCTTGTTTCCGGGCTTCAGCATGCCAACGCAAGTGCTTCGCGACTTTCGGATTTGCAAACAGCCGCTTCAATCTAGGTATCACAGGCAAGTACCACACAGTTTTTGCCGCGGGCCCTTTCCTTACCTCGGGACGTTCACTGTCAATCCGGTCCCTACGCGTATACCTCGATGCACCGCATCTTGGACAAACATGCAAACTGGAGTACTCGTTATGGTACAACACACAATCATTTGGGCATGCGTGTATTCTTTCGATTTCCATTCCCAACAGACACAACAGTTTTTTGGCTTGGTAAGTAGATCTTGGCAACTCATTTCCCTCTGGAAGCATGTCCGCTAGAAGATCTAATAGTGCCATGAAACTCTTATCACTCCAACCGTTTCCTGCCTTCAAGTTATATAATCTCAGCACAGAAGACAGTTTTGTAAATGTTGCACATCCAGGGAACAGAGGCTTCTCAGAGTCAGCAATCAGTTTCTCAAATTCACAGAAGTCATTTTCGTTGTAATCTTCCTCTACATCACGTAACATCTCATCTAGATTGTCATCATCATCATCTACGTGCACATCGGAATGCACATTACCAAAATTGGGATGATCATCGATATTATTGCAATCCACATCCGAGTCGTGCTGATTGGTAGTAGTGGTGCTTGTTTCCTCAAGATCTTCGCCATGCCATATCCAACGGGTGTATCGCGCGTTAAAACCACGACGAATCAAATGACTCTTAATTTGATCAGAGTTGCTAAACCTCTTCAAGTTCATACAATCTGTACAAGGACAGAGCATATTTTTCTCTCCCTTCCTCTCCTTTTGTTGCTCAGCAAATTTAATAAACTCATTCACACCATCCAAATATACAAGAGTAGTACGTTTTATTCCATACATCCAATATTTCCTGTCCATCTACAATTAACAAAATTTAACGAGTAAGCCATGCATGAAACCTGCCCGATTAAGTTATGTATATGTACATGTACAGCCTCTTACAATAGATACATGTGTTGAACCCTAGCCTGACGAAATTAACACTAATTAACCTAGCTAACTACACAATACAAGCTAGTTAGCTCCTAAAACATGACGCATTTCCAGCTACCAAGCTCCCAAGCTTAGAGCTACAAACTTGGAACTACACAATACAGCTAGCTTGCAAGTAGAGAGGGAGGGAGATATAGAGGGAGAGAGAGATAAGTGTCGACGATTAAGCGTACCTTAAAGAGAGGGGCGCAATCAACTTCCCTCCAGCCTGCGGTGATCACCCTAGCAGTGTAGCTGGAACTTTCGTCACAAACAGAGGGACACAGAGTGCAACAGAACAAATTAAAGAGCAGCTCAGCAATGGTCGAGTGGGGTTTTCCTTATAATGGACATTTTTCTAACGGTAAATACATGAAATAACCGTTAGATTAACTTAGGTAATTTGCCGCTCACATATTCTATCGGTAAAAACACACACATACCGTTAGAGAATGTGCATTACCGAGCAAGTACAGGACTTCTTCTTTCAGTAAATATGTGTATTGACCGAAAGATCATGCATGACACAGCACGCACATGAGTTTTTCTATCGGTAGATATGTGTACGAACCGTTAGATGATGCATGACACACGAGCAAGAGTTTTTCTATCGGTAAATATGTGTATTTACCGTTAGAATATGCATGACTGAGCAAATATATGTGTTTTCCTATCGGTAAATATGTGTACTTACCGTTAGAGGAGGTACTGGTACCAAACTGGGACAAACATGCACATGCCATTTCTCACATTCAAGGAATCATATCAACGTAACATCAAACAGATCTTACATCAAAGAAATCTTACATCAAACAGATCTTACATCAAACGGATCTTAACTAGAAGATAAAGCAATATATTTCAAGAAATGCTAATTTTTGGATTAACTAGGAGACACAAAAATACTTTTCTTAGGTACTTGGGACTTCATCTTGCCAAAGAAATTACACATGCCAGTTCACAAATTCAGGTACAAACATACACATGCCAGTTCACCAATACAAATTCAGGTACAAACATACACATGCCAGTTCACCAATACAAATTCAGGTACAAACATACACATGCCAGTTCACAAATTCAAGTGCATGTCTGAAACAGCAGTACAAATACACACCTACCTACCAATACAATTAAATACACAAATACTCCCTGCACATTCAAGTTCATGTCCCAATTAGCAATACATGATACACAAATATACAACAATATATAAATACAACAATTCACACATTCGATGTATATTAGAAAAGCCACGTCTGAAATTAACAACAGATCACGACGAGGACCCAGTGGCCCATACATGCATTTTACATAAAAGGGAACCTTTGCAGGTTGCCACAATGCAACTACCGACTACAAATTAGACCTGATACATCACAAATCCATTCATCCAAAACAACAAATGTCTGAACCACATTGGACTTAACCATAGGAGTTCAGTTCGAAGACGCCCGAGGAGCTGGAACTGCCGTCGACATACATTTGTACATATTGGTGATTTCCTCGGACTCAAACTTGATCAACTCAACTCAACTCCATTAACAAAAAGAACCTACCTTCCAAGATGTTGTTCTGTGTAGTGATGGTGTAGAATGGCTGTGCAAATAACAACAATTCTTCTTCTCCAAGAAGGTAAGCATCTGGCCACAAGCTGGTGCATGCAAAAAAATGTAAGATGCTTTCTATAGGTCCTGATTTGAGAAACACGCCGGGCTTAGGCATCTTCTCGACCAAGCCAACCAAGATCTCGCCCTTCACGTCCTTCCAACTCTCGACGGTGATCTTCACCATTTCTTTCGCCAACAAGCCAACGTAGGCAGCGTACTGCGATGAAGAACCGTGAAATACGTTGCCCCTCACGAGCATCATCCAAGGACCTGAACAGATCATAATCATATTGAAAAGAAGACACATCAAAATGAAGGATACAAAAAAAGCAGAATTATTGCCATAATCGGATTAGAATAATCTAACAATATTGCAGAAATTTTACGTACCTTCCTTGGGATGCCAACGTCTAGAGGGCGTCGATGGAGGTGCGGAGGTGCAGCGGTCCCCTGTAGAGGTGCGTCGGCCGTCCATGGAGCTTACGGATTAGGACTACGAGCCCCAGATGAACTGTGAGAATGAAAGAGACATACCCGTGTATTTATACAAATATATATTTTCTATTGGTACGAAAACAGAATACCGTTAGTAATAAAAACATCTGTAGAAGGCGAATGGTTCTATCGGCACAATAAATATTACCGATAGGAATTTTTGTACATATTCTATCGGTGTGTACGTACATTGCCGATAGAATATTACTAGTTGTAGAAGGCCAACAGTTCTAAGATATTTTTGCAATATTCTACCGGTATAAACATTCATTACCGATAGAATAAAACTATTTGAAGACGAACAGTTCTAAGCAAATTTCTATATATTCTAACGGTAAAAGAATCCATTACCGATAGAATAAAAATATTTGTAGAAGGCCAACTATTCTATCGCCGCACTACATATTGCCGATAGGAATTTTTAATATACTCTGTCGGTATATTAATACAGTACCGATAGAATAAGTCTAGTTGTTGAAGTCGACCAGTCCTATCGGCGCACAACATTCTTCCGTCAGTACTGATGCATCTCTTCTAACGGCAAATATGTTCATCACCGCTAGAGTAAATCATACTATTTATTCTATCGGTAAGTTTCTTATAAACCGATAGGGAAAATACATCCGTCGGGCTTTTATGACCGCGAGGCACATTTTCTATCGGTTTTCTGCTGTTTCGCTAATAACCGATAGAAGATAGGGGTTAGTAGACTGCATTTCTGTACTAGTGGGTGTTGGATACTTACACGTAGAATTTGCGTAGTTGATCGATATTCCAAGTATTAGATAAGATCTGATCATCCTCCATCACTAATCGAGCTGATCCTGGTCGCAGCACCAAAACAACAGTATAGGGGCCTTCCCATTTCGGCGAAAACTTGTTGCGACTATATTGGTCTTGTATTTTACGTAAAACCAAATCACCCATGTGAAGACTACATGGTCACACCCTTTTGTTATGGTACTTGCGCAAAGCTTGCAAGTATACCGCGGACTTGATCAAAGCACGATCACGTTTTTCTTCTAGGAGGATGAGATCTTGTGATCGCTGTTCGCTCTGATCAACTTGCTCGAATTGATCTGTCCGAACAGAACCAATACTAATTTCCATAGGTAACACGGCCTCAGCCCCATATACCAGATGGAAAGGCGTCTCACTGGTGGCTCGACTAGAGGTAGTCCGTAGTGCCCATAGAACAGTGTAGAGCTCATCTACCCAAGTCCCCGAGCGTGTCTTAAGGTGATCGAAAACATGTTTTTTCATGCCTTGCAATACTTGCCCGTTGGCACGTTCTACGGCACCATTGCTCTACGGATGAGCTAGAGAAGCAAAGCACACCTTGATTCCAATTTGATCGCAGTAATCCAGAAAAATACCACTAACGAACTGAGAACCGTTATCAGTAATGAGACGATTAGGAACACCGAATCGAGCCACAATGTTCTTATGGAAGAACTTTTGTGCTGCAGCAGCGGTAAAATTGCGTACCGGCTCGGCTTCAATCCACTTTGTAAACGTGTCAATGGCTACGAACAGGAACTTGTATCCATTGGCCACTTGTGGCATAGGACCGACAATGTCCATTCCCCAGACCGCAAAGGGCCATGCAAGGGGAATGGTTTGTAAGGCATAGGCAGGTTGATGAACCTGTCTTGCATGAAACTGACACTGAGGACATCTCTTGACCATATTCTTGGCATCGTCAAGTGCCGAAGGCCAATAAAACCCCTGTTGGAAAGCTTTACTGACCAGTGCACGATATGATGCGTGCACACCGCATACACCGTCATGAGTTTCTCTCAGGAGGGATTTACCCTCTTCCTGAGATACATAGCGCATAAATACTCCCTGAGTACCTTTTCTATACAAAACTCCTTCTATGAGCTTGTACAGACTCGCTTTTCGAATCAACCGATCGCTTTCGGTTTCATCCTCGGGCAAGGTCCCATGTTCAAGATACACCCTCAATGGATGAGTCCAATCTCGTTCCTGCCCGAGGTTGGTAACGCAGACTGTTACCGGATCATCCTCGACCGAAGTCATAATCGAAGGATGTTCCAAGTGTTCAACGAACACTCCTGCCAGAGCGGATGTGTGTGAGGACCAATTTTGGATAATTGGTCTGCGAGAATGTTGTCCTTTCACGGGATGTATTGGACTTCGAAATGACGAAAGTGTTTTTTCAACCTCCTCACTTCCCCCAGGTAATGAGCCATTGTCTCATCGGAGGTGCTGTACTCCTTGTTTACCGGGTTTACGACCAGCTGTGAGTCTCCCCTCACCACTAATCGACAGACGCCGAGGAATTTGCTGCCCGAAGCCCTGCAAGAAGTCCTTCATACTCTGCTGCGTTGTTGGTCGCAACAAAGTGTAGTTGAAAGACAAACTTCAGCTGTTCGCCCTGAGGCGTGTTGAAAACTGCGAGAGCCGTCAAAGTACATTGTCCAGTAATCGGTGCATTCCAATTCTTCAGACACCTACACGGCTGGCTCAGGGTTAGCCCATTCGACTATGAAGTCGGCCAGGACCTGAGACTTAACCGCAGTGCGGGGTGAGAAATGGATATCGAATGCACCGAGCTCGACAGCCCATTTGGCGATCCGACCAAATTTCTTCGGATTATGGACAATATCCCCCAACTGAAAAGATGAGGGTACTGTGATCTTATGTGCTTGGAAGTAATGTCGTAGCTTACAGGAAGCCATCAGTAGTGCGTAAAGTATCTTCTGGACTTCAGGGTATCACTCCTTAGGACCATGAAGTACTTTGCTTACATAATAGACGGGTCTATGTATACCTTCCCTATCCGCGATCAGGACAGTGCTGACCGCGTATGGCGTGGCCGCCAAGTAGAGAAGTAATGGTTCTCCTTTGTCAGGAGACACCAAGACCGACGGACTGGATAAATACGCTTTCACCTCCTGAAATGCAACCTACTAGGCGCTGAACATCCTTGATGATCGAGGAAGACCTCATCTGTTCGATAGCCCTGATTTTTCAGGATTGACTTCGATTCCTCTGGAACAAACAAGAAAACCAAGAAGTTTTCCGGAAGAAACCTCGAAAGAACATTTCTCCGGGTTTAACTTTATTCCAAATTGATTCAAATTACAACCTCGAAAGAACATTTCTCAAAAGGTTTCAGTGAGATCATCTAAATGAGACAATCTTTTGGTGCTTTTTACAACCAAGTCGTCTACGAAAGCTTCAAGATTACGCCCCATCTGGGAAAGAAAGGTCTTTTGCATCAAGCGCTGGTACGTGGAACCTATGTTCTTGAGACCGAACGGCATTCTGACGTAGCAGTAGGTACCGAACTGGGTGATGAAGGCAGTCTTCTCTTCATCTTCTTCTGCCATGCTAATTTGATGATATCCCGAGTAAGCGTCCAGGAAGCTCATCAGTTCGTAACCCGCAGTAGAATTGACTAGCTGATCGATGCGGGGAAGGGGAAAGTCATCTTTCGGACAGGCACTATTGAGGCTGGTGTAGTCGACGCACATGCGCCACTCACCATTTGACTTGTGGACCATGACCGGATTTGCAAGCCATTCCGGGTGATCGACCTCGCGAATAAACCCGGCCTTTAGGAGTTTGTCTAACTCCTCTCGGATGGCTTCCTGCCGATCAACAGCAAAACGCCTGAGCTTTTGCTTTATTGGTCGCTGTCCAGGTTGAATCGCTAACCTGTGCTCGATTACTTCCCTTGGCACCCCGGGCATGTCAGATGGCTTCCACGCAAACACATCTGCGTTAGCCCGGAGGAAAGCAATGAGCTCAAGTTCCTATTTGTCGTCCAGGCCTGATCCAACCCGGATTGTCTTGGATGGATCATCTGGGTACAATGGAACCAGTTTGAGTTTTTCATCAGGTCGAGCAGCAACCTTGATCACGTCAGCGGCGACTGTGGCGACCTGAGCGTCCCGGAGGGGAAGTTGGTCCACCATCTCCAACGATAGCCGGTCGCACGTCAATGCCACGTTACGACTGCTTCGGATTGAGATGACTCCTTTGGGGCCAGGCAACTTGCCGCACTGGTAGGCATAGTGCATTGCCATCATGAACTTAGCAAGAGTTGGCCTGCCAAAGATTGCATTGTAAGCCAAATCACAATCAATTACATCGAAAGTAACTAATTCTGTTCGGAAGTTATCTGGTTCTCCTAGCATGACCGGGAGGACCACCTGTCCCAATGGCATCATGGAGGGACCAGAAATTATCCCATAAAATGGATGGATTATGGGCTTGATTTTCGAATGAGGAATCTGCATCTCGTCGAGCACCTTGACCAATAAAATGTCCAAGGAGCTACCTCCGTTGATCAGGACCCTTTCGACTCTCGCATTACTGATAATCGGGGTAATGACCAGAGGAAGCCTCAATGGTCGAGTAAGCCCCGCCGGACAATCAGAGCGATAAAACGTCAAAGGTGTGTCCAACCAATGGGGGTACTGAGGTTCACCAAGGGAACTTTCCGTTTGGTTAACCTCTCGATAAAAGGCCTTAAATTTCCTCTTGGAAACAAAAGAGGAGGAACCTTTGAAAATAACATTAACATGATTACGAGGTACCTGGTAAGACATCTCTTTGTCCCCGTCGGCGTCTCTTAGCCCGCATGCTTGTTCCTTAGATGGTAAGGTTGGCATCGGTCCAATCCCCTGGTAGAAGTAATCTAATTGCTTCAACCAACTCCTGCAGTTCTTGAGGTCGTGGCCTGCGGAGTTGTGGAGCGGACACCAATTCTTGTCTTCCTGCTGGTTAGTCGACTTCTCTGGCTGGTCAGCACTACGACCACCAGAAGCAGTTTTATTTTTAAATGATGGTTTGTTACCTTTGGTCGAAAGAGGCTTCTCTGCGACCGCGACCTCTCGGTATTGTCCAGACCGACTCCTTTTTGACTTCTTCGACTTCCCGCCTGATGAAGATTTCGGCTTCTTGCTTGAATCCTCCCTTTTAACATCTTTGAGACCTGGCTGAGGCGGTAGGTTACCTTTATTGACCATCCGATTCCATCCGACAGCGTCGGTTGCGTCAGAATAACGATCAGCCATATCAAAGAGATCGGGTACTGATCGAGGAGGATGGATGAGCAAATCTTCGATGAATCTCTGATATCGGATGGCATGCTTGAATGCCCTGATAACGGAGTTATCAGATATGTCCGGGATGTTATTTCTCACATCGACAAATCTCTTGACAAACTGATGAAGGGTTTCGGTCGAAGTTTACCGTAGTCGATGAAGGTCGTCCTCTTTACCCGGCTTCTGATAACAGTTTTGGAAATTGCTGAGGATGGCATCCACAGCATTTCCCAATTATAGATTGAACCTTCGGGTTGGTTGAACAACCAGGTTCTTGCTGATCCTTCGAGGATTGTTGGTAGGTAGTTGGCCATGACCCGATCGTCACCGCCTACCGCTTGGATGGCAGTAATGTAGATTTGGAGGAACTCGGACGGGTTCTGAGTTCCATCAAACCTCTCTATGGTTCCTGGTCTAAACTTGTCTGGCCAAACGACCGCACGAAGGCCGGGCGGGAAAGCTTTACAACCAACATAGGGACCGTGAACTGTCCTGCGGCTCTCGATCTGATCACGGGAAACCTCACGCAATGGAGAAGCCACTCGTCGCCCCAAACGAGAGTGGACAGGAATTCGTTCCCTATCACATAAATCCTGCGCCCATCTGGACTTGTGTTGTCAAGATGGGACGGGTGGCGGGTGACTCCATCTACCAGAACCAGAGTGAGAGTGCTCTCAGTTGTGGGAACGTGTCGTTGATCGGGAAGAAGCCGTTGGGGTCGCCTCAGATGCGACCTTGTCCAACCTCTCCGCCAGGATTCTGGTGAAGGCCGGTTTCTGCACATCCGTGACCGTAGGAGGAAAATTACGCATGACCTCTGCGATAGATCGAAGCCGGCCATGCATACTTCTCCTAGGGGCACCAGGTGTTTCGTCCGCCGAGAGACGCTACGAGGGTAAAGACGGTGTCTGGTCGTGTTTGCGACCATGTGATCGCCGGGAAGAAATCAGAGCAGCATCATAACGAGCCTGCGCATCTTGAAGAGCCTCTAGGGCTGTTCTGTGAAGTTCGTTGTCTTGTTGCTCGAGACCTTGATCTTCCTTTTGTTTGCGTTCCGGTTCTTCCCTAGCAGCCCGTTGATCGGGAGTTTCATCCGACAAGGCAGCGAACTGTCTAGGGAGAGATGTCGCCGAGGGAGAAAACATCTCCGTTTGTTCCGAGTCGGACTCAAAATCAAAGAGACGATGGAGGTTATCAGGGTCAAACCTCCCCGGGCTGATTTCCTGGTCAACATCATTCCTCCCCTTAGTAGGGTCGTATGACGGACCGGATTCAATATCTAACGCATTGATAACCTCAGTAGGTTCTGATTCTGCGTTGGTCGCCTCCTGGTCGATGGACATGACCTGAGTGGTCGAATCGACCTCTCTAACGTCTTTGCCTCCGGTTTCTTCCATCGGAACAGGATCACTGGGAGAAGGCATCAGAATGTGGGCATAATCCTTGAGATCGAAGTCGTTCTTGGAATCGTATGCTCCAGTCATGATTCACCGAACCTCCAGATGAAAATTAGGACGCCTTGAGAAAGGCCCCACGGTGGGCACCAGCTGTCGACGATTCGGACTCGGGGTCCTTAGTCGAACTTACGAAGAATTTGTAGGTTGGGATACCTTTCAAGGTGTCCCTCCGAGAAGGGATGATGAATCAATGGTAACTAAAGCACAGAGAGATTTATACAGGTTCGGGCCCTCGATGGTGGGAGTAATAGCCCTACGTCCTGTTAGGATTTACTATGTGTAAGAGAAAAGAGTTACAAAACTATGGAAAGGATCTTCACAGGCGAAGATCTTTCCTGCGTGTTTATACAAGACAATGCTCAGAGGGCTTATGAAAGCTAACTAACTTAGTCTAATGTCTTCTGTTGATCTTCTGATCTCTCGATCGTTCGATCCCCTCGTTTGATGCATTGGCTTACCCTCTTATACTGATCGAAAGGGTGCCAAGGCTTAACGGCATCGAACAGTTGCTTGGGTGCAGTTTTGATAACTGCTCTTAACCTCCACGCAGGTTTAACACGTGTTATTAAGGAATAACGGTACGTATTAACCTCCCGACATTTGTCTCTATATGTGGAAGAATCTTTGGGTTACTCGGGATATCCTTGTTGTAGGGACTAAGCAATCCCGCGTCTCCTGGTCGAAGGTGTTCTGACTGCGCGTTGCTTGTAATTATCTGACAGCGCACTATCTGCAGCCCTCTGTCTGTGTATCGCCTACGAACTCCTGACCGCGCACTGTCTACGATCTGATCGTGTAAAGCCTGCGATCACATGTGCGCGCTTCTCGGAGTAACTTGAGTTCGCGTCAACAGACACTCATCTGGTTCGAATCTGTCCTGAGCCAGTCATGTATTTATTTGAACTAGCTTGGGTATCAATCCTTGTCAGGAGGTTTCAAGTCAGCAGAGGAAGAGGAGTGCCGTCAACAGCAAGAGGCTAACTCAACTTCGCGTCTGTAGTGGAAGCTGGAGAGGCATCCGACGTCGTGATCGGTAGAATCCTTATCTTTTATCAACTTTCAGTTACTCTGTTTGACCCTGGTGCAACTCATTCGTTCATGTCAAAGTCTTTGCCAATGAGGAGTGGATTTCCTGTGTTTGCTCTAGAGTGCCCTATCCTTATCCAGTCTCCTGGTGCTAGGATAACTGTTGATTCTATCTGTAGAGATATTGCCTTTTGTATCGGCAACCTAGGTTTCCTAGCAGACATGCTAGTCTTAGATCTTCATGGGCTAGATGCTATTCTCAGAATGGATTGGCTGGTGAAACATAAAGGTCAAATGGACTATGAGAGGAAGATGATCACACTGACAAACGCTGAAGGAGAGCAAGTCACTTTCCACGCAGAGAGAACTTCAGTATGTGACCACATGGGGAGCCTAAACAACATTTAGAAGATTGAGTTTGAGAAAGTGCCAATAGTCAACGAGTATCCAGAAGTCTTTCCTGAAGAACTCCCCGGAATGCCCCCAGACCGGGACTTAGGGTGCGCCATCGAGCTGAAACCTGGATCAACCCCTTATGCAGGTAAGTTGGCCCGAATGATGAGCCAAGAGCAAGAGGAGCTAAGGAAGTAGATAAGAGAGTTGGAAGAGCAAGGATTTATCAGAACAAGTTCTTCACCCTGGGGAGCCCTGGTACTTTTTGCCAAGAAGAAAGACGGTGGTCTACGACTCTGCATTGACTTCCGAAGGCTGAACGACATGACCATCAAGAACAAGTACCCTCTACCCAGAATTGATGATCTCTTCGAACAGCTCATAGGAGCAAAGATATTTTCAAGAATTGACTTGAGATCGGGATACCACCAACTGAATATTCGAGAGCAAGATATCCCCAAGACCGCATTTGTGACAAGATACGGGTTGCATGAGTTTACTGTGATGCCCTTTGGACTAACCAATGCACCCGCAGTATTCATGAACTTAATGAACAAGGTTCTTATGGAGTTCTTAGATAAGTTCATCATCGTGTTTGTGGATGATATTCTCATTTTCTCAAGAACAGAAGAACATGCACATCATCTCAAATTAGTGCTGAAGAAGTTGGCAGACCATCAGCTATATGCCAAATTTGACAAGTGTGCCTTTTGGTTAAGAGAAGTCTCTTTTCTAGGCCACATCATTTATGGAGAAGGAATATTCATGGATCCATCGAAAATCCAAGCTGTCACGGAACGGAAACAACCGGAAACAGTGACAGAGGTCAGAAGTTTCTTAGGTTTGGCTGGATACTATTGGAGGTTTGTCGAGGGATTCTCAAAGATCACCAAACCGCTTACCAAGGAGTGTGAGGAGAGTTTCGAAGAACTGAAGAAGTTGATGACCGCACCTATCCTCATATTGCCCGATGTCAAGAAGGACTTCCAAGTTTATTGCGATACATCTAAGCAAGGATTAGGTTGTGTTCTCATGCAAGAAGGGAAAGTCGTGGCATATGCGTCAAGACAATTATGACCCCATGAGGAAAATTACCCAACACACGACTTGGAGTTAGCTGTTGTCGTCCATCCATTGAAGATTTGACGACACTACTTATTGGGTGTGGCTCGTGTTTCTCACGGTGACCGGGCCCTTGGAATTTTTCGACCGGGAAAATTCACGGTCCTGCCAAATTTCCCGACCGGCTCCCGTTCTCACGGTGACTAGGGGAAATTTTCAACCAGGCCCTTGGAATTTTATGACCGGGAAAATTCATGATCCCGTCAAATTTCTCAACCGGCTCTCGTTCTCACGGCGACTGGGGGAAATTTTTGACCGGGCCCTTGGAATTTTTCGACCGGGAAAATTCACAGTCATGTCTAGGAATTTTCGACCAGCCCCCATTTTCACGGAGATCGGGGGAAATTCCACCCTTTTCTCCCTTCGACCGGGGGCTATGTGACTCCCCGGTAGCTATTGACGTCCGGGCCTTTCATTTGCTTACCCACAACGCACGGCGCTAAACTACACCCCGCTATGTGGGGGGGGGGGAGGGGACAACCCCGACCTGTACAAAGGATAATTATTGGACAATTCACAAATTTCAAGCAAGCGACAACTCTCAAGAAAATTCAAACAGAAGCCTTTGTTGATTGAACATTGAACCGGGGGACAGCACCCCCCCCCCCTGGTGGGCTAAGGTGTCCCCGGGACAACAATGTCCGGGCACAAGCAAGATACAACCCGGGGAGTTAAGGTCCCGTGGGAAACTACCCCGGAGGACAACCCCCTCCAGTGAGCAACTACGTCTAATATTCTGAGAGGCCTTTCGAGAGCTCTTGACAAATATCCTTGTACAAGCTCCTTATGCCCCAGAAGGCCCGTAGAAGGAGATCCTCCAGCCAGTACTCGTAACAGGCTGGGGGGCATATCTGGAGTGGTGGGACCCTCCGGGACGCCTACTTTGGTGGAGAAAACTCGGTGCGACTATTGTGAAAGCTGTGTAAATGCCACTCCGGGAGCCACCGCAGCTGGATTGGCTCCCAAAGGGCGCCCCCCGCCGTGGAAGCATCGAGAGCAGGCCGCTTGGGCACTTCCCGGGCTACGCCCCCCGAAGGCCGCTCGAGCGCTCCCTGGGCTACCTCTCCCGGAGGCCGCTTGGGCACTACCCGAGGGACACCTCCCGGGGTGTGAGGACTCCCCGGGAGCAATTTCTAGAGATACCTACTTTCTTGGTTTTACAAATATGAAGATATTCATATGTCCATGCTAAACAATCATGAAATATATGACTTTGAATGAATCCATATTGATTCTTATGAATGGTCTTCTTAATAGAGCCTTCGAGTCTAGAAGCAAGGAGTTTAGTAAGCATTTTTGAAGCACTGTTAACTAGAGAGATAGGGCAAAAGTCTTTAATTCTCAAAGATTCTTCTTTCTTGGGAATGAGAGTAATCCAAGAGGAATTGTAAATCAACTGAGCCATCAAAGAAATTCTGAAACAACTTGTAGAAATCACATTTTATAATCTCTCAGCAGTCTTATAAAAATGCCCATTAAAACGATCCAGCCCTAGACTTTTATTAGTTGACATCTAGTGGACAATAAGATCAAATTCCTCAAGAAAAAAAGGATTTTCCAACTAAGTAAAGTCACCTTTAAACTCTTGTAAAAGCTCATCTAAATTAAAGCAAATACCATTAAAATTGGAAGATAAAATTTTGTTTGTGAAGGAAAGCGAAATATGAAGAGCCATTTCTTGATGAGAATTCACTTTTTTCTCATCCTCATCCTTCAGTAAGTTTATAAAATTGGATCTAAAGTTCTTAGAAGCCACTGCATGAAAGAATTTTGTATTTTCATCTCCAAATTTGGCCCATCTATACTTCCCTCTCTGCCTTCAATAGTCATGGTTAGCTTTTAGCAATTGCTTTGGATGAATTTTAAGAATGATTCTAAAATTGAATTCTAATGGAGATAGAAATCTTTGCTCTTCCAATCCATCTAAAAGAGATAAAGACTAGATTGGAATTATTATTCCAAACCTTCATTTGATTAAACTTTCTACTCCAATCCTTCAGATCTTTACGAAGGGTTTTGAATTTGGCACCAATTGATTTTGCAATGTTCCTTCTATCCACGAAGAATTCCAAGTAGACGAGACCACTTCTTTAAAATCATATGTGTCGTTGAGGCATATTAGAAATAACCCTTAAGACACAAGGAGCATGATCAGACACTGATTTTCCCAGGAGAAGAATAGATGCGTTAGGAAAAGATTCTATCCAGCCTCCATTAGCAAAAACCCAATCAATTTTTTCAAGCAAAGGATTATTTTGCATATTAGACCAAGTAAATTTCCTCCCTTTAAATGGAATTTCTTCAAGCTAGAGAGTGTTTATTGCTAAGTTAAACCCATCCACCTCCAAGGTGTTTATCCTTCCTCTATACTTGTCTACCATTGATCTCATCAAGTTAAACTCTCTTAACACTAACCAATTAAAATGGTCAAGTATTGAAATGTTTCGAAACCAATGTAGAAATTCCATTTCCTCTTGATGATTACAACGAGCATATATGTTTGTAATCAGCCAAGTTTTTCCTGATTGCTTATGCAGTAACTCCACTGTCAAAGAGTACTGGTTTTTAAAAAACTCCCGCACCTTGAAAAAATTTAGAATTCCAAACTATTAAAATTCCTCCTGTGTTACCAATTGATGGAATATAATCAAATTCCAAAAAATTCTTGAGACAGCAAGCTTTGATAAAGAGTAAATCTACAAATTCCACTTTTGTTTCTGGAAGGGAAATGACTGAGCACTTGGCTTCCGCCGCTTTGTTAAAAACTGCCTACTTCTTAGCAACAGAATTAAGCCCTCTAATATTGCCCGCACAGATTTCTTTGAGCGGGGATTCCTGACATTCAAATGATTAAGACAGGATTTCGTGCCCTTGATGCATAATTTCCATGAAAAGGCACTCTGATAGCTGAAGGATTGAGCAATGACCAGGAAATCTTTAAACAGAGAAAGAAACTTAAAAAATGCTGAGTAAAAGTCCAAGGTGACAAAGAGAATTTTACTAACAGCAGGGACAATTTGTCCACTCAGGAAAAAACAAACAGGTTCTCTACCTCAGTGCTATCAAGAGAACAAGAAGAGGAGCTGGAAATATTGGAGAACGATAAAGATCCAACTGATTCTTGAAAAGCAGTAATCCAAGGGGGCCATTGTTGACCTAAAACAAATGATGGGATAAGAGCATCCTATGCCGGAACTCCAGCTAAATCAATATCCCCTTGATCCTGATGAGCTTCTGGTGAAAGAGAGGCCACCACCATAGCTTTATTAGTCTCAGTCCTCAAGGCTACACATCGTTCCCTTGAGTTAAGTTTCTCAAAAAAATCAAGGAAACTACTAGACTTAATGATTTCAAAATTTCCATCGGCGCTCATCATTGGGGAGGATCTTGAAGAACCAAAGGAGGGATTATTGTTAACTCCACTCACTGGGGCATTTGCATGATTCCTTTAGGCGGTTTAGAAAAAAGCTCCTTGAAGATGGAAGCAATGATAGCCTTTGGCCAATATATTTGACGGCTGCGATTAAAATGTATGCAAGATCGACGGGTATGACCATAGTTAAAACAACACTTACATCTTATTGGAGAAGTAAACTTATTTTTAAAATGCCCTAGAGAAAGACAATTGAAACAAATTAAATTCTTCTTGAAAACCTCAGCTGAAAGATTAATGCTAGTGGTTTGAAAATTCAAATGTTTGAACACCAAAGAACTGCCATGAACCAAATCATTCTTCTTCTTGACATAACGATGATGAATAGCAGGGGCTCTCCTCCTAAAGCTCAATGATTTACCCTTCACCAAAATTCATTCCTTTTCTTGTTCAAACAACCATTTAGAAAATTCCATTCTCCAATTGGGAGCCCCATCTCTCTAAAAGAGAGAAAGATAGAGAACTGACCATAATGAATGTTAAGAAGGTGGAGAATTTTGAAACCCACCTGTTTATTTGCAACTGAAAACCTAAAACCAAAGTTTGTCACCTGAACGACTTTAAAGAGTCAAGAAGTACCCCCAAGGAAAGCTTCAAGAATGTCTCCGATAACCTTTTCCGAGGGTCTAAAGGTTGAATGGCTAATAAAAAGAATGAGAAAGAATTCCTATTTATCCTTGGAATGATCAAAGGTAACACCAGAATGAAACAATGACCAAACATCTTCTCAAAGAAAAAACCAACTTCCTTGTCCAAGCAATTAGGAGCAAACATGATGATAAAATGAAAAGATCAAGCACACCTTTAACACTCTAAGCAGCTTCAAGGTTATCATCGACATTAACACAAAAAGAACTTAATCAAAAGTAGAGGAGTGAAAGAAAGAGGAGAAGGGGTGAGGAGATCATGCCATGGGCACGATCATGCAAATTATTTCTTCAAGAATCTTCCATTGATGGGAGGCATTGGGCGGTTCCCCTGTTGATCAATGAGTTGGTATACACCACCATCATATGCCTACTCAATGGCATATGGTCCTTCCCATTTAGGCTCGAACTTGTCTTTGACCTTGCTTGTGACAACAATGGGGCACCAAAGAATGAGTACGAGTTCACCTTTTCTAAAGACATGCAGCTTGACAAGCTTGCCATACGCCCGTACCATGCTTTGCAGTACAACTCAATGTCTTGTAGTGCATGAAGATAATCTTCCACCAAGGTATCCAACTCTTGATAACGATGCCGAATTTGTTCGTCATATATGAGTTCTTCCTCAAGAGCGATTCTTAATGAGGGAATCTCAATCTCAAATAGCAACACGGCTTCACTCCCAAACACTAAGGAATAGGGTGTTGCCTATATTGGAGTGCGCACCGTGACGCGATAAGCCCATAACGCCCCAAAAAGACAATCATGCCCAATGTTTTGTTGAAGGCTTCAATCCATCCATTGGCTTGAGGATAATATCGGGTAGAATAATTCCACTGGATCTTGTACTTCGTGACAAAATTGTAGATCTCCTGTGACTTGAAGGCTTTTCCATTATCAGAGATAATGTGATGAGGTATCCCAAAACGGTAAAGGATGTTGAACTCCAAAAAGTTAATGACGTTGTCTGACTTTACTTCTCGCAATGGGGTAGCTTCCGCCCACTTGGAGAAACAATCAAGTCGCCACCAAAATGAAAAAATGTCCCTTGGATGAAGGAGGCTCAATGGGGCCAATGACATCAATGCCCCAGGCGTTGAACGGCCATGAAGGGACAGTGAGGTGAAGAGGAACCGATGGTCGGTGCTTGATATCACCATGTATTTGACAATCATGGCAAGACTTGGCCACCTTGAGACAATCAACCATGATGCTGGGCAAATAGTAACCAGCAAGTCTAATGTTGTGGTACATTTTTAGCCCCCCTCTAATGGCCACCACAAACTCTGTGGTTAACTTTCAATAGAACTTTGTCGACTTCTCTTCGGGAAAGACATCGAAGGAGCATTTGATCAAAGGACCGCTGGTATAGAACCCCCACTTTGTATGTGTATGTTGGGATGTTGGGAGTCATCGTTGCAACTAGTGCCTCCTCACAGGGTCATCCGGTAGAGTGTCATGATTGAAATAATCAAGGAAGGGTTTACGCCAGTCACTACTACAGAAATGCAGTCTACTAACCCCTATCTTTTAATGGTTTTACACAATCTAGAAGAAAACTGTTAGTGTATGACGAGGATTATTACCCGAGCTAATCATTTATTAAATGCATCATGTCTAAGATACTTCAAATATGAAACGAGAGATTGAGTTTTGGCAATTCTGACCGCGGTGGTTATTTTCCTATGGCCAAAATGATACAAACTCAAGACTAGAGTATGGTCGCAGGCTATGCGCGATCAGGATACTATTTAGTGACTGAGTCTTCCGGTCACGATTCAAGCACAACTTGGTCCTTTCTCCTACATTTGTAGACAATCATCAGGAGGTTAAGATATGCGGTTATCTATAAAGGCATGTATTAACCGGCAAAGAGGCTAGTGCAGTTATACAACTGCATAGCCACAACCGTCCAAACTACTTCACATTGGCATCCTTTCATTCAGTATAAAAGGATGACAGATGTACAGAAGCAAAGGATAGAAGAGAATTGATCGAGAGATCAAAGACTTGAACAAGTAATAGACAATAGACAACACTACAAAGAGAGATTGTCAATCCTTACAATAATCTCCCTTTCTTCCAGTAAATTCTCCTATACATAGTAGAACCACCACAGGATGTAGGGTTATTACTCAAATCTTTTGAGGGCCCAAACCTGTATAATTCTTTGTGTCCCTATTACATACTTGTCTTAACTTACTTGATAAACACCCTGAAAGGTCTCACATCCAACTCACCAATCTGCGTAAGATTTACTAAGGAGAGATGTTTTCGAATCTAATTCGGAACAAGGAGGGATGTTTTCTCCATCTGCGACCTCAGTTCCTCGAGAATTTCCTTCTTTATCGAAGGAAACTCCTGAGCAGTGAATTGCTAAGGAGGAACAGGAACGCAAACAAAAGGAGGAGCAAGATCGCGAGCAGCGAGAAAACGAGATTCACAGGGCCACTAAGGAAGCCTTACACCTTGTGCAATCTCGCCATGATGCCGCTCCTAGCACTTCCCATCATCCGCATGGTCGTAGGTGCGACCAAACACCTTCTTTGGCCCGGATTATCCTCCGGCGGTTGAAGAGACGATGACACCCATGGCGCCTAGGAGGAGTACACAAGATCGAATTCGTGTTATCACAGATACCCTACATAATCCTCCTCCTGGAATTGAAGATCCGGATAAGATGACCATTGCTAGAGTCCTGGCGGACACGCTTGATGAAGTTGCCTCTAAAGCAACTCCAATAGCGTCGTTCCGCTCTACGATTTGCTCCCAACAACGAGATTATTCTCACTCTAGTCATGGCAGGCGCAATCGATTGCCATCAGGACCAGTTTGGCATGATAAGGTCAGGCGTGTTGGAAGTACCCGTGATTGAGATTGCATACCAGTCCATCCTCGCCTGGGGCCGCGAGATGTATCTCCTCAAGGTGATGTCGCCCGCGACCATGTCAAAGGTCGCGGACATTTCCGCAGTTCCTATGTTGGTTGCAAAGCTTTCTCACTAGGTCTACGTGCTATGGTCTGGCCGGATAAGTTTAAACCAGGAACAATCGAAAGGTTTGATGGAACGCATAACCCATATGAGTTTCTTCAGGTCTACATCATTGCCATTCAAGCAGCAGGAGGAGATGACCGCGTGATGGCAAATTATTTGCCAACAGTTCTTGAAGGACCAGTGAGAACCTGGTTGTCTAATCAGCCAGAAGGGTCAATTTACAATTGGGAAATGTTGTGTGATGCAATACTCAACAATTTTCAAAATTGTTACCAGAAGCCTGGCAAGCAGGATGATCTTCATCGCTTGCGCCAGACTTCTACAGAAACTCTTCAGCAATTCGTCAAGAGATTTGTTAGAGTGAAAAATACCATTCCAAACATCTCTGACAACTCCATTATGAGTGCATTCAAACATGCCGTGCGATATCAGAGGTTCACTATAGATTTACTTATCCATCCACCACGGTCAGTGGCTGATCATTTCGACATGACTGACCGCTATTCCGATGCGGCCAAGGCCATCGGATGGAATAGGATGGTGGATAAAGGAAATTTGCCGCCTAAACCAGGTTCTCACTGGTCCTCAAGGATGATAAAGAGGATGATTCTAGCGAGAAACTAGAATCATCATCTGGCGGGAAATCTAAGAAGTCCAAAAAGAATCAAGCTGGACAATACCGAGATGTCGCCGTTGCCGAAAAACTGCCACCAAGAAAAGGTAATAAGTTTTCATTCAAAAGTAAAACTCCTTCTGGTGTCCGCGATAGTGACCATTCGGGAAAACAAACTAACCGACAGGGAAACAAGAAGTGGTGCCCATTCCATAATTGTTCGGGACATGTTCTCAAGAATTATCACAACTGGTTGAAGCAATTGGATGACTTCTATCAAGGAATTGGACCTATCCTGACCATACCACAAAAGGATCAAGCCTGCGGGGTTAGAGACGCTGATGGAGATGAAGAAATGTCTTAGCAGGTACCCAAAAATCATGTCAATATCATTTTTGGTGGTTCTTTTTCTTATGCTTCTAAGCGTCAATTCAAAACCTTTTACCACGAGGTAAATAAAATTGAGGCTCCCCTTGGAGAGCCTCAATATCCTCGTTGGTCAGAAACTTCTTTAACCTTTGACCGGAATGATTGTCCCAAGGGGCTCACACGACCATTGCGGCTTCCTTTGGTTATTACCCCTTTAATTAGCAATGCTAGGGTTGAAAGAGTTTTGATCAATGGGGGTAGTTCCTTGGACCAGTTATTGGTCAAGGCATTGGATGAGATGCAAATTCCTCGCTCAAAAATTAAACCCATAATCCACCCTATTTATGGAATCATCCCTGGTCCCTCGATGATGCCAATCGGACAAATTGTGTTACCAGCAACATTGGGAGAACTAGACAATTTCCGAACGGAGTTGATTACATTTGATGTGATTGATTGCGATTCGGCATATAACACTATTTTTGGCAGGCCGACACTTACTAAGTTCATGGCAGCAGTGCATTACGCTTATCAATGTGTCAAGCTACTAGGCCCCAAAGGCATTATTTCGGTCCGAGGTAGCCGAAACACGGCACTTACTTGTGATTAGCTATCTCTGGAATTGGTGGATCAGCTTCCCCTTCGGGATGTTAAAACGGCGACCACAGCTTCAGATACGATCAAATTTGCCTCGCGACCAGATGAGAAATTGAAGCTAGTTTCATTGTACCCAGGTGATCGATCCAGAACCATTCGGATTGGATCAGGTCTAGACGACAAATAGGAACTCGAGCCTGTTACTTTCCTCTAAGCTAACACAGATGTGTTTGTGTGGACACCATCTGACAAGCCTGGAGTCCTAAGGGAAGTGATGGAGCACAGGCTAGCAATTTGGCCTAGATAGCGACCAATAAAGCAAAAGTTGAGATGCTTTGCTGTTGATCGACAAGAAGCCATCCATTCGGAGTTAGACAAACTCCAGAAGGAAGAATTTATTCACGAAGTCGATCGTCCTGAATGGCTTGTAAACCCAGTCATGGTCCTAAAGTCAAATGGTAAGTGGCGCATGTGCATCGATTACACCAGCCTGAACAGTGCCTGAATTTTCCCGTCCTCGCATCGATCAGTTGGTCAATTCTACAACGGGTTGCGAACTGATGAGCTTCCTGGATGCTTACTCAGGGTACCATCAAATTAGCATGGCAGAAGAAGATGAGGAGAAAACAGACTTTATCACACCATTTGGCACCTACTGCTATGTCAGAATGCCATTTGGTCTCAAGAACGCCAGTTCCACGTACCAGTGCTTCATGCAAAAGACCTTTATTTCTTAGTTAGGGTGCAACTTAGAAGCTTACGTCGATGATTTGGTTCTAAAGAGCTTGAGAAGCTCTAAAACCTTTTGTAACTTGAATAAGCATGGAATAAAGTTAAACCCTGAAAAGTGCTCCTTCGGAGTTTCTTTAGATAAACTTTTGGGTTTCTTTGTTTGTTCGAGAGGCATCGAGGTTAATCCTGAAAAAATCAGGGCCATTTAGAAAATGAGATCTCCTTCGACCATGAAGGATGTCCAGATCCTAATAGGTAAAGCCATTTCATATCGCGACTAGACGAACGTGGATTGCCTTTCTTTAAGGCTTTTCACAAGCACAATGGTTTACTCGGCCGAATGAAGCCAAAAAAGCCTTTCAAGAGGTCAAAGCATATCTATCTAGTCTGCCAGTATTGGTCTCTCCCAATTTGGAGGAGCCATTACTCCTTTATTCGGCGGCCACCCCTCACGCAGTCAGCGCAGTCCTAGTCGCGGAGAGGGAAGGCATATAACAACCAATCTATTACGTAAGTGAAGTGCTTCATGGACCAAATGAGTGTTACCCTGAGGTCCAAAAGTTACTTTACGAACTTCTGATGGCTTCTCGCAAGCTACTGCGTTACTTTCAAGCAAACAAAATTACTGTGCCTTCGTCCTTCCCATTGGGAGATATTATCTGAAATCCAGAGAAATATGGTCACATTGCGAAGTGGGCAATGGAACGTGGAGCATTTGACATCCATTTTGCCCCTCGCATCGCAGTTAAATCTCAAATTCTTGCAAATTTTGTGGTCGAATGGACTAATCCCGACCCTCCTGCGCAAGAATCTAAAGATTTACAATGCACTGACCATTGGATGATGTATTTTGACGGCTCTTGTAGTTTTCAATACACGGGGGCTGGAGTGGTCTTAATAACACCTCAGGGTGACCAACTCAAGTATGTCATTCCATTGCACTTTGTTGCAACCAACAACACAGCAGAGTATGAAGGTCTTCTTGTAGGGCTTCGAACAGCAAAATTCCTTGAAATCCGTCGATTAGTGATGGGGGAGACTCACAACTAGTCGTAAACCAGGTAAACAAGGAGTATAGCACCTCCGATGAGACAATGGCTCATTACCTGGGGGAAATGAGGAAATTCAAAAACACTTCAGTCATTTCGAAGTCCAATATGTCCCGCGAAAGGATAATATACTCGCAAACAAATTATCAAAAATTGGGTCCTCAAGCACATCCGCTCTGGTAGGAGTGTTCGTTGAACACTTAAAATACCCTTCGATCATGGCTTCGGTCGAGGATGATCTGGTGACAATACACGTTGCCGACCTTGGATATGAAGAAGATTGGACCTAACCATTGTGGATCTATCTTAAACATGGGACCTTGCCCAAGGATGAAACTGAAAATGATCGGTTAGTTCGAAAGGCGCATCTATATAAAATCATTGATGGAATTTTATATAGGAAGGGTACTCAAGGAGTATTCATGCGTTGTATATCTCAAGAGGAAGGGAAATCCCTTTTGAAAGAAATTCATGATGGTGTGTGTGGTGCACATGCATCTTATCAGATGATGGTCGGGAAAGCTTTCAGACAGGGTTTTTATTGGCCTTCGGCACTTGATGATGCCAAGCATTTGGCAAAATATGCCCACAGTATCAGTTTCATGCAAGGAAAGTTCATCAACCTGCATATGCTTTACAAACTATTCCTCTAACTTGGCCTTTTGCGGTTTGGGGAATACACATAGTCGGTCCTATGCCCCAAGCAGTTAATGGATAAAAGTTCTTATTCGTAGACATTGACACGTTTACTAAGTGGATTGAAGTTGAACCAGTCCACAACATTATTGATGAGGACACGTAGGCCCGATCTTCTCGTGAGATTGATAAATTCGGCTAAGGCGTGTGACAACCTTGACGATCCGGTTACCAACCAGAAAGCGACTGGAAACCCAACGATCGCTAAACCACCACGACGAAGCGTTATCAACCGTGCCAAGACACGATCGACCTGATCATGAGGATCTATTCCTGCATGCAACAGAAGAACAAGCAAGAACAGGGATAGGCAATCTTAAATTGCAATTAGATTAAACACAAATGAGTTGGGGTTCAGATCTCGGTCCTGTTGGTCTAGCCGATACAAGAGGAGACGAGGTAGTTTCACACAGTGGAAAACTAAACTAAACAAAACCCAAGGAAGAAGAAGGAGGGTGGCGGCCATATATAGCAAGGATATGGCGGCCAGGGTATGGACGTCGGCCAGAGGACCCACGCCCACGCAACCCTAGGGATACACGGGCCTACAGCCAAAGGTGGAGGTGGTGCAGCACCCGACAGGTTCTGTCCACAGATTGTTTCATCGATTGCGGACGATCCAGAAGGAATTTGGTCATAGGGCCAAGCCCATTTGAAATGTGTCGTCGTGGGCTTCTCTGTGAAGTACTCATTTGCCCTAAACGGACTCCATACGTGGCCTGGACATACGTTTGAAGTTGGACTATTGCTGGATGGCTGAACCAGATTCGTGGACGAATTGGGCTTGAACTTGGGCTTGACTTGATGCCTCGTGGGTTGCTCCGTATTGGGTGTGGCTCGCTGACCCTCCGGTGTAGAAGGTTTGAATGGCTCGGCACATGGATTCATGCTGACTCGTAGTCCTCCTTGATCTTCCGATGATATATTGGCGGTAGTGAATGTAGTGCAAGAAGTGAGAGGCGCCGTGCAGTGTTCATGTCCGTGTTGGTGATGTCCTCATCAATTACCACCGCTGCGGCGAAGAAATTCTTTCATAAGAATATTTTCACACGATTTGGTGTACCAAGTCATCTTATTACCATCAACAGTTCCCAGTTTGTTAGTGGTCTCTTTTTGGACTATTGCGACGACATCGGGACCAAAGTGTGCTTTGCATTTGTGGCTCATCCACAGAGCAATGGGGCCATCGAACGTGGCAACGGGCAGATATTACAAGGCATGAATAAGCGTGTTTTTGATCATCTTAAAATGCACTCGGGGGCTTGGGTAGATGAACTCTACTCCGTTCTATGGGCACTACGCACTAGTTGTAGTCGAGCTTCGGGTGACACACCTTTCCAACTAGTATATGGTGCCGAGGCTGTCTTACCTACGAAAATTCGTATCGGTTCTGTTCGTGTAAATCAATTTGATCAACATGAACAACGTGCCCAAGATATTACCCTCCTTGAGGATAAACGCGGTCGGGCGTTGATCAAGTCTCCAGTGTATTTACAAGCTTTGCATAAATACCACAGTAAACGGGTGCGACCTCGTAGTCTTCACCTGGGCGACTTGGTTTATGAAAAATACAAAATTAGTCTAATTGCAACAAGTTCTCCCCTCAGTGGGAAGGCCCGTATACTGTGGTCTCAGTGCCACGACCAGGATCAGCCCTGTTAGCAATGGAAGATGGAAGGATCTTGTCCAATACTTGAAACATAGATCAGTTACGCAAGTTCTACGTGTAAGTTTTTTCCCATTTCTTTTTTCCTTTTCAATTAGCATGATTTTTTTAAAAATAACGTATACTTTCTTCGTATTATGTTATGTTATGGTTTGATTCTTTTGTCCCATCCTTCTCGAGCAATGCTCGGGGGTTGACTGCCAATAATCGTCATTATGATAACCAAGTTGGATTCGCTGGCCGATCTCATGATCGCATGTAGATAAGACATCCCTAAATAAGTCGTTTCTCAACGCATACGGGACTTACTAGTATGTTTATGATCATCTGAGGGGCAGCCAGTTTGTAATAAACTTTGGTATTATATTAAGATCAGTATTGGTGCAACCAGATTATCATACCTAGTTGAGACATTTCTTTATAAACCGTTTCTTAACGTATAAGGAACTCGCTAGATATTCCTTGATCATCACTGACCCATATTTCTCCAGAGATTATAATACAAGGCCTTCTGTATTTATGATCTCAGGAGGGGGCTAGGGGAATATGACTATAATATAAGAAGAAATTTAGTACACCTTTTCCAAAAGTGAAAGGCATGCATTTCCACATTTTCTACCACAACTGTATATGTGCAGGTACAAATCTAAACAAGAGGATCATTGTTCATTACAATGAAATCAGAGTAAGCCAAGTTCTTTCAAGAGGTTTTCAATCAGGGGCTTGACTTCTTCCATTATGGCTTCAAGTTGATATTCACTCTCGAATTATGCATCTCCTACCACCAGATTCAAATCCAAATTTGGGCTGTGGTGATGTCTTAATTTGCACAAAATGGTAGAGGCTACAAATCTTGCGTTGGTCTTTAATGCCTCTTCTTGCCGCTTTGTATCTTCAGGAAGATACTCGAGAAGTGATTCAACTTGAGCTGTAGCCAGTTTGCATGATTCGATGAGGCTTATGTTCTCCTTTTGACGAACGATGATATCAACCTTCAACAAATCTGCAAGCATCTTCAGTTTTTCAAAAACATCCGACTGAATGTTACTGCAGGATGAGATTGTTGCCTTCAGGGTTTCCCTCTCCTCGCAGATAGTGTCAGTCATCTTTTTGAATGATTCGATGGTTGCAAGAAGTTTACCGTTCTGAGTTTCAGCTTGGGCACACTTCTTCTAGAACTCATCTTTCTCCTTTGAAAGAGTACTGATCTATTCCTCTTGTACTAAATGAGCAAAGTAATCGAAATTACGGTAGTTCATGTAAGGAAATAACTCCACTTGGTCAGAAGTAAAACTTACAGGAAAGCTTTAACTGCGCCTCGTTGAGTTCTTTCTCCATAGAAGAAAGTCTCGTGGCTGCAGTTTCTTCTTGATCTCGCTGATCAGCCATGCTCTTTGTCAAGGAAGAATTTTCCCTGTGACAAGAAAGGAAATCATTATACTTAGATGAAGTTCCTGATAAGCAATATATGGATGCTTACTGTTGTAGCAAGCTAATCTCCCTTTGCGCGACCTCAGTGTGTTCTACTAGAGCTTTTGACCTGGTCGCCATTTGGGTCAGATCCTAAAACACAGTAAAACTTGTTGTTTAAACCTGAACATTCCTAAGATCTTCAATTTCAGAGAAGTTAAATGAGTTTTTCACTTGCCTCTAAAAGGTCGTTGACACTTCAGTGAGCCCTCAGGTTCAGTTGAAGAGCCAATAACGAGATCAGTCTTTTCCTTGACAATAGGAGCAGCAAATGTGATTTCTTATTGATTTGCTCCTGCTGTCGAGACTGATGGTGCGATCTCCATCCGATCGGATTGAAGATCCGCAATTATTTCCTTTACAATGGCCTGAGGGGCTACCTCGGCCACTGTACTTGTGCCTGTGTTCCTTGCGGCTTCCACAGTAGATGTTGCGCCGATTTTCGGTGAAGCCAGCAGGGTGATAGGCATAGGATTCCTGAAAGAGTCATGATCTTTGACATTTCTAATTTCGAAAAATTTGAATTGACAAGACGTGATATCCTTAATTGATTCGAAATCCCATCCAATTTCTGGGTTTCGGTGATGAGCTCGGGGAGAAAGAAGCACACTGTGCGCCCCTGTTGAAGCATCATCAAAATCTATCCTTGTTCTTCTTTTCTTGAACAGGACAGTCTTTTCCTCTTCCTGCATGTTCAAAAGATAATTGGTATATGAAATGAGGTAAAAGCTCATGAAATGTGATGTTCTTACTACGAAAACTCCTTCAGTGTTCGAAGGAGGCGTCACCAGACCTGTGGATGTGGCAACTATGGTCGCAGAATCTCCTGCGGCCATAGCTGTCGAAATGCTGATCTCAGGACTAATAATTTCTTTTGTGACCACAGGTTCTTCCTCGGCCACGAGATCCCTTGCCTCAATAGCCGCCTTTGCCTTTGAGGACAATATGTTGGCTAGAGTAGGGGAGGATGGCCTCCCTAGAATGTCAATCTCAAGAGGGCTCATCGCTTTTCTCTTTTGACGGATGAGAAGGACGTTGTCTTCCTCATCCTGGCTCCCCTCACCCTGTATGATTAAGAAGTGATTTCTGTTCATACACGGTATCACAGGTGGAAGGGAAAATGTGGGACCCTCATTTGAGGAATCCGGTGGCAACCGCCCAGGTGGGTTGCACTCAGAATGATACATCGCAAGCTCACAACAACAAGATGCATTATACATCAATGCAAATAGTTAAAACAAGTACTGATCACAAGGACCAATATTACAATATAATAGCGCCAAAATGACGCAATTTAAAGTTGATACAAAATTAAGGAGTTTTCTTCGACACCAAGGTTGGCACAAAAACAGAACAGCAACAAGCAAATGAAACTACAAAGGTCTTCATCATCATTGGCCGCGATGTTGCGTGGGCTTCCTCCACATCGGACTCCTCTTGGTGAGTGACCCTCTAGTAAGCTGGATCCTCGGGGGTGGTTCCTTCTTCTTCATTGGTAATGGGGACGGGGATGCCTGAACTTCCGTCAGGTGGAGGATAAGTCGATTAGGCGGCGCGAGACACATACGATCCGGCTTCTTGATCGGCACGATCAAAACCCCTGCAATCGCAGCACCACGCGTCCTCTGGTTATCAACCGTGCGCTGCCCGGTTGACCTCGCCACGAAGGCTAATCCCAGCCAGTGAATCGAGAACACAAGCAAGAACAAGAAAGATGCAACTGAATTTGCAATTGAGGATGAAACTCACGAGTTGGGGTCTCACAAACCGATGAACGACGACACTGTTCAAAGACAGAATTGATCTAAGAAAAACCCAAGTCTAAACGGCAGCCATGGCGGCCATATGTATACTGTATGGGGTGGCCATAGGGTGGAGGAGGAAACCCTAGGGGTACATGGGCCTTGGGCCCAAAGTGGAGCGTCGCAGCGCACGTCAGATTCTGGTCGTAATCTTGTTTTGACAATTCCTGTTGATCCGTAAGGAATTTGGACATGGGACTGGATCCGTTGGAAAGCTCTCGTCGTTCTCTTGACCGTAGAGTCCAAGAACATTGAAAACAGACTTCGTATGTGGCCTGTACGTCCGTTTAAAGTTGGACTATGCGCAGATGGCCGAACCGGACTCGCGGATGAATTGAGCTCACTTGTGGGCTGGCCTTGGAGCGACGTGGCTTGTGCGACCTTAGAGGTGTAGAGGTGCCTTTCTTGAGCACGTCTTGTGTTTGGGGAGGTGGCCAAGGTGGAGGCCGAACTTGTCGCGGCGACAGCACAAAATCCAGACGACGTACGTGCTGCCAGCTTTCGCGTCCTGGCCAAGGTGGCGGATGATGACATCTTGATGACCACCATGTTGATGTCGTCTTGGTCATAACCATGATGTACATGGTCTCATCAATTGGGTTCATAACCGTAGGAGTCGGGATCAACGAATCCTTCCTCTAAATTTGTTTACAAAAGCAAGGGTGAGCACATTGTCCACACGGTGCTCAACAAGCCTCGAATTTAAGGATGCAAGTATATAGATGAGGGGGATTTCCAAGAGATGGGCTCTTTGGTTTATAGACATAGATAGAGTAGATCTTCACTCTAAAGTTTTGAGAAAGGTTTTGTTTTAGACACTTTAAAATCTTAAACTAGATTTTTAGAAAATGTTATGCGTGGCGGTCTTCCGTGAGTCACCACTTTTATCAAATTTTACCAAAATCTTTCAAAGCTACTTGTGCTGCATCGACGTGGATACAATCCATCGTGCACAGACTCCATAACTTGGGAGTTCAGAGTATCCGATACTTTTTATAACTTTGCTAAGGTGTACCACTTTAATCCACCGATCACTTAGCTTTCAAGACGGTACCTCTCCATGCGACTTTTATGCATGTGACAAGGCCGAGATCACACAACAGTTTACAATCCTAACATTAACAATTCTCTGCCCGGTAAATAGATATTTCAGTCCTCATTACTGTTGTGGGTACTCCCCACAACCAATTCTACCTAGCCTTGGCCTATGGTCCCACGAGACACATAGCCTGTGGATTCAGCCGCGCACGACTCGAAATCCAGGCGTAGGGCGCCTTCCTTCTCACACCTTATCCTCTCATTATTTTCCTGATCTCAAACCACTCATGGCCCTCTGTGGCCCACCAGTTTCCTCTCGAGAAGCCGGACCGACAACCATTGCAAGTCCTGTGACATACCTAGCAAGTTGTTAGTATGTTTTTCCGGCCGCATAGAAGTACAACACAAGGTTCTTGTCCTTATGAATCTTTAGTGAGGAGTCATTCACATTCCCGATGCGCACACAGCACCAACCATTCAAACCATCCTCACTATCGATTCTAATCACATTTTCTTTCACAAAAGAGGCTTTAAACACATTTTTCATACACATGATCATTTAGCACTTAACAAATACATTTGAGCATAAGCATAGCCTAAGCATGATATCCTAGGGTGATAAGGGTGCATGAGATATACAAACATGAGGGGCTCCACAAGGATTTAGGTCATATCTATTCACATTCTTCCAACATAGTACTTAATTTGAACATAGAGCATGCATATACTTTGAAATGGAAATTAATCTAGTTTACTCAAAATATTGGGAGAGACATGATGAAGGTTAGAGACTTGCCTTGCACTATGGGTTCTGACGGCTCTAAAGGTTCTTCGCAGACTTCTGCTGCCTCTTCTGCTTCTTGCTCTACTCTTGCACACAAACAATGAGACAACTCAACACATCGCACTACACAAGCATACAAAAAGTACTTACTACAGAAAATAATAAGTAAAGTATAGGCATGTATGCAAGAGAAATGATTTGGTCGAAGATACTTGAGCGTAGCTCTCTGAAACATCGAACGTCGAAGGGTTGACATGGCCTTAAGTTGGCTTTAGAGGGGTTTTCTCAAGACGTGACAGAAGAAGAAAATGTGGAACATAGTTCTGAAAACTTAGTGGACAAAGTAGAATTTCATTTGCTCAACCAGAAGGGATCAAACAGGGCTAATTCCTCTGGCTGACATGGGCTGACATAGACTTGGCATGAATAGAAACTAGGGCATAGCTGTGGAGTTGATTCAAGACTTCAATTGCTTCGCCAACTATGTCTAGGAGATAGGCGAAGACAACAGAAATCTAATGGTGGTGGTTTCGAGGACTGAGGTGGCCGGACAGTGTTGAGCGGTGGTGAGGAAATACGGTGGCGACACGGCAAGGCACAGGTATTGGACATATTTTTGGCATGGCTTAAACTTGTGATTTTGAGCAGAACTAGTGGTTGGGGTAGTGGAGAAATATGCTTAGGAGGTTGAGGCGAATCTACTGGACAAAGTATCGATGATGGTAGTGGCTAGCGGTGAGTGGAGGTGAACTGCACCAGAGAAGAGATTGGCCTCAACGACAGCAAGGCGATTGAGTGGATTACTCTCCAAATTGGAGGCACGATTATGCTCCTGGGCTTGTCTAGATGGTGTGGCTCAAAGGGATTTGGCTAAGGCGGCGACGGCGAGAGACTGACGACGCGACCGGAGAAGAAGGGAGTCGGTTTGGGCATTTCCTACGCAGAGCTTTGGAGCTCAATTCCTCGTGGTGAGATCAACAGATAGGCAAGGGAAACCTATTGGAAAGACCAATTTGGCCGGAGGGACGGTGGTGCGGCCTGGCGACGTGAGCCTGTCGCTGATGGCGTGCAAAAAATGGAAACAATTTAATTCAAGCTTTAATTTGAATTCTTGTTGAACAGGCTTGCTAAGAATGAGCTACTGATCATTTAACTCTATTAACAGAAGGGCTAATTCGGGCTAAATCGAGCTGCATTGCCGTAACAGGGCAAAATGGAATTCTGGTGATCACTGACGTTAGGGTGCGCCGGGGATCAATTGAATGCTACTGAACAAAGAGGTGGATGTTTGGAACATACCGGTGCAGCTGGAAGAAGCAAAGGGGCAGTGGCAAGCTCTTGCCTTGTTTCTCCCTTCTACGGCTCACTGGAGACGAAGAAGAAACACGAGAAAACTGGGACTTAGACGGTTTCTGGAGGTGTGAAGAAACTCTGGGTGAGGGGGGAACGTTAATATAGGCAATGGCTAGAGCAATCGAGACTTGAAGCGAATCAAGCTTGATACGGCGTGACTGGCGACCGTGGCGGGATCGAGACGGCATGCAGCGGCGTTGGGACGCTACAGCGGCTGCCAGGGTTCTGCCAGAGAGAAGAGGATCACACAAGATCCTGGCTCGAGCAGGGCGATGTGATGGCCGGCCTCGGCATGGCGGCGTTGTGGCAAAAAAGTTCTAACGGCTGTAGCCACGTGCGCGCACGGGACGATATGGCGCAGCTGCTGCTGCTGGTCATCGGTCGTTGCCACGATGGCTGGTTTTGGCGCGATGTGTGCACCACGCGCGGACACGTCGGACACGAGCACTGGTTGAGACAGTCGTTGGCCGACGGCGAAGATTGCGGTGGTGACACTGGTCGAAACGGCTGGCCGGGGTCCTGGTCGAACGCCCGTGGCCTGGCCGCAAGGAGGCGCTGGAAAAAGGAGTTTGGACTGAAATGCAATTTCTGGAATTTGGTTTTAGGGCTGAATTGTAAATCTGGCAATATATTTGGATTTGACTGAAACTGACTTTGCCAATTGGGTTCACTAAATTCAGCAAACAGGTTTTGAAGGATAGATGACACAATCCAGTGTCTTTGATCAGGTTTTGAGCAGAACGAAAACAGAGAAGCTAGGGTAATTAGGGTAATTTGGGTCTGGATTTTGTCGAGGCTAAAATCTGAGGTCTAGGATGAGATTTTGAGATTCTCTCAGAAGAAGATTTTGTTCAAAATAACAATTGGGAGATATTCCCTGAATCAGATCAAGTTTTGGAGCTGATACGTGGCTTTTAGTCTTTTCAGTCTTTTAGGAGAATAAGAAAGGATCAATCTATAATACTTTAGGACTGAAATGCGAAAATGATCTGAATGGTGGAGTTCTGCTGCCAACTTTTTAATTTAAGGTAGTGGCATACCCTGGATTACAATTCTGAAATAATTGATCTAGATTGGGTCAAGACTTGGGGTCTGAGATGGGGTAGAGACATCTGGGAAATCCAATGGAGATACACTGACTGGCATACTAAAGAGGTAGCAAAATCTAGGGTGTTACAGAAAACCTTACTGCAGCAGTTTTCTTAGCCGTTGATGAAGCCCCTCCTATGGTCTTCGCTTTTGACGATCCAGGAGTTGGCTCTTTCATCTTCCTGATTTTGGAAGAGATTACCTTTATTCTCTTCGATGGAGCTCTCCCAGAGGGTCCCACGTCCTTAGCAGGATGATTTGTACTGATGGTTTGCCCCTCAAGCAGCTGTGCGACTCGACAAATCATTCTTCGATTCTCGGTATATGAACGCAAAGTTCAGAGATAAGTTTTCTGAGAGAGAGGCTTTACCTTTTTGATGTTCATGTCTCAAGTCATCGCTGCAGTTGACTAAGCTTTGCGGTCGGCGTGAAGCTTGAGTTCCTTCTGTCGCCACATTGTATGGTTTCAAAAGGTTGCTCGTCCTCTTGTCAATCTCGGATAAGGACATAACTGTGCCACAAAAGCAAAATTATTGATATAACATGTTTCATCAGTACTTTTGCATACTTCGTAAGTCGAAGAGCGTACCAATGTTCTAGTTTAGGGTGTTGTCCGCCATGGACTCCACCTCCCAAGATGGATGTTCCCTTCCCTTCAAGGGACTTATCCTATTCTTCACAAAGTCATGAATGATATCTCATGCAGTTAACCCCTGGTGAGCTAAGTGAAGGATTACTTGAGCTTGTTTCTGTAAACCCTGGCTCAGAATGGGAACAATGTCCATTTCGCTGGTCTTCTTTGGCCGATGGTTCTCGAACTAGAGGTTGCTTTCTGAAGGAATGGCGCAGTAAAACCATTTTTGACTCCATCCATGCACGGAGTACCACAGAGGGAGAAAGGGATAATCTTTCTTCTCCCTTATGCGGAAGTAAATGCACCCTGCAACGCTGGTACTCTTTGACCACCCTGAGAAGTAGAATCACCGGAAAAGATCTACACTTGGTAATACTCCAACGAATGCTTCGCACAAATGCTAGAAAATTGCCAAGATCAGGATGGCGTTGGGCTGAAGATTTACCAGTTCCACCCCAAAATGCGCCAATATATCCTGAAGGAACTTGCTTTCTGGTAGACGAAATCTACATCGCAGGAAGTCTTCGAAGATTACCAGTTCATTTTCACGAATGTCTGGGGTTTCTTCTTTTTTCCTCGACGGCCGCCAGTTGATCAGTAGCCGTGAAGGAAGAATCTCCTACTTCTCTAATGCTGCCAAGCTCTTGTCGTCACAAAAGTTTGATCGGGTCCACCATGTCTTTGTGATGATGGAAATTTTAACGAAGATAAGAGCTTTTTTGGTGGTGGAGAATGCAGCGGTTGGAACTGGGGGTTTTTTACAACGAAGCAGCAGATAAGCAAGAAGGGTTTTTCCTGAGGCTTCTCAAGTATGGTAACTCCTTTTATAGGGCCAACAACCCACTACCAGTTGCATTTAATTTTTTTTAATATTTCCTCTCAACGGGTTTTTCTCATGAATTGCACCCGAACAACACATCGTTACCCTGGTGGAATTTGAAACAAAATGCATCTTTTTGGAAATCCAAATGTCATTTTATTTCAAATTCGGGGGGCTACGGTACAAATGGTTACATGGGAATTTTTTGCGGTTTAAATACCCTATGATTTCAGGGTAATCTTGTAATTCCAGTACTGTTATGATCTCAAAGTAAATTATGTGATCTCAGTACTATGCATGACCTCAGTACTATGTATGGTCGCAATGCTATTCTGTGACCTCAGCGCTCCTTGTGGTCGCAATGATGTTATGTGACCTCAGTGCTGTCTTTGTTCGATCATGGACAAAATACTTATTACCAGTGTATGTTTTGGTCACAGGAGTATTTTCGTGTAACCATTTTTCACACAAAGAATTTAAAAACTCCACTTGATGATTATAGACTATACGTAATCATTAAAAAATAGGGAGTTAGGATGTGAAGAAAAGGAATTTTATTTCTTGCATTCTTTACATTGAAAAGGGATGCAGGCGACCAAAGCGTCGACTTGACCCATGAGTAAATTACAAAGTTCCCCTAGAGTTAAGTTAATGTTGGAAGGATCAACACTAACTGCTCCAAGGGAATCTGCAACGTTCCTCAGCCTGTCTACATCGCTTCTCATTGAAATAAAACAATGAGCCCTAATCACGTTGGAGAGGTCTTTTTGGTCTTGTGCAAAGTCTCTCTCCTCGCGGGTCAGCCTTATTTCTTGACGAGCTCTCTAAAGACTCTCTGTCAAGCGCTCAATCACTATCAAGGTGGTCTTGAGACAGTGTTCTCAGCTGGCAAGGCGCATCTCGAGAATGTCTTGGTCCTCTTGGAGGATTTTGCATAAAGTAGTTTTCTCTCCAAGGACAACCTGGATCCCAGCAAATTGTTCACTGAGGACCCACAAAGCCTTCTCGTCCTGTAAGACCAAGAGTTAGTTGCAGGATATATCCAACAAGGTTAAGGGTAATGTTTACCTTAGAGGCAGCAGATGGTCGGGAAACTGAAGGAATTGGCTTGAGAATGGTACCAATATTCCTGTATTTTCAAAACAAGGTTGAGGCATACTTAACTATGCAATTCAGTTAATAGGTAATACAAAAAATCTAACAACCTTGGTCCCGAGGAATTTGGTGTTAAAGACACTACTGGCACAATGACTGTTGACACACCCGTAGATGAGTGTGGAACAGAAGTGTAGAACAATGAGATAGTTTGGTCCTTGGTCTTCATCAGTTTTTTCGATGAAGTTCCACATACAGATCCAGCATCGTCTCCAAAGCGCTTCTTCAAAGATGAAGAATCACCGCACACCTGAAGTATTTAAGAATGCATTACTCTGAAGAAGTCTGCTAAAAGGAATGAGGATTTGGGTAGATGTTTTGAAAGGAGATTACCTTCTGAATCATCTTCGCAATGGTTTCTTCAACGTCTGAGTCTTCTCCGTCACTTTCTATAACTCATTTTGAATTTTGGTTCGCCATTGAGGATGAGAACAGGGGAGAAGATTTGGAGTTGGAAGGTGCAAGGAAGTTCTAAAGACTTGGCAAATGTGAACTTGTGAGTCTTAGAAACCAGTAAAGCTTGGCAATTTATAAGCGCCAGAGGCAATGGTTCGTATTCAACAAGTGCTTCGAAATCTTAAAACGCACTTATGCTTTGCCTCGATTATGTGGTCAAAGATTTCATGATTACCTATCAAGATAAACCCAAAGTTCTTCTTGGGGAACTAACCATCATACGGTGCACAGTGCACCTGAAGAAGGCGAAGCGTCGGGTACTGTATCCGATAATCTTTAAGTTTGAAGTAATAATCTTCTTATCTCTTCAAATTTAGGGGCTAGCTGACGAGGATTATTACCCGAGCTAATCGTTTATTAAATGTATCATGTAGAAGATACTTCGGATATGAAATGAGAGATTGAGTTCTGGCAATTCTGACCACGGAGGTTATTTTCCTGCGGCCAGAATGATGTGAACTCGAGACCAGAGTATGGTCACAAGCTATGCGCGATCAGGATACTATTTAGTGACTGAGTCTTCCGGTCACGATTCAAGCACAACCTGGTTCTTTCTTCCACATTTGTAGACAACTGTTAGGAGGTTAAGATATACGGTTATCTATAACTGCATGTATTAACCGGCAAAGAGGCTACTGCAGTTATACAACTGCATAGCCTCAACCGTCCAAACTGCTTCACATTGGCATCCTTTCATCCAGTACAAAAGGATGACTGATGTACAGAAGCAAAGGTTAGAAGAGATTTGATCAAGAGATCAAAGACTTGAGCAAGCAATAGACAATAGACAACAGTACAAAGAGAGATTGTCAATCCTTAGAACAATCTCCCTTTCTTCCTGTAGATTCTCTTATACATAGTAGAACCACCATAGGATGTAGGGTTATTACTCAAATCTTTTGAGGTCCCGAACCTATATAATTCTTTGTGTCCCTATTTCATACTTGTCTTAACTTACCTGATAAACACCCTGAAAGGTCTCACATCCAACTCATAAATCTGCGTAAGATCGACGAAGTACTCCAAGTCCGAATCGTCGACAGTGTACTTGGTGCGCAGTGGAGAGGGGCATTTGTACTAACGGTTGGGTGTGAGAACCTGTTAGTTAAAATCACATGATATATTCTAATGGTTCTTAATATATTAACCATTATAAGAAACATACTTATACTAACGGTTGTATTGTGGGAACTGTTAGAATAGATTTTATTTTATTCTAACGGATTTTATTAAATAACCATTAGAAGAAACATACTTATAGTAACAATTCTTATTTTGGAACCGTTAGTATAGATTTTGATTTATTCTAACCGATATAGCTACATAACCATTAGAAAAACTATCCTATCTTCTAACTGTTCTAGTGTTGCTAACCGTTAGTAAATGTTCCAATATGACTGCATATCCTCCTTTTTCATGTCCTTGAGACCTGGTTGGGGTGGTAAGTTTCCTTTATCGACCATCCTATTCCATTCAACGGCCTCAGCCACGTCTGAATAGTGATCAGCCATATCAAAGAGATCGGCAACTGATCGAGGGGGGTTGATAAGTAAATCTTCCGTAAATCTCTGTTATCGAATAGCATGCTTAAACGCCCTGATAACAGAGTTATCAGATATGTTTGGGATTGTATTTCTCACCCCGATAAACCTTTTGAAAAACTGTCAGAGTGTCTCTGTAGAGGTTTGTCGTAGACGATGAAGATCGTCTTCTTTCCCGGGTTTTTTATAACAATTTTGGACATTATTGAGGATGGCATCGCACAACATTTCCCAGCTATATATCGAACCCTCGAGCTGAATTGAAGAGCCAGGTCCTTGCTGGCCCCTCAAGAACCATCGGCAAATAGTTGGCCATGACGCGATCATCCCCGCCTGCCACTTGGATAGTGGTAATGTAAATTTGAAGGAACTCCGACAGATTCTGGGTCCTATCAAACCTCTCAATAGCCCCTGGCTTGAACTTATCCTACCACACGACCGCACGGAGGCCTGGAGAAAAAGCCTTGCAACCTACATATGGACTGTGGAGAGTTCCGTGGTTTCCAGCATATCCACGAGCGATTCCACGCGATGGGGATGCACCGCGTGGTCCCAGACGAGAATGCATAGGAATTCGATCTTGATCATGAGAGCTTCCTACGCGCCTAGATTTGTCATGCCCAAGTGATCCGGATGGTAATCGATTATGCCTACCATGACTAGGGTAAGAATAATCCTTTTCATGGGAACGTATCATAGACCGGGAGGAAGCTATAGGAGTTGCATCAGATGCAACCTCATACAGTTTCTCCACCAGGATCCTAGCGAAAGCCAGTTTGTCCGCGTCAGTGAGGGTAGGCGGAAAATTACGCAAGACCTCCGCGATAGATCGAAGTTGGCCATGCGTACTCCTCTTTGGTGTGCCCGATGTAATCGTCTCTTCATCTGCCAGTAAATGCTCTGGCGGTGAAGAAGGTGTTTGGTCGTGCCGTCAACCATGTGGGCGACGGGAGGAACTAGGGGCGGCGTCATAATGAGCCTGCGCATTTTGGAGGGCCTCTAGGGCTATCCTGCGGAGTTCGTTTTCTCGTCACTCGCGGTCTTGATCCTCCTTCTGCTTGTGTTCTTGTTCCTCCTTTTGTCTGTGCTCCTGTTCTTCCCTAGCGATCCGCTGATCGGGATTTTCTTCCGACAAGGCGGTGAATTCTCTTGGGAGCGAAGCTACAGAAGGAGTGAACATCTCTGTTTGCTCCGAGTCGGATTCGAAATCAAAGAGAGAGTGGAGGTTGTCGGGATCAAACCAACCTGCACTGAGTTCCTGGTCGCTTCCATCCTGGTCCCTGACGGGAACACATGGCGACTGAGACTCGATTTTGCAAATAGTGGAACTGACATCAAGTTCCGGACTTGTCTCTTCCATCCCCTGGTCGATGGACATGACCCGGGTAGGGGAAAACGTGTCCTCTTGACGTCCCTTCCGAATGTCTTCGCAACTAACCTCTTCCATTGGAACAGGGTCGCTGGTTGAAGGCATTTGAATATGGGCATAATCGTCGAGATCGAAGATGTTCTCGGAATCATATGCCCCAGACATTGCTCGCCAAACCTCCAGATGAAGGGAAAGCACCTTGAGAAAGGCCCCACGGTGGGCGCCAGCTGTCGATGATTTGGACTTGGGGTCCTTAGTCGATCTTATGCAAATTTGTGAGTTGCAGGACCTTTCAGGGCGCTCCTTCGGAAAGGTAGGATGAATCAAGCCTGTAGAGGTGCAAGAGATTTTATACAGGTTCGGGCCCTCGATGGTGGGAGTAATAGCCCTACGTCCTATTGTGATTTCACTATATGTAATAAGAGCTTTTTCCAAGAGGGTGGAAGAGAAGATCACATGCGATGATCTCTTCTATGTTAGTGTCTACCTAACTATATCTAAGTCCTCAGGTTTGCTGAACGCCTGGTAGTGCTTGTATGCTTGACTGAATTATTCACCATCCTTAGAACATGCATTGACTATCTTTTTATACTGGACAAAAGGGAGCCAATGCAAAACGGCCTTGGACAGTTGTTAAGATGCAGTTTTGTTAACCGCACTTAACTCCCACGCAAGCTTAACACGTGCAATCAAGGGATAACCGCACACATTAACCTCCTGGCAGTTGTCTTCATACGAGGAAATATCTTCTTGATTCTCGGGATATGCCTATTCGAAGAGTTAAGCCTTCTCGAACTGTTCTGGTCGCAGATAATCAACGACCCTCTGACTGCGTACTGCCCGCAACTTCTTGATCGCGCACTGTCTGTGACCTCATGATAGCGCAAGGGCTGCGATCATGCAATATCTCTCCGCGCCCTTTAGGTCGTCTGAGACAATAGCGATAGATTTACAGACACACGACTAATCTAATTCTGTCTTAAACCAAACGTGTATTACTTTAAACTAGCTCAGGTGATAATCCCCGTCATTACTAATTAAGAACCGATAGAATATAGTAATCTATTCTAATGGTTCACTAATAAGAACCGTTAAATTATAGTATGATATTCTAATGGTTATTAAGAATGAACCGTTAGAATATAATAAGCTATTCTAACAGTTCACTAATAAGAACCGTTAGAATATAGTTGTTCTACTGACGGTTTCGAACCGTTAGAGTAATGCTAGGCTTGTTCTATTGTACCGATCACTAGAGGTTGGAGAACCGTTAGCACAGATGTTTTGGACCGTTAATACTCTGCATTTCTGTAGTAGTGAGTCTCCCTCTCCAATATCAAAAGTGACAACAATATCAACTTCAACTTCCTCTGAGATGAGCTCCAAGACTGGAGGGAGGAATCACCTTTCTTCAATAATGACTTGCGCGGACCCCCCATCTAGAAGATCAAGTGCCACAACAAGCTTTGCCAAAGCATCGGCTGATGCATTCCGACTTCATGGCACATGAGAAATTTCAATGTGCTTAAATTTCTTCATAAGCCTTCTTATCGCTTCATGATATGGCACCAGTTCAAGCTTCCAGACTTCATAAATGCCACTGATTTGATGCACAATAAGCTGAGAATCCCCAAACACATGGAGGCGATGAATATCCATAGAAAACGCCAATAACAGGCCGAAGATAAGCGCTTCATATTCGGCTTCATTATTTGAACATTCTTCCTTAAGGAGAGAGAAAGAATGATGTATCATCCTGCCTTCTGGTGTCTTGAACACGAGACCTACCCCGGCTCGCCTTCTTGGCATACCATTAGAGTCTAATTCAATTTAGGAGGCACCATCGAAGTACAACTCCCATTCGGTCATGTTGGAGGTGAAGACTTCTTCGTTAGGTAGGTCGATGACCAAAGGAGAATCGTCTGGCACAGGATATGCTGCTAGAAAATCAACTAAGGTTTGACCCTTAACTGCCTTTTTAGGGACATAGGTGATATCATAATCCATCATGAGTAAGCTCATTTACCGAGTCACCCCATGAGAACCAGCTGACTCAATATGTATTTCACTGGTCCACTCTTGCAATGAGCTAGATCTGATGTGATAACATATAATGCCATAGCTTCTTCAAAGCAAAGATAAAGGCCAAACACAATTTTTCAATGGGTGAATAATTGTGCTTGGCACTTGCCATGGTGCGGCTCAAATAATAGCACGCCACCTCCTTTCCTTCATCATCATGTTGGGCAAGAAGTGCGCCTAATGAGTTAGGCTGTGCAGCTACATAGACGAAGAGGGTTGATCAATGCTGATAAAATGGGTAGATTGAGCAAGTATTCCTTAATGCTGTCGAAAGCATCTTGACACTGCTCGTACCACTCGAATTCCACTCACTTCATCAATCTGGTTAAAGATCAGATACGACCTGAAAGGTTAGAAATAAAATTCCATATATAGGCAAGCTGGCCTTGAAGTGACTTCAAATCCATTAGGTTCCGTGGAGGGGGCTGATAAGTGCAAAATTGGTAGCATTTTTACCCTAAGTTTGCCGCTAAAAACATGCAAAATCATGCTAAAAACCCCTTTGATGCGACATTTTATCCATAGTTTTACATTATTTTTATAAATTGCTTTCATGGCTGTGTTTGCCATGTTTTAGGGACCAAACCTCCCAAATTTGCAAAGATTTTGACTTCGTTTAGGCCCATTTTGACAAGTATTGCTAAAACTGGACAAAAAGGACCCCGATCAAATATTCTTTGGTCAAAATACGTGATCGAACACATTTAGGGGAGAAGGAACCTCAATCGAACATGACTAGATGAAAAGGAGCTCTGATCAAACATGAAGCCACCTGCTCGAACAAATCCTGATCAAACATGAATAGATGGTCAAAAAGAGTCTTGATCGAACATGAAAAGATGGTCGAAAAGAGCCCCAATTGAGCACGAATGATTCTGGTCAAAATGAGCACGATCTCGAGCATGACACATGCTCGGCCAGGAGCACACCACGTGTTCCTACTCGTGCTCGGCTCAGTTTCCAGAGGTTTTAGTGGTCGGTTTTGGTCAAATCTGGTCGGTTTTGACTCAGATTTGTCCGTTCTCACATCATTTGAAGCCAGACTTTGTTTCTTGCACGTCAAAGAGTTATTTTTGGGCACGTTAACCCATGTATTATGGATATAGAAGCTTTGGGTTCAATTTAACATGCTTTTTTTGGTAGTTCCTTAATGTTTAGGGCTTAGTAGTAGTTTCTAGATTGTTTTCTTAGAAGAGCCCTCTTCTCTATTTTTTTCTGCGTTTGTAAGCCAGCAAGGATGGCAAACTAAATTCTCAAGCAATAAAGTAAGTTTTCATTTAATTATTATTGTTATTTATGCATTATTATGGCTTTTTGGATGACCTAATCTGGAAAGCATGATTCTTCCTTGGTCTTGATCTCAAGTTTTGGAGTTATTTTCTGATGTTTTCTTCCTCCAAACCCTAAATTCCCGTTTCGGCAACAGACGTAACAGTTGAGCCTTAGCAAGAATTTAGCGAGTTCTTGAATCCTTAACGCTTTGACGCAGGATCCTGAACAGGAAAGAGGCTCTCGCCAAGCGTAACAGTGGAAGCAATCCTCTGACCGTTGTACCAGCGACCGTACTAGCAACTTAATCTGTCTTGGAAAACGATTGAAATCAACTTGCAATCCTCGGACCTTGGATAGAATTATGCCATGTGGTTATGGAACTCCTGAAACTGTACATTTTCATTCTTGCTTTACAAACCCAAGATTTCATATTTACTCTTTACTGCTTTAAACCCTAGATTGATAGATTTAGTAGTAGATTTAGTTGTAGACAAACAAACCCACAACTCATTCTGACTTAATTAGTGATCCATTTGTTCAGACATAATCAGTGATCCATTAAGCTAGAAAGGCAAATATGCTTGTTCCTCATTGAATTTGACCCTCAAGTGCTCAAACGTTCAACCGTCCACTTGCGGTTTATTAATACACATCCACCGGCGCGACCACGCTGAAGGAAACCGAGCGAGCTACACTCGAAGACTGCAAGTAATAGATCATAGATTAGATTGTTACCAACAGCGGAAGCAGATTTGGTGAAGCAATTGAATGTTCACAGCAACCATTTGCGAATCGTCCTAATCAGCAGATGTAGATGGCAACGACCGCTCACAGATCATTCTAATTAGTGTAGCAATTGCAGCAGCGCCTCTACCGGTATCCATACGTACCGGGATGGAATGTTGTACTATGGTGTGCTAGTACCAATGCGCACGACAAGGGTTTAGTGGCTATCAAAAAGAGATGGCAGCTATGACTTTTGTGATGATCCTCAAAGCCCATCATACATCTCTATATATAGGGCCATACAGAAGAAATCCTAACAGATTAGGTTTTCTGATGTGATATGAATCTTATCCGAACTACCCTGCAAAAGAAATCCTAACAGATTAGGTATCCTGATGTGATTCAAATCTTATTCGAACTGTAGGATGAGTTTAATATTAAATCTTCGTATCCGATACGTATATTACATAACAGACCCAATCCAGATCTGATACGAAAACCCATAACAAACCCAATCCGAATGCATAAGGAGTCTAATATTAAGTCTCCGAGTTTGATGAAACACGGGGTGCCCGATCTTCCGTCAGGTAGATGATAAGTCGATTTGGTGGAGATCTCGACATTGGCGATCTGGCTTCCGATCAGAACTTATCGAACCCAGCAATCACTACACCACTGCTCCATTGGTTATCAACCGTGCGAAGACGCGGTTGACCTCGCCAAGAAGGCTAATCCCTGCAAGCGAATCAAGAGCACAAGCAAAAACGTAGAAGAAGCAATCTAGAAATTGCAAATCAAATTGAATTAAGCTCACAAGTTGGGGTTCCACAAACCGATCTACGGCGAAACTGCAAAGGCAGAATAATCTAAGCAAAACCCAAGTCTCCCTGTGACGGCTACGGAGTATGTATATGAGAGAGAGAGAGGCGGCGGCTAGGGTTTAGGTCGTAGCCTAACTAAGATACATGGGCCGAAGGCACAAAAAGAGGTGATGTAGCACCAGCCCGACTCTGTCTTGCGCACACTCTTTGGAAGATTCCTGGTGACTTGGAAAGATTTTTGTAGTGGGACTAGAGGCGTTGGAAAGCTTATCTCCTAAGCTTTCTGTGAAGTGGTAGAACGTTGAAAGCGGACTTCGTACATGGCCTGGGCGTCAGTTTGAAGACAGGCATGTCGCTGCAGTCCGAACCGGCGTCCATCTCGGGATCAACTCGAACCTTGGCTCGTCTCGGTGCGTCGTGACATCCTCGCTGATCCAAACCATGATTCCTAAGTACAAGAACAATATCATTAGGTAGTAACTCGCCTTCTACGGTAGTTTCACATAAACTTAGGAACGAGCTCACCTGGTAATTTAGCTGACGTGCGCGTGCCCTTGTAATTGGTCCTTGCACAAGCGGTGTTGGAGAAGTTGACGCATCCATAGGAGTGATGTCCTCATCATCCTTCCCCTCTTGAATTGGAGTCATCCTTCACTCAAGCTCATCTTCTTCTCCCAAGTATGGGCGCAAATCTGAAATGTTAAAAGTGGGGCTAACCCCGAAAGCGGCAGACAACTCAAGTTTATATGCATTATCGTTTATACGCTCTAGCACCCTAAAAGGACCATGAGCACGAGGCATCAATTTAGACTTTCTTAACTCAGGAAAGCGGTCTTTACGCAAGTGTAGCCAAACAAGATCTCTAGGAGCAAACATCAATTCTTTTCTACCATGACTACCAGTAGTACGATATCTTTCATTCATATGTTCAATGTTCTCTTTTGTTGTCTCATGCAGTTTCAGAATAAACTCAGCACGTTTCGTAGCATCTAGATTGACCCTTTCAGATGATGGAAGAGGCAACAAATCAATTGAAGCACGAGGATTGAAACCATACACTACCTGAAAAGGACTTACCTTGGTAGTTGAGTGCAGTGCACGGTTGTAAGCAAACTCCACATGAGGAAGACACTCTTCCCACAGCTTCAGGTTCTTCTTCAAAATAGCCCGCAACATCGTGGACAATGTGCGGTTCACAACCTCCATTTGGCCATCAGTTTGGGGATGACATATAGTAGAAAACAAAAATTTGGTCCCCAATTTGTTCCATAAAGTTCTCCAAAAGTGGCCCAAGAATTTTGTGTCACGATCTGAAACAATAGTAGAAGGCATACCATGCAAGCGAACAATTTCTTTGAAAAATAAATCGGCAATATGAGTAGCATCGTCGCTTTTATGGCATGGAAGAAAATGCGCCATCTTGGAAAACCTATCCACCACAACAAAAATGCTATCCCTCCCCCTCTTTGTCCTGGGCAGTCCTGAAACAAAATCCATTGAAATATCCTCCCACGGAGCACTAGGAGTAGAAAGAGGCATGTACAAACCGTGTGGATTTGATCGTGACTTCGCCCTTTGACATGCGGTGCAATGTGCCACAAAGCGTTCAACGTCACGCCTCAGCTTTGGCCAAAAAAAATGTGTGGCCAAAACATCCTCCATCTTTTTAACACCAAAGTTACCCATTAAGCCTTCTGCATGAGCTTCCTATAGCAACAAAAGATGAACTGAGCCAACTGGAATGCATAGGCTGTTAGCTCTAAACAAGAACCCATCATTGAGTACAAATTTATTCCAGGCCCTTCCCTCTTTACAATTCAACAAGACATTTTTGAAATCAGCATCTTGAGCATACTGTTCTTTTATAGTTTCTAGTCCAAAAATTCGACAGTCAAGTTGAGGCAACATGGTATATCTTCTAGACAAAGCATCAGCAATTACATTGTCTTTCCCTTTCTTGTGTTTAATGATGTAAGGAAAAGACTCAATGAATTCAACCCATTTAGCATGTCTACAGTTCAGTTTGTTTTGACTGCGAATATGCTTCAGTGATTCATGATCAAAGTGTATAACGAACTCCTTAGGCCATAAATAATGTTGCCACGTCTCTAAAGATCGCACAAGAGCATACAATTCTTTATCATACGTGGAATAAATCAAAACAGGCCCACTCAATTTCTCACTAAAATAAACAACAGGTTTACCTTCTTGCATCAACACACCACCAATTCCAACTCCACTAGCATCACATTCAAGTTCAAAAGTCTTACCAAAGTTTGGAAGCTGGAGCAATGGTGCGTTTGTGAGAGTTTCTTTCAAAAGGTTGAAGGCATCTTCTTGTGGTTGTCCCCAGTGGAATGCAACACCCTTCTTTGTCAGTTCATTCAACGGTGCAGCTATGGAGCTGAAATCCTTCACGAAGCGGCGGTAGAAGCCCGCAAGTCCATGGAAGCTCCGCACTTGTGAGACAGTTTTAGGAGTCGGCCATCTCTTAATAGCTTCAATCTTAGCTTCATCCACCTTGATTCCCTGCGGGGTCACAACATAGCCAAGAAACGAGGATCGATCGGTGCAAAAGGTGCACTTCTCGAGGTTACCAATCAAACGTGCATCTCTCAAAGCAGTAAAAACAGCACGTAGATAATCAAGATGGTCAGAAAGTGACTTGCTGTAGATCAAGATATCATCAAAATAAACTACAACAAATTTTCCAATGAATGGGCGTAAGACCTCGTTCATCAAGCGCATGAAAGTACTAGGTGCATTAGTCAATCCAAAAGGCATAACTAACCACTCATATAAACCAAACTTAGTCTTAAAAGCAGTTTTCCATTCATCACCCAATTTCATTCTAATTTGGTGGTAGCCACTACGCAAGTCAACCTTAGAGAAGATAAGAGAACCACTTAACTCATCAAGCATGTCGTCTAACCTAGGAATAGGATGACGATACCTTATTGTTATGTTGTTAATGGCTCTACAATCCACACACATATGCCAACTACCGTCTTTCTTAGGAACCAAAAGAATAGGAACGGCACAAGGGCTAAGGCATTCTCGTACATACCCACGATCCAAAAGTTCTTGGACTTGTCATTGAATTTCCTTAGTCTCTTCCGGGTTGGTCCTATATTCAGCACGGTTTGGCAATGTCGCTCCCGGAATTAAATAGATTTGGTGCTCAATACCTCGAATAGGTGGTAGTCCCGGGGGTATCTTAGTTGGAAACACATCCTCAAACTCCTACAAAAGGTTAATAACAGCAGGGGGCAAAGAGCTAGGAATGTTATCAAATGAAAATAAAGCCTCTTTGCAAACCAAAGCGTAGCACAAAGCATCTTCATCATTAATTTCAGCAATATCAGATTTTGTAGCAAGCATAACACCACCCTTAAATTTAATTCCCGCTGACCTAGAACTTGTGTTCTTATCTTTTCTAGGTGGAAAAACAGTTTTAGCTACTTGCTGATTTTCAGATTCAAGCATGTTTTCTTTCTTCTCATTTTCAACTCTCTCCCTATCACTTTGAACAATTTCAGCAGGGGTCATAGGAAGCAAAGTGATTTTCTTTCCTTTATACACAAGAGTGTATCTATTACTTCTACCAAGATGGGTTGCATCAGTATCAAATTCCCATGGACGGCCTAACAACAGTGAACAAGCTTGCATAGGCACTACATCGAAATCAGCTAAATCATGGTATGATCCAATCGAAAAGTGAATTTTTGCAGTTTGTGTTACCTTTACCTTTCCACTGTTGTTGAACCATTGAATATGGTAAGGATGAGGATGATCACATGTAGTCAAGCTAAGCTTCTTGACAATATCTGAATTTACCAAGTTGTTGCAACTTCCTCCATCAATAATAACACGAACACATCGATCATTGACAACAAGATACGTTTGAAGCAAATTGTTGCGTTGTATCTTTTCAGCCTGCACCATTTGGGTGCTCAACACCCGCTGTACAATGAGGGTCCTGTGATCTTCCGTGGCGTCAATCCCAAGAAACTCTTCCGCATTGTTGTCCGTATCAAGATCGCTACCTGCATAGTTAGTTGCAAGAACAAATTCTTCTTCTACATCAGATGCACTAACATACCCACCGTCGGCCGTCGCGATGTAGGCTCGCTGACTTGGGCAATCCTTCGTGAACTTGTCCGTGAGCTCTTGGATGCTCTTGTTGAGGGCCTCGTTCATATCAAGAATGAGCTTACGAAGGTCATCCTCCTCAGCAGTAGCTCTAGTGATGAGGACATCACTGACGAGCTTGCTGTCATCAACGAGCTTGCTGTTACTACGTCCACGACGTCGGCTGATGGAGTAGGAAAGTGACAAGACGGCATGAACCCTCATGCTATGCCATTCAAGTCTTCATCAACGGAGGATCAGCAAGTTATGTCCAAGTTCCAAGAAGTCCCCGACCATCGGGCCCAAGTAGAGAGGACGTCGAAGTCGCTGTCCGGTTCGGCCATCCAGGACCAGTGCACCTTCAAACGGACGCCCAGATCACATACGACGTCCAAATGAGGCAAATAAGGACTCTACGGAAAGCTTACGAGATAAACTTTCCAACGGATCTGGCCACGCCTCTAAGTTCCATCTACAGCAACGGGAATCGTCAGAATACGAACACGAACAGAATTGGGCCGGCGCTGCGTCGCCGTATTTTTGGGCCCAAGGCCCGTGTATCCCTAGGGTTAGCGTTACGTGCTCGTGGGCACCTGTTTGGGTGCCGCCCCTCCTCTGGCCGCCGCCCTATATATGCTCCCCGCCGTGCTTCGTCTTAGTTGGGTTTTGTTTAGTTGATTTCGTCACGGTAGTGTGAGATATCGCCTTGTTCTTCTTGTGTCGGCTAGACCAACAAGACCAAGTTTCTGAACCCCATTATTCTTAATCTATATTCGCAATTGAGATTGCTTATCTTGTGTTCTTGCTCGTTCTTCGGTTGCCTGCAGGAACCGTCCTTCGTGGACAGGTCGATCGCGCCTCTGGTTCGGTCCATAACAATCGTCGTGGTGGTTTAGCGATCGCCGGGATTTCCAGTTACTCGCGTGGTTGGATGCCGGATCGTTTAGGTCTCCCGACACCTACCGAAATTATTCTTCGTCTCACCAGAAGATCGGGACCCCCGCGTCCGTGCTCACCATCTAGCTCTGGTTTGTGGTCCTGTCATGGTTAGTAGGAACAAAGATAACACAAAATATTATCCCTATAAACTACTAGGTGGTGGTATGTGGATTCACTCGCCCTCAAGCGTCTTACCACGCTCTTGCAAGGATCTTACCAACACTGCAGAAGGTACAACCGGTGGCTGGTTCGTGATACCGTGGGGCGTGAGTGAGGCGATTGCAAGGCTGAATCCTGTTCTGATAAGAAGAAGGTGGAGCCCTGAAGGCAATTGTATATAAGCAAAGGATTAGCAATAACCGAAATCAGATAACAAAGCTGAATAAATGTCCAAAGTACTTGTCACAGTTGCTGGTCTAAACGCGTTCCTAAAACTAGTTCAAGCAAGCAAAGTGATCGGTACAGGCGATGGACATAAAAGGATGCAAGCACTTCTGATCTCTTTTTTTTTTTTTTTTTTTGCTAATCTTTCTTTTCTTCTTTTTTTTCTTTATTTTTGTGCGGCTGTTTTTTATGCAGTTGCCTTTTTCTTCTCTTTTTTTTCACAAGAGTGCTGCAAAGGATGGATTACAACTCAAAATTTAAGAATTACGCACAAAACCTATCACAATACTCTCGGCAGTTTAGCAAAGATGCTCTACAGAAATTTCCAATAATATTTGGGGCTCTTAGAGACCTCAAACGCAAAACCTTATAATTAGGAAGTTGTAGCTCTTTTCTTTCTCATCAATTTGAATATATGGAACACGCAATTTGGGGTTTGGAACTGGGAGATGTGGCCCCCGAAATACAGGCTGTACAGATTACTCTGGGATGAAACAGATTTACTTCCAACTCGATTTTGGCCACGAATATGGCATTTCTGGAATTTGGTGCAATGAACAAAGTTGTAGAACTCTTCAAGAGATAAAACTTCGACTATCTAATTGCCCACATTGGTGTTCAGACAACTAAGATATTGTCTTTAGAAAAACAGCAACGCAAAAGGGAATTCGGATCCGATTGCGACTCGAATTTGGTTTCGGTTTAGGATTGGGATTTGAGACTCGACACTAGACCAAGAACACGAATTGAGCAGCAATACGACAATGACCACGGACACAAATTCGACAATGCAAAATTGAAAACGAAAATTGCGAAAGGCTCAAAGTGGTTTGGACAGCGGAAGACTATGATCACAAATTTTTTTTTTTGGCTTTTTCTGGACTCTAGGAAGAAGATGAATGACGAACAGAGGGGATACCTGATGGGCAACCTTGGCTCTGATACCAATTGATGAAACACGGGGTGTCCGATCTTCCATCAGGTAGATGATAGGTCGATTTGGTGGAGATCTTGACGTTGATGATCCGGCTTCCTTTCAGAACTGATCGAACCCAGCTATCGCTACACCATTGCTCCATTTATTATCAACCGTGCCAAGACGCGGTTGACCTCGCCAAGAAGGCTAATTCCTGCAAGCGAATCGAGAGCACAAGCAAAAACGTAGAAGAAGCAATCTGGAAATTGCAATTCAAATTGAATTAAGCTCACAAATTGGGGTTCCACAAACCGATCTACGGCGAAACTGCAAAGTCAGAATAATCTAAGAAAAACCCAAGTCTCCCTGTGATGGCTACGGAGTATGTATATGAGAGAGAGAGGCGGCGACTAGGGTTTAGGTCGTAGCCTAACTAAGATACATTGGCCAAAGGCCCAAAAAGAGGTGACGCAGCACCAGTCCGACTCTGTCTTGCGCGCACGTTTTGGATGATTCCTGTTGACTTGGAAAGAGTTTGGCTGTGGGACCAGATGCGTTCGAAAGCTTATCTCCTGATCTTTCCATGAAGTGGTAGAACGTCAAAAACGGACTTCGTACGTGGCTTGGGCGTCCGTTTGAAGACAGACGTGTCGCTGCAGTCCGAACCGGCGTCCATCTCGGGATCAACTCGAACCTTGGCTCGTCTCGGTGCGTCGTGACATCCTCGCTAATCCAAACCATGATTCCTAAGTACAAGAACAATATCATTAGGTAGTAACTCACCCTCTACGGTAGTTTCACATAAACTTAGGAACGAGCTCACCTGATAATTTAGCTGACGTGCGCGTGCGCTTGTAATTGCTCCTTGCACAAGCGGTGTTAGAGAAGTTGAAGCATCCATAGGAGTGATGTCCTCATCAGAGTCTGATACAAAAACCCATACCAAACCCAATCCGAATGTATAAGAAGTCTAATATTAAGTCTTCGAATCTGATAAGAAAACCCATACCAAACCCAAGCCAAATGCATAAGGAGTCTAATATTAATTCTCTGAGTCTAATACGGAAAACCATACCAAACCCAATCCAAATGCATAAGGAGTCTAATATTAAGTCTCCGAATCTAATACGGAAACCTCAAAATAGACTTAATCCGAATTGCATTATTCTAACCCGTTAAGTATGTGACCCTGTAGGTTCATGTATATTTAGTCACGACCTGAGAATACTTACCCGAATTGTATGTCGGTAGTGGCCCCTAGCAGGACATAACGACTATCCAAATATACACAAAGATCATAATCAGCAAATCTATATATTGTCTTCATGTTGATCTTTTTGCCATACGATACCAGATTAAACCTAAGGTAGGAAATGTGCCACCCTTGCACAGTTCAATCCTTTCTCGATCTTATAGTGAATTGATCTTCCCATAGTTGACACTCAACTACAAACGGCATGGCCATGCACTTTTTAATTCATCTATATCGAGAGGCCCAGAGATATCTCTCTCATTATATGAGATATGCAAATTCCATCTTAACCATTCATATTCCTCCGCATGGCTCATAGCATTCCTGAATATTACCTTTATTACCACTTAATTGAAAGTAGCGTTTGGTAGTATCAAAGTATAGTACTACACATGTAGGAAACTATGATGGTCTCAGGTCTAAGGATCAATCATAAACATTATTTAAGACCAACTGGTGACACTTAAATAACAAATCCAAACAGTGTCTCAAAATGGGTCTATCCAACATTATATTCTCCAATATGTCCACATTATTGATTTGATATCTCATATCTATGGTCCGTGAAACATAACCATCAATCAATAAATGCACTTATCCATTAATCAATAATGTCCTTGACGAGGATTGTTACCCGAGCTAGTTCAAAATAAATGCACGTCTGGTTCAAGACAGATTCGAACCGTGAGAGTGTCCGTTGATGCGATCTCAAGCTATCCTGAGAAGAGCGGACACATGGTCGTAGGCTTTACGCGATCAGGCTGCAGATAGTGTGCGGTCAGAAGCCTGTATGTGATGCGCGGATAGAAGATCGCAGATGATACGCAGCCAGATGACTGTAGACAATGCTCGGTTAGAACACCCTCGACCAGGGGACGCGGGGTTGCTTAGCCCCTACAATAAGCATATCCCAAGTATCCCGAAGATTCCTCCATGTGCGGAGACAACCGTCAGGAGGTTAATATGTGCAGTTATTTCTTAATTACACGTGTTAAGCCTACGTGGAGGTTAAGTGTAGTTACCAAAACTGCACCCGAGAAACTGTTTGAAGCCGTTATGCCTTGGCACCCTTTCGACCAGTATAAAAGGGTAAGCCAATGCATCAAACGAAGAAAGAGAAAGGATCAGAAGATCAATAGAAGATATTACATTAAGTCAACTAGCTTTCATAAGCCTTTTTGGCATTGTCTTGTATAACTACACAGGAAAGATCTTCGTCTGTGAAGATCCTTTCCATAGTCTTGCAACTCTTTTTCTTACACATAGTAAATCCCAACAGGACGTAGGGCTGTTACTCCCATCATCGAGGGCCCGAACCTGTCTAAAATTCTCTGTGCTTCAACTTACTTTGGTTCATCATCCCTTCCCGGAGGGACACCCTGAAAGGTCTCACAACTCACAAAATTCTGCATAAGTTCGACTAAGGACCCCGAGTCCGAATAGTCGACAGCTGGCGCCCACCGTGGGGCCTTTCTCAAGGCATTCTAATTTTCATCCGGAGGTTAGGTAAATCATGGCTGGAGCATATGATTCCGAGAACAACTTCAATGTTGAGGATTATGCCCACATCCAGATGCCTTCACCCAGTGATCCTGTTCCGTTGGAGGAAACCGGAGGCGAAGACGTCCCGGAGGTCGATTCGACCACTTAGGTCATGTTTATCGACCAAGAGGTGACCAACACAGAACCAGAGCCTACTGAGGTTCTTAATGCGTTAGAGGTGGAATTCGGTCCATCGTACGACCCTGTTGAGGGTAAGAACGATGTTGACCAGGAAATCAGCCCAGGGAGGTTTGACCCTGATAACCTCCTTCGTCTCTTTGATTTCGAATCTGACTCGGAACAAACGGAGATGTTTTCTCCATCGGCGACCTCGCTCCCTAGACAATTCGCTGCCTTATCGGAAGAAACTCCCGATCAACAGGCTGCTAGGGAAGAACAGGAACGCAAACAAAAGGAAGATCAAGATCGTGAGCAACAAGACAACGAACTTCACAAAACAGCCCCAGAGGCTCTTCAAAATGCGCAGGCTCGTTACGATGCTGCTCTGAGTTCTTCCAGGCGACCACGTGGTCACAGACGCAACCAGACACCGTCTTTACCCCCAGAGCGTTTCCCGGTGGATGAAGAGACGATAACGCCTGGTGCCCCTAGGAGAAGCACGCATGGCCGGCTTCGATCTATCGCGGAGATTTTGCGTAACTTTCCTCCTACGATCACAGATGCACAGAAACCGGCCTTCACCAGAATCCTGGTGGAAAGGTTAGACGAGGTCGCATCCGATGCGACCCCAAGGGCTTCTTCCGGGTCAGCGACACGTTCCCATAACTGAGAGTACTCTAACTCTGGTTCTGGTAGACGAAGTCGCCCACCACCCATTCCGTCTCAGCAATACAAGGCCAGGCGAGCGGAGGATTCTCGTGATAGGGAACAAATTCCTGTCCACTCTCGCTTGGGACCACGAGTGACTTCTCCATTACATGAGGTCACCCGCGGTCAAGTCAAGAGTCGCAGGTCAATTCACAGTCCTTATGTTGGTTGTAAAGCTTCTCGCCCGGCCTTCGTGCGGTCATTTGGCTAGACAAGTTTAAACCAGGGCCATAGAGAGGTTTGATGGGACTCAGAATCCGTCTGAGTTCCTCCAAATCTACATCACTGCCATCCAGGCAGCAGGTGGTGATGACCGGGTCATGGCCAACTACCTGCCCACAGTCCTCGAAGGACCGGCAAGAACCTGGTTGTTTAATCAACCTGAGGGTTCGATCTATAACTGGGAAATGTTGTGGATGCCATCCTCAACAATTTCCAAAATTGTTATTAGAAGCCGGGTAAAGAGGACGACCTCCATCGACTACGGCAAACTTCGACCGAGACTCTTTGTCAGTTTGTCAAGAGATTTGTCGAGGTAAGAAATACCATCCTGAACATATCTAACAGCTCTATTATCAGGGCGTTTAAACATGTCGTTCGATATCGGAGATTCACCAAAGATTTGCTCATCCATCCTCCTCGATCAGTAGCCGATCTCTTTGATATGGCCGATCGATATTCCGATGCAGCCAAGGCTGTTGAATGGAATCGGATGGTTGATAAAGGTAACCTACCGCCTCAACCAGGACTTAAAGACGTTAGGAGGGAGGATTCAAGCAAGAAGCCAGAATCTTCATCCGGCGGGAGGTCAAAGAAATCAAAAAGGAGTCGATCCGGACAGTACCGAGAGGTCGTGGTCGCAGAGAAGCCTCCATCGACCAAAGGTAACAAACCTTCGTTTAAAAATAGGACTGCTTCGGGTGGTCGCAGTGCCGACCAGCCAGAGAAGTCGAGTAACCCGCAGGAAGGCAAGAAATGCTGTCCGCTCCACAACTCCGTAGGCCACGACCTCAAGAATTGCAGGAGTTGGTTGAAGCAGTTGGATGACTTCTACCAGGGGATCGGACCTATGCCGACCTTACCAACCAAGGAACAAACATGCGGGCTAAGAGACGTCGACGGGGACGAAGAGATGTCTTACCAGGCCAACTCTTGCTAAATTCATGATGGCTACACACTATGCTTACCAGTGCGGCAAGTTGCCTGGCCCCAAGGGCGTTATCTCGGTCCGAGGCAGTCACAATGTGGCATTAACATGTGATCAGCTATCCCTTGAGATGGTGGACCAACTTCCCCTCCGAGACGCCCAGATCGCCACAGTGTCCACTGATACGATCAAAGCAGCTCCTCGACCAGACAAAACACTCAAACTGGTTCCATTGTACCCAGATGATCCGTCCAAGACAATTCTGGTTGGATCAGGCCTCGATGACAAATAGGAACTCGGGCTCATTGCTTTCCTCTGGGCTAACGCAGATGTGTTTGCGTGGAAACCATCCTACATGCATTTCGACCTGGATAGCGGCCAATAAAGCAGAAGCTTAGGCATTTTGCTGTTGACCGACAGGAAGCCATTCGAGAGGAGTTGGACAAACTCCTAAAAGCCGGGTTCATTCGCAAGGTCGATCACTCGGAATGGCTTGCTAATCCGGTCATGGTCCGCAAGTCAAATGGCAAGTGGCGCATGTGCGTCGACTACACCAGCCTCAATAGTGCCTGTCTGAAGGACGACTTTCCCCTTGCCCGCAGTAGAATCGACCAACTGGTCAATTCTACTGCGGGCTGCGAATTGATGAGCTTCCTGGACGCTTACTCAGGATATCATCAAATTAGCGTGGCAAAAGATGATGAAGAGAAGACTGCCTTCATCACACCATTCGGCACCTACTGCTACGTCAGAATGTTGTTCGGTCTCAAGAACGCGAGTTCCACGTACCAGAACTTGATGCAAAAGACCTTTCTTTCCCAGATGGGGCGTAATCTTGAAGCTTACGTAGATGACTTGGTTGTAAAAAGCACCAAAAGATTGTCTCATTTAGACGATCTAGCCGAAACCTTCTGTAATTTAAATCAATATGGAATAAAACTAAACCCGGAGAAATGTTCTTTCGGGGTTTTATCAGGAAAACTCCTTGGTTTTCTTGTTTGTTCCGGAGGAATCGAAGTCAATCCTGAAAAAATAGGGCTATGGAACAGATGAGGTCTCCCTCAACCATTAAGGATGTTTAGTGCTTGGTAGGTCGCATGGCGGCATTAAGCTGGTTCATATCGCGACTAGGCGAAAGAGGACTACCATTCTTCAAAGCCCTGTGCAAACATCATAACTTTACCTGGTTTGATGAGGCCGAGAAGGCATTTCAGGAGGTAAAGGCGTATTTATCCAGTCCACTAGTCTTGGTTTCTCCCGACAAAGGAGAACCATTACTTCTCTACTTGGCGGCCACACCACACGCGGTCAGCGCTGTTCTGATCGCAGACAGAGATGGTGTGCACAAACCCGTCTACTATGTAAGCGAGGTACTTCATGGTCCTAAAGAGCGATACCCTGAGGTCCAGAAGATACTTTATGCACTACTGATGGCTTCTCGTAAGCTATGACATAACTTCCAAGCACATAAGATCACAGTACCTTTGTCCTTCCCATTGGGGGCGTTGTCAACAATCCGGACAAATCTGGTCGGATCGCCAAATGGGCCATTGAACTCGGAGCATTCGACATCCATTTCACGCCTTGCAATGCAGTTAAGTCTCAGGTCCTGGCTGAGTTAGTGGTCGAATGGACTAATCCTGAGCCACCCGTGCAGGTGTCCGAGGAATTGGAATGCCCTGATCATTGGACAATGTACTTTGATGGCTCTCGTAGTTTTCAACACTCGGGGGCTGGAGTGGTCTTAGTTACGCCTCAGAGCGAACAGCTGAAGTTTGTCTTTTAACTACACTTTGTTGCGACCAACAACACAGTGGAGTATGAAGGTCTTCTTGCAGGGCTCCGGGCAGCAAAATTCCTCGGAGTCCGTCGACTAGTGGTGAGGGGAGACTCACAGCTGGTCGTAAACCAGATAAACAAGGAGTACAGCACCTCCGATGAGACAATGGCTCATTATCTGGGGGAAGTGAGGAGATTGGAAAAACACTTCAGTCATTTCGAAGTCCAATACAACATTCTCGCAGACCAATTATCCAAAATTGGGTCCTCACGCACATCCGCTCCGGCAAGAGTGTTCGTTGAACACTTGGAACATCCTTCGATCATGACTACGGTCGAGGATGATCCGATAATAGTCTGCGTTACCAACCTCGGACAGGAACGAGATTGGACCTATCCATTGAGGGTTTATCTCGAACATGGGACCTTGCCCGAGAATGAAACAGAAAGCGATCGGTTAGTTCAAAAGGCGCGTCTATACAAGCTCATAGAAGGAGTTTTGTATAGAAAAGGTACTCAAGGAGTATTTATGCGCTGTGTGTCCCAAGAGGAAGGCAAATCCCTCTTGAGAAAAATTCATGACGGTGTATGCGGTGCGCACTCGTCATACCGAACACTGGTCGGAAAGGTTTTCTGACAAGGATTTTATTGGCCTTCGGCACTTGATGATGCCACGAATATGGTCAAGACGTGTCCTCAGTGTCAGTTTCATGCGAGACAGGTTCATCAACCTGCCTATGCCCTACAAACCATTCCCCTTGCATGGCCCTTCGCGGTTTGGGGGATGGACATTGTCGTCCCTATGCCACAAGCGGCCAATGGATACAAGTTCGTATTCATGGCCATTGACACGTTTACAAAGTGGATTGAAGCCAAACCGGTACGTAATATTACCGCTGCTGCAGCACAAAAGTTCTTCCATAAGAACATTGTTGCTCGATTCGGTGTTCCAAATCGTCTCATCACGAATAACAGTTCCCAGTTCGCTAGTGGTTTTTTTTTGGATTATTGCGATCAGGTTGGAACCAAGGTGTGCTTTGCTTCTGTAGCTCATCCGCAGAGCTATGGTGCCGTTGAACGTGCCAACAGGAAAATACTGCAAGGCATCAAAAAACGTGTTTTCGATCGCCTTAAGACACGCTCGGGGGCTTGGGCAGACGAGCTCTACGCCTTTCTATGGGCACTACGGACTACCTCTAGTCGAGCCACCGTGAGACTCCTTTCCATCTGATATATGGGGCTGAGGCCGTGTTACCTATGGAAATTAGTATTGGTTCTGTTCGGACAGATCAATTCGAACAAGTTGATCAGAGCGAACAGCGATTACAAGATCTCATCCTCCTAGAATAAAAATGTGATCGAGCTTTGATCAAGTCCGCGGTATACTTGCAATCTTTGCACAAGTATCATAATAAAAGGGTGCGACCACGTAGTCTTCACGTGGACGATCTGATTTTGCGTAAAATACAAAACCAATCTAGTCGCAACAAGTTCTCCCCACAATCGGAAGGCCCCTACACTGTTGTTTCGGCGCCGCGACCAGGATCAGCTCCGTTAGCGATGGAGGATGGTCGGATCTTATCTAATACTTGGAATATCGATCAACTACACAAGTTTTACGTGTAAGTACCCAATTCCTTTTTTCCTTTTCAATTAGCATGGCTTGACAAAACGGGTGCTTTTAGTTGTTTCATATGTGGATTATTCCTTTCTTTCCCGTATATGTAACGAGTCTGGCTCGGGGGCTGGTCGCTGATGGTTATATTTTCACAATATCCTGATCGGATTCACTGGCCAATCTCATGATCACTTCCAGACAAGACACCCCTTAATAAGCCGTTTCTCAACGCACACGGAGCTTGCTGGCATGTCCTTGGTCATCAGAGTGGCTGCTGGTTTGCAATAAGATTGGGTATTGTGCCTAGTATGATTGTTAGCCTGGTTGGATATCCCTTGTCGTCGCTACACATATAGTTCTCCTGTGCTTATAATACTAAGTCTTCAGTATACATAATCACAGGCGGGGGCTAGGGAAATATGGTCGCAACATGAAACAAAGAAAAGTGTTTCCTTTTTATGGTGGCAACATGAAACAAAGAAAAGTGTTTCCTTTTTAAAAAAAATGCATGCATTTGCATTGTATAAATTGTGTTTGTACAGATACAAGAATTTACAATATGCCGAGATCGTTCAAGAGTTTCTCGACAAGAGGTCTAACCTCCTCCATGATAGACCCAACTGGTCTTCACTCTCGACCTCTGCCTCTTCTACCACTGTGTTCAGATCCAGATGTGGGCCATGGCGAAGACGAAGTCGGCAGAGGATGGCAGAGGCAGTTGATCGAACTCTTGATTTGATTGCCTCCTTTTGTCGCCTAGTATCTTCAGGAAGATACTCAAGAAGTGACTCTGCTTGGGTCGCGACCAGTGTGGTCCAGTCGCTAAGGCTGAGGTCGTCCATCGCGGTTTCGACCACATCAGCCCTCAGTAGACTAGCCACCATCTTCAATTTCTCGAAGATGTTTCCTTGAGCGCTGCTGCAAGATGAGAGTGATGTGCTCAAATCCTTATTCTCTCTGCGAACAGAGTCAAGGGTCGCCTGGAGGGTTGTCTTCTCTTGATCGAGCCGGCTTATTTGATCGTCTCACGCTGCGACAAAAGGCCATTACAAACAATTCATACGATGAAGTTAATCTGCTCTGGACAGAGGTATACTTACAGGAGAGCTATGACCGCAATTTCTAGAGTTCACTCTCCAGGAATGAGATGTGGGTGGCTGCCTCGAATTCTTGGTTTTCCCGATCAGGAAGGCTCTTCATCAAATAAGCATTTTCTCTGTGACAGAAGAAATGGATATCAAGATAAGGACTTGCATTCGAATGAGTAAAGAAATGTCTTCCTTACCGCTGCAGGCGACCAGTTTCCTCTTCTACAACCTCGATGCTATCCATCATAGCCATCGACATGGTCGCCATGCGGGTCATTTCCTATGATATGGAAGGAGATCAGTTTCAAAACATAGATGCTCTTATGCAAGCACAAAAACCATAAGGGGTGTTCGATGTACCTTGGCATACTCCCGAAATGAGAGTTTTCTTGGTGCAACCAAAGGTTGAACCGCCGCGTTCTCTTTATCCCCAGCAGGTGCAGCGGATGATTCTCCCCTCTGGTCTTTATTCTTGGCTAAGGCTGCAGATTCCAATACATCCGATTGGACTTCTGTAGACAGCCTATCAACCATGGCCCAAACGACTTCTCGAACTGAAGGGATGGAACTTTGCTCCCCGGAGACCTTGGTCGCAGGGGAAGCTCCAACGCTGGCCGAGGTCGCTGGAGGGCTGGGCAATGAGTCTCTGTGCCTAAGCAAATAGAAATACCATCAGTTGGAAATTTCTATAATCAACTATTGGAATCTAACCTTGTTCTGACAAGTAAGATTTCTTACCTTATTCGGATTCCCTCCAACTTTTGGGATTTCGAAGAGGGCTCCCCAAGGAAAAGGGGACAATCGTCATCTATCCTGGTCTTCCTCTTTGTAAAGAGGACCCTGTCTTTTTCTCCCTGTGTGCACCAATTCATGAACATGCGCATGAGGAACGGTAACCTCTTCGGTTGGCAGGGATACAACCCTTGGGCTAGGTGTTTCCTGGACCATGGGTATCAGGACTTCATCTGCGCCCACGGGGTTGCCGGCGGTCGTGGTGTCCTGTTCTGTTATCTCCACCCCAGGCGTCGGGAGCGGAATGCTCGCCGCCCCAGGGCTGGCAGTAGTCACCTCGTGGTGGATGCAGGGGATGTTTTCTTCCCCCAGCATGAGCATTGCTTAATTGATGTTCATAGACAAATACTGACCACCAAGACTGTGAAAGAACTTACCACGGTCACCCCTTCTGTCAAGGGGAGAGGTGTAGCAAGTCCTAAAGCTACTTGAGCTTCAGGTACTGATACTTCACACGCAACCACAGAGTTATCGATGGTCGCGGGGCTCGCTATGGTCGTTCCTGGTCTCGCGGGTGAAGACAAGACTTTGCTGGACAGGGAGGCGATCGTCTTCCTCTTACGATGGATTAGAGGGACGTCATCTTCCTCCTCCTCTCTCCCTTCGCCCTGTACGACGAAGAAGTGATTCCGGTTTGTACCTGGAATAACAGGGGGTATTGAGTACCTTACCGCAGTTCTCCTTGCGGTAGAAGGAGCATTTGGCGAGGAAGCTTCTCCCAGAATCCTCTTGGATTTCTTGGGGACGTTTTCTTTTGCCCCGCGTTTCAAAGAGATCTTCTTCACTCTCTTTGGGGCCGACTTTCCCAGGAGGCCCGCATCTTTAGCTGGGCACGTCGCCTCACCGAACTTCCCCAGGAGCTGTATCATTCAAAGATGTTCTCGTTAATGTGAGATCTGCAGACGGAGATTATGCAGAAAGTTTATACCTTTTGGCGCTCCTGTCTAAGGTCATCGTCGGCATTGATCAAGCTCTGCAGGTGAGGTGACCCTCTAGCTCCCTCCACATCGGCACTGTATGCTTTGAGGAGGTACTTCATCCTTTTTTCGATCTCAGACGAACCCAGAGCTGCATCACAAGCAAACAAGTTAACAAATACAATATTTTGGAAGAAAATTGTGTTTGTTCGACTAGAAGACATACCGTTGTTGCAGTCCAAGGTGCTATCCACCATGGACTGTATCTCCCAAGCCGGATGAGCCCTTTCTCGTAGGGGGCTCACCCGGTTCTTCACAAAGTCGCGGACGATATCGCGAGCAGTTAGTCGCTCCCGGACTAAGTGAAGAATCACCTGGGCCTGTTTCTTCTGCTCCGCGCTTAGAGCACGAAGAGAATCCAACTCGCTGGACTCCTCTGGCCGGGAGTTTTTGAACCACAACCCGCTCTTAGACTGAGGGGTGCAGTAGAACCACTTCTGGTACCACCAATGCACGGAATCTCGCAGGGGTGGGAAGGGATACTTATTCTTCTCCCTTATCCGGAAGTAAATGCATCCGGCGGCCTTGGCGCTCTTCGACCATGCTGAATAATAGAAGCGCCGAAAGAGCTCCACGCTTGGGAGCACTCCAACGAAGGCTTCGCACAAATGTTGGAAGATCGCCAAGATCAGGACAGCATTAGGGTGGAGGTTCACCAACTCCAACCCATAATGGTCTAAAATCCCCTTCAAGAACCGGCTCTCAAGGAATCGAAACCCGCATCGCAGGTATTCTTCAAAAATCACCAACTCGCCGTCTTGGACGATTGGGGTTTCTTGGCCCTTCTTCACGGGCCGCCAGTTAATTAGCAGCCGCGGAGGAAGGATTTCTTCCTTCTCCAGTGCTATTAGACTCTCCTCCGTGTGGTGGACTGATCGGCTCCAAGATGCCATTTTTTGCAAGAGATTGTGAGAAAAAGCTGGCGGCTTTAGGGCGATGGAAGATGAAGGATGAGGGTTTTGTGCGGCGTTAGTTCTAGGGCAGGTTGCTGGTTGTGTGGTTTCCTCAGGAAGCTACCTGCTCCTTTTATAGGCCCGAGGCAACGTTCCACTGAGGGCAACGTTCCATTGAATACTTTATTCATTTCCCATAATGGATGCTTTCTCTCGGAAACCCATTATGTATTTCCCGCACCAAATCTAAAATGAAAGGTATTCTTTGTTTCGAATTTGGGAATTAGGATGAATATAAGAATGTGAAAGCTTTACAAGGATTTTTTCGGAGGACATTTTCCTTCACATTTTTTGTAAGTTTTCACGTGTTGGTCACAATGTGTTCCTATGATCATTTTAGAATGTGCATTTTGATCATAAATATGTTCTATGATCATTGCGAATGGGTAACTGCTGTGCATACAATTGTCATCCGGTCAAGTTGTTGCGTTGTCAAAGTTGCAACTCTGATCGGACTTCAATCTTGATCGCGATAATAGTCTTGATCGGATTTCAGTTTTGATCGCAACAACAGTTCTGATCGAATCTTGGTTCTGACCGCGACTTTAGATCTGATCGTGGTATCCGTACTGGTCGCGGTATAGCATATTAATGCGTTTCTACTCACAGTACTCAGATTTACCTGTGTATGTGGTCGAGAAGACATTACTTATGGCCATATTTTCGCACAGAGGTTCTGAGGAGTTGTCAAATTATGTGAGGAAAAAGAAATCTTTATTTTTGGCAATCCTTGCATACAAAAGGGATACAGGCGACCAGAGCATCGACCTGATCCGATAGGAGTTTACAAAGTTCTCCTAGGGACATATTGGTGTCAATAGGATCTACACTGACGACCCCAAGGGAAATAGCAACTACTCTAAGCCTATCTACATCATCCCTAATAAGAGACGCACTACCATCCCTGATCGAATCGGAGAGTTCTCGCTGTTGTCGAGCGTAGTCCCTCTCCAGGCGGAATTGGTGCGCCTCTTCGCGGGATCTGTCAAGACATTCTGTCAGGTGCAGAATGGCCGAAGACATCTCTTCGGTCTTCTTCTCGAAGGCCTCTTTTTTCCCTTGGAGAGTCTGTTCGAGGGAAGGAGGTTGAATCTTAGCAGGCTGGTCGCTGGGGGCTCCAACAATTTTCGTCTCCTGCACATGAATGTGTTAGTTTTGCAAATTAAAGCAATAAGCAAAGGAGATGAAAATAATTACCCATCCTCGCAAGTGAGAGGTTGAAGTATTTCCCCGAGAAAGTAGATCACCCGACAAAGGCCAAGGATCATCATATGGTGGAAGTGCAACCTTCCCACCAGAAGATTGTTTCCCCAACACAAGTTGAGGATTATCTGGTCGCGGAAGTACAGCTTGCCAACCAGAAAATTGATCACCTGTCAGAAGACGGGAATTATTGGGATGAAATGGAGAAAGGTGGGAAGGCCTTGAAGGATTATCATGGACCTCCAAAGGTGAAGATGAAGGTTCCACTTGCCGAGGTGCATGAACGGGGAGAACCACAGGAACCAAAGGAAGAGAGATCGGTCGTCTTCCACCCTTATACCACTTGAAGATCCCTCGTCAACCTTGGATTTCTTCCTTGGAGGAACCAGGTCTTCGGTCGTCTATGAATTTCTGAAGAAGTGTTCGAGGAAATGATCAAAACATAAGATGGCAATATAAACCAAGGAAATCTAGGAAAGACTTACCTTCTGTGAATCTTGGTCGAATTCAAGTACCATTTCCTCTTCATCGCTCTCAATCTCGATGATGCCTTTATTTGCCATTGAGATGAAGAAGGGAGAGAAGGGAAAATGGCTGTAGAAAAGACTTAGACGAGAAAAAGTTTGTGAAAGTTTTAAGCTAAAGGGCTCTAGTATATATAGCCCTGGAGGTGACGGTTCATTTTTCAAACGCCTCGAGCTTTTAAAACATTTACAATCTTACCTCGAGTTAAAAAAGAATTCTACGGCGCCATCATTACCTATCAAAAACCGCTCAGACATCGTCTCGGGAAATAAACCGCCACACTTAGTGCGCCACTAAGTGGAGGATTTGAAGCGTCGGGTCACTTATCTGATGTAAGCCTTAAAATTTGAAGTAAATATGTCTCTTCGTTTTCTTCAAATTTGGGGGCTAGCTGACGAGGATTGTTACCCAAGCTAGTTCAAAATAAATGCACGTCTGGTTCAAGAAAGATTTCAACCGTGAGAGTGTCGGTTGATGTGATCTCAAGCTATCCTGAGAAGCGCGGACACATGGTCGCAGGCTTTACGTGATCAGGCTGCAGATAGTGTGCGGTCAGAAGCCCGTATGTGATGCGCGGATAGAAGATCGCAGATGATACGCGGCCAGATGACTGTAGACAATGCGCGGTCAGAACACGCTCGACCAAGAGACGCGGGGTTGCTTAGCCCCTACAACAAGCATATCCCAAGTATCCCAAAGATTCCTCCACGTGCGGAGACAACCGTCAGGAGGTTAATACGTGCACTTATTCTTTAATTACACGTGTTAAGCCCGCGTGGAGGTTAAGTGCAGTTACCAAAACTGCACCCGAGCAACTGTTCGAAGCCATTATTCCTTAGCACCCTTTCGACCAGTATAAAAGGCTAAGCCAATGCATCAAATGAAGAAAGAGAAAGGATCGGAAGATCAAAAGAAGATATTACATTAAGTCAACTAGCTTTCATAAGCCTTTTTGGCATTGCCTTGTATAACTACACAGGAAAGATCTTCGTCTGTGAAGATCCTTTCCATAGTCTTGTAACTCTTTTTATTACACATAGTAAATCCCAACAGGACGTAGGGCTATTACTCCCACCATCGAGGGCCCAAACCTGTCTAAAATTTTCTGTGCTCCAACTTACTTTGGTTCATCATCCCTTCCCGGAGGGACACCCTGAAAAGTCTCACAACTCACAAAATTCTGCATAAGTTCGACTAAGGACCCTGAGTCCGAATCGTCGACAGTCCTATTTAAAAATAATGGATCAGGGACTATATTAGAATAATATCATCAAATAAATTTAGTCTCACGAACAAGTCACATACTTGTTGATCAAATCAAGATGATAATTGATACCGGCCTAGACCGTCTCACAAGAGAATGAGGACGATGCAGTAAGGCGAGCATTCAGTCGTTCTTTTCTCAGGGACTAGAGAAGAAAAATGTGAAGAACTAAACTAAATCGAATGACAAAAGAAAATAAACTAGAAAAAAGAAAGAGAGAGAAAATGTCAGAAGAAATAAAGAGACAGAGGGGTGGTCTTGCGATGTTCGGTGAATGTTAAATCCGTACGTGTGATCATGAGTACAAGCGATAGAGTCGTAATCGTTAGTAGTCTTGCGAGAGGGGCGAAAGCAACTAAAACGACTGCGTCCATCGATGGTATCAACGAGCATGCACGTAAAGGAATAATACAGACCTGCTCCCCTACTCCTTTCAACCATGACCATGAAACAATGAACCCCGCAACTCACTTCATCAGAGAACCAGGTCTCCAGTATCAAAAACTCACAAACTCCAAACAAAACTGAATCAGCTTGCTGGCAGTGAATGCATTGGGTTTGATGCAAATAATACACAAGGATTCAACATCACATGCCAGAACATAGGAATTCGAGAAAGATGATCAATACATTCAACAGCCAAACATAACACAATATTCCAGTGTTTAGCACAAGCATCAAACAGCAATGTTACTTCAATTGATTGTTAAACATAGAGGAACAATTCAGCAATCCCAGATTTATCACATAAAAAGAAATAACAGTTCAAACACGGGATTTCAATTCATCAACTAAGCTGCTATTCCTTGAGGTTAAACAATTCCAGGGGCTCAAGCCACATAGAGAAGATTCTAATTAAACTGCAGAAGACTAATGGGAGAAATTCTGTTAAGCATCAATCTCAGCATCATGTCTAGAAGCAATCGTTCCTCCAATTCATCCAAGCAATAGAATTCAGTTCTTTACAAGCATTGCAGGAAACAGGGGAGAGGGAGAAGAGAAGGGTTTGAGAGCAGGTATTCACTGAAGTGGTCGACAATGCAATGTGGATGTGGTCATCGAGGTTGAGGAAGCAGCTAGACCTCAGCTGCTGCTGGAGTCGAGGAGGAAGAGCTCGTGCCGGCCGAAGACGCTTAAGTGGAGACCAATGACGACCTAAGTCATCAAAATGGTCGAGCTCGGGCGTCACTGGAGCTGCTCGTGGCCACGACGGCGCCGATGAAGTGGTCAAGGCAGAGCGAGATTGCTGTCGAAGATGGTGGAGGAGGTACTGGGGACCTCACCGGCGTCGTCGGGCTCGAATCTGAGCAGATGAGGTGGTGGCGGAGGTGAACAGCTGCGCTGGAGGGCAGATCCAGTGGACTATGACACAAAGACACGAGGGGCGCTGGTGGTGGTGATGCGCGTCGCTTGGAGATGGAGGCGCGGGCTATTCGGGATGTGGCGGCGCGAGATCGGTGAGGAAGGGGTCGGCTCCAATGGTGGTGGTGCGCGGGAGTAGGAGAGGGAGAGGTGGTGGCTGTGGGATCTAGACGGCGGTGCAGCACACGGGAGGCACGGCGAGTGGCGGCGGCGGAGGTGGATCCGGCGATGGCACGGCTCTGGAGAGGCGCAGAGGCGGCGCGTGCATGCGGGAGGCGGCAGATTGGAGGAGGCCATGGCTCGGGCACGAGATGGCGGTGAGTTGTGGGGAGGGAGCACCGGATCTGGAGTGGATCTAGGCAGCTTGTGGTGGCAGAAAATAGGATTGGAGGAGCTGCTGGAGAGGTGGAAAGAAATAGGGAGAGGAAGGAAGGAAGAAGAGACCGGCTAGGCTGGGGGTGGACGGAGGTGTGGATCACTTTGGAGAGAGGCAGAAAAGAAGCTGGAGAAGGCGGCAGCCGTCACCGCTGCTGTCACTACGGCGGCGATCGGCGCCGGAGAAGAAGAATCAGTGGCTGTGCTAAGGAGAAAAGAGGGAAATAGGAGAACAAATAGGAAGAAGGGAAGAGGTGGTTGAACAAAAAAGCACTGGGGTGGGCACCGCGGCATACGGCCTGGCCGCCGGCGGTGAGGTGGGACGGAGGTGTGGAAACAGTGAAGGGGAAGAAGAGAAGAAGAAAAAAAAAGAAAACCAGGTTGGAAGGAAACCATTCCAGCAGCTGAGGTTTAGAGAAGAAAGGTCAACTTGCAAAAAGGCCCTTGGGGTTTTAGAAAATTACAGAAAGGTCCTCCCCGAGTTAGGGTTTAGATTTATGAGTCTTGGCCATTTTGCAAATGGGTGATTGAGGTTTTAGAAAATTACAAGAAGGTCCTTGGCTGCTAGGATATGAGATTTTGGGCCCCCGGAGACTCCGATTTCGGCACAGTCAGTTCCTACGTGTCCGTAGGAACACGTGCTTCCATCAGGAATCGACTGAAGGTCAGGTTTGGTCGATGAAACACAATCCATCAGCCAAAATCCACCCAAATCGTATCGACCTGCAATAAAATCATAAAACTAATAATACGGTCAATTTGACAATAAAGATGTGTATGATTAATGCAAATGCCGCCTTATATGACTAAATGTGCATGGTCAAGGGGTTAAACATATGAAAAATACGCAAAGATATGACAATTATCAATAATATATTCAAAAATAACATATTATGCACATGTTCATAAATATAACAAAGATAAATACATCTCTGTGATTTGCTTTAGGACATATCACTAACTATCTCCCACTTGGACTAGAGTGAATCACAAATGTATCTAATACCTATTGCTCTAGTATGCACCTCATGCTTTGGTTGCGGGAGAGGCTTTGTCAACGGATCAGCAACATTCAAATCTGTGGACACTTTGCAAATCTTCACATCACCTCTATTCACGATTTCTCAGATGAGGTGATAACGCCTGAGTATATGTTTGAATTTCTGATGAGACCTTGGTTCCTTGGCTTGCGCAATGGCACCACTATTATCACAATAGAGATCCACTGGGCTTGAAATGCTAGAAACCACACCAAGTTCAGAGATGAACTTTTTAATCCAAACAGCTTCTTTGGCTGCTTCAGAAGCAGCAATGTACTCTGCTTCTATTATAGAATCGGCGATAGTTTCTTGTTTAGAACTCTTCCAGCTTACAGCTCCACCATTAAGACAAAACCCAAAACCCAAAACTAGATTGCGATTTGAAATCATCTTGGTCAATTTGGAAGCTAGCATCGGTGTAACCACTAACAACGAGCTCTTCCTCACCTCCATAAACCAGGAACACATCCTTAGTCCTTCTCAAGTATTTAAGGATGTTTTTTACAGCAATCCAGTGACTCTCACCTGGATCTGATTGGTATCTGCTCGTAACACTTAGAGCATAGGAGACATCTGGACGTGTACAAAGCATGGCATACACAATAGACCCAACAGCAGAAGCATATGGAATCCTATTCATTCGGTCCCACTGATCACATGTCGAAGGACATTGACTCTTGCTAAGACTAATTCCGTGTGACATAGGCAAAAAACCTATCTTGGAATCCTACATGTTGAATCTATTCAATACTTTGTCAACATATGTACTTTGGCTTAATCCAATTAGCCTTTTAGATCTATCTCGGTAGGTCTTAATACCCAAAATATATGCTACCTCACCTAAGTCTTTAATAGAAAAGCTATTTTTCAATGAGGACTTCACAGACTCAAGCATAGGAATATCATTTTCGATCAGAAGTATGTCATCCACATATAAAACCAGAAAAACAAGTGCACTCCCATTTGCCTTTTTGTAAACACAAGGCTCTTCTTCATTTATATGAGGCCAAACTGTTTGACTACTTAATCAAAACGAAGATTCCAACTCCGAGATGCTTGCTTCAACACATAAATGGATTTATGAAGCTTGCATGCTTTCCTAGTATTATCTGGATCGACAAAACCTTTAGGCTGTGTCATATACAAATCCTCACTTAGGTTTCCATTTAGGAAAGCCATTTTGACATCCATCTGCCATATCTCATAATCAAAATAGGTAGCAATTGCTAGGATGATCTTGATTGACTTTAACATAGCAACGGGTGAAAAAGTTTCATCATAATCAACACCTTGAATTTGCCTGAAACCTTTTGCAACTAATCGTACTTTATGGATATGAACATGACCATCCATGTCAATCTTTTTCTTATAAACCCATTTGCACTCAATGGTTTTTACACCATCAAGAAGATCAACCAAGTTCCACACTCGATTGTCATGCATGGATTCAATTTCCGATCTCATGGTTCCAAGCCATTTCTCAGAGTCAGGGCTCATCATTGCTTCTTTGTAAGTCTTGGGCTCATCATTGTCTATCAATAATACTTCATGCTGCTCCATTGTAAGGAACATGTACCTTCCAGGTGCATGACGTACCCTTTCAGACCTACGTGTAACCAGTGCTTGTCCTGCATTTTCTACATTATTTTGTAGGTCTTGCTGAGCTTCCGTGGGTGCTGAAACAATTTCTAGTGGTTCCCAAATTTCTTCAAGTTGCACTGTGCTCCCACTTACTCCTTTTGAGAGAAACTCTTTCTCCAAAAAGACACTGTTTTGGGCAACAAACACTTTGTTTTCTTCTCGATTATAGAAGTAATATCCTTTTGTTTCCTTAGGATAGCCCACAAAGAAGCATTTATCTGATTTGGGTTTGAGCTTATCAGGCATTAAATATTTTACATAAGCTTCACAACCCCAAATCTTAAGAAAAAACAACCCGGGACGCTTTCCATTCCATATCTCATATGGTGTCTTTTCTACGGCTTTTGATGGAGCCCTATTTAATGTGAACGTAGCTGTTTCTAGAGCATATCCCCAGAAGGACAATGGAAGATCAGTTTGGCTCATCATTGACCAAACCATGTCCAACAAGGTCCTGTTCCGTCGTTCTGACACACGATTCCATTGAGGTGTTCCCAACGGGGTCAATTGTGGAACAATTCCGTGTTGTTTTAGATGATCACCAAATTCTTGGCTCAAATATTCCCCTCCACGATCAGATAGTAGGGTTTTGATTGTCTTGCCAAGTTGATTATGTACTTCATTCTGAAATTCCTTGAATTTATCAAACGTTTCAGATTTATGCCTCATTAAGTAGACATATCCATATCTACTAAAGTCATCGGTAAAAGTTATGAAAACCACCTCTAGCTATTGAACTTAATGGTCCACATACATCGGTATGAACAAGTGCCAATAATTCACTTGCCCTTTCACTTTCACCTGTGAAAGGTGCCTTTGTCATCTTGCCAAGTAAACAAGATTCACACACATCAAATGATTGAAAATCAAATGAGTCTAGAAGACCATCTTTCAGGAGTTCCATGATGCGTTTCTCATTTATATGGCCTAAACGACAATGCCAGATAAACGTGGGATTCAAATCATTGGGCCTAAGCCTCTTAGTAGATATGTTATAGACAGGTAATTCAAGATTTAGTTGATAAAGCATATCATTTAAATAAAAGGAACAACAATTATTCTTTATTCTAAATTCATAACCCAGTGTGTCCAAACACGACACGGATACAATGTTTTTGCTTATGGTGGGAACATAATAACAGTTATTATGTTCTAAAACTAATCCTGAAGGTAAAGCTAGTATAAAAGTTCCAACAGCTAATGCTGCAACTCTTGCTCCATTGCCAACGCGAAGTTGAACCTCGCCCTTAGCAAAATTTCTACTCCTTTTAAGCCCCTGCATCGAAGTGCAAATATGAGCAGCCGATCCGGTATCAAATACCCAAGAGTCGGAAGGAGAAGTAGCTAAATGAACTTCTATAACATATATACCTAAAGGAGTCTCACCTTCCTTCTTTTTCTTTAAATCTTCCAGGTACTTCTTGCAATTCCTCTTCCAATGGTCAGATTCCTTGCAATAGAAGCATTCAGTAGTAGGGGTGGCACCTGGCTTGGACTTTCCTTCGGAATTAGGCTTAGCGCTAGAGTACCTTTCTAGAGCTTTGCCCTTTCCCTTAGCCTTGCCCTTGCCCTTCTTCTTAAAGCTTTTTCCCTTTTGAACCATCATTATATTATTTGGAATTTTCTTAATGTTCTGTTCCGTTGTTTTAAGCATCCCATGCAATTCGGTCAATGATGTCTCCAGATTGTTCATGTTATAGTTCATGACAAACTGTTCATAGATCGGAGGGAGCAATTGGAGAATCATATCAATAGCCAACTCTTGACTAAGGGGAAAACCAAGCTTTTCCAAATTCTCAATGTAACCAATCATCTTGATCACATGAGGACTAACCGAGCTCCCTTCTGCCAACTTGCAATCATGCAATTTCTTGGTGGTTTCATATCTTTCCACCCTGGCCTGCTCCTCGAATAAGTTTCTAAGAGACACAGCCATGTCATAAGCTATCATGTTCTCATATTGCTTCTGAAGCTCAGAGTTCATGGTGACTAGCATTCGACAATTGGCATCAAGTGCGTCATCGATATGCTTTTTGTAAGCATCCTTTTGAGCACGTGGAGCACTAGCGACTGGTTCATCAGGTATAGGAGTCTCTAGAACATAATCTTTTTTCTCTTGTTTGAGAACAATTCTCAAGTTTCTATACCAATCAATAAAATTTGTTCCATTGAGCTTTTCTTTATTAAGGACAGATTGCAAACTGAAATTGTTTGAGGAGCTACCACTATCCATGGTCTACAACAGTAAAGAAATGCAAAATTTTAGCATTATATTTATGAAAAATCTTTTATTAAACAATTCAATAAAAGATGTACCAACCATATATTTTAGAACAAAAATCCCTCAAGAAATATATATATATATATATATATATATATATATATATATATATAGTTGGCCAAGATCCATATTTCACTAAGTTCTAGTGAGCTTTGGCATCACTGCTAGAAACCTTGTTATTTAGGTAAGCAACTCCTTACTAATTATATCATATATAACTCTTGTTTGTTGGGTGTCATCCCAACACCATGCCCCAAAGGCGAAAACCGTTTTGATGGTCTTGTTAAGTTAAACCAATTCTATGCATGTGGGTGTCCAACACACATCTTGCCTTATTAAGATAATTGATGGTGCCCTGATTTGTCAGGCCCACCAAGCAACAATCAAAATCTTGACAGGTGCGGCAATTGGAAGGGCATAATAAACACTTAATTTTTATGAGGGGTTAAAACATGGAAAAACATCCATATTTACGAAAATAACCATCAGCTAGATAATCTAACAAGTGCAATTTCGACTATATTTAACTTATGTTGGTAGTAACCCTGGCCACGAAAGACTGCGACTGTTTTCGCTCACACCATGAAGGAAAGCGTTCCGCTGAGTGGGGATTATTAAGAAAAACCTTATGATGTGTTCTTTTCTTAGACACCAAAGTTGACAGCTTCTGGTTGTCAAGTATAATCTTTATGTTTCATGAGGGGTTAAAAGATATCACAACATCTATATGCATGAAAATAACCATCAATTAGATGATCTAACATGCATAACCATGACTATATTTAACTTCCGTTGGTAGTAACCTTGCCCAGGAAAGACCGCGACTGTTTTCGCTCACACCATGAAGGAAAGCATTCCGCGGAGCGGGGTTTATTAAGAAAAACCTTATAATGTGTTCTTTCCTTGGACACCAAAGTTAACAGCTTCTGGTTGTCAAGTATAATCTTTTTCATTATTATTATTTTTTTTGAATTAACCACATTAATCAAATTTTTGAACCAATCTGATTGGTTTAAATCCCCTTAAGTCATTCATATTAACTCCAATATGAATATCTAGAATAGGCAACTAATGTCATATATAGATCCAATCTATACACATATGATTTAGAAGATCCAATCTACTATTGTCATATAGACCCTAACATCACCTCCCTCTGGCTCATGCTAGGATCATTAGACATTAGTTCATATTAAAGTCGGCCAAAAAATAGTTCATCACAACACTTGGATATCAAAACAAACATGTATAATGAAACTTATACAGTAACAGATTGAATAAACTAGTAGATCTAATCTACTATAACTTCATATATCACATACGTATTATTAATCCAGATCTAATACTATACAGGATGGCTCTGATACCATTGAAGGAAACTGAGCAAGCTACACTAACAGAATTTCATAATTTTTACTCGAAGACTGCAAGTAATAGATCATAGATTAGATTGTTACCAATAGCAGAAGCAGATTTGGTGAAGTGATCGAATGTTCACAGCAACCGTTTGCGAATCGTCCTGATCAGCAGATGTAGATGCCAAAGACCGCTCATGGATCATTCTAATTAGCGCAGCAATTGCAACAGCGCTTCTACCAGTATCCACACGTACCAGGATGGAATGTCGTACGATGGTGTGCTATCACCAACGTGCACGACAAGGGTTTAGGGGCTATCAAAAGAGATGGCAGCTATGGCTTTTGTGATGATCCTCAAAGCCCATCATACATCTCTATATATAGGGCCATGCAGAAGAAATCCTAACAGATTAGGTTTCCTGATGTGATACGAATCTTATCCGAACTACCCATGCAGAAGAAATCCTAACAGATTAGGTTTCCTGATGTGATTCAAATCTTATCCGAACTACAGGATGAGTTTAATATTAAATCGTCGTATCTGATACGTATATTCCATAACATGCACTGGCGCGATCAGGGGCATATGTAGAATTGCCTTGATCTTCTTTGGGTCAACCTCGATGCCGCGGTGGCACACCATAAATCCCAGAAAGGCGCCAGACTGGATAGCAAATGCACACTTGAGGGGATTCATCTTCAGCTGATGCTTATGCAGCCTTTTGAAAATGATGCGGAGGTCATCTTGATGGCATTCACGCTTTCGAGTCTTCACCACTAAGTCATCGGCATAACATTCTACTGAATGATTAATTAATTCATCAAAGATGAATGTCATGGCTCGTTGATAAGTGGCACCAGCATTCTTCAATCCAAAGAGCATCACAGTATAATAGAAATTCCCTTTTGGTGTATGAAAGGCAGTGTTGATGACATCATACTCATCCATCTTGATCTGGTTATAGCCTGATGATCCATCCATGAAAGAGAGAGCACCATAGCCCATAGTGGCATCAATGATGATCTCTGTGATAGGCAAGGGGAAGTCATCTTTGGGACAAACTCGGTTCAAATCACTGAAATCAACAAAAACACATACCTGCCCATCATTCTTCTGCAACGGGACAATGTTAGCCAGCCAGTGCGGGTATTGCACTTCCTTGATGAATCCAGCTATGATTAGCTTAATCACCTCAACAACAATTTGCTCTTGTAACTCTGAGCGGAAACGGCGTGGTTGTTGCTTCATAGGACAAAATTGTTGATCAATCGCCAACTTATGCATGGTGACACGAGGATCAAACCTTGGCATTTCTTTATAAGACCAAGCAAAGGAATCCATGTACTCCATCAAGAAGCTTTGGTAGCTTTTGCTTTCTTCGAGCGTGAGGGTTGCGTTGATAAAGGTCGGGTATGATCCTCCTCACTTCCCAAGTTGATCTTCACAAGCTCATCAACGGTGAGTTATCCTCCATCTTCAAGTTGTTGAGGTGCAGGAGCAGCATCAAGCACTTCTCCATGTTCAGCTGGCATTGCTTCATGTATCCTGGCCAAGAGATGTTGCTCGTCCCCATCCCAATGACATTGATTTGCAGTAACTCCAAAGGACTGAGATTGGTGAAGACTCTGGTAGTACTTGTCGACATCATCTTCGTCAGAGCCTGAAAATTTATATTCATGATGCCTTTTTGGGCTGATGTCAGTCACTATGGCCTGACACATGACTCTTTGTACATCATCAGCTTCACCATCTTCATCGTCAAGGTTGGCATAGCCCAAGCCATACTTCAGGCGGAGGTCACCAGACTAGTGTCCCTTTCGAATTAGCTTTTCTGATTTCTCCTACCATTCTTCATAAATTGTAGGTGGAGGCAGCAACCTTTGATTTCTTTCCAAATTCACTCTGGCCCTTTTGAGCAGAATGGCCATTCAGGGTTCAGCTTTCATAGTGATCAAAGCTGCTTCGAAGTCAGTCGGAGGACTGGGTTGTTTAATGATAGAATCACACCCCTGCTTTGTTGGAACTTTATAGAATATGGTGGGCGAAGCACAACCATTCATGTCCGGGACATGCCAAAATACCAATGGTGTTGTTACAAATGTATGGCGCGATGGAGGCTACTTTAAAGTAGCACTCGTCGCTACCTTTTCAAACTACTTTATGGTCTTTTGACTCATCTCTTTTGCATGAAAACCTTTTATGCTCCCGGCTTCCCACATGCATCAAAGATGAAAGGAGATGAGGACTCATTCTTGGACGTGATTGACTTGTAATTCACTAGAGCACCTGCAACATTTTTGTTAGCTAAAGAAATGGATGGTGAAGAAGTAGGAACTAGACTAGCTTCCTTTAAGATCAAGGTAAGGAGCATTAGTGATGCTTTCACTTTTGACCTTAGCAACATAGTTGTAGAAGAACAAGCAGCTCATGCCTTCAACAATAACGGAGAAATAGAATCTTGCTTCCACGGGGCTGATGTAGAATTTTCTAGCAGCATTGAGGGGCCATATAAGTAAGGGACAGCCGCGAATGACTTTCCACAACTGGAATCCCTACCCCTATATGCGCGCTTTATAGGCTCCCTCTTCCTGGCAGGTAGAGACGGTAAAATGAGGAACTTTGCTTGCATAGGAAGGGTTGAACTCAACACAATCAGAGCATCTACAACTGGCATTGATCTTTCTTGCTGCTTCCCAAGAACTTCACTTGGTGTAAGGGTTGGTGTTGGCAACTATCCTCTGCTGCTCTCCATTGTCGTCTATGAACTTGAGGCATTGATGCAGAATTGATGGAACTACCCAATACTTGTGTATCTAGGGTCTTCCCAGCAGTGTAGAGTAGGAGGTGTTCAAGTCTATGATGAAGAACCACACCTTGAAACTGAAAGTCAACATTTGGAGCTTCAGAGTAATCGCCCCCATGGCCGCTCTTTCTTGATTATCGAAGCCACATATCATCACATCTGTAGGTTCCAAGTCTTTGAATGAGAAACCTGCATGAGTTAAGATTCGAATTGGGATGATATTTACCAAAGATCCTAGGTCGACCAAGACTCATCAAAGATAAGATGTTCCGATGTTTCCTTCCAATTAGAGAGGGTGATTGTGATCGCCGTTCTCTATGGCCTTGTCTTTTTCACAAAATGTAATCTCATTTGTGCCAGTGGAGTTGCAGAGAAGACGGTGCTTCGCCATTTGCACTTCATATAACTCAGGAGTTTGTAGCACTTTAATAAGGACCTATCGGAGATCGAGCACCAATATTAAAGCATCATACACACTCAAGAGTGCAGGAATGCACTTTAGATGTGCAATGATGTTGTAATCAATTGCCTGTTGTGCTTGCTTTTCTTCTTCAGTAGCACGAACATTTGGAGCACCACTTAGTACATTGGCAGTCTTGTTAAGTAAGGCCTTCTCTTTGTCTTCTCTGTACAGTTGAGACGTGAGAGGTTCAGGACAAGCCTTGCCTCCTCGCATGTTCATGTTGACTTCTTCTACTTGATCTCGTATAGGTAAAACATCAGTATGAAGTACATCACAATCTTGTGCTATGAATATCTCCTCTTAATCAGATGCATTAGAGTTGCAATTGACAAGGATCACATTGCACGAGGCAGTACTTAAAGAAGGTGAAGATACTTCAGCATCAATTGCCCCTACTGGTGCAAAGGATTACCCCCAGCCTTTAGGCAAGAATTTGCCAAAGTAGGAAGAGTGCGGCTCGGTCAAGGAAAAGATTATCTCCTTCTGACAGAGGGACAAATCTTGGTGGCATACACCGATGACTTGGGTCAGGCTGTGTCCGCTTTCTTGTGACTCGATCATCAAGGTGGAAGCATGATCCTGAGTGCAATTCTGAAGCTTACATTGTGGGCATTTTTGTTCTATCACCTCCCACGGTCTTCCTCCCTGTTTGGAAAGAATTGGAACCGACCACTGATTAGCTAGTTGGTGCTCTACTTGCTCAAGTGGCAACCATAGGCCTCCATCTTCATCATTTGCTTGAGCGAATGGAAAACCTTCACAAACTGTTGTCATGTTTGCAGCATGGTAGTCAGGATTGACGGCTTGAAGCTCTAAAGCAAGCTTCTTTTCATCAATCACCATTTGAAGCCACTCCTTGAAGGCAAAACAATCTTCAATTACATGCCCGACATACCTATGGTATGGGCAATATAAAGGATTTTTTGTCATCCCAACTTGATCAAGTGTTCTCAGCTTAGGAAGGTTCAAATCTTGTTGTGCCATCAACTGATTAAAGAACGTCTTCACTCGCTCTCGGTGGAAGATGTACTGCTTCTTCGACAGCTCTTGAGCAGTTGGGCGCTGAACAGTCGGGCACTGTAGTCTTGGGGTGGGTTCACACCTTGAACCCAACATTGGAACATTATAATGTACAGCAGGTGCATGAACGGTATTGTGGGATTCAGCCATCACCTTGGCTTTGACTCCGGTGTTGGAAGGCTTGGCTGCCGAGTGGAACCTTCTTGAATTATCAGCATGGCTAGCATTCTTGTAAAGCTCCATAATCTGTGGAGACTTCTCAAACTCCAACTTGGTTGCAGCTATTGCGGTGCCCAGAGTGTTGAAAGTCTTGGGCTCACGCCATGGACACACATGCTATTGCATCCCATGGACACGCATGCGAATGGCCTCTTCTTCATGCATTTCCCTGGTGAGACGCACATAGTTGTCACGGAAGTGAATCAACTAGTCATCAATATTATCATCATGCTTCTGCTTGACTTGGGATAACTCCAAAGATGAAATTTCCTTCTGCATGGTTATGAACTGTGCCTTGAAGAGGTTCTTTATGCCTAACCAATCACGGACAGATCCAATTGGAAGACAACTGTACCAATGGAAAGTAGAGCCAGTTAAGGACACTGAGAACTGCCTCAGAAGAAGTGATGGATTGTTGGCAGTGTCTCCACAAGCTACTTCAAAGTAGGCTAAGTTCTCCCTCGCATCGCTAGTTCCATCAAATTGACAGAACTTAGGTGGATGCCATCCAGACGGGAAGGGCACCAAATCGTGCCATGCTTCATAAGGCTTCTCAAGCTCACTTTTAAGAGTTTGAGGAGCTTTCTCAACTGTGATCTACTTCAACCTTTGGTTTATCAAATCTTCCATGTAGCTGTGACAATCCTGCAACGCAGTAGGTGTCGGTGCAGTATTTGCAACAATGGTGGGAATGGTTGAAAAGAGAGGTGGAGCGCCCACTACTACGGCGTGTTGCTCAACAATGCCTGCAGGGCGGGATTGTGTAGCAGCCTCCAACTCTACCACTTGAAGATCAACAACTGGTTGGGGCAGATCTGATGGTATTGCTCCAGGACCAGAATTTGTCAAGACTTCAACCAAATGGTCAACCTTCGCTCCCAATTCATCGAACATCTTCTTATACTCATGCTCTTGCTCTTCAAAAGTATAGCACACGGAAGGATCAAGTGTAGAGGATCGATAGTTGCCCCTTGATCTTCATCAGCATTGGACTCATCACTTGGGCCGCCTTGACCTGTTTCCATGTTAACTGCAGCGATGTTATCATCACTTACACTAATTCTGAGATATTGTTCTTCATCAAAAGCGATGGAAGGAGAAAGATCAGAATAGTGTGGTGAATAAGGGAGTTGTTGCAAAGAGGTTGACTCAAAGTCAGAAGACCCTTTTTCAGCATCAGACTCAACATCTTCTTGTGATGCCTCAGTTGTAGGGTTCATGGTTCTTTTATGTGCCCTCGCCCTCAAACGAGTCTACATGCCTTGTCGACTTGCATCCTGCTATAACTGTGCAGGGTCCTCTGGAAGACGGAATGCAACATCAACATACGGGCTGCAAGATTGCCTGATCACACCCAAAATGGTCTAGCGCGATTTGTGAAGTAATAAACCGCAAGTGGACGGTTGAACGTTGAGCACTTAAGAGTTGAATTCCACAAGGAACAAGTATATTCGTCTTTCTAGCTTAATAGATTTCCGATTAATTCTAAACGAGTTGGGGGTTTTGTCGACGATTCGGACTCGGAGTCCTCAGCCGAACTTATGCAAAATTTGTATTAGCGAGACCTTTCAAGATGACCCTCCGGGAAGGTATGTAGAAAAATGGAGAACAGGAGCACAGAGAAATTTATACAGGTTCGGGCCCTCGATGGTGGGAGTAATAGCCTTACGTCCTGTTGGGATTTCACTATGTGTGGTAAAGATTTACAAGATGGCAGGAGAAGACCTTCACAGGCGAAGGTTTTTCCTATGCAAATGTACAAAAAGAAGCCCCAGGAGGCTTGTAAATATTATCTAGTCTGGGCCGTAGACTTAGCTATTTGAGTGGTTGAGATGAGTTGTATCTCACTTATATTAGAGACGTTGATCTCCTTTCAATAGATGGTTCGATCTTTCGATCCTTCTCTCCCTCTTGTTTGATGCATCTTACCACTCCTTTATACTGGTCGAAGGGGTGTCATACCATAACTGCATCAAACAGTTGTTCGGACGGTTGAATGCGGTTTTTTTAGAGAACCGCTCATAACCTCCACGCAGGTTAAACACGTGTTATTCATGGATAACTGCGCGTATCAACCTCCTGACGGTTGATCTTCCACGTGGAGGAATCTTCGGGATACTTGGAATATTCTCGCCATAGGGGCAGCCGGACAAATGAACCCCAAATACCCTGGTTGATAGTACTCTGACCGCGGGATGTTGGCTGACCGCGCGGATATTGACTGACCGCGCGACATCCTTGACATTATGTCCGCGTATAGCATACGAACTTCTGACCGCGCGAAGCCTGCGATCTGATTGTACAAAGCCTGCAACATGATCGCGCAAAGCCTGCGACCTCGGGCTGATGCTTCTCAAAATGACTTGAGTTCGCACCGCCGGGCACATGTCTGGCTCGAATCTGTCTTGAACCAACAGTGCACTTATTTGAACTGACTCGGCTGTCAATCCTCGTCAAGTTTGTTTCTACTACTAAAGCTATTAATCTAGGGTTTGTAAACTGGAATGAAAATCTAGGGTTTTGAGAGTTTCATAACCATCCGGCATAATTCTATCCAAGGTCTGAGGATTTTAAGTTAATTTCAATTATTTTCCAAGACAGATTAAGTTGCCAGTACGGTTGCTGGTACAACGGTCAGAGAATCGCTTCTACTGCTATGTTTGGCGACAGCCTCTCTCCTGTTCAGGATCCCGCGTCAAAGCACTAAGGACTCAAGAACTCCCCTAAATTCTTGCTAAGGCTCAACTGTTACGTCTGTTGTCGAAACGAGAATTTAGGGTTTAGAGGAAGAAAACATCAGGAAATAACTCCAAAACTTGAAATAAAGACCAAGGAAGAATCATGCCTTCCATATTAGGTCATCCCTAACCCTAGAAGGGATCTTCTCGCTAAATTCATAATAATGCTGAAATAAGAATAATAATTAAATAAAGACTCACTTGATTGTTTGAAAATTGAAATTGCCGTCCTTGCCAGCTTACAAAAGCAATAAAAATAGAGAGGGGATCTAGTGAACTAAAACTAAGCTCTAATGGCTTTTAAACCTAAGAGAACCTTTAAAAAAGCATATTTAATTGAGCCAAAAGCTTCTCTATTTATAGCACATGGATAAACGTGCCCAAAAACAACTCCTTGATGTGCAGATGATGAAGTCTGGCTTCAAACAGTGCGAGAGCAGATAAATCTGAGTCAAAACCATCCGGATTCGACCAATTCTGATCAAACCCAGCTAAAACCAACCAAAACAGACCAGTTCTGATCAAATACGACTAAAACTGAACAAATCCACAAAAACCCGACCAAATTTGACCAGTTCTGATCAAATCCGACCAAAATCGACCAGTAAAAGCCAAGGAAATCGAATCGAACACGACCAGGACATGTGGCGCAATCGCGACCACACATCTGTTGTGATCGAAACCAACTCGAACATGACCAGGAAATGTGGTATGTTCACGGCCAAACACATGTCGTAACTGAAACCAAGCAGGACTCTTCTCGACCACGTTGTATTCGACCAGGATTCTTTTTTGAGCAGGAGTCTTTGAAAGCCACTCTTTTTTGTCGTGACGTGTTCGCACAGGTGTCTTTTCGCCCAGCCGTGTATGGATAAGGATTTTATCCGCCCAAATGAGTTTGACCAAGAGTATTGTCCATGGAATAATTGACTAGGACTTTTTTGCTTTTCCAGTTTGGTTTCTTGGTCGTATGGGGCTCAAATGTGGTCAAAATTATCTCAAATTTGGTAGGTTTGATCCCTGAAACATGATGAACACAATCATGAAAGCAATCTGTAAAAATAATCAAATTTTACACATAAAATGTAGCATCAAAGGAGTTTTAAACATGATTTTGCACATTTTTAATACTAAACCTAGGGTAAAATGCTACCAAGTTAGCACTTATCATTGCCTGTCCTCCAAATTCTTTCACGAAGAAATAGAAAGACAAGGGGACTTTGTCACGGCTTCTTTCTTGATGTTGATGCGTCTTTATCTTCTTGCCCCTCGGTGGATTTGGACCAAGAATGAACATCTCCTAAGCGTGGTAAGAATGCCTTGGGGAACATAGGTTTTGGGTTTGGAACTATCTCTTCATCCAAAGGGTACGAAAACTCTTGAGTAACAAGAAGAGCCTCCAGTCAAAGTCCATATCACCCTCAAGTTGAGATGTCACGATCCCACAAACCATCACATCTTCTCCAATGTCTTGGGTACTTGACACCTCAGTAATTGGTGCAAGAGCTTCTGTAGCCTTCTGGGGAGGGGCATCACAACTTTTGGTGGTGTTTCCTTCATGAAGACGTCATTTTCCAACTCAACTTCTTCTCTTGAAATGGTTGAAGGGCCGTGAACTTACACAGCTCCCTGGGAGAGAATGACCAATCGCAGTTGCCTTCGCCCAGGGACTCCTACAAAGGGTAGTAGATGATAGAGATGATACCTTCTCCCTTTGTTTGCCTGCAACATCCTCAAGTGTCTGATCATGATGCAGCCTTGGAGCTAGGCGGTCAAAAGGTAATTATACCTTTTACTCTGTTCTAGCATTGGAGAGATGTGTAACATGATGTTCTCATCATCAGGACGGATGCTACCATTGAGCCGGACATGAACTTGTACATTTTTCAGTACGAGATCTTCTAACTCTTGGCGCAGTATGTGACGATTCCTCCTACACCGATCACCCTTGCGTTGATTGATTGTAGGGACATGAGGGACCCTAGGCAGTGATGTGAACGGTGTCCCGATCTTCTGATAAGTAGAGGTAAATCTATTGATGGAGAACTCGACGTTCACGATCCAGCTTTCAATTAGAACTGATTCGAAACCCTGCAATCGCTACACCACGGCTCCGTTGGTTATCAACCACGCCAAGATATGGTTGACCTCGCCATAAGGTTTATCCCTGCATGCGAATCGAGAACACAAGCAAGAACACGGTAGACGCAATCTAAATAATGCCAATTAGCAATGAAGAGTACGAGTTGGGGTTCCACAAACCGATGAACGGCGAAAACTGTCTAACAAGTATAATCTAAGCAAAACCCACCGAAAAGGATAGGGGGTGGTGGCCATATGTAGCAGGAGTATGGAGGCCAGAGGTAGGCCACCGACCAGAGAACCCACCCCCATGTAACCCTAGGGATACAAGGGCCTTGGGCCCAAAGTAGAGGTGGCGCAGCACCCGGTAGAATCTGTCTGCGAATTGTTTCATCGATTATGGAAGATCCAGATGGAATTTGGCAGTGGTGCCAGATCCGATGGAAAGGTGGCATCGTGGGCTTCTCCGTAAAGTGCTCATTCACCCCAAACGGACTCTGTACGTGGCCTGGATGTCCGTTTGAAGTTGGTGTGCTCCTGGATGGCCGAATCAGGCTCGCGGATGACTTGGGCTTCATCTTGGGCTTGTCTTGGAGCGTGGACAACTTGGGCTTCTTCTTGGGCTTGTCTTGGAGCGTCATGGTATGCTGGACCTTCAGTGTAGATGGCTTGAAAGGCTTGACATGTGGGTTCATGCCGACTTGATGTTCTCCATGGTCTTCAGGCGACGGAGTGGGAGGAGTGGATGGAGCGGCGTTCGTATCTGTGTTGGGGATGTCCTCATCATCCTCCCCTTCTCAAATTGGAGTCATCCTCTACTCAAGTACATTCTCCTGCAAAAGATTAGGAGCAACAAGCGGCATAATAGGAGACATATCATGCAAAATAGACGTAGCAGCTAGTAAAACAGCACCCTTCAATTTAATTTCAGATTTCGTAGAACTAGATTCTTTCGTGTGAAGTGGGTTCAGTTCTTTAACTACAATGTGATTCTCACTTTTATCACACTCATTTTTATCTCTGTTAGCTCTTTCTTTAGCACGTTGCACAATTTCAGTAGGTGTCATAGGAAGCAAAGTGATTTTCTTTCCTTTGTGCATAAGAGTGTATTTATTACTTCTACCATGATGAGTTGCATCAATATCAAATTCCCATGGACGGCCTAACAAAAGTGAACATGCTTGCATAGGCACTACGTCAAAATCAGCAAAATCATGGTATGTTCCAATGGAAAAATGAACTCTCGCAGTTTGTGTTACCTTCTCCTTACTACTATTGTTAAACCATCGGATATGGTATGGATGAGGATGCGCACGTGTGGTCAAGCCAAGCTTCTTGACCAGATCTGAACTCACCAAGTTGTTGCAGCTTCCACCATCAATTATGACACAAACACGTCAGTCCTTGGCGATGAGTAACATCTCAAACAAATTATGACGTTGTAGCTTCTTCGCTTGCTCCATTTGAGTGCTCAATACTCGCTGCATAATGAGGGCCCTGTAACTCTCCATGGCAGCGATGCCCAAAATCTCCTCACCATCACTATCCGTCTCATGATCATCATCATTACCTGCAAGGTTTGCTACAAGAGCATATTCATCTCAACATCACTAGCACTAATGTACCCACATCTGCCGTTGCAATGTACGCTTGTTGACTTGGGCAATCCTTCATAACATGGCCCAGTCCCTTGCAATGGTGGCACACGATCCCTTTCATTCGACCCATGGAAGCGACCGATGATGAACTCTTCACTAGTACCTACACACTAGCAGATTTACTCACCTCAGGCGCCTGTGAACTACTACAAAAATGCTGAATAAGTGGAGCATCTGCATGAAGAGACACTACTACAAAAATGCTGAATATTAATGGTTTGAAAATGTCTGTACTAACGGTTCTCCACCCACTAGTGATCGGCATGATAGAAGAAGTCTAGCACTATTCTGACGGTTCGAAAACGTTAGTAGAACAACTATATTCTAACGGTTCTTATTAGTGAACCGTTAGAATATCTTACTATATTCTAATGGTTTATTCTTAATAACCGTTAGAATAGCTTACTATATTCTAACGGTTATTAATTAATAACCGTTAGAATATGTTATATTATTCTATCGGTTCTTAAGTAGTAACCGTTAGAATATGTTATATTATTATATCGGTTCTTAATCAGTAACCGTTAGAATATAGTAAGCTATACTAACTGTTGTGATGAATGAACTATTAGAATATGCTGTTCTCTTCTAACTTTATGTGCTGTAGAACCATTAGAAGAAACTTAGGTACACTGATATAGATACAAAAAAAAATACATTCGCAAATACAACAATACAGAAATTCATAAATACACAGATTGAATTTAAAGCTTATTCACACATTCAATAAGGTACATTTTTTTTTTGAGGGGAAGACAGTAGGAAAACCTACTGTGAAAATATATTATCAAGCCGATAATAAAAATGTTACAAAAGGAAAGAAAAAGAAAAAACCAAAAAATTACAAAATATCAATCCATCTACTTAAACCCAGCTTACAAGCAGGCTTAATTCTAAGGAGAATAAGATGTAAATCTGAGATAAATCTACTTCTCCAAACTACCACAGAACTTGAGAAATTTTGAAAAATCACCTCATTCCTGATTTTCCACAAATTCCAAAGGGCCACAATTACCACTTCCCAGTAGAATTCACAAATACACTAACTCAGATTGAATTTAAAGCCTATTCACACATTCAATAAAGGTATGACAGATCATGTATAAATGTTACACAGATCAATGTACACATATATGCACCAATTCACATATTCAATGTGTGTGTGTGTCTATATATATATAATACAAAAGAAGTTATGACTAATTGTTGATAGCCACTTCGTCAAGCACATATTGAGTCCAAATTTGTCGCAGCTCTTTTATATAAGACAGCTCGTATTTGTCTTTGGACATGTCACTCTGCATGCATGTATGAAGAGTCAGTAATTAATTTCCTAGTTTCGAACGTCATATCCAATGTTCAACTTTGAGTTAGGAAAATGCTTACCTTAAGGAATTGGGCGAAGTGTATCCTGATCAGATCATACATAAACCTCATCACATAAAACCCACATTCCAACGATTGTGGCTGCTAATGGCACTAAGATAATTGCATATTCGAAGACATGTTAGCTATTGTTGTCAAGCTCAAAAGAACTAATTAAGGATAAATTAAAAAACTCATGAGTAGTTTCATCCTTATTAATTACCTCATAATTTTTGAAAGCCCTGTATTTAATTTAGCATTGCCGGTTAATATGTTATCATTAGCTAGTGAGATGAAAATTTAAATCAACCATGTTACTTACACGTCCATGTGCCACGTGAGGGTGTAAACATGCACTACCCTGTCGCACATCGAATCGAGGTAGTACACCTCATTCCTCCATGAGAAAATCATGAAAAGGACCCTGTGGCCCCTACATTGTACATAAAAGAGAACCGTTTCATGTATATGTTAGGGGTAACATACAAGAATGAGTTAAATTAGTAGGAAATGCACACTAACGTTTGGTGTTACGGCGCAAGAATGACCTCCCTGTCCTGCTGCGCCAACAATGCCCTTGATATGTACTGCTCCGTGTGTGATGGGTTCTGCTCTAGCATCATGAGGCTTATTTTCTCTGGGTCGAGAAAACTCACCTTGTCACACACCCTAGTCGGCGCCAATTTGTACATGCACCTGCATACAAATGATGACATTAGTATTGCACAAAAAGTGATTAGATTTTTAAATGAACTACAACAATAAATAGACTTAGAAACTCATAGGACTCTAGTTCGTATGATGGACATATCAAGTTCCCTCCAGTTAAAGAGGTCAAACAAATCCTCGTGTGCCACGAATATGCTGTCAGCCTCACAGTGAAAATGTCCAAGCCTGAAGGGAACTAAGAAGTTCAAGTTCCGCCAGGACCGAATCAGGTACCACTCGTGGAGTCTTCTAGTTGTGTGATCCATATTGTGCAGAAGGGTCTTCGACACAAGTGGGAACCCGTTCTTCAACGTATCTGGCTAGCTCTGTTTGCCCTTGTCTTTGGCCGAGGAGCGAGTGTATACCTCTTCGAACATCACTGTGATGTGCCAATGGCTTCATTTGATGGCGAAAGGGCTTTCCAAGGAGGCGTGAATCCTTTGGCTGGGGTCGAGGCCATCTAATGAGGCATGAGGGGAGGATCTAGATCGGGTCTTGTGCTGGGGGTGGGGCCCTCAGGAAGTACGTTGTCTTCCATCGTCCACTTCAATTTATGAAAACATATGTTAGAATTTGCATGTTGAGTATATTAAGTAAGTTGTAATCTACAATGGGTAGGATTTACCTCCTGTAGTATAACACCCTTCTTGGGCCACTGTATGTAGGAGCCCAATGCCTATGCAATTGTTCGGATCTCCTCCATTGGGACAGGCAACGGAAAATTGCTGTAGCCTAGGAGACACATGTCCACCTGTACCTTTGCAAACCCCTTCTTCAGAGGTATGCAGTGAACCCGTGTGCAACCACTATAGGGTCCTTGCCTATGTAAACCACTAGGTGCAGCTCTCCAGTCTCTGTAAATTTGCAACAATTAAAATAGGTTAGCGAAACAATTCTACCAGAACGGCAATGGTATCAACTTAAGTGCATAGTTCAAGACTTGCAATACCTCAAGCAGATCCACCGGATCTACGTGGAACTTTGAAGAGCAACTGCTTAGCCGACCCAACAGAGTAGTGTCGGCCTTGAAAATTTGATCTAAACCCTTGGACTGCACAATTTTGTTGAGTCGTTCGTACTGTTCGTGCATTTGAGCGAACATGTCTTGGAATTGTGCGGTCACGTCTGCCTGTATCTTCTCGGCCAGCTCCGATTGCTTGTCCTTCGAAGAGCGGGCCTTCTTCCTCCATGCCCTACACTCTTTGAAGCCGTCTTTCCACGGTACAACCACTCCCACGGTCTGTGTCCACCTGGGATGCTCCTTATTTCCTACAGCCTAGGTGAGGAGGTCGCTCTCCCTCTCAGGAGTAAACAACCCCTGGCTCACCTCCTTCTCGCCAGAGATCTGTTACATTCAAAGCTAGTTTGTGAGAAAAATATGTGTGCATACAAAATTTACGAAGTTAGTCAACTTACCATTTGCTACACAACCTCGGCATTCTAGGGTTTGGGAACTCCACAGACCCCGTGGACGACACGGACTCTCTCCCCCGCCACCATCACTTGCACCGAGGATCGTGGATCTCAGAGATCGGCAAGTCAAGGGAGTCGACGAGAACATTTTACTCGTCTTCCTTCCTCCACTACTCCACATAGCCCCAAGATCCGAGCCGATGCGGGTGGTCGTTCCTCTTCTGGATCCCCTTATTCTTCTCGCTAAGGGCCTTCAAAGTAGAAATAAGCAAATGCACCCTTGGTTAGTCCATATGATCGACCATATCGTGTAACCAAGCAAAGGAAGCATATATACCTTTAACTCGAGGGCCCCTTCTGCTGGGTGAATTCCTCCCATACCTCTTGCGTTATGAAGGGGTACTTCTAGCAAGGAGATTTCCCTGCAGCGAGGAAGGTATTAACGAGGAAGCTCTTGAAGGTTTTTTATGTGTTGTTCATGTCCTTCAAGCAAGCCTTCTTAGGTCCATCGTCGGGGATGTTCCACTTGGCTTGTTTTCAAACAATGCATATAAGCAGGAGTTAGTCAATCTTTAGGATAAGCCAATGGAATGTGATTACGAAAGAGTTTACATATTTCGATTAATTTTACCTTCACTTCCACCCACAACCTATCCCTCTCGTTGGCCTTCACGTCCTTCCAGATCTCAACAATGATCTTCACCCTTTCTTTCACCAACAAGCCAACGTAAGAGGCGTACTGCCCAGCGTTCTTTCTTATCAGTCTCCCAAACTGGTTGAACTCACAGGAAAGATCGGTGCATTTGGCCAAACAGGACAACATTGTAGCGCCTCACACCTTCCTCTTGGGCTGGGTCAACGAACCGTCAGCTACGGTGCCCCTTGTCGAACCACTACTATCAGACAAGGAAAATGCCTTGTCCTCCGGGTGGCACTCTCGATCTTGGTCAGCCAACATGGCTTTGCCTAAATTTCCATGAACAAACCATCAAAAAGCTGATGCATGCCAAAATAACCGTTACAAAATACACCTCCCACAGATGGAAACTTTATATTTCTGCCCTAGTGAAGAAACAAACAAGTAAAAGGATAATCTCAACTATTTATGTGTACATAAACCTTATAAGAGATAAAAAAAAAACTAAAAAACTGAAATTGGTGACATCCACACAGAAAACATACCCATCAAAGGTAAGTCAATATACCCGAAACATATCTTATACATGCAAAACATGAGTTTAGCTATGTCTATGGTCTTTACTCGTGAGCTTCAGCTCAAAATGATATGAATAAATCATGTAAGCTCTTTCATGTCAAAATACCATGAAAATCAAATTTGAACTCAATTTGTAAAAGTTTGCCTAATTTCGACCTTCCTTCTTAACAAAAAGTTCATTTGATCATATCTCTTGATTGTAAAATTCTTTTTGCATAATATGTGTCATGCATTGAAAATCATTTATACAAATTTTCATTTCAATTACATTTGATTTGAGCAACATTTGCTTTTTCACAAATCAAATATAAAATCTGCAAATCGTGGTTTTTGGCTGATTTGTCATTTTTATTCGCTCAATTGGTTGACTATTTGAAGAAACGTTTCTACATGATATTTTATCTTCTTTGATTGGTCTTTACTTTCATTTATTTCAAAATTTTTGGAAGTCATTTGCATGGTTTTTTAGATGCCTTTACATGTGTAAAAATAATGTACTCAAAACCTGAAATATCAAACTTTCAATCTGGTCAAAATTTGTCTTTTTCATATCTTGTTGTTGGCTCCAATTCTAGCATCACTGTAAAAGGAAAACTAGCTCCTCATTATCTTATTTATCTGTAGAATTTATTTTGGAATTTTTGGAGTTTATTTGCGTATGTTTCTATGATTATAAAGAAGCCAGAGTGTTTAAGAAATTTTTCAGTCAAATTGACTATTTAGTATACTACAAGGATGAGAAGGCTATATAGATTTTTGCGTATCCCTCACTATTTATTGCTTCTTTGTGTGCAGGTTCTCTGCATTCATTTTCATCTTGCATTCTCATATTCATTGATGTACTAGAGAACCTGATAATTATAATTTCACATTTTACTTTAGTTCAAATAAAATACTTGAAACTCACATTAGTCTTCATGATTTAGTTGTTTATTCATGGTTTATTTGTTTGTTCAATTCTTAAGTAAGATTTGTACCACTACGTGTTTTGGTGGTTGTCTAGTTATAAACTCTTATAGTTATAAACTCTTACCAGCGCTATATCCCAATTATCAGTTTTTATCTTGCAACAATTTGATTTGTTAAGGTTTTGGTATGTCATAATAACATCTAGTTGCAGCTGAGAGATCAAGATATTACATTTCGACTCTATTTCGTAAGAAGAAACTTACAATCCCATTATGCATTATTTAATGAACTTTTTACAAGTATCTTGATCATTGAGCAAGCTAGTGTTTGTCTTATTGACATTTGACTATGTATAAATTGGTCATGTCCTCAAATCAACCAAAAGCTAGATCCATAATATATCTAAGCAAAGCCAAGACAACTGTCTAATCATAAGATTTCAGCATTACTTTTGACAGAATTGATGTTTTTTTATTTGAATTTCAAAAAATTGAACATTCTCTGTCACACAATGATATTATTTTATTGTTTTAGTAAAAACAGGAATAGAACACCCTACATAAATCATATTGAAAAGAAGACATAAAAATGAAAGATACAGAAATCACAGGATAATTGACATCATAGGATCAAAATAATCTAACAATGCCGAAATTTTACTTGCTTGCAATGCTAAAATTTAGTCGAGGGAGTTGAAGGTACAATCGAGGTCCTTGGACTTGATTCACCTGAAACCCTATTGGCTGGCAGCGATAGAGAAAGGTGCGGCAGCCGGTGATGGTGCAATGAGTGCCTGGCGGCGATAGTGGTCCGGTGACGAGGAAGTGGTCGTTCGCGATGGTATGGCTTTTCACACTCGAGGAGAAAAAGGATTGCAATGGTTCGACTAGAGGGAAAATTCCAGGGCACAGGTATTTTTTAGAGGGATGGCTTATTCTAACGGTTTGGACAAAATGAACCGATAGTAAAATTACCTTTCTTCTAATTGTTTCTATGTGAACAACTGTTAGAATAACTCACGTGGTTTCTTCTAACGATTAATATATAAAGAACCGTTAGAATAAACTTCGAGAGATATAGAAGTGTTGGATTTTTTCTTCTAACGGTTCCCAAGTATTAACCGCTAGAAGATAGGAGATTTTACTAATGGTCCATAAACTTGAACTATTAGAATATATTTTGTGAGATCTATGCCGAAGTGTTGGATTTTACTTTCATGTGACTTATACTAACGGTTTTCTTTAAGAATAGATAGAAAAAACATATATGGTGTTGTTTCATGTGTTACTGGTAAAATGAATAGGCATAGGTACAAGAGCATACATATATAAATATGTATTGCATGCATAGAAACTGGTATAATTTGTTATATGAAGCACATTCAGACTCGCTACAGCCAGAGATCCAAAGTTACCTCGTCATCCTTTACAAAGCCATTTTCAACAATTCCATGTCCTTGAGTGTCAGGCAAGCCAATTTTTTTTAGAGAGTGCAGAATAAGATGGAGATCAACAAATAGTCAAGAATGGTTGTCAACCCATAATCCTTCTTCGTGATCGTCTAATAGGTAACATGTTTCATCAATATCTTCAATAGGGATAGATTGAATGGCATCTAAAAATGGAGGTATTTTATTAAACTAATTATACTCTTCTTCATTGACAATATATTCGACCCCAACAATACGTCTCTTGCCGTGAAGGACAATGTGCAACTTTGGATTGGCTGGGTCAACTGTCGACAATTCGGACTCGGGGTCCTTAGTCGAGCTTATGCGGAATTTGTAGGTTGTGAGACCTTTCAGGGTGCCCCCTCCGGGAAGGTATGATGAATCAAAGATAACTAGAACACAGAGAAATTTATACAGGTTCATGCCCTTGATGGTGGGAGTAATAACCCTACGTCCTGTTAGGATTTCACTAAATGTAGGAAGAAAGAGTTACAAAGCTATGGAAAAAATCTTCACAGGCGAAGATTTTTCCTATGTGTTTGTACAAGACAATGCCTGGAAGGCTTGTGAAAGCTATCTAACTTAGACTACTGTCTTCTGATTCTCTGGGTGTTTCGATTGCTCGATCACTCTATCCCTCGATGCCCCTGTCTGATCCACTGGCTTACCCTTTTAAACTGGTCGAAAGGGTGTCAAGGCATAATGGCATCAAACAGTTGCTCGGGTGCAGTTTTGTTAACTGCCCCTAACCTCCACACAGGTTTAACACGTGTTATTTAAGGATAACTGCATGTATCAACCTCCCGACGGTTGTCTCCATACGTGGAAGGATCTTCGGGATACTCGGGATATCCCTGTTATAAGAACAGAGAACTCCCGTATCCCCTGGTCGAAAGTGTTCTGACCGCGCGTTATCATCTGACCACGCACCATCTGGAGCCCTCTGTTCGCGTATCGCATACAAGCTTCTGACCGCGCACTGTCTACAGTCTGATCGCGTAAAGGTTGCAATCACACTTGTCTGGTTCGAATCTGTCCTGAACCAGTCGTGTATTTATTTGATCTAGCTCGGGTATCAATCCTCGTCAACTAGCCCCCAAATTTGAAGAGAACGAAGAGACATGTTTACTTCAAATTTCAAGACTTACATCAGATACTTAACCCGACGCTTCAAATCCTCCACTTAGTGGCGCACTAAGTGTGGCGGTTGTTCCCCGAGACGGACTCTGAGTAATATGTGACGGGTAATGATGGCGCTATAGAAATGTTTTTTAACCCCGAGGTAAAATTGTAAATGTCTTAAAAGCTCGAGGCGTTTGGAAACTGAACTGTCACCCTTGCGGCTATAAATACCGAAGCCTGGTTAAGTTTTTTCCAAAGCTATTTTCCCTTCTCTTCTATGCACCTCTCGATGGCAGACCAAAACATCATCGAGATTGAAAGTGATGAAGAAGAAATGGCACCCGAGTTTGACCAAGATCCACAGACATCCAAAGATCTGTCTCCTTCAAGGAAGAAACCCAAAGGTGAAAGATGCATTATTGCTCTCTCTTCCTTTGGTTCCCGTAGTTCTTCCTATTCATGCACCTCGGCAGGTCGAACCTTCATCTCCACCTTTGGAGGCTCGTGATGATCCCTTAGGGGATTCTTCTCGGCTTTCTCCATTTCATCCCAGTGATCCCCACCCTTTTTCGGGTGATCAATTTTCTGGTTGGCAAGCTGTATCTCCGCGACCAAATAATCCTCAACTTGTGTTGGGGAAACAATCTTCTGGTGGGAAGATTGCACTTCCACCATCTGAAGGTCCTCGGTTTTTATCGATGATCTACTTTCTGGGGGAAATACCTCAACCTATCACTTGCGAGGATTGGTAATTATTTCCATCTCCCTTTGCTTGTTGTTATAGTTAGTACAACTAACATTTGCAAATGTAGGAGACAAAAATTGTTTGGAGCCCCCAGCGACCAGCCTGCTGAAATTCAACCTCCTCCCCTCAAACAGACTCTCCAAGGCCAAAAAGAAGCCCTGGAGAAGAAGACCGAAGAGATGTCTTCGGCAATTCTGTACCTGGTAGATTGTTTTGAAAGATCCCGCGAAGAGGCGCATCGATTCTGCCTGGAGAGGGACTATGCTCAACAGCAGCGAGAACTCTCCTATTTGATCAGGAATGGTAGCTTGTCTCTTGTTAGGGACAATGTAGATAGACTTAGAGTAGTTGCTAGTTCCCTTGGGGTCGTCAGTGTAGATCCTACTGACGATAATATGTCCCTAGGAGAACTTTGTAAACTCCTCTCAGATCAGGTTGACGCTCTGGTCGCCTGCATCCCCTTTGTATGTAAAGATTACCAAAAATAAAGATTTCCTTTACTTCATATAATACGGAAATTCTTTACAACCTCTGTGTGAAAATATGTCCATAAGTAATGTCTTTACGACCACTCATACACAGGTAAATTCCTGCACCACGACCAGAAATGCATTAATACGTTATACCGCAACCAGTACTGATACTACGATCAAACCCAAAGTTGCGGTCAGAACTGAAATTATATCTGAACTGTTATGGCGATCAGAGCCAAAGTTCGATCAGATCTACAACTGCGACTAGAGTTGAAGTCCGATCAGAAACACAGTTCCGATAGTAACTCGACCGAATAACAACTGTATACACAATAGTGTGACCGTAGAATATCTTTATGATCAAAACATGAAAGTTTACAAGAAACATGAAAGATAATGTCCTCCAAAAATCTTTGTAGGACTTTTCACGTTTTTTGTGTTCACCCTAATTCTTAAATTCGAAACAAAGAAAACCTTTTATTTCGGATTCGGTACAGGGAACACATAACGGGTTTACCGGAGAAAAAATCCATTATGGGAAATGAATAAAATATTTCAATGGAACGTTACCCTCAGTGGAACGTCGCCTCGGGCTTATAAAAGGAGCATGTAGCTTCCTGAGGAAGCCAGATAGCCAGAAACTTGCCCTAGATCCTCCGCCGCACAAAACCCTCACTCCCCATTCTCCATCACCTCCAAAGTCGCTACCTTTTCCTCCAATCATTCGAAAGAAATGGCGTCCTGGAGCCGATCTGTTCACCACACAAAGGAGAGTCTAGTGGCTCTAGAGAAAGAGGAAATCCTTCCTCTGAGGTTGCTGATCAACTGGCGACCTGCGGAGAAAGATCAAGAAACCCCAATCGTCCAAGAGGGCGAGTTGGTGGTTTTCGAGGAGTATCTACGTTGCGGGTTCCGATTCCCCGAAAGCCAATTCTTGAAGGGAATCCTGGAGCACTATGGGTTGGAATTGGTCAATCTCCACCCAAACGCTGTGTTGATCCTGGCGATTTTCCAGCACATATGTGAAGCTTTCGTCGGAGTGCTTCCAACTGTGGATCTCTTCTGACGCTTCTATTACTCGGCTTGGTTGAAGAGCGCCAATGCCGCCGGATGCATCTACTTCCGGATTAGGGAGAAGAAGGAGTACCCCTTCCCACCCCTGCGCGATTCCGTGCACGGGTGGTATCAGAAGTGGTTCTATTGTACCCCCTTCGTCCGAGAGTGGGCTTTGGTTTGTGAACTCGCAGCCAGAGAAGTCCAGCGAGTCGAATTCTCTCCCTGTTCTAAATGCAGAGCAGAAGAAACAAGCCCAAGTAATTCTTCACTTAGTCCAGCAAGGACTAATGGCTCGCGACATCGTTTGCGACTTCGTGAAGAATCGGGTGAGCCCCCTGCGCGAAAGGGCTCATCCGGCTTGGGAGATTCAGTCTATGGCGGACAGCACCCTGGACTACAACAATGGTATGTCACTTAGCCAACAAAAACATACATTTCTCCTGAAAGAAAATCGTGTTTGCTAACTTGTCTTCTGGTGACACAGTTTTGCCTTCATCCGAGATCAAGAAACGGACAAATTACCTCCTTAAGGCATATCGTGCCGAGGTGGAGGGAACCAAGGGATCGCCTCGCCCCCAAAGCTTGGTCAATGCCAACGACGACCTCAAACAAGAACGTCGAAAGGTATGTCATCTCTCGTTATGTTCTGTCTGTAGGTTACCTGTGCATCTTGTACTAACAAGGGCACCGGGATGGCATAGCTTCTGGGGAAGTTTGCCGAGGCAACGTATCCAAGTGAAAGCGTCGGTCTTCTGGGCAAACCGACGATGAAGAGAGTAAAGAAAATCTCTTCAAAGCCCGGAGTGTGGGAATCCGCCCCCAAGAAATCCAAGAAAATTCCCGGGGAAGGCTCCTCGTATAGAACCCCCCTTACCGCGAAGAAAACTGCGGTAAGATATCATGTACTACCTGTTCCCCCAGGTACGAACTGGAATCACTTCTTCGTCGTACAGGGCGAAGGGAGCGAGGAGGAGGAAGACAATATTCCTCTGGTTCGCTGAAAAAAGAAGGCGACCACTCCTCAAGTCGGCGAGGTACTGTCTCAGCCCGCAGGGACAGAGACGGCTACGGCGGTCCCCGCGACCACCGAAAACCCCGTGGTTGCCGGTGAGACCTCCGCTCCTGAAGCCCTGGAGGCTTCGGGATCCGTAACATCTCCCCCCTTGGCCGAAGGGGCGACTGTGGTAAGATTTCTCGCAATCTTGAGCGTTACAATTTATCTGTATGCATGTTCATCAAGCCACGTTTGTACAGGAAGAAGAAATTCCCCCTATGACTCCTGTTAGTCCTAGGGCAGCGAGTACTCCGCTCCTGACGATAGGAGCGGGAAAACAAGACCCCGCGGTCACTTCCAATCTCATGGTCACGGATGAAATACCAGCACCGGTGGCTCACGAGACACCCAGACCATCGGATGCATCCCTGCCAACCGAGCAGGTTACCCCGGTAAGAATTCTTACCACTTAGATCTTCATCATTCCTCATGTGTGTAATTACAGGTTGGTACACACAGGGAGGAAAAGACAAGGTCTTGTTCACAAAGAGGAAGACCAGAACGGACGACGATTGTCCTCTTTTCCTTGGGGAACCGTCTTCAAAATCCCAAAAGCTGATGGGATTTCAACTAAGGTAAGAATTCTTTCCTGTTTATACAGGATTGGACTATGGCGATCAACTGTGAAACTGGCGGTTTCTTTTCTTGCTTAGGCATAGAGATTCAGCGCGGAGCCCCCCAATAGCCTTGGCGAGGGTCGAAGTTCCCTCTGGCACTGAAGTCTCTGGTGAAGAGAGCTCTATCCCTCCGGTCCAGGAAGTCGTCCAGGCCGTTGTGGATGAGTTGGACATGGAGGCCCAATCGTAGGTATTAAAATCTGCGATCCCGGCAAGAAATAAGGCTCAGCAGGAACATTCATCTACTGCTCCCGCTGGGGATAAGGCGAGTCCATCAACTCGGCCTCCAATCGTCCCGAAGAACAGGTCGTTCCGGGAATATGCTGAGGTATGTCAAACACCCCTCATGGTATCTGAGCTTTGTATAGGATCATTTAGATTTTGCAACTGATTTCCCTCCATGTCATAGGAACTGACCCGCATGGCGACCAGATCGATTGCTATGGTGGATAGCATCGAGGCCATGCAAGAGGAAAAGGATCACTTGCAGCAGTAAGGAAGATGTTCTTTGGTTTGCCTGAATACAGATCTATCATGACAATTGTCTCTTTTGTTACAGAGAGAATGCCTTTCTGATGAAGAGTCTTGTTGATCGAAAAAACCATGATCTCAGGGCGGCCACCACAATTTCATATCTAGAGGCCGAACTAAGCAAACCGCGGTTGCAGCTCTCATGTAAGTCAACTTCCAACCAGAACGAATTAATTTTGTCGCTCGGATTGCTTGTAACGACCTTCTTACTGCAGCGCAAGTCGATCAAATAAGTCAGCTTTGTCAAGAGAAAGAAGACCTCCAGGAGACCATCAATTCTGTCCACAGGGAGAACAAAGACTTAAGCACATCCCTCTCGACTTGCGGCAGGGCTCAACAAGACATCTTTGAAAAACTAAAGATGGTGGCCGGTTTACTAAGGGCTAATGTGGTCGAAACCGCGGCGGATGACCTTAGCCTTAGTGACTGGTCCAAATTGGTCGCAGCCCAAGCGGAATCACTTCTCGAGTATCTTCCTGAAGATACTAAGCGACAACAAGAGGCGATCAAAACGAGAGTCCGATCAGCAGCCTCTGCCATTCTCTATCGGTTCCATCTTCACCATGGCCCAGACCTGGATCTAAATCCATTGGTAGGAGAGGCAGAGATCGAGAGTGAAGACCAACTTAAGGTTATCATGGAGGAAGTTAAACCTCTTGTAGATAAACTTTTGAATGAGCTTGGCATTATGTAAATCTTTATACCTGTAAAAGATACAGTTTATAGAATGCAATGCATGCATTTTTTGGTTTTGTTTCGAAAGACAACACTTCCTTTTGTTTCATACTGTAACCATATTCCCCTAGCCCCCGCCTGTGATTATACATACTGAAGACTTAGTATTATAAGCACAGGAAAGATATGGGTGTAACGATGACCAGGGATACTCGACCAGGCCAGCAATTATGTTCGATGCAATGTCTAACATTGTTGCAAACCGACAGCCACTCTGATGACCAAGGACATACCAGCAAGCCCCGTGTGCGTTGAGAAACGACTTATTGAGGGGTGTCTTGTCTGGAAGTGGTCATGAGATCGGCCGGCGAATCCGATTAGACCATTGTGGCGATATAACCATCGGCGACCAGCCCCTGAGCCAAATTCGCAACACATGGGCACAAAGGGAAATACTCTACATATGAAACAATGAAACAATGAAAAGCATTTGATTTATTAAACCATGCTAATTGAAAAGGAAAAAGGATTGGATACTTACACTAAAACTTGCATAGTTGATCGATGTTCCAAGTATTGGATAAGATTCGACCATCCTCCATTGCTAATCGAGCTGATCCTGGTCGCGGCATCGAAACAACAGTATAAGGGCCTTCCCACTTCGGGGAGAATTTGTTGTGATTGGATTGCTCTTGTATTTTATGTAAAACCAAATCGCCCACGTGAAGACTACGTGGTCACACCCTTTTTATTATGGTACTTGCACAAACCTTGCAAGTATACTGTAGACTTGATCAAAGCACGATCACGTTTTTCTTCTAGGAGGATGAGATCTTGCGATCGCTGTTCGCTCTGATCAACTAGTTCAAATTGATCGGTCCGAACAGATCCAATACTATTTTCCATAGGTAACACAGCCTCAGCCCCGTAGACCAGATGGAAAGGCGTCTCACCGGTGACTCAACTAGAAGTAGTGCACAGTGCCCACAGAACGGTGTAGAGCTCGTCTACCCAAGCCCCCGAGAGAGTCTTAAGGCGATCGAAAACACGTTTCTTGGTGCCTTGCAATATTTGCCTGTTGGCACATTCTACGGCACCATTGCTCTATGGATGAGCTACAGAAGCAAAGCACACCTTAGTTCCAATCTGCTCGCAGTAATCCAGAAAAAGACCACTAGCGAACTGAGAACCATTATCCGTGATAAGACGATTTGGAACACTGAATCGAGCAAAAATGTTCTTATGGAAGAACTTCTGTGCTGCAGCAGCGGTAATATTGCGTACCAGCTCAGCCTCAATCCACTTTGTAAATGTGTCAATGGCTACGAAAAAGAACTTGTATCCATTGACCGCTTATGGCATAGGACCGACAATGTCCATCCCCCAGACCGCAAAAGGCCATGCAAAAGGAATGGTTTGCAACGCATAGGCAGGTTGGTGAACCTGTCTCGCATGAAACTGACACTGAGGACACATTTTGACCATATCCTTGGCATCATCAAGTGCCAAGGGCCAGTAGAATCCTTGTCGAAAAGCTTTTCTGACCAGTGTGTGATATGACGCGTGCGCACCGCATACACCATCATGAATTTCTCTCAAGAGAGATTTACCTTCTTCCTGAGATATGCAGCGCATGAATACCCCCTGAGTACCCTTTCTATACAAAACTCCTTCTATAAGTTTGTATAGACGCGCTTTTCGAATCAACCGATCGCTTTCGGTTTCGTCCTCAGGCAAGGTCCCATGTTAAAGATATACTCTCAATGGATGAGTCCAATCATATTCTGTCCAATGTTGGTAACGCAGACTGTTACCGGATCATCCTCGACCGAAGTCATAATCAAAGGATGTTCCAAGTGTTCAACGAACACTCCTGCCGGAGCGGATGTGTGTGAGGACCCAATTTTGGATAATTGGTCTACGAGAATGTTGTCCTTTCGCGGGATGTATTGGACTTCGAAATGACTGAAGTGTTTTTCCAACCTCCTCACTTCCCCCAGGTAATGAGCCATTGTCTCATCGGAGGTGTTGTACTCCTTGTTTACCTGGTTTATGACCAGCTGTGAGTCTCCCCTCACCACTAGTCGACGGACTCCGAGGAATTTTGCTGCCCGGAGCCCTGCAAGAAGACCTTCATACTCTGCTGTGTTGTTGGTGGCAACAAAGTGTAGTTGAAAGACAAACTTTAGCTATTCGCCCTGAGGTGTAACTAAGACCACTCCAGCCCCCGAGTGTTGAAAACTACAAGAGCCGTCGAAATACATTGTCCAGTAATCAGGGCATTCTAGTTCTTCGGGTACCCGCACGGGTGGCTCAGGATTAGTCCATTCGACCACGAAGTCAGCCAGAACTTGGGACCTAACAGCAGTGCGGGGTGTGAAATGGATATCGAAAGCACCGAGTTCGACAGCCCATTTGGCGATCCGACCAGATTTCTCCGAATTACAGACAATATCCCCCAATGGAAAAGATGAGGGTACTGTGATCTTATGTTCTTGGAAGTAATGTCGTAGCTTACAGGAAGCCATCAATAGTGCGTAAAGTATCTTCTGAACCTCAGGGTATCGCTCCTTAGGGCCGTGAAGAACCTCACTTACATAGTAGACGGGTCTGTGTATTCCTTCTCTGTCCGCGATCAGGACAGCGCTGACCGCGTGTGGCGTGGCCGCCAAGTAGAAGTAATGGTTTTCCTTTGTCGGGAGACACCAAGACCGTTGGACTGGATAAATACGCTTTCACCTCCTGAAATGCCTTTTCAGCCTCATCGGACCATGTAAAATTGTGATGTTTTCGCAGGGCTTTGAAGAAAGGTAGTCCCCTTTCGCCTAGTCGCGATATGAACCGGCTTAAGGCCGCCATGCGACCTGCTAGGCGCTGAACATCCTTCATGGTCGAAGGGACCTCATCTGTTCGATAGCTCTGATTTTTTCAGGATTGACTTCAATGCCTCTGGAACAAACAAGAAAACCAAGAAGTTTTCCTGAAGAAACCCCGAAAGAACATTTCTCCGGGTTTAATTTTATTCCAAACTGATTTAAATTACAGAAGGTTTCAGCGACATCATCTAAATGAGACAATCTTTTGGTGCTTTTTACAACCAAGTCGTCTACGTAAGCTTCAAGATTACGCCCCACCTGGGAAAGAAAGGTCTTTTGCATCAAGCGCTGGTACGTGGAACCTGCGTTCTTGAGACCGAACGGCATTCTGACGTAGCAGTAGGTGCCGAACGGGGTGATGAAGGCAATCTTCTCTTCATCTTCTTCTGCTATGCTAATTTGATGATATCCTGAGTAAGCGTCCAGGAAACTCATCAGTTAGCAACCCGCGGTAGAATCGACCAGCTGATCGATGCGGGAAGGGGAAAGTCGTCTTTCGGACAGGCACTGTTGAGGCTGGTGTAGTCGACGCACATGCGCCACTTACCATTTGACTTGCGGACCATGACCGGATTTGCAAGCCATTCCGGGTGATCGACCTCACGAATAAACCCGGCTTTTAGGAGTTCATCTAACTCCTCTCGAATGGCTTCTTGCCGATCAACAGCAAAGCGCCTGAGCTTTTGCTTTATAAGTCACTGTCCAGGTCGAATTGCTAACCTGTGCTCGATTACCTCCCTTGGGACACCGGGTATGTCAGATGGTTTCCACGCAAACACATCTGCATTAGCCCGGAGGAAAGTAATGAACTCGAGTTCCAATTTGTCGTCTAGGCCTTATTCGACCCAAATTGTCTTGGATGGATCATCTGGGTACAATAGAACCAATTTAAGTTTTTCATCTGGTCGACGAGCAGCCTTGATCGCGTCAGCAGCGACTGTGGCGACCTGAGCGTCCCGGAGGAGAAGTTGATCCACCATCTCCAAAGATAGCCGGTCACACGTCAATGCCACGTTGCGATTGCCTCGGATCGAGATGACACCTTTGGGGCTGATGAGGACATCGCTGACAAAGTTGTGACCGCCGCTCCTTCCCCTACTACTTCTTCGACGCATAGAGGTATCAATCCACAAGCCGTACCTTTCAAGCCTTCATCAGTAGTCCAAAGCCTCATGCCAGAAGCCTCAATGCCCCAAGGAAGGTCCAACTCCAAGCCCAAGTCATCGTCGAAGCCCAAGTCGAAGAAAAGCCCGTTTCGGCAGTCCAGTAGCAGTTCAACTTCAAACGGCCGTAACTTTTGCGTCCGAAGTCCGTTTTCGACGATCCACCACTCCACGGAAAGATTATCTCCTAAGCTTTCCAATGGTTCTGGTCCCACTGCCATATCTGTCTAGGAACGACGGAAATCGCCAAAATACACCACAGGACAGAAACTACCAGGTGCTGCGTCACCTCTTCTTTGGGCCAAAAGACCATGTATTCCTAGGGTTGCGTGTGTGTGGGTACCATCGTGGCCAGCGCCCCTCCTCTGGCCACCGCTACCTTTCTTCTTGCTGGGGTTTTGTTTTGTTTAGTTATCCACTGCGCGTGTGAGACTTCCTCGATTCCTTTTGTATCGGCTAGATCATCAGGAACGAGCTCGGAACCCCAAACTGTGTGAGCTTAGTCTAATTCCAGCAAATTTAGTTGCTTTTATCTTGTTCTTGCTGTGTTTCTTTGGTTGCATCGCAAGAATCGACCTTCGTGGTCAGGTCAGCCATGTTTGGCATGGTTGATAACAAATTATGATCGTGGTTTGACGATTGCCGGCGTCTTCCATCTATGAGATATTGGCCCGTTAATGATGACGGTGTAGACTTCGAATCTAATACATCTGTTTCGGTATTTTCATCATAACTCTTTAATCTGAACTCAGATTGGGATAAACTTATACTTTATGGAATCGTTGTGAGAAATCCCACAAAAATTTAGTTGGGGTAATCTTCAAATTCGTCTATTTTTATCACGCTAAAATTTGGGCAAAGTTAGTTGCGTAATCTTCAAACTCTAGTCCATCTCGGATTCAAATTGCTCAATCTGAGATAGCTTCGGTAAAATTGCTATATCTTTTGATTCCCAACTCCGTTTTTGACGTTCTTGTACTTGTTGGAAAGATAAAAAGATCCTCTACAACTTTTCCGTTAGGTAGAGCTTCAGATTCGGAGATTTTGGAGTCCGAAATTGCTAAACAATGTTTCTGTCCTAGTTGTGCAGCCCAAAAGAAAAAGGCAAAGTGCAACAAAAGCCGCACTATTCATAAAAAGAAAAGAAGTAAGAAAAAGGCAAGTGCACAAAAAAAAAGAGCCGCACAAAAAAAAAATTAGAGCAGAAAAAAGTGTGTAGCAAAAGAGGAGAATTTGTTGTGGTGCATCGTTTGGTTCTAATCCTTTGTGTTGCTAGTTGCTTGCTTGAGCTAGGTCTGCGTCTAGGCTAGTTCCAGCACATTGACTATTACTTTGGACTAATTTTCAATCTTGCATTATTGATCTTGAATTGTTGCTACACATATAATAGCCTATCCAAGCTCCACCTACTAACCAGCCAGGAACAGGGCCTTGCAATCGTTGAACTCACGTCTCAATTGGTTTATCATGAACCAGCCACCGGTTGAATCCTTCCTCATTGCGGCTGGTAAGAACGAGTAAAAAATTGGTACAATCATTAGTGTGTGAGCACTCCACATCCTAGTAGTTGGTAGGACGCACATATATTTTGTGTTTTCCTTTGTCTCCTACTAACAATGGCAGGATCTAATACCGAAGGGGATGACGAGTGCATCTTAAGATCAGAATTCAACAAGTACATGGAGGACAATCATAATGTGCTGAACAACATCGGCACAAACCTCACCAAGCTTGCCCAAGACAGCGAGCAAAGGATGGAGCTCATTGAGCGGAGCATCTCCAACCTCGTCAATAGAATGGATCAGTTTGAGGGGGCACTGCACGCTGCTACCCCAAGACATGCGCCTCCTGTTGATGCTGCTGGACTTGCGGCCAACGCCACATCCAATGCGGTTCCCGTTCAGCATAACCGCCACTCCTGGGCAGACGAGGTCGAAGAGTATGAGAACGCTTACATTGCTGATACTGAGGCAGATGATGGTTTCAATGTCCACAATGACCGTGCCCATCGTCGTCTTTGACACAACCGTCAAGGTATGGCTAGAAATCCCAATCGAAATCCAAGAGAGGTAAATGATGATCCACTAGCTAAAGTCAAGTTTTCCATACCTCCTTTTGCTGGTCGATATGATCCTGATGTTTACCTGAGTTGGGAATTATCCGTAGATCAAAAATTTGCATGCTTTAATTTCTCTGAGGATAGGAAAGTTAGTGCTGCTACTAGTGAATTCACTGATTTTGCATCCATTTGGTGGCATGAAACTTGTAAAAAACCAAATATACCTAGAACTTGGGAAGCACTAAAACGAGCTATGCGATCTAGATTTGTCCCTTCTTATTATGCTCGAGATTTACTTAATAAGCTGCAACGTTTGAACCAAGGTGAAAAATCTGTAGAGGAATATTATCAAGAATTGCAAACTGGCATGTTGCGTTGTGGCTTAGAAGAAAATAATGATGCTAAGATGGCTAGGTTCTTGGGAGGGCTCAATCGTGAGATACAGGATATTCTTGATTATAAGGATTACACTACTATCACTCGTTTGTTTCATCTTGCCTGTAAAGCTGAAAGGGAAGTACATGGACGACATCCCAAGACAAGAGGACACTTTGGAGGCTCTTCTTCCTCAGGCCAGACCCCGGTGGTGCATTCCAAGGCACCATCCACTGCTTCCGGTCGTGCGCCTCCGCCTGCTGCCACTACATCCACTCCTTCACGTGCTATCGAGGCAGCCGCACCCGCGAAGGGCGCTTCTTATGTTGCTTCCACAAGATGTACTCGCGACACACAATGTTATCGTTGCAAGGGATTTGGGCATGTGTCACGTAATTGTCCAAGTCAGCATGCCCTCCTTGTGAGAGAGGATGGTGAGTATACTAGTGCTAGTGACATTGATGAAGAAGAATATGCCCTTGTTGCAACTAACAATGCAGGTAACACTGAACCACAAGAAGAGATCTTGAGTTCTGCATTGGTGGAGAAATACCCGGCCCTTGTCACGCGTGTCCTTAGTGCACAATCAGTGCGTTCTGAACAGAATCAACGCCACAACATCTTTCAGACAAGGTTTGTTGTCAAAGAGCATGCTGTGCACGTCATTGTTGATGGAGGTAGCTGCAACAATCTCGCTAGTGTGAACATGGTCGAGAAGCTTGGCTTGACCACGAGTTCACATCCACACTCGTACTCGATTGAATGGTTAAATTCATGTGGTAAGCTCAAGGTAACTAAAACTGCGCACGTACACTTCTCCATTGGTTCTTACCATGATCACGTTGACTGCGATGTTGTACCTATGGATGCATGTTCACTGCTATTAGGTAGGCCGTGGTTATATGATAGAGATGCCATTCACCATGGTCGGACCAATCACTATAATTTTATGGTCAAGGGTAAGAAAATTGTTTTGGATCCTATGACCCCTACAGAGCTGCTAAACATTGATAAAGCGAGAGCCAAAAGAGAGAAACAGGAGTGTCATAAAACTGAAAATCAATGTGTAGCTCAACAACACAAGCCACCAAACGAACTTGGAGTTAAACAATCTGAGATTAAATTGAAGGGTGCTGTTTTGTTAACTACACAAATTCCTTCGCATGATCCATTGACTAACAAGGCTTCATTGCAAGCATCTATTTCTTTGCCTCATGTCGTTGCCACTAACCTTTTGCAGGAGCATGAGATGGAGTCGAGGACTACTCCAATTCAACAAGGGGAGGATGATGAGGACATCACTGACAAAGTTGCGTCCGCCGCTCCTTCCCCTACTACTTCTTCGACGCATAGAGGTCTCAATCCACAAGCCGTGCCTTTCAAGCCTTCATCAGTAGTCCAAAGCCTCATGCCAGAAGCCTCAATGCCCCAAGGAAGGTCCAACTCCAAGCCCAAGTCACCGTCGAAGCCCAAGTCGCAGAAAAGCCCGTTTCGGCAGCCCAGTAGCAGTCCAACTTCAAACGGCTGTAACTTTCGTATCCGAAGTCCATTTTCAACAATCCACCACTCCACGGAAAGCTTATCTCCTAAGCTTTCCAATAGTTCTGGTCCCACTGCCAGATTTGGCCAGGAACGACAGAAATCGCCAAAATACACCACAGGACAGAAACTACCAGGTGCTGCGTCACCTCTTCTTTGGGCCAAAAGCCCATGTATTCCTAGGGTTGCGTGTGTGTGGGTACCATCATGGCCAGCGCCCCTCCTCTGGCCACCGCTCTATTTATGGCCGCCGCTACCTTTCTTCTTGCTGGGGTTTTGTTTTGTTTAGTTATCCACTGCGCGTGTGAGACTTCCTCGATTCCTTTTGTATCGGCTAGATCATCAAGAACGAGCTCGGAACCCCAAACTGTGTGAGCTTAGTCTAATTCCAGCAAATTTAGTTGCTTTTATTTTGTTCTTGCTGTGTTTCTTTGGTTGCATCGCAGGAATCGACCTTCGTGGTCAGGTCAGTCGTGTTTGGCATGGTTGATAACAAATTGTGATCGTGGTTTGACAATTGCCGGCGTCCACGCCTGTCTGGATTGGTAGCCGCTTCGCCTAGGTCACGTTCCACCCAACCAAACGTACCCTCTCACCAGAAGATCGGCATCCGTTGGCGCATCAGGCGCCAGGCAACTTGCCGCACTGGTAAGCATAGTGTGTTGCCATCATGAACTTAGCAAGAGTTGGCCTGCCAAAGATCACGTTGTAAGCCGAATCACAATCAATTACATCAAAAGTAACTAATTCTGTTCGGAAGTTATTTGGTTCTCCCAGCGTGACTGGGAGGACCACCTGTCCCAACAGCATCATGAGGGACCAGGAATTATCCCATAAAATGGATGGATTATGGGCTTAATTTTCGAACGAGGAATTTGCATCTCGTCAAGTGCCTTGACCAATATGATGTCCAAGGAGCTACCTCCGTCGATCAGGACCCTTTCGACTCTCGCATTACTAATAATAGGGGTAATGACCAGAGGAAGCCTCAACGGTCGAGTAAGCCGCGCAAGACAATCCACTACTACAGAATTCATTATCACAGTCGGGTCAAAACAGTCATCACAGACGGTTCTTACCCGTCAGTGATATTCAAGTCAGTGATAATCATGTACTATCACAGACGGTTTTGGACCGTCTGTAATCTTTCCCTTCACAGACTGTTATAAGATCAAAACCGTCTGTGATACTCATACTACACAGACTGTTATAACATCAGAACCGTCTGTGATACTCATACTACACAGACTGTTATAACATTAGAACCGTCTGTGATACTCATACTACACAGACTGTTATAATATCAGAACCGTCTGTGATACTCCTAATGCACAGAATGTTAAAACATCAAAACCGTCTGAGATACTCATACTACCACAGATGGTTTTGATCTCAGAACCGTCAGTAATAATATGAGTATCGCAGACGGTTCTGATGTCAAAATCGTCTGTGATCCTCACATTATTACTGACGGTTCTGAGATCAAAACCGTTTGTGATACTCAAATTATTACTGACGGTTGTGACCTCAGAACCGTCTGTGGTACTCCTAATATACAGACTGTTATAACATCAAAGCCGTCTGAGATACTCATACTAACACAGACGGTTTTGATCTCAGAACCGTCAGTAATAATATGAGTATCGCAGACGGTTCTGATGTCAAAACCATCTAGGATTCTCACATTATTAGAGACGGTTCTGAGATCAAAATCGTCTGTGATATTCCAATTATCAGAGACGGTTGTTTCAGAACAGTCTGTGTATTTAGAGTATCACAGACGGCTTTGAGGTCAAAACCATCTGTGATATTGTCATTATCAGCAACTAATAATTCTATAACAAAAGTGAAAGAGAGAACAGTTTAAGTAAATCTGCAACTAATAATTCTATAACAAAACCCATATACTTATAATTAACCAAGAATGACAGAAACGGTGGGGAGGCGATGGAGGTGATCGCGTCAAAAGGCGGGAGGGCGATGGAGGTGATCGCGCCTGACAGTGGAAAGGCGATGCAGGTGATCATGACGGACAGAGAGGAGGAGAAGGTGGGAGGCGATGGAGGAGATCGCGACGGATGGTGCGAGGGCGGAGAGAGCTAGGGCAAACAGTTGCGAAGTCTGGAAATGAGCGGGACAAAACCTGCCTTGAACTATGTACCGCGTAGAGATTATCACAGTCGGTCCAATATTCACAACCGTCTGTCATAATATTATCACAGTCGGTTCTCACATCAGAACCGTCTGTGATAATCTACATAGTGATAATCACCAGAGAGATTATTACAGACGGTTTTGAGTTGAGAGCCGACTGTGACTGTGATTATCACAGACGGTTTGGACTTGAGAACCGACGGTGCACGTCAAGAACTCGAAGCGTCGGACATTGTTGGGAATATCACAGTCGGTTCTATATTCATAACCGTCTGTGATAATATTATCACAGTCGGTTCTCAAATAAAAACCGTCTGTGATAATCTACATAGTGAGAGATTATCACAGACGGTTTTGAGTTGAGAACCAACTATTACTGAGATTATCACAGATGGTTTCGACTTGAGAACCGACCATGCACGTGAAAACTTGAAGAGTCGGAGATGCTGTTGGGAATATCACAGTCGGTTCTATATTCATACCCGTCTGTGATAATTCAACCGTCCGTGATAATCTCTCTATTGAACGTAAGTTTTACAACTTGAAACTGATCTGTAGCTTTCAACTCTGAATGCTCGAAAACTTGTTTTAAATGAACACTCAGATATTTCAAATGTAGTCCAAATGCTCTGTAAATTGGTTACAATGTACGTAGATCCGAAAATTGGTTACAATGTGGAGCATGCTCAAATAAATTTAACATACAATGTGGAGCATGCTCAAGTTAATGTTACATACAAATGGGGACTTTCACCGACAATTTCCACGTACACAGCCATGTTATCCTCAACTTTCCACTTGCCGCGGCACTGCAAAGATGAGAATTACAGGAGATATAAGCTATACCGATGGAAACAGAGAAATAAGGACGTACGGTTGATTACCTTTAAAGTATAAGCCTTCCTGATGATACATACGCACGTCACTGGTTTCGTCGGTGTCTTCAGTATCGACCTATACGCCATCTCCAAATGGAGGAATCTCATCAAATTGATTGTATTCCTCCTCGTCTATGACATTTTCAACTCCAACAATCCTTCTCTTGCCATGAAGGATGACGTGCCACTTCTTATTGGCCAGGTCAGTGACATAAATGACCTGAATGGCTTGATTTGCAAGTATGAATGGCTCATCTTTATAAGTAACTCGATCGAGATCCACAGAAGTGAAACCGTAACTGTCAACCTTCACACCCTGTGGGATTTGGACCCATCGGCATCAAAACAGGGGAATCTTGAACAGTACGTAATCGAGTCCCAAATTTCTTCAATGAACCCGTAGTACGAGTTCAATCCACGTACTACCCTTGTTGGGCCTGTCTCGGTGAACCCCTCATGGAAAGCTTCTACGCTCACTCTACTATTTTGCACAGTGCTCTTTCGATCTAGAGCTTTCGTGTAAAATATGTACCCATTGATGTTGTATCCCTGCCATGTCTATACAGTAAACGTGGGCCCTTTTGCCAACCATTTAAGGTTCTCACTTGCGGACTCTCCGGTGATTCGCACTTTCATCCACGCGTTGAATTGATTGTTATGTTGTCCCGTGATCCAAACCTCGGATCGGCGAGGATTGTCTTGTTGTAGCATCTCCTTGTGCTCGTCGATATACGGAGACACCTCCGGCATGTGTTGCAAGACCCAAAAATGAGCTTTCGAGTACATATCGAAATCAGGAGTGATAGCTCTCCGTCCAATAGTGCCAACACCATCAAGCCCCCCCTCGTGAGGAGACACAGGAACTCCTATTGTTTCTGCCTCGGCCATGTAATTGACGCAGAACTCAACAACCTCTTCCGCTGCATAACCTTCGACAATGCTACCCTCGGGCCGGGACTGATTCCTCACGTAGGCCTTAAGTACACCCATGTCCCGGGCGCCGCCATTCGCCCGGGGACGTGGCCTCCGGTGCCCGCCCCGGGCACCCCCTTTTGCCCGGGGACGTGGCCTCCAGTGCCGGCCCCGGGCGCCGCCTTTTGGCTCCCGGGACCTGGCCTCTGATGCTGGTCCCGGGCGGCGCCATTGGCCCGGGGACGTGGCCTCCGGTGCCTGCCCCGGGCGCCGCCTTTTGCGCGGGGACATTGCCTCCGGGGCATGTCCCGGGCGCCGCCATTCGCCCGGGGACATGGCCTCCGGTGCCTGCCCCAGGGGACGCCTTTTGGCTCCCAGGACCTGGCCTCCGGTGCCGGTCCCGGGCGCCGCCATTGGCCCGGGGACGTGGCCTCCGGTGCCTGCCCCGGGCGCCGCCTTTTGCCCGGGGACGTGTCCACCGGCGCCTGCCCCGGGCGCCGCCATTAGCCCAGGGACAAGGCCTCCGGTGCCTGCCCCGGGCGCTGCCATGGGCCCGTGGACGTGGCCTCCGGTGCCTGCCCCGGGCGCCGCCTTTTGCCCGGGGACATTGCCTCCGGGGCATGTCCCGGGAGCCGCCATTCGCCCGGGGACGTGGCCTCCGGTGCCCGCCCCGGGCGCCGACTTTTGCCGGGGACATGGCCTCCGGTGCCTTCCCCGGCCGCCGCCTTTTGGCTCCTGGGACCTGGCCTCTGGTACCGGTCCCGGGCGCCGCTGTTTGCCCGGGGACCTGGCCTCCGGTTGCGGTCCCGGGCACCGCCTTTTGCCTGAGGACGTGGCCTCCGGTGGCGGCCCCAGGCGCCGCCTTTTGGCACCCGGGACGTGGCCTCCGGTGCCTGCCCCGGGCGCCGCCTTTTCCCTGGGGACATTGCCTCCGGGGCATGTCCCGGGCACCGCCATTCGCCCGGGGACGTGGCCTCCGGTGCCTTCCCCGGGCGCCGCCTTTCGCCCGAGGACGTGGCCTCCGGTGCCTGCCCCGGGCGCCGCCTTTTGCCCGGGGACGTGGCCTCCAGTGCCTGCCCCGGGCGCCGCCATTGGCCCAAGGACGTGGCCTCCGGCGCCGCCTTTTGCCCAGGGACTGGCCTCCGGTGCCTACCCCGGGCGCCGCCATTGGCCCGTGGACGTGGCCTCCGGTGCCTGCCCCGGGCGCCGCCTTTTGCCCGGGGACGTGGCCTCCGGTGCCTGCCCCGGGCGCCGCCTTTTGCCCGGGGACATTGCCTCGGGGCATGTCCCGGGCGCCGCCATTCGCCCGGGGACGTGGCCTCCGATGCCTGCCCCAGGCGCCGCCTTTTCCCCGAGGACGTGGCCTCCGGGGCCTGCCCCGGGTGCCGCCTTTTAGCTCCCGGGACCTGGCCTCTGGTACCGGTCCCGGGCACCGCCGTTTGTCCGGGGACCTGGCCTCTAGTGCCGGTCCCGGGCGCCGCCTATTTGCTCGGGGACGTGGCCTCCGGTGCCTACACCGGGAGCTGCATTTTGGCTCCCGGGACCTAGCCTCTGGTACCGGTCCCGGGCGCCGCCTTTTCCCCGGGGGCCTGGCCTCCGGTGCCAGTCCCGGGCGCAGCCTTTTGCCCGGGGACATTGCCTCCGGTGCATGTCCCGGGCCTCGTCGCCCTTCTAAAGGTAAAGTCTTTGGTTGTTGATCACGTGCAGGTCACGCGAGGAGCGCCTCGGGAATCAGCGACCACCTATCAAGCATCCAAGGCACCTGACCGGGAGAAGGACGTTGCTACCCCTCGATCCGACGGTAGCGTCCGGGGTAGTTTAATCTTTCTGCTTCTTTTTGGGGCTATAATAGCCCTTGTACCCCCTGTTGTAAGGACAAGTGAATCATTATTTCTAGAATAGCCAAACTCACAGGTGTGCTCCGGAAGCCTCTCCTCAAGAGAGCCTCCCCGGCCGACTCCGGTCGAGAGCACGCCGACAGGACTAGGGCCCCCACCGGGACCCGAACCTGTATAAATCGTCGTGTCACTTCTTGTGTTTGTCCGGCGGGGGAGGACCGGTCACCCGGTCAGCCCGCGTTGCGTTTTCTTCGCTAGGATCGTCCACTAAACCTGCCGGGGTATTCACAATACCACAATAGTTGGCGCCGTCCGTGGGGACTCGTGACAAGATGCCATGGCTCCCCCAAGAACAAGGGCTCGCACCCTTCCCGGTGACGCCGGCCTCGGAGGCCCGGCGCCGCCCATCCGGGACACGGCTGTCCCGGCGCTTCCGGCATGAGGTGGCCAGACCCAGGTACCGGCTCCCACCTTTCCTCATAACTTAGGTGCTTCTACCTCCGGAGCGCTCCCGGTGACTGCGGGAACCTCGGACGGGACCAGTCTCCCCCCGACGGCTCCCCCGGCTCCCCGGGACGCCCTGCTCGAGGCTTTACTGGAGGGCCAACTCCACACCCAGCGCTCCATGGATGAGCTGCTTCACGTGTTGGTGCGGCCACCGGCCCCCACGTATACGCCATACCATATCCGGGGGCCATGTCCCCGTTTGTGGGTCACCCGGCGGTTCCTCTGGTCTCCGGAGGTTTATCCGCCCCGTATGACCTCAGTGGGGGGTACCCTCTCCCTGCGGCTCATACGTCCAGACCCTTCCAGGCATCCGGGCCCCTCCCGGTGCCGGGAGGGTACTTCATGCCTGAGCCCTTCGTGGGACCGGGGGGATACCCCGTTCCGGGCCAGTTCCCGGGGCCGGGGGCCCAATACATGCCGAGGGTTTTCCCTACGCCGGGAGCCAGTCCCCCCCCGCGTGTCGCGTTTACCGCACCAGGGGCGGTCGACAGAGCAGCTCCCATGCCTCAGCGGACTTCCCCCCGCTTCAGCTCCCCGGTTCCGGACGTCGCCGCGGGGACTCCCCCCTCGCCACTTCCGGATATTACAGGGGCTTCCCCCTTTCCGGTTCTGGTCGTCACCCCGGGGGCACCCTCCACTTCGGTTCCGAACGTCGCCGCGGGTGCCCCCTCCCTGGTTCCGGATGATACATGATCCGGGAGGATCTCCAAGTCCTGATCGCATGCGGCTTCGCGACCAAGTCCTGATCGCATACGGATTCACAACCTGGATGAGTCCGCGACCATGGATTGGTCCGCGACCAGGAAAAGGAATTCGTTCCCTGTTCGAAATTGTAATCCGATCCGAATGTGTATAACTAAGCTTATCTGTTTAGGATTAGTTTTATGAGTCTAATACGTTTAGGTCTCTAAGTCTGATACGTACTCATACAATTGGACTATAAATACCTTGTAATAGGTCTAGTTTAGATCATCGGATTCAATCCAAGAGTCATAGAACTTATTTGAGTTTTAGACACTCATAGTTCCTTCGACGTAGACAAGTGTGTCTAACGTTCGACGTGTAAGCCCTCTTTGAAATAAAGAGTTGTGCAATTACTTTGGGTTTCGGGTATAAGATCCCGTTATTCCACATATTAGAATCTGGGCGAGCCTAGTGCGAAAACCAAGGCTAGGTCTCAAACGGATCAAGTTGGTATCAGAGCAACTTTCCTATCCTGTGGATGGTGAAGACTCACCAGGGTTACAAAACCTCCGGCGAAACTCCAGGTGATCAATTGACGGTTCCTACAGCCGCGTCTCCGACAATGTCTGACGATACCTCCGTTCAAGCTAACCTAGCCGAACAAGTGGCTAAGCTCTCCACCGACATGGAAACCGTGCTTGCTTGGATTAAGTAGCAGGCCATTATTGTACCTCCTGAAGTAGGGAAGGGTATGGGTGCGAAGACTGGTGAAGACTTGCGCAGGGCGGACGAAGATGAAGACAAAGGCAACCACAAGACCGACGACCTCGCCAACACCTCCTTAGCTGTCGGATCTTTTAAGGTCGACGCTAAGATTGATATACCCATATATGATGGGGTGATCGATGCCGAGAAGCTGGATTCTTGGATCGATCAACTTGAGACCTACTTTGACCTGAACGGGTTCAGTAGCGCTCAAAAGGTCAAATTTGCACCTTTGAAGATGAAGGACCACGCCAAGACATGGTGGAAGGCCCTTATCGCCAGTGGTGAAGCTGACGACCTTGCATGGGGTCAATTCAAACGACTTCTGCGACAATAATTCTATCCGATGGGTTATCTTGAGGAGAGATGGGAGCGTTGGCACAGATTGTACCAACGGCGCGACCAGACCGTCCAAGACTATACAACAGAGTTTCGGCGACAAGCAATGTGTTGGGGGAAATCTCTACGCGGTCAAGTCCAGGTAAGTCCATGATTGGCCCGGGGACAGTGGCCTCCGGTGCCTGCCCCGGGCGCCGCCATTTGGCCCCCGGGACCGTGCCCCCCGGGCAAGTCCCGGGCGCCGCCATTTGGCCCCCGGGACCGTGCCCCTCGGGCATGTCCCGGGCGCCGCCGTTCGCCCGGGGACAGTGGCCTCCGGTGCCTGCCCCGGGCGCCGCCACTTGGTCCCCGGGACCGTGCCCCCCGGGCATGTCCCGGGCGCCGCCATTGGCCCGGGGACAGTGGCCTCCGGTGCCTGCCCCGGGCGCCGCCACTTGGTCCCCGGGACCGTGCCCCCCGGGCATGTCCCGGGCGCCGCCATTTGGTCCCCGGGACCGTGCCCCCCGGGCACGCCCCGGGCGCCGCCATTTGGCCCCCGGGACCGTGCCCCCCGGGCATGTCCCGGGCGCCGCCATTTGGCCCGGGGACAGTGGCCTCCGGTGCCCGCCCCGGGCGCCGCCATTTGGCCCCCGGGACCGTGCCCCCCGGGCATGTCCCGGGCGCCGCCATTTGGCCCGGGGACAGTGGCCTCCGGTGTCTGCCCCGGGCGCCGCCATTTGGCTCCCGGGACCGTGCTCTCCGGGCATGTCCCGGACGTCATCGCCCTCCTAAAAGGTAAAACCCCTGTTTGTTTATCACGTGCAGGTCACGCGAGGGACGCCTCGGGAATCAGCGACCACCTGTCAAGCATCCAAGACGTTTGACCGGGAGAAGGACGGTCCTACCCTTCAATCCGACGGTGGCTTCCGGGGTAGTTTAGGCTTTTTGCTTCTTTTTGGGGCTATAAATAGCCCTTGTACCCCTCTGTTGTAAAGGATCAGTTCATTATTATTTGGAATAGCTAATCTCACAGACGTGCTCCGGAAGCCTCTCCCCCGGAGAGAGCCTCCCCAGCCGACTCCGGTCGGGAGCGCGTCGACAGGACTAGGGCCCCCACCGGGACCCGAACCTGTATAAATCCACGTGTCAATTCTTGTGTTTGTCCGGCGGGGGAGGACCGGTCACCCGGTCAACCCGCGCTGCGTGATCTCCGCTAGGATCGTCTTCAAAACCTGCCGGGGTATTCTTAATACCACGACACAATGCTCATGGGCATCTCACTATCCGACCCTCAGGTATTTCGGAAGTACACATCTGGACTTCAGAAATCGATCAGTACTGAGCTAAGTCTGTTCGGCGTCCAAGACATCGCGACCGCAAGCACAACTGCTATGGCGATCGAGAAGAAGAATAAATCCCGCAGTGACAAAAGCACGAAGGAAAGTGCGACCTCGACAAAGAAAAAGCCGAGTCCAAAGAAGAACGCTTCCAAATCGGGCACGGGTGCCTTTTGCGAACATTGTCAAGTCGCAGGACATACCAAGGACAAATGCTACAAGCTTCATCCTAAACTTCAACCAAAGAAAAATGGACCGGGGAAAAGAACAGCCACGGCTACTGCGACATCACCCGATGAAGAAGTTGTCCAATTAAACTCGGTTAATGAGGTGGATACGACCTTGTCTCTGATGGCAATGCCGAAGGATAAGGGTTCGGATCCACCAAACGACCATCACCCAACAGAGGACTTGTTCACCATCAATGTCCAGGTGAAGCACGAAGTGGTCGCAGCGATATTCGATCCAGGAAGTCAGAAGAATCTGGTCTCCGCTGGACTGGTTCGGTGACTTGGTTTGAAGACAACCACACACCCACGACCATATCCGCTGGGTTGGTTTACATCCGACGTGAATCAACAGATTACGAGTCAGTGTGTGTTGAAATTTGCGATCTCTGCACGATATGTCGATGAGGTGCAATGCGATGTTGTCCCTATCGATATCTGTCAGGTGATATTTGGGAGTCCGTATCTGTATGATCGAGACGCTCATGTCCATCAGCGAGCGCAAGAGTACGACCTCACCAAAGATGGAGTTAAGTTCGTGATCAGTAGAGACGTCCACGTCAACACTTCGAACTTGATTTCTGCAAATCAAGCCAAACGGATTGTTAATGCATGTCACAAGTATGTGCTTGTCATGATTCGATCCATTGGTCAAAGTGGGGGTACTCGACTAGCATTGTCGTTGGCATGCCAAGAGAATTCTGGTCATTTTTCGGGACTGCTGGAAAAATACAGTGATCTGTTCGAGGCTACCCAGGGCCGTCCGCCGAAACGTCCAGTCGAGCACGAAATTCAGCTTGTGTCCGATGCGACACTGCCCAATCTGAATATGTATCGCAACTCAGTATTGGAGAATGAAGAGATCAAGAGACAACTTGGTGAGTTGCTGAACGATGGTGTCATTCAACCAAGTAGTTCACCTTGTGCATCTCCTGTGGTGTTAGTACCAAAGAAAGATGGGATTTGGCGTATGTGCATCGACTATCGAGCACTGAACAAGATCACCATCAAGAACCGGTACCCCCTTCCCCGTATTGACGACCTGTTAGACCAATTGAAGCATGCTGTTGTATTCTCCAAATTGGATCTTAAGTCAGGATATCATCAAGTCAGCATCCGAGAGGAGGATACGTGGAAGACCGCGTTCAAAACACGACAAGGTCTGTTCGAATGGCTGGTCATGCCGTTTGGTCTCTGCAACGCCCCGGCAACCTTCATGCGTCTTATGAATGACGTATTGAGACAGTTCATCAACGACTTTGTGATCGTTTACCTCGACGACATACTAGTTTATAGTCGATCGTGGGATGAGCACCTCAATCATGTCGAAAAGGTGTTCGATCAGCTTCGGCAACATCGACTTCGCCTCAACCGTAAGAAGTGCGAGTTCGGCCAGCAAACTCTACTTTACCTTGGATTCCTGGTCGGCAACAGTACGTTGCAAATCGCGAATGGCCGCGACTGCGAACAGTTACGGATGTGCGTAGTTTTGTGGGAGCATGCCAATATCTTCGGAAGTTCATCCGACACTTCTCGATTGTGGCTTCTCCATTACATGCATTAACCAGGATCGATCAAAAGTTCGAGTGGACAGGGAAACATGAGGACACGTTTCTCTTGCTGAAAAGGAAGATCAGTGAGGCGCCTGTGTTAGCTTTGCCGAATCTCCAGAAACCGTTCGAGCTAGAAACCGATGCCTCAGGTTATGCAATGGGCGCAGTGCTCATGCAAGAAGGTCGACCAGTAGCATATCACTCCAAGTTATTCCAGGGAGCTCAGAAGAACTACCCGACTTATGATAAGGAGTTATGCGCACTGCATCAGGCCGTGAAACATTGGCGGTGTTATCTCTTGGGGAAAGAGACGGTTGTCCACACCGACCATCAACCATTGCAATATTTGCAAACTCAGTCCAAGCTACAGCAAGCTCGACACATGAAGTGGATGTCGTATCTGCAGCAGTTTAATCTGGTGATTAAGTACAAGAAGGGCGTACACAACAAATTGGCCGATATGTTGTCACGACCACCAATTCCGACCCTCTTTTTATCAGCGTTCATGTAGATCGAGCCCTCATGTCATGATGACTATGTCACTATGTACAGTGAAGACCCTGATTTTCAAACAGCACTGATTGAGGTCGAAACAGGGAACCCTACAGAGTTCGTTCATCGAGAAGGACTCTTATACAAGGGCAATTTACTTTGCATACCTCGTGGAGCACCTCGAACTCAATGGATGCGAGAAGCGCACACATCGAAGGTAGCTGGTCACTTTGGGGTTACAAAGACGTTGCAAAATCTTCACCGACATGTGTTCTGGCCGCGTATGCAGCAAGATGTGGCTAGGTTTGTTCGAGGCTGCAGTCTCTGCAGCATCTCGAAACCGGCAAACCGAAAATTAGGTTTGTACACTCCTTTGCCAGTTCCATCACGACCATGGGAGAGCATATCCATGGATTTCTTGGGAGGATTGCCTAAGACCCGACGTGGCAATGACTATCTATTCGTGGTCGTTGATCGGTTCTCCAAAATGATTGTTCGTATACCTTGTCGGAAGATTATCACAAGAGAAGAGGCAACTCGGGTATTCTTTCAACACGTTTGGACACACTTCGGACTGCCGACTTCTATTGTGTCTGATCGCGATACCCGGTTCCTTAGTCACTTTTGGCGATCACTCTGGACGATGATGGACACCAAGCTAAAGAGGAGTACTGCTTTTCATCCGCAAACTGATGGTCAAACTGAGGTGGTAAATCGCACAGTTGTTCATCTCTTGAGAGGATATAACTCGAAGCACCCGAAGACCTGGGATGAAAGCATACCATACCTGCAGTTTGCTTTTAATCGATCAGTGCATGGTTCGACGGGAAAGTCACCGTTTGAGGTTTGTTTAGGGTTTCTACCACAGAGTCCATTCGACATGGAGTTTGTGATCCCCACCTCAGCACAGAACAGCAAGGAAGCATCTGATCAGGATCGAGCACAAAAGTTCCTGGATGGTATTCAACGACTCCATCGTGAGGTTGAACAGAACTTGCTGAAAGCTCAACTCAAGTACAAGGCGCTACATGATCGGCACCGAGTTGATGCGCAATTTCAAGAAGGTGATATGGTATGGTTACATCTGAGTAAGGAGAGACTTAAAGGTGAAGGTAAGAAACTCAAACCCATTCGTTATGGTCCTTTTCGAATTTTGTGGAAAGTGGGTAATAATGCTTGTCAGCTCGAGTTACCTCCATACATGGATATTTACTCGGTTGTCAATGTGGAGCATCTCAAACTCTTCGAGCCTTCAATGCTAGATGATGAGCTAGATACCATAGTGCTATCTGTTGAAGACTTGGTCTATCAACGAGACGAACCTCTACGTGAAGATGTGATTCTGGAGAAGAAGGTGACTACCACCCGCAGTGGCACCAAGGAGACTTTTCGAATCGGTCGGAAAGATCAACGAGCACGTGCGGCAAAGTGGTACACCAAAGAAGATGGACAAGCCCAATTTCCACATCTCCAGTTTGATCGAGAGGTCGCAACAGGGGTTGGCTCCTTCTCAACAAGGGAGTCATGATCCGGGAGGATCTCCAAGTCCTGATCACATGCGGCTTCGCGACCAAGTCCTGATCGCATACGGATTCGCAACCTGGATGAGTCCGTGACCATGGATTGGTCCGCGACCAGGAAAAGGAATTCGTTCCCTGTTCGGAATTGTAATCCGATCCGAATGTGTATAACTAAGCTTATCTGTTTAGGATTAGTTATATGAGTCTAATACGTTTAGGTCTCTAAGTCTGATACGTACTCATACGATTGGACTATAAACACCTTGTAATAGGTCTAGTTTAGATCATCGGATTCAATCGAAGAGTCATAGAACTTATTTGAGTTTTAGACACTTATAGTTCCTTCGACGTAGACATGTGTGTCTAACGTTCGACGTGTAAGCCCTCTTTGAAATAAAGAGTTGTGCAATTACTTTGGGTTTCGGGTATAAGACCCCCGACCGGTGCAAAAACCAAGGCTAGGTCTCAAACGGATCAATACAGGGGCTTCCCCCTTTCCGGTTCCGGGGGTCTTCGCAGGGGGCTCCCCCCAGCCGGCCCCGATAGCATCCGGGCCGACAACTACAGTGCATGAGCTCCCTCCTCCCCCGGGGCCGCCCCCGAGGGTGCCCCCGGCGGACAAGTTCCGTTTCTTCCGGGAGGAGGTCGAGCGAATGCATTCACCCAAGCGCGGGGAAGAACTTCCCCCTGGCCGCGGGCGCGCAGAGCCTTGCTCTCGCACCGGTCGGGGGAAGAGACCCGCCGAGGAACCAGCCTCTCCAGGGGAGAGCCCGGACATCCGGGAACTCAGCCCCGGTCCAGAAGAAAAGCATCGTGTAACATCCTGAGTTTTGGGGTGAAAAGTTCTTTCTTAAAAGTCATGCATGCATATGTCTCTTCTAGATCAACCAAATCAGCCTCAGCTTTATTCTGTTCTAGCCCTAAAATCTCCAAAATCTATCCTGTGACCTCAAATCAAGATCAGATTGTTCAGATGTGATCTATCAGTTACTGTGAACTTAGAAGTCTTCAGAAGCCAGATTCAATTCCATCTCTAAATCCCAGATTTATCAACTCCATTCTGTTTTCGAAAACAGAATATCTTATATTACCCAAATACCCTAAAGTTTCAGAAATCCAGATTTAATCCAAATCTTGACCAAGTTCAGACCAAATTATTCTTGGATTATCATCAAGGGTATGCCAATACCTTAATCCAAAAAGTTGACAACCAGATTTCATCATCTAGACCTTTTTCGCAAATCAGTCCAAGAGTTATTTCAAATTAGTCCTTATCTGATGTCTGAAAACCCAAAAAGATTAAAATCTCCAAATTAACTCCAAATTCAGAATTTCTTCGGCAAATCTTCTCAAAATGCTATTTGACACCAGTTTCTCTTCGGTGCAGATTTCAAAATCAAACCCTAAATGCCAGAATTCGAAATCGACAAAACTCAAATCTTACTTTACCCTAATTTACCCTATTTTCAGTTTGTATCAAAAATTATTCAAATGTGTCAAATCTTATCAACTATCTTTGCCAAATGTTTTGTTGAATATATCTACCAGATTAGTGAAAGCAAATTCAGTTTAAACCTTCCCGAATTCCAGATTTACAGATCAGTCCAAATCAAGAATCTAAAACTGCAAATCAGCCCTATTTCGACCAGAGCAGCAGCAACTGTACACACGACCAGTACTCGCCGTGTTTTCCTTCCTTGCGCCGTGCACGTTCGCCGCCGGCCAAGCTTCGCCTGCAACTTGATCGTGCATGCTGTTGCGCACGTGTCCTCGCCTCAGCCGTCACCGTGGCAGCGCCGCTGCAACGTTGACGACCAGCGCCTGCTCCCGCGCGCGACCAGCAGTGACTGTTGTCAGCATCTTTTTGCCACGTTGCTTGCCTTGCCAGCCGTTGTCGCCACCGCTTTGCACCGCCCGACATGATTGAGTCCCAATGTAGCAACAGCTTTGCCTCGCCAGTGTGCCGTCGCGTCACCGTTCGCCGTTGTTACATCTGCGCCCGGCAACTCATGTCAACTGACACCAAATTCAATGCTATTACCTCCTTGCAAGCTACGCCCACTGCTCTATTTAAGCAGCCATACCCTGTATCATCTCCTCTTCACCAGAACTTAACCAAAATTCCGATTCACCACCGCTGCAGTCGTCTTCTCCGGCGAGCTGTCGAGGAAGCTCACGGTGCCAGCACTCTACAGATCATCTCCTGGCAAATTAACAACACCAGTGAGTTCCCCTACTCATTCCCTCTATGTGATATCATCTAATTGCTCCCCGGTGACCTCTAACGCCGGCGATCACCGGAAATTGTCAAAATTCGAAGAATGCCCTGTTCCGGCAATGTAGCTCTAATTACTCCAAATTAGCTTTCGTTTCTGTAAACAAAATTGATCAGTGAACTAATTCGAGCAAGCCTGTGAAGTTAGATTTCAAAATTGAGCAAGAATCAAAGTTTTCCCCTAACCCGAGCTTCACCAGAAACCGGCGATCGTCGCCAGGCTTCCCCGGTGATCCTCCGGTCAATTTGATGTTACCATAAGCTTTCTTATATCTCCTAGATACTCTCCAGGCAAGGAATTAAGTTCTCTCGGCCTGTAGCAGAAACCCCCAAATGGCAGTGTTCTTCTCCGGCGCCGATCACCGGAAAAGTTTTCCCAGCCGTTTCAGCCCAAATCACTTTGTCTTTTAGATGTGCCTTAGCCTCTTGAGCACTTTTGTCTTCTAGCACGACACCTAAATCAGCCTAGATCAAAAGATATAGCCATGCCAAGATCTTGTCCAGAACTGCTCCAGTGCAGCCAGTTCACCTCAGTTCATCACTGAATTTCATCACTTTCCAGCCATTCCTTGCCCTAGATTATGTTGACTTAATTGTTCCTGTTATCCTTGCCTACCTCCCAGACAAAGTGGTGCATCATTTGGAGCTCTAGATCAAAAGTTATGCCAAGCCATAGTTTCTGGTCATGTCAAGATCAATGCCAGACTATGTCAGTCAGTGGCATTAGCCCTTTTCACTCCCTTCCAGATGTGCATTTTGGGCATGACTTTGTCCCTTAGATTCCTGAGGTTGTGATCAGCATTTTCTTCTTCTATCACAACTTGATTTAAGCCCTTGAATTATATTTGCCGCTAAACCCTAATTTTTGACACTGTCTCAGTGCATGCCAGCCAATGGCATTGGCCTTGTTTACCCACTTCTGAGTGTGCATTTTGAAAGCCACTTTGTCCACTGAATTTGTAGAGTTATGATCTACATGTTCTTCTACTGTCATAACTTGAGATAAGCTCTCTAGTTTTCCTTGAAGTTATGTCAGAACCTTGATCCGAATGTCAATCTGCTGACATTCGCTGTTTTTGATCAAACCAACCACAAAACTGATGTTCTTATTGTAACCTTGAGATCCTAAGAGCATCTAACATCCATTCTTAGCCAATTCCTTGAAACCCTAGAATCTTGACTCAGTTCAGCTTGCAATCTCAATTATCTCCAGTATTGTTCAGTCACTCTTGTAAAGCATATCTGCATATAGATCATAAATCATTTTAATATATAAGTAATATTTGTGTGTATTGTTTGTTTGTCGCTAAGCAGATCCAGAAATCAAGTTCGAGGACTTCGCTGTTGACCCGTCATCAACTGCTGTTTCTTACGACGCGGAAGGCAAGTCATATCCTTGGTCATCTTGAACCTATATATTAAATGTTGCTAAAACATAACCTTGAATATAGATAATATTGCATGAGAAAGATTGAGAATGGTTGATTTATGAATTGGCAGTACTAGACTGGTTATCTGTGAAATGTGAAATAAACAAGTTTTGAGCCATGAACTATTATATGTATTTATATACTTATATTCATGAAATAAAACCCCTAGCCGTGACCAGAAAATGGTATGGAATGGCGGTAGCACTGGAGGTGCTAAACTGCAAAGGAATGCAGGCACTGAAGGTGCAAGGTTGTGGATGGTCTGGTCACTGGCATATAAGGACTAGAACCTTGTGTTGTGCGTCTAGTGGCATGAACAGCGTGCTAACCGCAAGCCTGGTATGGGACAAGCCTGAACAAGTACTTATGTGGATCGCACATGACACCCCTGCTGGAATTGTGTAGTGAAGCACGGAAAACACGGAGTACGGCTCCCACACATATCACTGAAGGTGATCTCACACGTTGATCCAGTAATGGAAATATATGTAGGGGTGGAGGTTATGATACAGCCTACCACAACTGTGTTTCACCGAGAGCCACAGGGTCGAGGGTGAATTGTGAGTGATACATAACAAAAGTTCTTGTTATTTCCACCTTGCCGCTCACAATATGAAGTGAGTCAGGGGTCCAATCATTTTGTTATGATAGGAAAGGCTTGAAAGTGGAATATCTTGCGGGTAAATTGGTACCTCTCTGCAGAGTTAAAAACGTATTCGAATACTCCGAGCTCCCGGGTTTATAGGAGTCTGCTGCGGTGGATTAAATCCACGGGGTGTGACACAAGTATATTTTTCTAAATAAAATATGTTTAATCAAGATTACCCAAATGACATGTGTTGTCATGATAAGGAGTGCTGCCGTGGGCTGTCGTGTGTCGATGTGTCGCGGTAGTGCTATAATCTAGTGAACATGAATGATGATGTTATATTATGAAAGGTGCTGCCATGAGATGAGGTATGAAAGAAAAAGGTTATTTTACAAATATCCATAATTCTTGACTAGTCTAGGTTCATATCATCACTACTATATGTATCTACTCTTACCTATGACTTGCTGAGTACGTAAGTGCTCACCCTTGCAACCTACAAATCAATAGATGGAGCGTTCAATGATCAAGATGAAGGCGTGGAGAACTTCTTGGATCCAGAAGGAGAAGAGTCAGTCCCGTCATTGCCCTGATGTGTGTTGTTCTGCCGTCCACTTCTCATTGTGGGTGGGTCACCTATCTTCTGCTGTGTAGATGTTATTTTGCTAAACCATGTATGCCGTAAAGGCATTGTAATCTTCTTATGTAATATCAAGGCCAGCAGGCCACACTGCTTAAATATTTTGTAAGTTACTCTGTTGCAATGTGATATACCCCTGTGCTTGACTTATCCTGGGAAGTCAAGGGTATGTGTATGCTATGCATATATGGGACTAGCTGCAGCGAGCTAGGTCTCTACAGGAGTAGTCGTAGTCCCAATTTTGGGGCGCGACAAAAAGTTGGTATCAGAGCAACATGAGAACTTGACTGTAGGACGACACCTTTAGGGATTGGCCGTGCCAGGAAGACGTAATTTATTTAGAAAACTCTTTGTTGAAAATTGTATTTTAATAAAAATTATGAGCTTTATAGCTCCTAAAAACCTTTATTTCAATATCTTATTTGGATTTTCTAAAAAATTCGGTAAGATTGTGAGAGTGCGTTCTGTTGTCTCAAAGTGTCTTAGGGGTTGGTGTAGACGGAGCTAGTGGATGCTCTTGATAGCTTTGTGATTCGCTGTTGCTTTTGCAATGGTTAATTTGTGTATTATGGCTGATAGCCTAAGTAATTTTATGCATTAAAGTAGTTGCATTATTTTTTGCATTGCTGTCTTAGTTGGCCTTAGTTAGTTAGATCAGCCCAAACTTCTTTTTCAGAGCCACCATGGTTGATACAAGAAGAAGATTTCAACGCAATGGAGAAGACAGGGAACAGACTCCTCAGGAAGAAGATATTATGACAAGAAATCCTTTGTTTCAGCAAGAACCTCAGAGTTCCAATCCTGCACAGAAAGAAAATATAGAGGGAGAGGATCGGAAGAGAAAGATGCCTCAACAAGTGCAACCACAACTAAACTCAACTAGAAGAAGAATCCCTACCAATCCGAACAAGTGCAACCACGTGGGAGGGTCCGCCTCCGGGCGGGATTCTAAGCGCCAGCGGAAGGAGTACGCGCGCGAAGTCAAGGTTGTGGGGGTGCTGCACACGTCTCCGCCACCCAAGTGGTCGAACGTCCCCCTCTCCTTCACGGCGGAAGACGCGAGCGGGGTTCGCTTCCCCCATGACGACGCACTCATCGTCTTCGCCACCATCTACAACTGCCACCTGGCTCGCATCCTCGTGGACGGCGGGAGCTCCGCCGACGTCCTCTTCCTGAAGGCCTTCAAGGAAATGCAGGTGGCTGAGAAGCTTCTGCAGCCCGCAGCGGGCCCACTGCAAGGGTTCGTCCCGGGGAAGGCGATCCATCCTGTGGGGAAGGTGGATCTCCCCATGACATTCGGCACCCCGGAGAACTACCGGACCGAGATGGTCCGATTCGACGTAGTGGACCTCCCCTCCTCCTACAATGCGATCATGGGGAGGACCACAATCAACCGCATGGGGGCTGCCACCCATCAAAACTACATCTTCATGAAGATCCCCGGGCCCCACGGCGTGATCAATGTCCAGGGAGACCAAGACACGGCCCAGGCTCCATACGAGAGTGCCGCCGCTACAATCGGAAGCATCAACATCATTAAGGCGCCCGGGGGGGAGGCCTCTCCCCCGGAACCAGACATCGCGGTGATACCTCCTGGGAGGCCCCTCCCCAAGCCGCGTCCGGAGGGGGGCCTCCGGAAGGTCCTGCTGTCCCCGAGCGACGGGGACAAAACCGTCCGGATCGGGGCGGAGCTCCCCGAGGAGCATGTAGCGCAACTGGCGGCTTTCCTGCGCGAAAACTCCAATGTTTTCGTGTGGAAGCCTTCGGACATGCGGGGCGCCGCCCGGGGGGTCATTGAGCACAAGCTCGCGGTGACCCCCGGTCACCCCCCCCCCCCCCCCCGTGAAGCACAAGCTGAGGAAGCTCTCCCTCGAGCGCCAAGAGGCAATCAAGGGGGAGATCGCCCGACTCTGAGAGGCGGGGTTTATTCGGGAGGTCCTGCACCCCAAGTGGCTCGCGAACCCCGTCCTCGTGAAGAAATCAAATGCCAGGTGGCTGATGTGCGTGGACTTCACCAACCTTAACCACGCTTGCCCCAAGGACAACTTCCCACTCCCGCGGATTGACCAACTGGTCGACTCCACCGCGGGGTGCAAGTTGATGAGCTTCCTAGACGCCTACTCGGGCTACCACCAAGTCCGGATGGTGGAAGGGGACGGGGAAAAGACGAGTTTCATAACTCCCCTCGGAACCTTCTACTACGTCCACATGCCCTTCGGGCTGAAGAACGCGGGAGCGACCTTCCAGCGCCTCATGATGCTGGACTTCAAAGATCAAGTCGGCCGCAACGTCGAAGTCTACGTAGACGACGCGGTCGTCAAAAGCCCCCGCGCAGCCGCCCACGTCGACGACATGGAGGAGACCTTCCGCAACCTCCGCGCGTATGGACTGAAGCTCAACCCGGAGAAGTGCGCCTTCGGCGTGCGCGGGGGGAAGCTCCTTGGTTTCCTCGTGTCCCAGCGGGGCATAGAGGCAAACCCCGAAAAGATCCAGGCGTTCGTGGACATGCCCCCGCCGCGCTCCGTCAAGGACGTCTAGCGGCTCTCCGGTCGCTTAGCCGCGCTAAGACGCTTCGTCTCACGGTCGGGGGAGCGAGGCCTCCAATTCTTCAAGATTCTCCGGGGGCTCGAGGGGTTCCGATGGACCCCCAAGGCCCAAGAGGCCTTCGACGACCTCAAGAAGTACCTCACGAGCCCTCCAATGCTCGTGAGTCCGTCCCCAGAAGAGCCCTTGCTCCTCTACCTTGCCGCGACCCCGGTCGTCGTCAGCGCGGTATTGGTGAAGGAGCAAGGGGGGCAGCAGCGTCCCGTGTACTACGTGAGTGAGGCCCTCCAGGGGGCCAAAACTCGGTACACGGAGATGGAGAAGATCTGCTACGCCCTCCTGATGGCGTCCCGGAAGATTCGCCACTACTTCCTGGGACACCCCATCACCGTCCCGTTGTTCCTCCCCCTAGTGGAGGTGCTGCGGAACAAAGAGGCCACCGACCGGATTGGGAAGTGTGGGGGTCGAGCTGGCCCCTTTCTCCCTGTCCCTCACAGGCCGCTCCGCCATCAAGTCACAGGTCCTTGCTGACTTCGTCGCGGAGTGGACTCCTGCCTCCTGGCCCGGGGACGAAGACCTCTCCACGCCACCCCGACGCAGTGACCATTGGACACTCATGTTCGACGGGTCGCTGTGTCTCGCTGGGTCTGGTGCGGGAGTAGTCCTCCGGAGCCCCGAGGGGAAGGAACTCGAGTACGCGGTGCGGCTCGAGTTCCCCGCAACCAACAACATCGCCGAGTACGAGGCTTTGCTCCTCGGGCTGCGCCTTGCGCGCTCCCTGGGGATCCGGCGCCTCCTAGTGAAGGGAGATTCTCAGCTCGTAGTTTGCCAAATGGACAAGTCTAACCTGTGCCATGACACAAACTTAAGTCTTTATTTGCAGGAGGTGCGAAAGATGGAGAGGCACTTCGCCGGCCTCGAGGCCCGGCATATCCCGCGAAGGGATAATAACCGGGCCGACGCCTTGGCCTGGACAGCAAGCGCCCGTGAATCGCTCCCCAAGGGGGCCTTCCTGGAAATCATCACGAAGCCCTCGGTGGCCTCCCCGGACACGGGCGACGAGCCTCGCATCCCGGAGGTCACCGAGATCACTCGGACTCCGTCATGGATGGACCCCCTCGTCTCCTTCATCAAGGGAGAGGGGGACCCTCCTAACGAGATCGAGGCTAAGCTCCTCTGGGCCAAAGCCCGGGCATATCTCCTACTGGAGGGGAGACTCTACAAGCAGGGGGCTTCCGCCCTCCTGCGCTGCCTCCTCCGGCCGGAGGGACTCCAACTTCTCGAAGACATCCACGCGGGGAGCTGTGGCTCTCACCTAGCCCCGCATGCCATAGAGGCCAAGGCTCTCCGGCAGGGCTTCTATTGGCCCATGGTCATGCGCGACGCGCGAGACCTTGTCTCCGCGTGCGAGGCTTGCCAGAAGATGGCCAAGGGTTCGAACCTCCCCCCTGTAGCGCTGCAGACTATCCCCATCACTTGGCCCTTCGTGCGCTGGGGGATGGACCTCCTAGGGCCCTTCCCCCCAGTGCTCGGAGGATACAAGTATGCGGTGGTCGCGGTCGACTACTTTACAAAGTGGGTAGAGGCGGAACCCTTGGCCAGCATCACGTCCCGGGCCGTCCAGCGGTTTTTCTGGAAAAACATCGTTTGTCGTTTTGGTGTCCCCCGGGAAATCACTGTTGATAATGGGACCCAATTCGACTCGGCTTATTTCCGGGAATTCTGCGAAGGCCTGGGGCTCGTCATCCACTTCACCTCTGTGCCCATCCCCCAAATGGGAGGGCCCCTACAGGATCTCTGCGGTCCTGGGCTCGGGGGCTTACAAGCTCTCCAACCTCCAAGAGCAGGAGCTGAAGCACACGTGGAACTTGCGTTTACTTCGCAAGTTTTACGTCTAGCCTACACAGGCCCGTCCCCTCCCCCGGAGCGATTACGCCGGAGGGGGAAGGGGGACCTCGTACTCATTGTCCCCTCCCCCGGAGAGATCACGCCGGAGGGGGAGGGGGGACATTGTAATCACCTTTCCCTCCCCTTTCGCGACTTCCCAGGGGGAGGCGTTGTATTTAGTTTCATTATCAATACAATTGGATCTTTCTCTTCAACTGTCATTGTAGGTTCCTCACATTACCACCCCTAATGGCGATGCCCTCTCCGCGAGGATGCCCTCCCCGCGAGGACGCCCTACCCGTGAGGAAGTGGGCCCAGACCCAGCAAGTCCCTCCTGTAGGGTGGCTTACGATCAGCCCTCGTGGACTGAGGGTGTAAGCGGCAACCCGGTCCCCAGCGACTGTGGTAACGAGTCACTTTGAGAGACTAGTCCCCTACCCAAACACTCAGACCCGTCATCGGGCACATCCTCCTCCGGGAGTCGATAGTCTTCCCAGCGGGACGGATTTCTTGGATATTCTTCTCTGGAGACCTTATTCCCAGCTCCCCGTTCTCGCGGCGACCGGATGAATGTCTCCTGGTGGTTTATCTCCGAAAATCTCATCTCGGGCTTTCTCGGATATTTTATTCCCGGAGACCTTATTCCCGGCTCCCCGTTCTCACGGCGACCGGATGATTGTCTCCCAGAAAAATTATGGATTTCTTGGATATTTCTTCCCCGGAGACCCTATTCCCGGCTCCCCGTTCTCACGGCGACCAGACGATTGTCTCCCGAAAAGCTCACCTCCGAAAATCTCATTGGGTTTTCTCGGATGTTTCTTCCCCCGAAACCTTATTCCCGGCTCCCCGTCCTCACGGCGACCGGACGATTGTCTCCCGGAAGGTCTTTTCCCGAAACCTCGTTTTTGAATTTTCTAACTTGGAAAAATTCTTATGCCACAGGTCATCTTCACCCCGGGGGCTTTGTCACCCCCACAGCGCGCGGAGCTACCCTCCGGCCCGCTGTGGGCGGGGGGATAAGGAACCCCCGGGTGTCGACCGTGCAATCCACGAGCAAACTTAGCTCATTCTTATCACAAGAAGTCGTCCAGACCATCCAAGAAAAATATGAAAAGAAGACTCTCAAAGCAACAAGAAGCAAACACAGCTTTATTCATCATTCAACCGGAGGACATCTTCCCCCTCCGGTGGGGCATCGGAAACGGTACAACCCGGGTCAAAACCCAGAAGTTCTCTACATCCTAAGGCTCCTACGCCTAATAGTCCCGGAGGCCCTCCGCTAGCTCCCGGGCCAGGTCCCGGTACAATGCGCGTATGCGGCGCTGAGCTTCCCGGAGCACATCCTTGGGCCAATACTCGTAGCCCGCCGGTGGAAGTATCCGAAGAGGGGGAATCATCCGGGACCCCGGACGCGGAGGGGATAATTCGGCGCGATGATTGTCGAAATTATCCAAGTGCCACTCTGGGTGCCATCTCAATCGGACCGACCCCCGGACAACGTCCCCGCTGCGTTCCCCGGAGATGAGACTTAGCAAGATTAAAGCTGCTTGGGCGTCCCCGGGGGAACCTCTTCCGGACCTTCGCCCGGGAGTAACCTCCCGAGAATCCTGGTAAAAATGTATTCATTCAAGACTTAGAAAAATTTCTAATTCCATTGCATTTCAAAATGTCTTTGTACAAGTGTCCGGGGCTTCTTCTAAGAAGCTACCGGGAACAAAATCCTAAGAAAGAAAAAAGGGTCCTATCTAAGACCCGGGGGGAGGCTCATATTTTATCATTGGCGTCCTCCCCCCGGGGGGCCTCCACCGGGGCCGGGGCAGGGGCATCCGCTGCCGGAGGCGCCGGTGCCGGGAACCTCGCCCGGACGATCTGGTCGTAGAAGCCCCCGGTGAGTTGCTCCACCTCCCGGCGCGAGGGCTCGAAGAACTCGGGGAAGCTCGGGGGATGCGGCCCCCGATCACCCGGGCGCCGACCCCCCGGTGCTCAACGAGCCCCGCCATGGCCGCAACAACGGGGATCGCCCGGCCCCGTGTCCAAGCATCGGCGGCCTCTGGGATGACGGAGACCTGTGCGTTGAGAAAACGCACAGCCTCCGCGAGGGTAGCCGGGGGCACCTCCGAGCTGCTCCTGGAGCCTAGGCTCACGCCAAGGCTCTCAAGGGCCGAGCGGACTGAGCGGCCCCCGTCCGTCACCGACCGGATGCTCGAGCCCTCAAGCTCCCGGAAGGCCTCCTCCTTCGCCTTGGCCTCCTGCCGAAGGCGGCCGTTGACGGCCTCAAAGACATGGACTTGGGCGCGGACCCGGGCCAGCTCCTGGAGGGCTTCGTCCCGCTGCCCCAGGTAGGTGGCGGCCCTCTCCTCCACGTCCTTCAGCAGCCGACTGATCCGCTACTCAAGGCCCCAGGTAATGGCCACCCCCTACAAATTCCAGAGTTAGAAAAAAATTCAAATGTAGGGGCCCGAAAGAAAGCGTCATCGACTCGGATAAGTACCTGGACTTGGAGAGACTGAAGCTCCCCAAAAAGCTCATGGAGCGTCCCCTCCGCAACGTAGGCCTGGACCTTCCGGGTCTCCAGGCCCTCCGCGTAGTGGGCGATCTCCCCCGCGGATAGCAGGGGGGTCTCCCTCCCGACGCTGGTCCCGTCGTGGTCGATGAGGGGTCCCCGGACCTAAGCCTCCGGCAGTGTGGTCGGCGTCTTCGTCGCCGAAGAGGTAGCCTCCGAGGAAGTGGCCGAGGAGCTCCCGAAAGGGCTCCCTCTTCGGGGAGGAACCATTAGGCCCTTCCCCTTCCCGGGCGGGAGGGCCCCTGGGGCCTCCACTTCCGGAGGGACCTCGTAGACTGAGGAGCTCCCCCCCTCATCCACCGGCCACTCCACCCTCGGAGGCGAGGCCTCCGCGAATCTCACCTCCAGCTTCTGCAGCTCCAAAGGTGCCGGGGGCGCCGGGAGGGCCGCCACCGAAGGCGGCGATGGGGCGTAGTCCGCCAAATCGGACGCCACCCCACCCGCAGCCGCTTCCTTCCCCCGAGCCTCAACAGGGCTCTCCGGGGGAGGGGGTGTTGCTTCTTTCCGGGCCGGCGCCCGGGCGCGTCCGGTCCCGGGGGTCTCGTCCTGGGCCTTCGCCGGCGTCGAAGCCGGTGTCGTCGGCGGGCCGGGGGCTTTTTGAACTCTGGCCTTCTTAGGCTCAGAGCCCCCGGTGGCTTCCTTCCCCCACTTATGCGATCCGGGGGTGGGGAAGGGCTTCCTCTCCGGTAGCTTTAGCCCGAAGGCCTCGGCTACCAGGTTCCGGGGAGGGCCCTCCCCCACGACGCGCACGACGCGCTCGTGCTCATCAGCGAAGTACCTCCCCAGGAGGTTCTCCGCCTTCTCCCGCGCAGCCAGGTACGGCCGGACTACGAAAGGTAAGAATTACTCAAATTTTGTAAAATTTTTAAATGCATTGAACCAGGTAACGAAGACTTACGCCGGGTCACCGGTTTCACCGGGGGCCATTGCTCCAGGCCCATCCCGATCCCCCTTCTCCCACGCGAGAAGGGGGAGATCCTCAACAACATCATCTCCTCGGCAGCGTCCCGCATAGAGCGGGTGCGCCGGGAGACAATGACCTTCCCGAGGAGCTCCAGCTCCTCGTCCGTCCACACCGGGGGCTTCGGCGCGGATGATCTGCTGTAGGTGGGGGCCTCCGGAGAGTACACCACCCCATCGTCCCTGACCCGGAGGTAGAACCACCTCCGGATGCAATCTCCCCAGTGGTCTCGGGAGGCCCCCACCGGGTAATCGGCTACCCGGGACAGTAGCATCTGCACCATCACCGAGCCAAAGGGGGACTTGGGTCCCCCCTTCACCAGGTGGGAGCTCCTCGCCGCTGGTTCGTAGAAGTACCAGAAGGCTCGCAGGGTAGGCTCCCGCCTGGTCGCCGTCTCGAAGAGCCATATGAATAGGCCCATCCCGACGATGGCGTTCGGCGTGAGGTGGTTTAGAGCCACCCCGTACTCCTTCAAAAACTCCCGGAGCAATGGATGCACCGGGAGCCGGAGCCCCGCCTCGAGGAAGGCCTCGAAGGCCACGATCTCTCCGGGCCTGGGGCGGGGGGCTCCATCCTTCTTCACAGGGACCCGGACGTCCCCGACCGTGAACTCGGATGCCCAGAGGAAGTCCGGAGCGACCTCCTCCGGGGGCACCTTCGTCGTCTTCGCTCGACCCTTCGGTGCCATCAGGTTTGGTTTTTTCCGGTGGCTAAAGTTTCAGGGAGTTGGACGCCTAAAGGTTCCGGGCGCTTGGCTACCGGGAGCTAGCTACCGGGAGAGGGCTACTGGGAGAGCTAAGGGCGCTGAAGTTTGAAAGTTTGGAATGAGCTTCCCGCGCCCCCCAAGGCCCTTATTATAGGGGCGAAGCGTGGCCTAGATGGGTGCCACGTGGCACTTCGCGGCGCATCTGGGCCGTTGGAGTTCAAACCACGAGCGCATTTATGGCCCAATGGTGCCGGTCCCGGGTGCCGCCGTTTGCCCGGGGACGTGGCCTTCGGTGCCTGCCCCGGGAGCCGCCTTTTGGCTCCCGGGACCTGGCCTCCGCTGCCGGTCCCGGGCGCCGCCATTGGCCCGAGGACTGGCCTCGGTGCCTGCCGCGGGCGCCGCCTTTTGCCCAGGGACGTGGCCTCCGGTGCCTGCCCCGGGCGCCGCCATTGGCCCGGGGACATGGCCTCCGGTGCCTGCCCCGGGCGCCGCCTTTTGCCCGGGGACGTGGCCTCCTGTGCCTGCCCCGGGCGCCGCCTTTTGCCCTGGGACATGTCCCGTGCGCCGCCATTCGCCCGGGGACGTGGCCTCTAGTGCCTGCCCCGGGCGCCACCTTTTGGCTCCCGGGACCTGGCCTCTGGTACCGGTCCCGGGCGCCGCCGTTTGCCCAGGGACCTGGCCTCCGATGCCGGTCCCGAGCACCGCCTTTTGCCCGGCGACGTGGCCTCCGGTGCCTGCGCCGGGCGCTGCCTTTTGCCCGGGGACATTGCCTCCGGGGCAAGTCCTGGGCGCCGCCATTCGCCCGGGGACATGGCCTCCTGTGCCTGCCCCGGGTGCCGCCTTTTGCCTAGGGACGTGGCCTCCGGTGCCGGCCCCGGGCGCCGCCTTTTGGCTCCCGGGACCTGGCCTCCTGTGCCGGTCCCGGGCGCCGCCATTTGCCCGGGGACGTGGCCTCAGGTGCCTTCCCCGGGCGCTGCCTTTTGCCTGGGGACATTGCCTCCGGGGCATGTCCCGGGCGACGCCATTCGCTCGGGGACGTGGCCTCCGGTGCCTGCCACGGGGACGTGGCCTCCAGTGCCTGCCCCGGGCGCCGCCATTGGTCCGGGGACGTGGCCTCCGGTGCCTGCCCTGTGCACCGCCTTTTGGCTCCCAAGACCTGGCCTCTGGTACCGGTTCCGGGCTCCGCCGTTTGCCCGGGGACCTGGCCTCCAATGCCGGTCACGGGTGCCGCCTTTTGCCCGGGGACGTGGCCTCCGGTGCCGGCCCCGGGCGCCGCCTTTTGGCTCCCGAGACCTGGCCTCCGGTGCCGGTCCCGAGCGCCGCCATTTGCCTGGGGACGTGGCCGCCTGTGCCTGCCCCGGGCGCCGCCTTTTGCCCGGGGACATTGCCTCCGGAGCATGTCCCGGTCGCCGCCATTCGCCCGGGAACGTCTCTTCCGGTGCCTGCCCCGGGCGCCGCCTTTTGCCCTGGGACGTGGCCTCCAGTGCCTACCCCGGGCGCCGCCATTGGCCTGGGGAAATGGCCTCCAGGTCCTGCCCTGGGCGCCACCTTTTGCCCGGGGACGTGGCCTCCGGTGCCTGCCCCGGGCGTCGACTTTTGTCCGGGGACATTGTCTCAGGGGCATGTCCCGGGCGCCGCCATTCGGCCGGAGATGTGGCCTCCGATGCCTGCCCCGGGCACCGCCTTTTGCCCGGGGACGTGGCCTCCGGTGCCTGCCCCGGGCGCCGCCTTTTGGCTCCCTGGACTTGGCCTCTGGTACCACTCCCGGGCGCCGCCGTTTGCCCGGGGACCTGGCCTCCGGTGCCGATCCCGGGCGCCGCCTTTTGCCCAGGGACATTGCCTCCGGGGCATGTCCCGGGCGCCGCCATTCGCCCGGGGACGTGGCCTCCGGTGCCTGCCCCGGGCGCCACCTTTTGGCTCCCGGGACCTGGCCTCTGGTACTGGTCCAGGCCACCGCCGTTTGCCCGGGGGCCTGGCCTCCAGTGCCGGTCCCGGGCGCCGCCTTTTCCCCGGGGACATTGCCTCCGGTGCATGTCCCGGGCCTCGTCGCCCTTCTAAAGGTAAAGTCTTTGGTTGTTGATCACGTGCTGGTCACGCGAGGAGCGCCTCGTGAATCAGCGACCACCTGTCAAGCATCCAAGGCACCTGACCGGGCGAAGGACATTGCTACCCCTCGATCCGACGGTAGCGTCCGGGGTAGTTTAGTCCTTCTGCTTCTTTTTGGGGCTATAAATAGCCCTTGTACCCCCTGTTGTAAGGACAAGTGATTCATTATTTCTAGAATAGCCAAACTCACAGGTGTGCTCCGGAAGCCTCTCCCCGAGAGAGCCTCCCCAGCCGACTCCAGTCGAGAGCACGCCGACAGGACTAGGGCCCACACCGGGACCCGAACCTGTATAAATCCTCGTGTCACTTCTTGTGTTTGTCCGGCGGGGGAGGACCGGTCACCCGGTCAGCCCGCGTTGCGTTTTCTTCGCTAGGATCGTCCACTAAACCTGCCGTGGTATTCGCGATACCACGACAGTTAGGAGATCCTCTATCAATGGTGCTAGGTACACATCAATATCGTTTCTGGGTTGTTTTGGTCCTGAGATAAGTAGAGACATCATGATGTACTTGCGCTTCATACACAACCAAGGAGGAAGGTTGTAGATACACAAAAGAACCGGCCAAGTGCTATGCCGACTGCTCATGTTACCAAAGGGATTAATTCCATCGGTACTCAACCCAAACCTTATATTCCTCAATTCTGCTCCGAAGTTAACAAATTCCCTGTCGATGTTTCTCCACTGCGAAGAATCAGCGGGGTGTCTCTGCTTTCCATCCTTCTTCCGGTCTTCCGAGTGCCAACGCAGTAATTTTGCCTCTTTACGGTTTGCAAACAAACGCTGCAAGCGGGGAATGACTGGCAAATACCACAACGCTTTAGCAGGAGGTCCTTGCTTTATCTCAGCGCAGTCGCCGTCGTCGGTTAGGTCCTTACACTTATAGCAGGATGCGCCGCACACCGGACAAACCTGCATATCCTTGTAGTCGTTACGGTAAAGGATGCAATCATTAGGGCATGCGTGTATCCTTTCTACTTCCATTCCCAAAGGACACAACAGCTTTTTCGCTTGGTAGGTGTTTTTTGGCAACTCGTTTCCTTCCGGGAGCATGTCCGCCAAAAGATCTAACAGTGCCGTGAAATTCTTGTCTGTCCAGCTGTTACTTGCCTTCAATTTTAACAGTTCAAGCACAGAGGCCAACTTTGTGTACTTCAACTTGCAACCAGGGAACAACGGCTTTTCTGAGTCCTCAATCAAGCGCTTGAATTTTCCAAACTCCCTTTCACTGTAATTTCCTTTCACATCATGCAACATGTCATCTAAATTGTCATCCTCTGGCATATCCTCATCGAAGTCGTTGTTCGGATCCGACATGTCCTGTTCCTCAACCTGAGTGGCACTTGTTTCTGCAGTTGGCTCTTCTCCATGGTGGACCCAACACGTGTACCCCTTTTTGAAACAACGTCGGATCAAGTGGGCGACAATTTGAGATGAGTTGGTGAACATCTTAAGATTCTGGCAGTCTACACAAGGACAGTACATATATGGTAAACCCTTCTTCGCCATGTCTTTCTCAGCAACCTTTTGGAAATCAAAAACACCTTTCATGTATTCCTCACCCACTCGGTTGTCATTATACATCCAGTCTCGGACCATCTGCAATTAATCAAATTCATACACATGCTAATTAGTAATACTAGTCTATGTACGGTCGACACGCAATAAATTAAATAAATCTAGCTAGCTAGTGTTTGATGCGGAGTTTGCGGTATAAATAGTTAACTACTACTTGTACTGCAAGCAATTAGTTGGGGGCGTGGATAACACACATCATAAAGCAATTAAATAGCTACAGTACAGGTCGAAAATGAGTTACAACCAGGATGTGCTACTGTAGCTTCCCCTCCCTCTCACTCTAATTTGATCAATCAATGGAGATCGATATTGATGATGAAATCAAGTAATGTGTATGCCTTGGAAGCAAGTACCAACCTTGGATCCTCAAATTTTTGCCCCCAAATGCTCCCCCGGCCTTCCGAGATTTCGCTCTTCCTTGTCCCAAATCTCTTTGAACTGGACAGTGTATGTCGAGCAAGAGTATACGACTAGCTCAAAACATCCACCAAAAGACCTTTTATACCATGTTCAATACAGACGGTTCTATATAATACCGTCGGTAATATCGGTGCATTTTTTAAGAACAGAATATCACTGACAGGTTTCACTTTATTAAACCATCGGTAAAATCGGTGCATTTTGTGTAGAACTATGACAAAAATATCACAGACGGTTATGAGCTCAAAACCATCCGTGATAATTACAATATCACAGACGGTTCCGAGCTCAAAACCGTCCGCTTTACTATCACAGTCGGTTTTTACTTTAGAACCGTCTGTGATTATCACTGTCGGTTTTTACCTCAGAACCGTCTGTGATAATTATAAAATCAACACTCTGCTCTACTATCACAAACGGTGATAAGGTCCGAACCATCTATAATATCCTGGATTGTTTGCAGTCGAACCGTTCGACTAGTGGTCAGTTGTTCCACTTGTTTTTTCATATTTGGTTCTATCTTATTTCAATGTTAGTATTTAAAAAAATGAACGTTGAGACTATTTGGTTTTATCTTTTTTTCCATATTTGTTGTATATATATGTCTGTGGATCTTCAAAGAATTTTGAGACTATTACAGTCGGTCCTGAAATTAAAACCGTCTGTAATGTTACTATCAGAGACGGTTTTGAGTTAAAAACCTCTTGATTGCAGCAGTATTTTCTAGTTAACATTTTCACACAGAACATCATTTGGTGATTATCAGTTACATAATCAATTGAAAAGCCAGATATATAAGGAAAAGAAATTTCTTATTTCTTACAATCTTTGCATACATAAGGGATACAATTAAGCGACCAATTAATTAGCATTGACCTGTTCCAAAAGTAATTTACAAAGTTCTCCTAGGGACGTATTGGCATAAGTAGGATCTACACTGGCCGCCCCAGGAGAACTACCAATGGCTCTAAGACTATCAACATCATCTCTCAGCAAAGGAGTGGATTTGGCATCAGTAGGATCATCCAAGAAATTAAAGTTGATACAACAAAGGTGTTGAAGAGGGGATATTTGAAGGATTGTTGTGGATCTCCAAAGGTGGGATGAAGCTGCAACTCAAAGCACTCTGCCAAGTGCAGAATGGCAGAAGACATCCCCTCAGAATGCTTCTCCAGCGCCTCTTTTTTTTTTTTGGAGAGTTCTGTACAAGGCAGCTTTCTCCTCCTGCACATATGCATGGGTTAGTTTTGAAAGACATAACCAGCAGAGAGGGTGAAGATGATTGCCAAGCTTCGGAGTGGATTTGGACGCGGAAGTGTGCGCCTTACCCCAGAAAGTTGATCATCCAAGAAAAGCTGATGATACAAAGGTGTTGAAGAGGGGATATTGGAAGGATTGTTGTGGATCTCCAAAGGTGGAGTCGATGCAACTGGAGGGGTTGCAAGGGGCAATGTGGCAACACAGGCCTCAGCACACTCTAGAGTCTTCGCTGCAGCTCCACTGGAGGATCTTTCATCATTTCTAAGTCTCTTCTTTGGAGGGAGCATTTCCTCAGGCACCTGTGGATTTCGAAATGCATTTGTTTCAAGGTAATCAAGTCATAAAAGAAAGATCTGCATTAGAGTTTCAGAGAGGACTTACTTTCTGAAGATCCTGATCGACTTCATTCCTTATCTCTTCCTCATCACTCTCAATTTCAATAACCTCATTGGAATCTCGGCTCGCCATCAAGGTGGGAGTTGAGGAGGGAATAAAGACAGGGATTTAGGAGCCTCTCTATTTATAGAACCAGAAGGTGACGGTTCATATGCGCGGGTGCCTCGAGTTTTAAAAAGTGCACTACTGGTTTTCAAGGTCAATAAATTCATGATAACTTCTCGGGAGATAAACTGCAACACGGCAAAGGAAGTTGAAGAGTCAGATTACATAATTCGATGCAAATTAAATTTGAAGTAAATAATTAAGTCTCTTCATCTGCTCAGTTATTATGTGCGGTTATCAACAATTGCATGTAGAGAATTCGATGCGTGGGCACTGTTGGGACTATCACAGACGGTTGGGATATCAAACCGTCTGCTTTAATATTACAGACAGTTCTCATGTCCAAACCTTCTGTAATATGACTATTACAGACAGTTCTGATGTTCGAACCGTCTTTACTATGCCTGGAATATTGAACTGTTCGACTTCTACAAATACTTGTTCCCTCCCTGGAGTTTTGCTTCCAGTTGAACCGCTGAGAATTTGAAAGAAGTTGAGAATTTGAAGCATCGATCACTGTTGGGACTATCACAGTCGGTCCTTACATAAAAACCGTCTGTAATATTACTATCACAAACGGTTAGGAGTTAAAAATCGTCTGTGATATTGAAAGAAGTTGAGAATTCGAGGCAGCGGACACTGTTGGGACTATCACAGTCGGGCCTTACATAAAAACCGTCTATAATGTGAATATAATAGACGTTTTTTACCTCAGAACCATTTGTGATATTCAAAGCACATTGATATATAACTCGAGGCGTTTGGCATGCCACAATGCCATCCAGCCAAATAATCCCAACTTCTATATTCTTTTTATATTATTTGCATGGGACCTACGACTTCTATATTGTTTCTATATTATTTGTAGGGCTCCGATGGACTGCCCTCACAAGCCAAAGATCGCGATAGTCATTCCTTAATCGCACACAGTGCACATACCTTTGTATGGTCGAATGTTCGACAAAAGCTAAAGAAAGAGGGAAGATTGCATGCAGTCCAAGAATGTGCTGGAAAATTGGAAAGGTGACATAAGAACAAAGTTTTCAATAATTTTTTTCATCACTTACCAAAAAAAGTAAAAATACAGAATGCTAGGTCAAGGAGTGGTCTTAGCCGTGGCTGCATCTAGAATAAAGTCAGTTTGACTTGTAGCCAGGACGCAGGACTCCTCCAGCGACAAGTTGTCCTTCTTAGGATCAACTACTTCCACGTCGAGAAGGCCTGTGACCTCCCTCAGCTTTGCGATGGTATCCTTCATAGTCAAACCGCAGCCAGCGATGGTCATATCCGTGGCTTTCTTCTCCTCGCGAAGACGCCTCGTCCTCGCCCTAGCATTGTCACCATCTGTTTTCATGCGCTGAATGCGCTGGAAGAGATCGTCAAGGTCAAGCCGTAGCTGAGTGTGCTTCTCCGTGAGGAGCTTGTGCTCCTCCTGGACGGCCCTCAGCTCGGCTTTGACTTCGCCAATGTCTTCCACGGCTCCCCTTCCCTGTGCAAATCAACAGGTCAAGAATGTATTGAACAGGGATTAACAATACAGGGGTAAGTCCAAAAGATTGAGAGTTCTTATCGGGGAGAGCGAGGCTGACGTTGCCATCGAGGATGCCATTGGCGCAAAGAAGCTAAGGAGTCAAACAGTCTGAGAATTATAAAAACTTGTAAAGTAAATGACAATTTTTCCACTGTCAATTTATAGAACTTCCAAAGTGATGCTTCGTGTTCTCCTAGGCGCCGCGCGCGAAGATCGGAGACAGAAATGATCACAGTTGACAATTCGAAGCGCCGGCACTCTTTCAGTCGGTTCAGACCTCAGAACCGTTTTTGATAACTACACTATCATAGTCGGTTCTTAGTTCACAACCGACTGTATATATCACAGTCGGTTCTGAGTTCCAAACCATCTGTGATATTCTAGTTATCACAGACAGTTCTCAGCAGGGAACCGATTGTATATATCACAGTCGGGTTTTAGGTTAGAACCGTCTGTGATAAGTAGACTATTACAGACGGTTCTCAGCTGGGAACCGATTGTATCTATCACAGTCGGGTTTTACGTTAGAGTCGTCTGTGATAAGTAGACTATTACAGACAGTTTTGTGTTCAGAACCGTCTGGTTTACTATCACAGTTGTTTTTGACATCAGAACCGACTGTGATAACTGAACATATTATCCCGACAGGCCTTCGCAGACGGTTTTTCATTGAACAGTTCATAACCGTCTGTGATGTGCCGTCATGGATGTCTGTTTATGTGGTAGTGATCAGAGCGATCGAATGTTAAAGGTGTATCTGACCAACGGGAGTACTGAGGTTCACCAAGGGAAGTCTCCGTTTGGTTAACTTCTCAATAAAATGCCTTAAACTGCCTCTTGGAAACAAAAGAGGAGGAACCTCCAAAAATAACATTAACATGATTACAAGGTACCTGGTAAGAGATCTCTTCATCCCCGTCGGCGTCTCTTAGCCCGCATGCTTGTTCCTTAGTTGGTATGGTTGGCATTGGTCCAATCCCCTAGTAGAAGTCATCTAACTGCTTCAACCAACTCCTACAGTTCTTGAGGTCGTGGCCTGCGGAGTTGTGGAGTGGACATCATTTCTTGCCTTCCTACGGGTTAGTTTTATTTTTAAATGATGCTACGACCACCAGAGGCAGTTTTATTTTTAAATGATGGATTGTTACCTTTAGTTGAAGGAGGCTTCTTTGTGACCGCGACCTCTCGGTATTGTCCAGACCGGCTCCTTTTCCACTTCTTTGACTTCCCGCCTGATGAAGATTCCGGCTTCTTGCTTGAATCCTCCTTTCTAGTGTCCTTCAGACCTAGTTGAGGCGGTAGGTTACCTTTATCAACCATCCGGTTCCATTCGACATCCTCGGCTGCGTCGGAATATCGATCAGCCATATCAAAGAGATCGGCTACTGATCGAGGAGGATGGATGAGCAAGTCTTTGGTGAATCTCTGATACCGGACGGCATGTTTAAATGCCCTGATAACGGAGCTATCAGATATGTTCGGGATGGTATTCCTCACCCCGACAAATCTCTTGACAAACTGACAAAGGGTTTCAGTCGAAGTTTGCCGTAGTCGATGGAGATCGTCCTCTTTACCCGGCTTCTGATAATAATTTTGGAAATTGCTGAGGATGGCGTCGCACAGCATTTCCCAGTTATAGATTGAACCTTCGGGTTGGTTAAACAACCAGGTTCTTGTCGGTCCTTCGAGGACTGTTGGCAGGTAATTGGCCATGACCCGGTCATCGCCGCCTGCCGCTTGGATGGCAATAATGTAGATTTGGAGGAACTCGGATGGGTTATGAGTTCCATCAAACCTCTCTATGGCCCCTGGTCTGAACTTGTCTGGCCAAACAACCGCGCGATGGCTGGGCGAGAAAGCTTTACAACCCACGTAGGGACAGTGGACTATCCTGCGGCTCTCGATCTGTTCACGGGCAACCTCACACAATGGAGAAGCTACTCGTGGCCCCAAACGAGAGTGGACAGGAATTCGATCCCTATCACGTGAATCCTGCACCCATCTGGACTTGTCCTGTCGAGATGGTATAGGTGGTGGGTGGCTCCACCTGCCAGAACTAGAGTTAGAGTAGCCTCAATTATGGGAGCGTGTCACGACCGGGAAGCAGCCGTCGGAGTCGCTTCCGATGCGACCTCGTCCAACCTTTCCACCAGGATTTTGGTGAAGGCCGGTTTCTGCGCATCCGTGATCGTAAGGGGAAAATTGCGCATGACCTCCGTGATAGATCGAAGTCGGCCATGCGTACTTCTCCTAGGGGCACCGGGTGTTACCGTTTCTTCGTCCGCCGGGAAATGCTCCGGGGGCAAAGACGGTGTCTGGTCGCGTCTGCGACCACGTGACCGTCGGGAAGAACTTGGAGCAGCATCGTAATGAGCCTGCGCATCTTGAAGAGCCTCTAGGGCTGTTCTGCGAAGTTCGTTGTTTTGTTGCTCACAATCTTGATCTTCCTTTTGTTTTTGTTCCTGTTCTTCCCTAGTAGCTCATCGATCGGGAGTTTCTTCCGATAAGGCAGCGAACTATCTAGGGAGAGAGGTCATCGAGGGAGAGAACATCTCCGTTTGTTCCGAGTCAGACTCGAAATCAAAAAGGCAGTGGAGATTATCAGGGTCAAATCTCCCCGGGTTGATTTCCTGGTCCATCATTCTTCCCCTCAGCAGGGTCGTATGATGGACCGCATCCAACCTCTAACGCATTAAGAACCTCAGTGGGTTCTGATTCTGCGTTGGTCGCCTCCTGGTCGATAGACATGACCTGAGTGGTCGAATCGACCTCTCGGACGTCCCCTCCTCCAGTTTCCTCCATCGGGACAGGATCGCTAGGAGAGGGCATCGGAATGTGGGCATAATCCTCGAGATCAAAATCATTCTCGGAATCATATGCTCCAGCCATGATTCAGCGAACCTCCGGATGAAAATCAGGACGCCTTGAGAAAGGCCCCACGGTGGGTGCCAGCTGTCGACGATTTGGACTCGAGGTCCTTAGTCGAGCTTATGCAGAATTAGTAGGTTGTGAGACCTTTCAAGGTGCCCCTCCGGGAAGGTATGATGAATCAAAGATAACTAGAACACAGAGAAATTTATACAGGTTCGGGCCCTCGATGGTGGGAGTAATAACCCTACATCCTGTTAGGATTTCACTAAATGTGGGAAGAAAGAGTTACAAAGCTATGGAAAAAATCTTCACAGGCGAAGATTTTTCCTATGTGTTTGTACAAGACAATGCCTGGAAGGCTTGTGAAAGCTAGCTAACTTAGACTACTGTCTTCTGATTCTCTGGGTGTTTCGATTGCTCGATCACTCTATCCCTCGATGCCCCTGTCTGATCCACTGGCTTACCCTTTTAAACTGGTCGAAAGGGTGTCAAGGCATAACAGCATCAAATAGTTGCTTGGGTGCAGTTTTGGTAACTGCCCTAACCTCCACACAGGTTTAACATGTGTTATTTAAGAATAACTGCACGTATCAACCTCCCGACGGTTGTCTCCATACGTGGAAGGATCTTCAGGATACTCGGGATATCCCTGTTATAAGGACAGAGAACTCCCGCATCACCTGGTCGAAGGTGTTCTGACCGTGCGTTATCATCTGACCGCGCACCATCTGCAGCCCTCTGTTCGCGTATCGCATACAAGCTTCTGACCGCGCACTGTCTACGGTCTGATCGCATAAAGCTTGCGATCACACTTGTCTGGTTCGAATCTATCCTGAACCAATCGTGTATTTATTTGATCTAGCTCAGGTATCAATCCTTGTCATCAACGATGTAGAATATCTGTGTGGCTTCCTTAGCAAGTATAAATGGATCATCTTGGTATGCAACTCTATTCAGATCAACGAGAGTAAACCCGTAATTGTCAACTTTAACACCTCGAGGGACTTCGACCCATTGGCATCGAAACAAAGGAATCTTAAATAATACGTAATCGAGCTCCCATATTTCTTCAATAACACTATAATATGAGTTTAGTGCCCTTACTACCCTGGCATCCTCTGAAATAGCAAATAGTGTCACTCCACTACATTGCATACTACTCTTCTCGTCTTGACTTCTTGTGTAAAATGAATATTGTGGATGTCGTACCCCTACCAAGTTCCTACAGTAAATCTTGGACCTTTAGCCAACCATGTAACAGTTTCATTCACGAAGCCCTCGGTAGCTTGCAGTTTATATTTTCAATCCACCCAGCAAATTTCCTGTTATGTTCTGGTGACTCAACTCCCTGGCTTCGAAGGATTCTGTTCCAGTGACATTGCCTTGTGCTCGTATATGTATGGTTCCACCTCTGTTATGTGTTGTAAGACCCAAAAATGTGCTTTTGCATACAAATCACTAGCAGGGACGGCTACTTTAAATCCAATCGTTCTGATGCCCTGAAGCCTGCCCTCATGTCGAGACTTAGGAATGCCAATTGGGTCAACCCCGGCCATATAATTGGCGCAAAATTCACTCACTCCTAGGTGGCATAACCTTCCATGATTCTGCCCTCGGGCCGATGATGATTCCTTACATATCCCTTCAAGATACCCATAAATCTCTCAAATGGATACATATAATGTAGGAACACGGGTCCACAAAACTTAATTCTCTGACAAGGTGAACAATTAGATGGACCATAACATCAAAAAAAGATGGAGGGAAATACATCTTGAGCTAAAAAGAGTTGTAATCGCATCACGTTGCAAATCATCCAGTCCATCCGAATCAATTACCTACAAGGACACTATTGTGGCAAATATTTAGATCAGAAAAATTTGGCAAGTTCCATGAATGGAGCTAATTAACTAATTAGTAGGAATACACTCCTTGCAAGATATTGTGTTTGTAACACCCTAGTTTTGGGGTGAAAACGTTGTTTTTCATGGAAAATCATGCATGCTTATGTCTCTTTAGAAGTAGATAGATCATCTCAAATCCATTCTTTTCTGAAGCTCAAAAATCTCAAAATCATTGCCTTAGACCCAAATCAAGATCAGATCATCTAGATATGGCCTACTAATTATCCTGAGTAGGAAAGTCTTCAGAAGTCAAATCAGATTTGATCTCTAACTCCCAGAATTATCAGTCTCATTTTGTTTTTGGAACTAGAATTATTTAATATCCTAATTACCCTAAGTACTCTGAAATTCAGAATGCCAATCTAGTCAAATCCTGACCTAATCTAGACCAAATTATTCTTGGATTATGATCAAGGGTATGCCACTACCTTAATCTAGAAAGTTGGCAGCAAAACTCCATCATCTAGACCATTTTCGCAAATCAGTCCAAGAAGTATCGCAAATTGATCATTTTCAGATTTCCAAGAAGCATGAAAAGGCTAAAAGCCACAAATCAATTCCAAATCTTAATCTGATTTTGGGAATACCTCCCAAATGTTATTCAATACAAAAATCTCATTTTGTAAGGATCTCAGAATCTTATCCAAAGTCTCAGAATTTCAGTTTCAACATAATCCAGATTCAAATACCCTAATTACTCTATTTTCGTTTTTGGTCAAAATTAATCAGAAACCCTAAATCCTATCTTATGTCCTTACTAAATTACTTGTTGAGTTTATTAAGCCACAGCAGTATGATCAATCTCAGTTTAATCTATGTCTTTTACCAGATTTACAAATTACTCCAAAACCCAAATTCTGTAATTGCATTTCGGTCCAGATTTCTTGTTCAACCCTTTTCGACCACACCCGCCGGCACGCCTTCGACCAGCGCCAGGCCTCACTGCGATCTTCGCCGCCGGCCCTCACTTGTGCCCGTGTTCTCTTGCACCTGCATGTGCGCACGTGTTCGTGCCAAAATCATCACCGTGGCAGCACCAGCAACAGCAACAACCGCACGCATGACTAGCAGTGACCGCGCTCTAGCAGCAGCAACAACTTTGTCAGAAGCTTCGCGCCACATCACCACGCCGAGCTAACTTTGTTGCCTCCACTTTGCACCGGCCAGCGCCAAGTCCCAAGGTGCCGACCAAAATGGTAGTTGCAGCACCGCCTGTCGCCGTCACGTCATTGTCACCGTTGCTTCGACCAGCCGCTTCACTGGCACAAGTTCCACGATTACCGCCCTTGTAATCTTCATCCCGTGGCTATTTAAGGTCGCCTGTGACCAGCTACATCTCCATCACAACAAACTCAGCTAAGTCTCAGTTCATCTCGCCTTCTTCTCGTTTCTTCTTCTTCTCCGGTGAGCCGCCGAGGAGGAGCACGACGCCAGACCAATTCACTACACCAAGTTCCAATTTGATTCAACCAGTAAGTGCCTTATGCTCATCTCATCATGCTGTAGCTCCTAATCGAACTCCGGTGGACCTCAACACCGGTGATCGCCGTAGATTGCATTTGCCCTGTTCCTCTCATCGCACCCACTTGCAGCCCGAATTAACCTCCCTTTCTGTAGAATTAAATGATCACTAGAGCCCCTTGAACAAGCCTATTCAATCCAATTTTGAAATTAGCCCATGTTTGCTGATTTCTTGATCTTCGCGCATTGCCGTGACCGTCGCTTGTCGCCAGCCCGCTCCACCATATCTTCGACCAAGCTAACCTCATCTTCTCACTCCCTAGATCCTGTAGATGGTGTAGCTGAGCCAGATTGATCAGCATTACTCTAGAACATTGGCGCCTCTTTTTCCGTCTTCTTCGAGTCCGGTGTCAACGCCGGCGAGCTCCAGTACTTGATTGCAACCCAATTCCTAGATGGAGAACGATCAGCATCACTCCAGGAATAAAATCCTTCATTCAATTTCTTGATACAATCACCCTAGCTCGCTGTCATCGTAGCTCGTCCTTATTTCTGAAAGCCGACGAGTTCAACCTCGCCGTTTGCCGTTGTCTCGCTACCACTATCCAATTAACTTCACTACCAACATCCTTGTAACCTCGCCTACCTGATTGACAAAGTTGGCAAAGCAACGCATGGACAAATTGTCCAGAAGAGCAAGCCCTAAGAAATGACAGTGCTCTGGCACTTAGCTCCCTGTGCCAGGGACTTGTCTGTAATTTCTGTGAATTCCTGAACCTTTTTGTAAAAGCCAGTTTTTCAATTAGTTGTCTTGCTTCATTGTGCACCCAATTCCTTAAGCCAAACTTGTTTTGTCAACTGGAAATCCTTCAAACCATACCTATGCCATTCTTTGACATTGTCAGGCCGCGAACCGAATGTCGTCCTACTGACATTCGCTGTTTTTGAGCAAACCAGCTGTGAACCAAATGTCGAGACTTATGCCTTGAAACCCTAAGAGTCTTTAACATCCAATCTTAGTCCAAATCCTCCTGATTCTATCATTTCAACCTAGCCTCGGCATATAGATGCATTCGACTCCTAAATCTCCAATCCAATTCCTCTTCTAAAGCAAGCATATCTGCATATAGATCATAAAACATTTTAATATAGTTAGTAATCATTGTGTGTTTGATTTATTGCTAAGTAGATCCAGAGACCGAGTTCGATGACTTCACTGTTGATCTAATACCAACTGCAGATATTTACGTCACGAGAGGCAAGTCATATTCTTGAACATCTTGAACCTATATTTTATGAATTGTTAAGATATTGCCTTGAGTGTAAATAGTATTGCATGTGATGAAATGAGAAAAGTATGACATGGCAATCCTAGGCTGTATGCTGATGAAGTATGAGGAGATTCTTTACAAAATGATCAAATTGTGAGCCATAACTGATATAAATGTATATATGTATATTCATGAAATAAAACCCTAGCCGTGACCAGAGTTTGGTATGGAAGGGTGGTAGCACTGACGAGTGCAGGGATTGTGGGATGAACCGGTCATTGGCATATAAGGACTAGAACCTTGTGTTGTACTTCAATGCGGCATGAAAACGTACCAACCACTTGCCTAGTATGGGACAGGCACGACTTAGTAGCTTTCTTGGTATTAGCAGTTCCCTGTATGGTATGTCGGTCCGGTTTCTTGCGTGGAAACTGGTGGGCCACAAACGGCCGTGAGTGCTGTGAGATCAAAAAAATAATGAGAGGATAAGGAGTAAGAAGGAAGACGCCCTACGCCTAGATTGAGTCGTGCGTGGCTGCATCCATAAGGGTCATGGGTCTTGCAAGGACATAGACCAAGGCTAGGTAGTCGGGCAGTGGGGAGGACCCACAATGGTATTTTAGACTTAACTGTCTATTTACCCGGCGGGGATACTGTTAATACTAGACTGCAAAACAGTTGTGTGATCTCGGCCTTGTCACATGCGTAAAAGTCGCATGGAGATGGCCCGACTTGAAAGCCGAGTGAACAAGTGGATTTAAAAAGAGGTACACCTTTGCAAAGTTTTAAAACATATTCGAATACTCTGAGCTCCCAGGTTCTGGAGTTTGCACGCGGTGGATTCACACAAGTATGTTTTCCAAATAAAATTTGTTAGACCTAGCTCATCTGTGCTTCCAAGAGTTTACAAAAGATATTGATATTATGTTATGATAAGTGCTGTCATGAATATGAATCGTAAAGAGAAAAGGTATTTTGCAACCTTTCCCCTTTCTCTACTAGCATAGATTCATATCATCACTATTATAAGTATACACTCTTATATACTATGACTTGCTGAGTACGTAAGTACTCACCCTTGCAATCCACCATCCAACAGATAGAGTGTTCCATGATCAAGACGAATGATTGAAGAACTTTTGGATCCACAAGGAGAAGAGCCAGCTGTTCCATCCAAGCCCTGAAGAGTGTTTCTCTACATTCAACTTCTTGCTGTGGGGGTTCACTTAGCTTATGACGGTTAGTTGTTTTACTGCAACCAGAGTTATTTATGCCGTCATGGCTTGTAATTTATTATGCTGTAATAAGGCCAGTAGGCCATACTGCTCAATGTAACGAAGGTTAAACTGATGCAATATACTCCTATGTTTGACTCATCATGGGAAGTCAAATGGTTTGGGATCAGTTGCAGTGAGCTGGGTCCTCACGGGAGTAGTCGTGTTTCCCCATGAAGGCGAGGCGCGACAGCGTTGAAGAAATAACATAGCTTTGTAATTGTCTCTCTGATTTTAACTAGAAGAATAACTCTGATAGCAATGGGAAGCATTTGTGACATCAGGACATTTCCACCATGTCACGGCAAAATTTGATACCATCTCTTGTCTTTCCCGGAATGTACGTTCAACAACAAGCCAATCAAACTATCACAAATATTGTTCTCTACATGCATGACATCAATGCAATACCGAATTTGTAAGTGTTCCCAGTATGGTAGATCCCAAAGAATAGATCTCTCCTTCCAAACATTTTTTTCTTGAGGTTTAAAAAATTTACCGAACTCAACTTTGATTTTCTTCATGCTCAAGTAAAGCTCCTTATTGGTCACAAACACTGGGGCCGATCCTTTCTCAAGCTTCCCATTAAATGATTTCCTTCATGCGCAAGGCTTACCCATGTACACTGTTTTTCTACAGTTCTACAACCACATGCTCTCAATTTCATCTAGAAAAATAGGGTAAGCCTTGCCTCCTTTTGAACTATAGCCTGACAAATTTTCATAGGCTGGGAAATCATATTTAATGCAAAATACCATGGCCCACAAGATGAAATTTTCTTTCTTATATGCATCCCACACCTGCACCCCTTCACTCCACAATTTCTGTAAGTCCTCAATTAAAGGAGCTAGAAACACATCAATATCATGTTCGGGTTGTCTAGGTCTGGAGATTAGTAACGACATCATGATGTACTTGCACTTCATACATAACCGAGGAAGATTGAAGATGCATAAAAGAACTGGTCAAGTGCTATGCCGACTGCTCATATTTCCATGTGGATTTATACCATCTGTACTCAGCCCAAACCTTATATTCCTCACTTCGCCGCCAAACTCATCAAATGTTCTGCTAAGGTTTCTCCATTGAATCGAATCAGCTGGATGTCTCAATTTCCTGTCTTGTTTCCGGCCTTCTTCATGCCAATGCAAGTATTTCACATCTTTCGGATTTGTAAATAGCCGTTTCAATCTAGAAATCACAGGCAAATACCAAACAGTTTTGGCTGGAGGTCATTTCTTTACCTCGTCACTTCACTATCAATTTGGTCCCTACGCTTATACCACAATGCACCGCATCTTGGACAAACATGCAAATCCTCATACTCGTTACGGTACAACAAACAATCATTTGGGCATGCCTGTATTCTTTCGATTTCCATTGCCAATGGACAAAACAGTTTTGTGGCTTGGTAAACTGATCTTGGCAACTCATTTCCCTCTGAAAACATGTCCGCTAAAAGATCTAATAGTGTCATGAAACTCTTACCGCTCCAATCGACACTTGCCTTCAAGTTATATAATTTTGCACATCTAGGGAACAAAGGCTTCTCAGAATCAGCAATCAATTTCTCAAATTACCAAAGTTATTTTTGCTGTAATCTTCTTCTACATCACGTAACATTTCATCTAAATTTTCATCAGTTGCATGCACATCCGAATGAACATTATCAAAATTCTGATGATTATCATCATTACTTCAATCCACTTCCGGGTCCTGCTGATTGGTAGAGGTTATTGTTTCCTCAAGATCTTCGCCATGCCATATCCAACGGATATATCATGCATTAAAACCACAACGAATCAAATGGCTCTTGATCTGATCAGAGTTGCTAAACCTCTTTAAATTCATACAATCTGTACAAGGATAATGCATATTTTTTTCTCCCTTCTTCGCCTTTTCTTGCTCAGCAAATTTAATAAACCCGTTCACACCCTCCAAATACTCAAAGAGTAGTACGTTTTATTCCATACATCCAATATTCCTAGTCTATCTACAATTCACAAAATTGACAAATTGAAAAATATAATGAGTCAGGCATGCATGAAATTAACCTGACCAATTAAACTATATATATACATATCTACTTACAACTGATATATGAAACCCTAACTTGATGAAACACTAACCTAACTACAAATGCAAGCTACTGAGCTCATAAATCATGATGCATTGTAAGAGCCAGCTAGATAGCTACCTAGCTTTGGAGCTACAGCTAGCTTAATTGTAAGTAGAGAAAGAGATCTAGGGAGAGAGATATGGTGAGAAACTTACATTAGAAAGAGGGATCAAATTTCCTTCCAGCTTGCGCTGATCACTCTAGCTTGGAGTGTCGAACAGAAGGAAACAGAGAAAGAGATGGGTAGCAAGGGTCGAGTGGGTTAGACTTATAGTGCAACATTTACCAACGGTTAGCAACACTAGAACAGTTAGAAGATACAACAAATTTTCTAACGGTTATGTATCTATATCAGTTAGAGTAAAACAAAATATATTCTGACAGTTCCCAAATAAGAATCATAACTATAAGTACCTTTCTTCTAACGATTATTTATTGAAAACCGTTAGATTAAAATAAAATCTATTCTAACAGTTCCCAAAATACAACCGTTAGTATATGTATATTTCTTCTAATGATTAATATATTCTGAACCGTTAGAAAAATCACATCATTTTTACTAATGGTTTCTCACAACCAAACCATTAGTAAAAAATCCCAATCAAACTGCGCACCATGTACACTAATAGTTTTCTTCCAGATTGTGTAAAATTATTAGAAGATAGGGGTAAGTAGATTGCATTTCTGTAGTACTGAGAGGTGGCATGGTGCTACCTATTGGTGGCTTACTGACGAAGCCGTTGAGCAGCTTGAACGTCACCTTGAATGTCGGCGACAACAAAACTCTTCATAAGGTTGCGTGCTTCTACCATCAAGGTACGGCACTCCTTATTGACTTTAGCAGAAGCACGTTTATGTGCTTTCTTTAACTAAATCGCAAGGAACTGTGCAGACTCTTGAGTCTAGTGGAAGTAGGTCCTACTGTTGTATTCAAAGATTGCCACTGGGGGCAATGTCCCAAACTACACCATTAGAGGCTCCTTGTCAATGTAAGCAAGTTTGTCGAGAAAGGACCCACCTGCGCAAAAGGGGTTCCTTAATCAACCTATGCATCATCACATATATGCACTCCATAGACGAGCTGCATGATGGATGGAAAATAGAGGGCATACAGAAGCGAGTTAGATGACCATCGGAGCACAGCAAAGATGAGAGGAGAACCATGTCCCACCGGGAGTACCATTTTGTTTCATCCGAAAGATGTCTCTCGGGTGAAATTACCCCTTCCGTGTTGCGGGCGTGCCAGTATACATAAGTATACAAATAAAAGAACAAAGAATGTACAATCTTAGTGGAAACAATGCACTTTATTAATTTTGAAAAGAATTACAAGTTATAATTTCCTTTGGGATTTACAAGCTCTCATTGCGCCTATGGAAATGAAAGTACATCTTGACTTCAGGGGATTGCGTGGTTCATGGTTCCTCAAGGCTTTTGACAAGCTCCTAGTTAATTACATCCACATAGTGAATCCGCAGAACACCTCTGATTAAGCTATGCTGATGGTCGTCATCTTCAAACTTTGCACTTGATGAATAAATGCAATGCGGATGCACATGCATGCAAGTATGCAAAGCCATAGCTTCGTCAGCCTATGTGTTATCACAAAAATGTGGTCTTCGCCTCATCGGTGCCTGGTCAGGGGATTGTTCAGCCTTGTCAGTCTCGAACAAGTCGATGCCTTTGCCTCATCAATACCTGGCATGAATGGTATTCTGCTTCATTAGTCACAAACGAAAAACATGTCGCCTTCGAATCATCAATACCCAAGACATAAAAAATAAGAGTGGTAGTGGATTTGTGATAACATCTTCGATTTCCTTAGCTTCAGGAAGTGCACATTGCATGGTAGGAAACACATCAGAGTACCCATCAAGGACTTAGAAATATTTTGACTTGTCTTGACCACTTCAGACATGATTCAACATTGGCTCCCCTTTGACTAGCAAGATGGGGGCCTTTTGGCCTCTAATTGGCATGAAACTTGGTAGAATATCTTCTAGATAGATCTTCGATCGTTCATCAAAATTTGACATCAATCAGATCGTCGGATTGAAAACTATCTTCATTGCATTGCTTGTATATCAAGCTGAAATTCAGCAAGATAGTGATTGTTTACAATGGTCTTTTGGAGGTCTTCTTGACTTCTAATTGATATGAAACATGGTGGACATGCTTCACTTCAAGTCTTCTATTCACCATAAAACTTTGGGGTTGATCAGACTTCTGGATTAGAAGTTACCATCAATCTTCTCCCATGGGACAAGAGGAAATTCATTAGGAAACAGCTCATTTACTGTAACCTCTTTGAACTCTGGTCGACTTGAATTTTAACAGCATCTGATTAACTTAAAATTTTGTAGCCATGTTGCACATTGAGTCTTCTGTATTGCCATAAAAATTTGGGGTCGATCGGACTTCTGGATGAGAAGTTATCATCGATTCATCACTCGTGTGTCAAGCTGATTTTCATTTGGACATCAAAGTGTAATGTGAAGACCTCTAGATCAAATCGAATGCAACTTGATCTCTGATCGAGTGCAATCTTCTCTTTGATCGAGTGCAACTTTGATCGTTGATCGGATGCAACTGGATCTCCGATCGAGTGCAATCTTCTCTTTGATCGAGTGCAACTTTGATCCTTGATCGGATGCAACTTGATCTCTGATCGAGTGCAATCTTCTCTTTGATCGAGTGCATCTTTGATCATTGATCGGATGCAACTTGATTTGTAATCACTCACACGCTGGCATGTCAAGTTGAAATTCATCGAGGCTCTACTGGACTGGGCTCCCTTTGCACAGATGATTAGGACCTTCATATTATTACTCCATGCTTCTCTTCATGGGCTAGCACGAGCACCAACGGAAAGGATCTCTTCTCTCCCTAATTGGATGGCATCTACACCAAGACGTTGCTCATGCACAGAGCCCCCATTCATGCATGATGCATGTTAGGCAGATGGGAAATACTCACCCATGGCAACCTTCATGGCTTGCTTGAATGAATCTGAAGAGGGGAAAAGAGAGGGCCTTCTTGGTCGAACAAAAGCTCCTAAGGCCACCAAAAATTTGTGTGCAGTCCAAAAGCCTCCTTCTTCCCTGCAAAAGTGAGTATGCCTCCTATTTATAGAAGCTCTGAGTCAGTTGCAACCATCCAACAACCAGAGATACTCAGGGCATTTGAATTAGAAAAGGAGATGAACACTGTTATTTAAATAATTAAAAGATTATGTTAAAGATTATCATGTTCGAGCTCAGCCTGAATGTCGGTGCGACCAAACTCAATCTGGGTCAAATTTTACCAGACCCGAGTCTGATTGGAATCCAACCAGGATCTGATTTGACCAGACCCAGTCCAAATCTGACTCGACTAGATCTAGTCCGAATCTGATTTCGACCAAACCCAATCAGGGTTTGACTCAATCAATTGGGCTCAACCAACTTCAATTCAACCAGATCAAACTCGAGTCTGATTCAACCAATTCCAATTCAGGTCTAACTCGACCAACTCTGAATCCGGTCAAAATCTGACCAATCCAATTCAGTTCAAATTCAACTAGTGAACATTTTGAACAATTCACATATCTTTTTGATAACATGGGGCTTTATACAATTACAAAATTACATCAAACACCCAAACTGGTCATGGGCTCTTGCACATCCTGTGCTCAGTTCTAGGCACAGGCGTGCCCTGGCTCATGTTGGCTTTGGTCTTTGTTGGTGTGCATGTGTAAGGAAATAGAGCCTGGCACGGGTGGTGGCATGTGGCGTGATTGGCTCAAGGCATGCCCATGCTAGCCTCGACCAACCTCAGTCTACGTGCTTTCAGCCCATTTCTTCATGCTCCGCTTCTGTGAATCCCTTCGACTTCATCCCATTGCACATTTGCTTCAAATTCGCCCTGAATTGTCGTGTTCTTGTCCTGAAACAAACGAAAACAAATTCTCGGCAGTGGATTGTTCAATTTATGAATAAAAACACATACAATTATTATTTTCAAACAGTTTTGGGTTGAAAAAGATTCTGAGTGCAAAATACATATCTAATAAATGTTTTTCATATATACACTTTCACTTATGTTGACATACACTTCTCTCTCCAAATTAAGGAAAAAAAGATTCAAATATGAAATAAATTCAAATTTAATAAAACAATCAAGTTTATGTTCTTTACATTTTTTGGGTATGTTGAGATACGAATATTTTATATATATAACATTTTTAAAAAATAACATTACATATCTGACCAAGTGTTTCAAAAAAATTGGAAAAATAACCTTTTTTAGAAGTGCGGTTGATTCTGGACGTGACACATGACAAAAGGAGTGTAGGAAACCTCTGCCGCACAACTAGTGTGCGGCAAAGAAAACTTAGGAAAAAAGTGTTTGCCACATACAGCAGTAAATTTGCAATTTTTATTTTATTATTCAAGAGAATCCTCTTCTGATCAATGGTGGAAGCTAACTAAAAAAGAAAATAAGTCTTTTCTCAAACATCTGAATGTGAAGAACCATTCTCTAAAGAAACTCTCTCTACCAATTTCCTCATCAAGTCTCATAAGAAGCTCTTGGCTTGCGGCAAAGTTCAAAGACTTTAAACCTGATTTGGCGCCTCCACTTTCTTGAGCAATGGTGCAAGCTTTGGGACAAGCATGTGGCATGTCAGTTGATTTGTTATCAGCTCGACATCTTCAGGGGCCAATCCTAGAAGATCTTGATGATTGATCACATTTTCTTGATAGATTTTGCTGAGGCTCAACTCCAGTTGGTTGTGTTGGATGTTTCCTTTCTTCGATATGGTTGTTTTGGTTTAGTTGTGGACATATCTATTGCAATGTTTGTAATAGATTATATTTGTGTTATGCTTTTCTCTATGGCAAATAACAAAATATATAGCATTCTTAGTTGGAACATCCAAGGATTGAATGCCCCTGATAAAAAGAGAGCAGTGCTTAATAAGGCAAAGGAAGATAGGTGTGGCATCATCTGTATCCAAGAAACTAAAATGGAGGTAGTGGATTTGTTTCTTGTTAAAAGTTGCTACTCTAAGAACTTTTTGGATTTTGATTTTCTTCCATCAGTTGGCAATTCGGGTGGAATATTAACACTTTGGAACTCTAAACTTTTCAAGGAGCGGGGGTCTACAAGAATAGATTCTCTTTGATAGTAGAATTATTTCATAAAGTTCTTGGATTGGCCTGGGTGATAACAAATATTTATGCTCCTTGTACTTCTCAAGGCAAACAAGACTTTTTGCATTGGTTCCAAAATATTTCGATGCCGGATCATTTTAATTGGCTTGTCATGGGTGATTTCAATCTCATGAGATCAAGCTCTAATAGAAATAGAGGTCGAGTAAATTTAATTGAAATGGATGGAATTAATTCTATGATTAATCAGCTTCAGCTTGAGGAGATACCTTTCAAAGGGAGAAGTTAGACCTAGTCGAATATGCAATCTAATCCTCTTCTGGAAAAGCTTGATTGGTTTTTTGCTAATGGAGCTTGGATTGAAGCCTTCCCTAATTCGTCAGTTTCAATGTTGAGTAAATCCACTTCAGATCATGTGCCATGTGTTGTAAGAATTAATTCTAATTTGCCCATGGGGCATATTTTCAGGTTTGAGAACCATTGGGTGAATGTGTCAGGGTTTAAGGAAACTGTTTCAGTAACCTGGAACTCGATTAATGGGGAAGATAATATAGCAAAAGCAATTGTCAGGAAGTTTAAAGGGCTTCGCAAAGATTTAAAGATTTGGAGTAAAAAGCCTCATCAAATGAAAACTTGCATTGACAATTCTAATTTGGTCATAACTTTGTTAGATGGTTTGGAAGAACAGAGAACTCTTAATGCTTTGGAATTTAAATTTAGAATCTCTCTTAAGCCTCATCTAAAATATCTTTTGAAAGTGAATAATGAGTATTGGAGGCAGAGAGGAAAATTTTGTTGCGCAAAGTTTGGAGATGAAAATACTAAGTTCTTTCATGCCGTGGCTTCCAAAAATTTTAGAAATAATTTTATCTCTTCTCTAAGTTATGAGTCTGGTTGTATTATCAATAAGCATCAGGAAATGGTAGAGCACCTCTGGTCTTCATTCAGAAACAAGATTGGTACTTCTAATTATAATTCTTGTGCTTTTAATCTGGAGGAATTGCTTCATGATTTTAAAGGTGATTTTTCGCAACTGGAAAGCCCTATTCTTCAAGAGGAAATTGATAATGTTATTCTTCATATGGTCAGTAATAAAAGTCCTTGTCCTAATGGATTTAATGGTTTATTTTATAAATCATGTTGGGAGATCATTAAGCAAGATTTTTATAAGCTCTTTCAAAGCTTTTCTGAAGGATCAGTGGATCTACAAAGACTTAATTCCTCTTGGATTATTCTTTTGCCAAAAAAGAAAGATGCTTTGAAAGTCAATGACTTTTGGCCTATTTCTCTTGTTAACAGTGTCATCAAGTTGATCACAAAGATCCTTGCCTCTAAACTCCAGGAAGTGATTAAAAGTACAGTTCATAAATCCATATGGATTTATTCAAAATCGCTCTATTCAAGATTGTTTGGCATGGACTTTTGAGAATATACATATTTCTAAAGTGAAGAAATATCCAACCGTATTGCTCAAATTAGATTTTGAGAAAGTTTTTGATACCATTGAGCATAATTCAATTCTGGAAGTCATGAAAGTTAGAGGATTTGGTAATAAATGGTTGTTTTGGATTACTTCTTTACTAAAAACAGGATCTTCTAACATCCTTCTTAATAATGTTCCTGGGAAAATAATTCACTATAAAAGAGGTGTTAGACAAGGAGATCCTCTTTCTCTGTTGCTCTTTGTGATGGTAGCATATCTGCTTCAAAGCATTCTAAATCTTGCTAAAAGAAAAGGTCTACTGGGTCTCCCGATTAATAACTTAGCTTGTCAAGATTTTCCCATCATCCAGTATGCAGATGACACTCTTACTATTCTAAGAGCTTCATCTAAAGAAGTTTTCTTGCTAAAAGCCCTTCTGCAATCGTTTGCATCCTCAATAGGACTGAAAGTGAACTTTGACAAATCCTTCTTAGTTCCAGTGCATTGTGATTCCGATATAGTTGCCAATTTGGCGAGGATTCTTGGTTGCAAAGTGAGCTCTTTCCCATTTACTTATTTAGGGCTGCCTCTCAGAACTTTGAGGCCAAAAATGTCAGAATTCGAAGGTTTAATTAATAGAATTGAGAAAAGGCTTATAGGGTGGCATCTTTCTTTCCTTTCTCTAGGAGGAAGATTAACACTATTAAATTCAGTATTGCCTTCTTTACCAATGTTTTTTATGAGTATTATAAAGTTGCCGGAGAAGATTATTGTTAGAATTGATAAAATTAAAAGAGCCTTCTTTTGGAAAGGTCAAGCTTCTTGTAGTGGAGGTAATTGTCTTGTTGCTTGATCTAAAGTTTGTAGACCAAAAAAAGAGCGAGGTTTAGGGATGTTGAACCTAAGAGCTCAAAACCTGGCCTTATTGATTAAGTTCATATTTAAGTTCATCAATCGGAAGGATATTCCCTGGAATAATTTATTATGGGATAACTATTATTCACAAAATCTACCTCAATGGTCTGTGGACAAAGGATCATTTTGGTGGAAAGATGTAATGCAAAATCTTGCATTTTTCCAAGGTTTATTCGAATGTGTCATTGGCAATGGATTAACATGTAGTCTTTGGGCGGATTTATGGCATCGAAATGTTTTGTCTCAAGAATGGGCAGAATTATATTCTTTCGCCAATCAGGAAGATTCAGTGGGAAATTTTGTGGCATCAGAGGAGCTAGTGGATTATTTTGCACTACCATTGTCGCCAATTACACATCAACAATTCATTCTTTTATCCCACTTGCATCTGAATCTTCAATTAGTTGGGGGTAATAATGATGTTTGGTGTCTCAATGAATATCAGAATACAAAACACTCAACAAAAAAAGTCTATTCGGCCATTCTGGGACAATCACAAGTGCATAGAATTTTCAAATTTTGTTGGAAGAATGGTTGTCTTCTCAAACAAAAGATTTTCTTCTTGATTTTCCTACTTAATAGACTGAATACAAGAGAGTTGTTAGTGAGATAGCACTTTCAGTTGGACAATTAGGATTGTGTTTGCTGTCAAAATGATGAATTAGAATGATCCGGGAGGATCTTCAAGTCAAGTTCGCATACGGCATCATGACCTTAACCGAGTTCAGAAAGGTTTCGCGACCATGGATTGGTTCGCGACCTTGAGAAGGATTCGATCTCTGGTCGGAGTTGTATTCCGATCCAAATATATATAACTAAGCTTTATCTGTTTGGTTTAGTTAGTTGTCTGAGTCTAATATGTTTAGGTTATTGAGTCCGATACATATTCATACAATTGGACTATAAATATCTTGTAATAGGTTAGAGTAGATCATCTAGCATCTACCAGGTTATCTACCTTGATATAGATCAGATAGAGTCTAGTTCATCTACGTAGACGACTGTGTCTAACGTTTGACGTATAAAGTCCTCTTTGAAATAAAGAGTTGTGCAATTACTTTGAACTGTGGTTTGATCAACCTTTGGCTTTCGGTAATTCCGAGTAAGATTTCATTATTCTGCATACTAACATCTGGGTGAGTCTAGTGCGAAAACCAAGGCTAGGTCCCAAACGGCTCAAGTTTGGTATCAGAGCAACTATCATATCCTGTGGATGGTGAAGACTCGTCAGGGTTACAAAACCTCTGGTGAAACTCCAGGCGAAAAATCGACGATACCTACAGTCGCATCTCCGACAATGTCTGAAGGAACCTCCATACAAGCTAACCTAGCCGAACAAGTGGCTAAACTCTCCACCAACATGGAAACCGTACTTGCTTGGATTAAGTAGCAGGCCATGATCGTAACTCCTGAAGCAGGGAAGGTTACGGGTGTGAAGACTGGTGAAGACTTGCGCAGGCCAAATGATAAGGAAGAAGAAGACGACCACAAGACCGACGACCTCACCAACACTTTCTTAGCTATCAGATCTTTTAAGGTCGACGCTAAGATTGATATACCCATATATGATGGGGTGATCGATGCTGAGAAGCTAGATTCTTGGATCGACCAACTTGAACCTACTTTGACCTGAAAGGGTTCAGTAGTGCTCAAAAGGTGAAGTTCGCACCTTTGAAGATGAAGAACCATGCTAAGACATGGTGGAAGGCCCTTGTCGCTAGTGGTGAAGCTAAAACCTTGCGTGGGGTCAATTCAAACGATTCTTGCAACAAGAATTCTATCCGATTGGTTACCTTGAGGAGAGATGGGAACGTTGGCACAGATTGTACCAATGGCGCGACCAGACCATCCAAGACTATACTATGGAGTTCCAGAGACAAGCAATGGTCATTGGCATATCGCTGTTGGTGTGGGGGTGGATCACTGCTGCGCCAACGCATATCAGTTTCTCCACAAGGGGGTGGCCCGATCTTCATGGTGTAGGATAGAAACAACATAACTAGCTGCGAACAGCCGGGGTAACTAGCTTTATACCTGTCAAGGTTGGTTGCAACCCGTACGATGGGGAAGACGATCCGAAGCTACAAGAACTCCGACCCGCTGTCCGAACAATCACAGAACCACAAACCAGGACTAATCCACACAAAACGGCCGGAACCGTAGAGCACGAACTAGGGGGACCCGTAAAGATCATTCTCGCAAATCCAAGAGAACTCACAAGAGCAAAGGTAGAGGAACACTTAGCAGTCTCACTACGATAGCATATAGCTGAATGGTTTGATCAAAAGTTACAAAATAGTTGAAGTACTTGGATATTTATACTAGGAACAACCCTTCTAGTTTAGGTGTGAAAGCAAACAAGAATTGAAGGAGTCTTCTTGGACGTTCAAAGGTCATCTTGAGTTGGTAAGTGTGAAGACCTTTCATTTCGTTCAGGACTTGACAGCACGCGCAGCTTCCACCAAAACAGTGAAAACTTTTGCTTCAGAAGTCGAAACAACTCACGGTTTGAAATGCAGTAAACTAGACTTCATTATCTTTCCAATGATGTGGCCCACGACCATGTTGCATGTCCAGATGTTCTCCAGAATTTCTGGCAAAAACATGGTCAGTGTGTGCCATACGCCTTCATCGTGCATGCGACCAATCTTCATCGCTCCTTCCGTTGCACCTAAGTTCAATCAAAGAAGTAGAAGTTGGAAGCACCTTTAAGTTGTCAAAATCTAGAATGAGACTTAGGTTAGCGTTCACCTGGTCACGTATTTGTTTGGCTTGAGCTCGAGTGATCGGTCCTTGGATGTGACCATCTTGATCATCGGGGCGATCATCTTGTCCGTTGGATCGACCATCTTGGTCATTCGTACTTTGGTCGTTGAAGCTTGTGATGTCCACATCAGCTGTCTGATCCTCAAGTATTTCAGAAATATACATCTGGACTTCAGAAAATGATCAGTGCTGAGTTAAACTTGTTTGGCGTCCAAGAGATCGCGACCATGAGCACAACTGCTTTAGCGATCGAGAAAAAGAATCGTTCTCGCAACGACAAAGGAACGAAGAACGGTGCGACCTCGACAAAAAGAAAACTGAGTTTGAAGAAGAACGCTTCGAAACTGGGCACAGATGCCTCTTTCGAGCATTGTCAAGTCGTGGGACACACTAAGGATAAATGCTACAAGTTTCATCCTAAGCTTCGACCAAAGAAAAATGGACCAGGGAAAAGAACAGCTACGGCTAGTGTGACTTCACCCGACGAAGAAGTTGTCCGAGTGAATTCGTTGATGAGGCGGATATGACCTTGTCTCTGATGGCAATGCCGAAGGAGAAGGGTTCAGATCTACCGAACGACCATCACCCGACGGAGGACTTGTTCACCATTAACATCCAGGTGAAGCACGAAGTGGTCGCAACAATATTCGATCCCGGAAGTCAGAAGAATCTGGTCTCCGCTGGATTGGTTTGGCGACTTGGTTTGAAGACAATCACACACCCGCGACCGTATCCGCTGGGTTGGTTTACATCCGACGTGAACCAACAGATTACGAGTTAGTGTGTGTTAAAGCTTGCAATCTCGGCATGATATATCGATGAGGTGCAATGTGATGTTGCTCCTATCAATACTGTTAGGTGATCTTTGGGAGTTTGTATCTGTATGATCGAGACGCTCACTTCCATCGGCGAACACAAGAGTACGAGATCACTAAAGGCGGAGTTAAGTTCGTGATCAATAGAAACGTCCACGTCAATACTTTGAACTTGATTACCGCGAACCAGGCCAAGAGAATCATCAATGCATGTCACAAATATGTGCTTGTCATGATTCGACCCATCGGTCAAGGTGATAGTACTCAAGCAGCATTGTCGTTGGCGTGCCGAGAAGATTCTGGTCGTTTATCACGACTACTAGAGAAATACGTGGAAGAACGCGTTCAAAACGCGACAAGGTTTGTTCGAATGGCTGGTCATGTCGTTTGGCCTCTGCAATGCCCTGAGTACTTTCATGCGTCTTATGAATGACGTATTGAGATAGTTCATCGACGACTTTGTGATCGTTCACCTCGATGACATACTAGTCTATAGTCGTTCGCGGGACGACCACCTCATTCATGTCGAACAGGTGTTCGAACAACTTCGGCAACATCAACTTCGCCTCAACCGTAAGAAGTGCGAGTTCGGCCAGCAAACTGTACTATACCTGGGATTCATGGTTGGCAACGGTATGTTGCAAATCGACCCAGAAAAGGTAAAAGTGATTCGTGAGTGACAGCGACCATGAACTGTTATGGAAGTGCGTAGTTTTGTGGGGGCATGCCAATACCTTCGGAAGTTCATACAGCACTTCTCGATTGTGGCTTCCCTGTTGCATGCATAACCAGGATCGACTAGAAGTTTGAGTGGACAGGGAAACATGAGGACACGTTTCTCTTGTTGAAGAGGAAGATTAGCGAGGCGCATATATTAGCTTTGCCGAATCTACAGAAACCATTCAAGCTAGAAACCGATGCCTCAGGTTATGCAATGGGCGCAGTGCTCATACAAGAAGGTCGACCAGTAGCATATCACTCTGAGTTATTTCAGGGAGCTCAGAACAACTATCCGATATACTACAAAGAGTTGTGTGCACTGCATCAAGCCATGAAACATTGGCGGTGTTACCTCTTGGGTAAACAGATTGTTGTCCACACCGACCACCAACCTTTGCAATATTTGCAAAATCAATTGAAGCTATAGTAAGCTCAACATATGAAGTGGATGTCGTATCTATAGTTGTTTAATCTGGTGATTAAGTACAAGAAGGGCGTACACAACAAACTGTCTAACATGTTGTCGCGACCACCAGTTACAACCCTCTGCTTATCAGCGTTCATGCAGATCGAGCTCTCATGTCATGATGACTATGCCACAATGTACATTGAAGATCCTGATTTTTTATCAGCACTGGTTGATCTCGAAACAAGGAAATTGTAACACCCTGAGTTTAGGGGTGAAAACTTCCTTTTTCATAAATAGCATGCATGCATGTATCTGTAATAGTAGCCAGATCAGTATCTATCTCAAACCCTAAATCCCCAAATCTTTTCTGTGAACCCCAAATCAAGATCAGATTGTTCAGATGTGATTTATCAGTTACTCTGAACTAAAAGACTTCAGAACCCAGATTCAATTCTATCTCTAACTTCCAGAATTATCAACTCCTTCTGTTTTCGAAAATAGAAATATTTTATTTTACCCAATTACCCTAAGTTTCAGAAATTCAGATTTAATCAAAATCTTGACCAAGTTCAGACCAGATTATTCTTGGATTATGATCAAGGATATGCCAATACCTTAATCCAAATAGTTGGCAGTCAGATTTCATCATCTAAACCTTTTTCGCAAATCAGGCCAAAAGTATCGCAGATCAGTCCAAAGCCAAGAATCAGATATTGCAATCAGGCCCCTAATTCGACTAGGGCAGCAGCTAGCATTCGACCAAAGCTCGCCGTGATTCCTTGCGCCGTGTTTGCTCGCTTGCGCCTGAGCTCGTGCTCACTTGTGTTTGCATGTGCACACGCGTTTGTGTCTCAGCCATCGCCGTGGCAACGCCGTTGGACAGCATTGCTCCCGCACGCGACCGGCAACAGGCTTTTGTCAGCAAGTCCTTGCCACGTTGCTTCGCCGTGCCAACTCTTGTCGCCACTACCTTGCACCGCCCAACATTGTTAAGTTCCAATGAGCCGACAACTTGATCAGTAGTCAACTCGCCTGTGCGCCATCGCCTCACCGTCACCGTTGTCGCGCCTGCGCCTGGCCAGTCAAGTCACCGGCGCCAATTTCCTTGCTGCTACTTCCTTGCAAGCTCCGTCCTCTGGTCTATATAAGCAGCCATACCTTGTATCATCTTCTCTTCACCAGAACAAAGCTAAATCCCAAATCTCCTCGCTGCAGTCGTCTTCTCCGGCGAGTCCAGCTCGAGGCCTCACAGTGCCAACACGCTCCACTGAACCTCTTGCCAAATTAAAGCCAGCCGTGAGTATCTCTCTTTCCCCATATTGTACTGCTGCATTGAATTGCTCTCCGGTGGACCCTAACGCCGGTGATCGCCGGAATTGCCAAATGCCCTGTTCCGGCAATGCAGCCCGATTTACCCCGAATTAGCTTTCAATTCTGTGGAACAAAATGATCAGTGAGCTATTTGAAGCAAGCCTGTGCATCCAGATTTCCAGATTGAGCTCGAATCAAAGGTTTTCCCACATTCAAACTCCACCAGTCGCCGGCGATCATCGCCAGGCCACACCGGCCATCCTCCGACTAAATTGATGTCTCCAGTAGCTTTCTTGTACCTCTCTTTCACTCTCCAAGCTTGGAATTGAGTTCATTTGACCTGTATCGAAAACCCCTAATTGCAGTGCCATCTTCTCCGGCGCCAGCCACCGAAAATCTATTCCCGGCCGATCTAGCTTCAACCACCTTGTCCAGCAGATGTGCTTCAACCTCCTGAGCATTTTTGTCTTCTAGCCCGATCTCTGAAACTGTCCAGATTGTAAGTTATAGCCATGCCAAGATTTTGTCAAATGGCTTCACTGTGCCGTGTCGCCACCACATTTCTTCACTGATTTTCATCACCTTCTAGCCATCTTCAGCCCTGGAGCCTCCTGAGTTATTTGTTCTTGTCATCAATGCTTACCTCCCAGACAAAGTGGTGCACCAATTGGAGCCCTAGATCAAATGTTATGGCAAGCCCTAGTTTCTGGCCATGCCAGTTCAATGCCAGGCTATGTCAATCAATAGCATTAGCCCTTTTCACTTCCTTCTAGATGTGCATTTTGAGCATAACTTTGTCCCTTAGATTCCTGAGGTTGTGATCTATAATTTCTTCTTCTATCACAACTTGATTTGAGCCCTTGAACTGCATTTTATGCTAAAACCCTAGATTTTGACATTGTCAGCCCTATGCCAGAGCATGTCAGCCAGTGGCATTAGCTCTTTTCACCTCTTTTCAGTTGTGCAAACTGAAAATAACCTTGTCCCTTAGACTTGTGGAGTTGTGCTCTACATTTTATTCTACTACCACAAGTTGAGATAACCACTCTATCATCCATCGACCCTATGTCGATGCCTTGAACCGAATGTCGACCTAAAGACGTTCGCTGTTTTTGAGCGAACCAGTCGCAACCTTGATATCATTCTGATATTTTGAGACATTTGGAACCTTGTAAACCTTTGACAGCTAATCTTAACCTTGGTTTCCATAACTTAACCCTAATCAGCTTCTAAATCTAATCATTTCAGAATCATCAAGACTTCATCTTTGCATTATTGCATATAGTATAATAGTGTATTGAAAAGATTGTGATTATTGGTTGTTTGTTTGATTGGAAAGCAGATTAAGAACCCGAGTTCGAGGACTTCACTGCTGATCCAACATCAACTGCTGTATTTTACGACGTGGAAGGCAAGTCATATTCTTGGTCATCTCGAACATATATTTTAAGAGTTGCTATAACATAACCTTGAATATAGATAATATTGCATGTGAAAGATTGAGAATGGTTGATTTATGAATTGGCAGTACTATACTGGTTATCTGTGAAATGTGAAATAAACAAGTTTTGAGCCATGAACTATTATGTGTGTATATATATATATTCATGAAATAAAACCCCTAGCCGTGACCAGAAAAATGGTATGGAATGGTGGTAGCACTGGAGGTGCTAAACTGCAAAGGATGTGCAGGCACTGAAGGTGCAGGGTTGTGGATGGTCTGGTCACTGGCATATAAGGACTAGAACCTTGTGTTGTGCGTCCAGTGGCATGAACAAACGTGCTAACCGCAAGCCTAGTATGGGACAAGCCTGAACAAGTACTTATGTGGATCGCACATGAAACCCCTGCATGAGATGGAAAACAATACACTAAACTCACGGGGTTCAGCTCCTCCACGTATTATGATCAAGCACGTTGACCCAGTAATGGGAAGAGGCTTTTGGGTGTAGGGGTAATCCCACCACAACTGCGGTTTGTGTGAAGAAAACTGTAGGGTCAGGGGTGAATTGTAAGTGAAACATAACAAAAGTTCTTGTTATCTCCACCTTGCCGCTCACAGTATGAAGTGAGTCAGGGGTCCAATCATTTTGATAGGAAGGGCTTGAAAGTGGAATATCTTGCGGGTAAATTAGTACCTCTCTACAGAGTTAAAAATGTATTCGAATACTTCGTGCTCCCGAGTTTTAGGAGTCTGCTGCGGTGGATTAAATCCACGGGGTGTGACACAAGTATATTTTCTAAATAAAATTTATTAAATCAAGATTACCCTAATGACATGTGTTGTCATGATAAGAAGTGCTGCCGTGGGCTGTCGTGTGTTGACATGTCGCGGTAGTACTATAATATAGTAAACATGAATAGCAATGCTATATTATGAAAAGTGCTGCCATGAGATAAGATGAGATGAGATAAGAAAGAAAAAGGTTATTTTACAAACATCCATAATTCTTGACTAGTCTAGATTCATATCATCACTACCATATGTATCTACTCTTACCTATGACTTGCTGAGTACGTAAGTGCTCACTCTTGCAATCTACAAATCAGTAGATGGAGCATTCAATAATCAAGATGAAGGCATGGAAAACTTCTTGGATCCAGAAGGAGGAGTGTCAGTTCCGCCAGAGCCCTGATGTGTGTTGTTCTGCCGTCCACTTCTCATTGTGGGTGGGTCACCTATCTTCTGCTGTGTAGATGTTATTTTGCTAAACCATGTATGCCGCGAAGGCATTGTAATCTCTTTATGTAATATTAAGGCCAGCAGGCCACACTGCTTAACTATTTTGTAAGTTACTCTGTTGCAATGTGAATATACTCCTGTGCTTGACTTATCCTGGGAAGTCAAGGGTATGTGTATGCTATGCATATATGGGACTAGCTGCAGCGAGCTAGGTCTCTACAGGAGTAGTCGTAGTTCCAGTTTCGGGGCGCCACAGAAATCTACGGAGTTCGTTCATCGCGAAGGACTCTTGTACAAAGGCAATTTACTTTGTATACCTCGTGGAGCACCTCGAATCCAATGGTTGCGAGAAGTGCATACATCGAAGGTCGCTGGACACTTTCGGGTTACAAAGACTTTGCAAAATCTTCACCGACATGTGTTCTAGCATGAATGCAGCAAGATGTGGCGAGTTTTATTCGAGGCTGTGGTCTCTGCAGCATCTCGAAACCAGCAAACCAGAAATTAAATTTGTACACTCATTTTCCAGTTCCATCCGACCATGGGAAAGCATATCCATGGATTTCTTAGGAGGATTGCCTAAGACCCAACGTGCCAACGACTATCTCTTTGTGGTCGTTGATAGGTTCTCCAAAATGATTATTCTTATACCTGTCGAAAGACTATCACGAGAGAAGAAGCGGCTCGGGTATTCTTCCAGCACATTTGGACACATTTCGAACTGTCGACTTCTATTGTGTCTGATCGTGATACCTGATTCCTTAGTCACTTTGGAGATCACTCTGGAGAATGATGCACACAAAGTGAAAGAGTACTGCTTTTCATCCTCAAACTAATGGTCAAACCGAGGTGGTAAATCGAATAGTCGTTCATCTCTTGAGAGGATATAACTCTAAACATCTGAAGACCTGGAATGAAAGCATACCGTACCTGCAGTTTGCTTTTAATGGAGCAATGCATGTTTCGACTGGAAAGTTGCCTTTTGAGGTTTGTTTGGGATTTCTACTCAGAGTCCATTCGACATGGAGGTTGTGATCCCTACCTCAACACAGAATAGCAAGGAAGTATCTAATCAGGATCGAGCGCAAAAGTTCTTGGAAGGTATTCAACGACTCCATCGAGAGGTTGAATAGAACTTGCTGAAAGCTCAACTCAAGTACAAGGCGCAACATGATCGACAACGAGTTAATACTCAATTTCAAGAAGGTGATATGGTCTGGTTACATCTGAGTAAGAAGGGACTTAAAAGTGAAGGTAAGAAGCTCAAACCCATTCGTTATGGTCCTTTTCGGATTTTGCGAAAAGTTGGTAATAATGCTTATCAGCTTGACTTACCTCCATATATGGATATTTACTCAGTTGTCAATGTTGAGCACCTCAAAATCTTCGAGCCTTTAATGCTGGATGATGAGCCAGATGCCATAGTACCATCTGTTGAAGACTTGGTCTATCAACAAGACAAACCTCTACGCGAAGATGTGATCCTGGAGAAAAAGGTGACTACCAACCGCAATGGCACAAAAGAAACTTTTCAAATCGATCGGAAAGATCAACAAGTGCGTGCGGAAAAGTGGTACACCAAGGACGAAGGTTAATCTCAATTTCCACATCTTTAGTTCGATCAAGAGGTCGCAAGAGAAATTGGCTCCTTCTCAACAAGGGACTCATAATCTGGGAGGATCTTCAAGTCAAGTTCGCATACGGCTTCGCGATCTTAACCGAGTTCGGAAAGGTTTCGTGACCATGGATTGGTTCGCGACCTTGAGAAGGATTCGATCTCTGGTCGGAGTTATATTTCGATCTGAATATATATAACTAAGCTTTATCTGTTTGGTTTAGTTAGTTGTCTGAGTCTAATACGTTTAAGTTACTGAGTCTAATACATATTCATACGATTGGACTATAAATACCTTGTAATAGGTTAGAGTAGATCATCTAGCATCTACCAGATTATCTACCTTGATATAGATCAGATCGAGTCTAGTTCATCAACATAGACGAGTGAAAGAGATCTAGGATATCGACTAGAGGGGGGGTCAATAGGCGATTTTGACAATTTAACAACTAATCAAACAATTATCAATAATTGAGAGCAAATAGCTAAGACAAGATGAATATCAAGCAATTTAACACAAGGATATATCCCGTGGTCTCGGTGATTTGCCAATCACCCATAATCCACGTTGAGGCAAACTCAAATCTCTAACTGCTCCTCTATCTAGTCGACTTCCTCTCAAGAAGTGACTTAGATCTCGAGCCAGATTAGTATGATGAGTTATCCAAACCTCGATTCCACTATTGATGCACTTTACCGCTCCGGCAAGGCGTGCTCAACCCCTTCACAAGTTGTTTTGAGGCTTCTTCACAATCTTCCTTGAAGAGCTCTCCAAAACCTTCCTCCTAGCCGTCTAGGAGCCAGCAAGCTCCAAGAGTAACAAGCCGGAGATGATCACTTAATGCTCTTCTAGTGCCACAAGGTTGATTTAGTGATCTAAATGCAATGCACTAGAAGATCTCAATTGCACACTCTCTCAAATACAAGAAAATGAACACTAAAGAGTATGAAACGTGGTTAAGCTCTTAAGAATGAAGACAATGTTCACAAATATGCCAAAAGTATCAAACAGGACCATGCATGGGAGTATATACACCCCCCCACAATAAATATAGCCGTTACAAGCCGTTGGAAGAAAAAGATCACTTGACGGTCAGACCGCAAGTATAAGCCCGGTCAGACCGCCGCAATTGCAACGGCATTAAACAGGCGTAATAAATGCTCACTTGCCCTTGTCGGGCACTCTCACGGTCAGACCGGAGCCAACGGCGGTCAAACCGTGAAACCATCCAGAGACGACATTGTTTCTGGACATGATTTACAGTCAGGCCGAAAACTTCGGACAGACCGGCTACACGATCAAACCGTAGTACAAAATCGCGGTCAGACCGTTTTAGCGATTAGACCGAATCAACTTTCGGTCAGACCGGCTAGCACAATAAGTTCCATAGAAAATATGATCATGAAGCTCCAGGAGTCTGACTCAAGGTTTAACTATGGACAGACCGACCTTTTGGAAAATAAACACACTTCATCATAACTGTCAGTCAGTCTGAAACAACATTCGGTCAGACCGTTTCTGCAGTCAGACCGACAGAGACTGAACTTGGCTGTTTTGAATGGATAAAAGTATTTTCAAAAGATATGACCTTCTAGTATGCAATGCAAGTTGTTTTTAAGACTTGTGGCACACAGATGAACTATTTAGTGATACACCACATGCTTCTCTTAATAGTACGGTGACTATCCTATAATCCAGTCAAAATTCTTCTCTAATCACCTTAGACCGGTAAAAGGAAAAATATCCTATTCCGTACCTTTACCTCTTTGCTCAATGTCCTTTCTTCATCATATAACTCTTTCTTTGCCTTTCATTATCCTGTCTTTTGATTTTTTCTTGACACAACTTAACAGATATCGTTAGTTCAACATTTATAATTGTCATTAATTACCAAAACACTCTTTAGGGGCCTAGAAGCTACAATGAGTGTGTCTAACGTTCGACGTGTAAAGCCTTTTTAAAAACAAAGAGTTGTCCAATTACTTTGAACTGTGGTTCAATCAACCTTTGGGTTTCGGTAATTCTGAGTAAGATCTCGTTATTCCGCATACTAACATCTGGGTGAACCCAGTGTGAAAATCAAGACTAGGTCTCAAACGGATCATAGAAACATAAGTTTACCTATTCTTTCTATGTCCATTTGTTATTTCTTACTGGAGAGGTATTGGTATTTTTTGGATTGTGGAAGATAATATTTGGGACATGTTATGAAAAACTAAAGCTAAATTCAAGGAAATTGAAGAGTTTTAGTGGGAAGTGGTGATCATAGATTTGTGGAATTTATGGAAAATCAGAAATGAAACAATATTTGAAAGTCACTCAAGATCAGTCGTGGATTGGTTGAACAATTTTATTTCAGATTTACACCTTGTTTTATTCAAAATTAAACCAGCTAAAAAGTTTGGTTTAAATAGATGGATTAATCTTTTGTAATTTTGTTTGTTTTGGCTTTGCTTTCTTATGTAACTTTTCATTATCTTCTTAATAATATATTTTTTACATTAGGAAATCCTCAAAAACAATTTTATTTTTATTAATTCAGATTCAAAAGTTTTGTATAGGAAAATTTTAATTCTTTCAGCATCAATATCTTTTGATCTACAATTTGAATTGACAATCTATTTGAACCGGTGTAATTGTGAACCCAAAATTATCATATCGCACAAACGGATTATCAATCGGAGTCAAACGGATTGTCAATCCAAATTATAGATCAAAAGATATCGATGCTGAAAGAACTGAAATTTTCCTATATAAACTTTTGAATCTAAATTAATAAAAATAAAAAATGTACTGACGTACTCCCAAAGTGCGGTTGACTGTTTTTACTACCTATTCTCTGTCGCACACTAGTCGTATGGCAGAGAAGTGTGCCGCAGTCCTGCTGTCATATGTCACGTCCAGATTCAACCACACTTCTAAAAAGAATTATTTTGTAATTTTTTGAAACATCAGATCAAATTTACAATTTTCTATTCTAAAGATTATTTATATAAAATATTCACTGAGATACGTTTTTATTTAATTTAATGTACACTTCCAACCATACTCTCTTTCTCTCTCTTCTTTTTCTTTATTTGTCTTAAGTACATACATATAAAGAGTGACGTCATGCCAATTAAAGTGTATGATGTAAGCATCATACTCCAATTTTTTAGTGGCTCGAGGTAACATACGGAGGGTTAGAAAGTGTTGTTGCTTCTTTGAAAGATAAAATATTTGCTTTGTACACATAGGTAGTACACATTTTAAATTTTCTTGTTGCAAACATACAAACCATGTCTAACTGGAGCCCACATGTCATTAACTTGGGAAATGCTACATTCAATTTTATTTGCCTCTAATTAGTAATGCTCCTACTCACATAAAACACCAGAAGATGAGTTGGTTTTTTGTTTTCTTCTTAATCTATAAAAATAATTTTAATATATAAGTTGGAAAGATTGACTCACCAAAGAGGGGACCAACTAAAATTTTAGACCCACTTGTATTTGGTCCTTAGAGCTGAAAATTCAACATTTCATGGTCTTGGATTTGATGGAAACCCAAAAAGTTGCATAATAGAAAAGGATGTCCACATGCAAATAATTGGCGTATATTTTCGATTGTTTGTGTATATTTTTAATTAACTATGTGTATATTTTCAATCAAGTCGATATATATTTTCAACTATATTGGCATAAACTTGTAGATTGCTTTAAACATGATACTGTATATTTAGAAATCATGTATTCCCTTTGTTAGTAAATATATATTGTTTCGGTATCTAACAATAGAAACAAGACGGAAGAAAAATGGCCAAAGTAAAATTATTAAAGTCTATTTATACTATATATATATATATATATATATATATATATATATATATGTCTTCTTAATAATGATAGATAAATTTCATGGAAAAGTAACTTCAATTATTAAAAGAAGGGCATATAAAGAAAAAATTGTATAAATATGTCTTGAAATCATAGAACAACATGTATTTGAAAACAAAACTAGAAAGTTAAAATAACATGTATTTAGAAATGAGGAGAGTACATTTTAAAACATGCTGATATACATTTCTTAGATAAGTTCATGTACATTTTTCACTAACTGATGTATACTTGTGACTAAGAATTTAGTGATTGCAAGAAAATTGAAATCTTTCATCTCATTTAATAAAGTACATTTCCCTCTCAAAATAATTTCAAATCTTAAAATTAAATTAGTTGTCTCAAGTTTCAAGGAAAAATTCTCCAATTCATTATAATGTAGTTCCAAAAGTAAAAGAAGTTTTTTTTGAGAGAGAGAGAGAGAGATGATGGAAGTGACTTACCACTTTAACTTCTACACTTTCAACACAAGAGAGTTTATTCATGGCCGAAAAATAGTTTTTTTTTCTTTACACATTCTTCTTTGTATCTTTCCTCAAATCTATATGAATGCATATTTTTAAATAAAATGACGTATATTTCTGCTAATTGGCATAGCTCGTGTACACTTTTGATTAATTGAATGTACATTTTCAATTATATGGGTGCGTAGTTTCATCAAAGTGCACATGTAATATTACCAAAATAACATCACGGACAGTCTCAAAAGAACATCACGCAAATTTCCTCTCATGCTCACGTGTGTTTCGATATGTTCATAAATTTTATGGAATTTTATGAAATACAGGGTTTTTCAATGGCACGAAGAAAAACTTTCTTTTATAGTTTCATCATTGTTGTATTAATATACATAAAAAATATTATCCCCTGCAGGCCACAACAATATAACTTTGTTAGACAGTAAAGATAATAAAGAAAAGACATCGAGACCACCCAATTGCAGAATAGACGTCCTAGATCAGCCCCTCATTTTTTTCCAAGACATGCGCGACATGGACTAATCCAGCCCGTCCATCCTACGATCGGACGATCCAGACGCACCCTCCTATTAGAACCTTCCTACGATGTTCTATGGCTGGAGACCCTGGTGATTAGCGGGTCCCATGCAAGCAGGCCCCACCATGGACATCCACCGGACACCACCGGCGAACTCGCGCGGGCCCCACCTTAGCCAAACCGGAAGCCAAGCAGTACTACTGCCCCAAAACCTGTATATATAAACACACACCTCCCCTTCAATTACTTGCCTCACCACCTACTGACCTCTGAACTCCAAACACCAAATCAACACAGTTCAATCGATCGATCGATCAAAAAACATGTCGGGGGTGTGGGTGTTTAAGGACGGCATCGTTCGGCGAGCAGAGAGCGAAGGCGGCGGCGGCGGCGAGGGCGGCGGGGGCCGGCCGGGGAAGGTGCTGGTGCACGTGCCGAGCAGCGAGGTGGTGACGTCGTACGACGTGCTGGAGCGGAGGCTGAGGGAGCTGGGGTGGGAGAGGTACCTGAACGACCCCTGCCTGCTCCAGTTCCACCAGCGCTCCACCGTTCACCTCATCTCCGTGCCCCGCGACTTCGCCCGCCTCAAGCTTGTTCACATGTACGACATCGTCGTCAAGACCCGCAACGTCTTCGAGGTGCGCGACGCCTGAGCTGCCCGTGCTCACGGTCGCTTGTACGTACGTATCGTACGTACCGTGACCCCTTTGTATCAGATGTGTGTACGTATATGTGTTATGGCGGTGGTGGTGCATCGCTACGCGCGCGAGCGCGGGCGGCTGGTTTGCATATGGTTTGGCGCCGGCTGGTTGGGGGCGTGTCTGTGTGTGTACACGTACTGGAGAGCTGCAAGGGCGACAGTGTTGGGGGGTAGGTGTATGAGTGTTCATCTTGGAACAGCATGGATGTACATATATGTATGGTTTGTCAAAGCTTGACTGATTCCGTGCATATTGGTCAATTAATCTTTCGCTCGTTATGCAGAATCGTGCCTCTACCTCCCCTTAAATTCAGTTTTTTTATTTTTTATATATGGTTTAATTTTTTTGGGACTATTTAATTACATGATTATATCTGGTTTTCTTAAAAAATAAACGTGTACCACATGATATGATGTTCAGCGTACTATAAAAGGTTAACTAATACAACACAGTATTGCCTGATCGATTAGAGTATGTAGGATTGTATGAGCTAGCAAGGGGACTCTGCATACAAGTTTTGTAAAATTTGTGTTTTGCACAAAACTAGCCAATACAAATGATAATGATTGATCAGCCACCAATATCTCTCTCCTATTAACCAATACTCCCTCTTTTCTTAAAAAAAATATCACTTTAAAGGACAAAATTTGTATAAAAAAAATATCGTTGTATATAATCAAAGTAAAATATGATCTTATCTTTTAAAAATATCATTATAATCATTACTCTATTTAATTATTAATTATTTACATGCGAACAACACACTTATCATATTAATTACAATTATTAGAAGTAAATATATAATTTTACTTCATTTTTTAATAATAGAGAGAGTACGTACATTATAATATTGTCTAATTGATATATAGTAATTGAGTTTTAATAGAAATATAGAGGGATCAATATGAAAGGTAGAAAATGATAATAACTATGGTTATAGGAGGGAGGATGCATTTCTAAGCCAAATGAGTAGACAACACAAGAAAACTCTCAGTTTTCAAATTTTTTGGGAATGCCATAGCCAAGGTTGGCTTGTGAGAAGCTCCGTATTAAGTATGTGCTCGTTAGGTGGCTTTGCATAGTATTAAATTTTGTTCAACACTTGTAATATTTACACCAAACTAGACAAATTACAAATGATAAAATTTGATTAGACGTTGATATCTCTTCCTTAGTAACTTGATTTTATTTTGAGTTATTACAACTATAAGATATTTAAGAAAGACAATAATAGTAATTAAGGAATGCTACGATCCAATTATACATGCGAAAATGTATACATGAAGTGCAAAATAGTACGCGTTCAATATCCAATTTTTTTTACTATGTTCATATTACATAGTAGCAAGGTCGTCTGTTAAAATTATTCTTCTAGTTTTCTTCATTATAAGTAGGTATGATTTAGGAAAATTTTCATGAAATTAAAATTTGTCCAATATTTGTAATATTGATATATCTTCCAGTATTTCTAGTAGTTTGAATTATTTTGAATTGTTATTGCTATAGGATATTTAAGAAAAAGAACAATAGTATGAATGCTAAGACCTAGATGTGGACAGAACGTTAAACTAAATATGGCAATGGTTAACATTTTAGTTATAAATAATAATGTTGTGGTCTCAAAGAATAAAGAGGATCTTAATAATTATTTATTTGAAGTGGAGTTCAAGTAATAGACTTAATAAAGAAGCATATGTAAAGAGGAGGGCACGATTTGAATATTAAATTGTGTGAGAGAACAATTCAATAACTATATATATATAAAAAAAAAGAATGATGGCCCTCTTAATAGGAGTAAATCACATATATGATCTCCAAAAGCTTGCTATGGGTATCCACGGGACCACTGTCTAATGTAGTGCCCGGCATTTTGGAGGCTCTACTGTATACAGGAAGTCAAAAGGTATGCCCGCGGTATCCAATTTTGGACCACATTCACATATCATAAATGCAAAACTATCAGATCAATTGTAAGAAAGAGTGAACATATAAACTCAGAAAAATATTTTTTAACATTTTAAATGTACATAAATTTTTTCACACCATGTTTGGTATTGGTGAACACTAGTGGTGATGTCAAAGAAAGAGAAACTGATGACTTGTCAAGGGAAATAAAATGACAAGAGTCTGCCCACCAGAAATTATTTTTATTTATGCTTTGAAGTCACTTCTTTTTTTAATCACATGAACAAAACAACTAAACTCCACACTTTGCCGAAAGTTCTCTTTTTCTAATGTGTACTTTTACAAGTATACCTCTGAAATCTTACATCCAAATCACCCACATGGCTTACACTGCATGTGATCTCTCATAGCAAAATTGTACAAGTGAGCTGTCCTTCAAAAATCGTGCCAGTTCAATTTAAGGGAAAAGATCATTTTTGTCTTTCAACATTGATGCTCAACTCATTGAACCTTCTAACTCTACGGAGACTCAAAATAAGTTTTGAACTTTCAAGTTAGGTGTAAATTATTCACCTATTATAATTTTTGAATAAAAAGTTTGATGTGGCCAATGATTTATACACAAAATTTATAAATTGGATCATAATCTACCTAAACAACTCATTTTGGCAGCGGAAGAACTATCCAATTTCATTTAGTTTCATGCCATACAAAATGTGAACTCAAACTTGTAAGCTCATAATTTTAAAGTAGCTTATTTTGATGATCCAAAATAAATAGCTCACATGAATTATACTCTAACTCACCAATTTGAGGTAAAAAGAACTTACTATATTAGTTTTCTCATTTCAAAATTATAATGACAAAAATTTTACACCTAACTTCAAAGTTTAGAGCTTGATTTGTGTCTTTCAAAGTTGGAAAGCAAACTTGGCACCAAGGATAACAAAAAATGGCTTTGTCCCTTAATAATTTATTGATACATTGTACTGTCTTGATTAATATTGTTTTTTCGGCATATGAAGTATAGTGTAGCAATCTTAAATTTTGACCATCACTGCTACATAGTTCTGATATTTTTTTAAAGAAAAAATTAGACACCTATTTGTGGAAGAACATGTGGCAGTTTGAATACATATCATTTGATGAAACACGGGGTGCCCGATCTTCCGTCAGGTAGATGATAAGTCGATTTGGTGGAGATCTCGACGTTGATGATCCGGCTTCCGATCAGAACTGATCGAACCCAGCAATCACTGTACCACTGCTCCGTTGGTTATCAACCGTGCCAAGCCGCGGTTGACCTCGCCAAGAAGGCTAATTCCTACAAGCGAATCGAGAGCATAAGCAAAAATGTAGAAGAAGCAATCTGGAAATTGCAAATCAAATTGAATTAAGCTCACAAGTTGGGATTCCACAAACCGATCTACGGCGAAATTGTAAAGGCAGAATAATGTAAGCAAAACTCAAATCTCCCTGTGACGGCTACGGAGTATGTATATGAGAGAGAGAGAGAGGCGGCGGCTAGAGTTTAGGTCGCAGCCTAACTAAGATACATGGGCCGAAGGCCCAAAAAGAGGTGACGCAGCACCAGTCTGACTATGTCTCGTGTGCACTGTTTGGACGATTCCTGGTGACTTGGAAAGAGTTTGGCGGCGGAACCAGATGCGTTGGAAAGCTTATCTCCTAAGCTTTCCGTGAAGTGGTAGAACGTTGAAAACGGATTGCGTACGTGGCCTGGGCGTCCGTTTGAAGACAGACGTGTCGCTGCAGTCCGAACCGGCATCCATCTCGGGATCAACTCGAACCTTGGCTCGTCTCGGTGCGTCGTGACATCCTCGCTGATCCAAACCATGATTCCTAAGTACAAGAAAAATATCATTAGATAGTAACTCGCCCTCTACGGTAGTTTCATATAAACTTAGGAACGAGCTCACCTGGTAATTTAACTGACGTGCGCGTGCCCTTGTAATTGGTCCTTGCACAAGCGGTGTTGGAAAAGTTGACGGATCCATAGGAGTGATGTCCTCATCATCCTCCCCCTCTTGAATTGGAGTCTTCCTCGACTCAAGCTCATCTTCTTCTCCCAAGTATGGGCGCAAATTTTGGTAGTCGAGTGCAATGCACGGTTGTAAGCAAACTCCACATGAGGAAGACACTCTTCCCACAGCTTCAGGTTCTTCTTCAAAATAGCTCGCAACATCGTGGACAATGTGCGGTTCACAACCTCCGTTTGGCCATCAGTTTGGGGATGACATGTAGTAGAAAACAACAATTTAGTCCCCAATTTGTTCCATAAAGTTCTCCAAATTTCCTTAGTCTCTTCCGGGTTGGTCTTATATACAACACGGTTTGGCAATGTCGCTCCCGGAATTAAATCGATTTGGTGCTCAATACCTCAAATAGGTGGTAGTCCCGGGGGTATCTCAGTTGGAAACACATCCTCAAACTCCTACAAAAGGTTAATAACAGCAGGGGGCAAAGAGCTAGGAATATTATCAAATGAAAATAAAGTCTCTTTGCAAACCAAAGCGTAGCACAAAGCATCTTCATCATTAATTTCAGCAATATCAGATTTTGTGGCAAGCATAACACCACCCTTTAATTTAATTCCCGCTGACCTAGAACTCGTGTTCTTACCTTTTCTAGGTGGAAAAACAGTTTTAGCTACTTGCTGATTTTCAGATTCAAGCGTGTTTTCTTTCTTCTCATTTTCAGCTCTCTCCCTATCACTTTGAACAATTTCAGCAGGGGTCACAAGAAGCAAAGTGATTTTCTTTCCTTTATGCACAAGAGTGTATCTATTACTTCTACCAAGATGGGTTGCATCAGTATCAAATTCCCATGGTAACAACAGTGAACAAGCTTGCATAGGCACTACATCGAAATCAGCTGAATCATGGTATGATCCAATCGAAAAGTGAATTTTTGCAGTTTGTGTTACCTTACCTTACCGCCGTTGTTGAACAATTGAATATGGTAAGGATGAGAATGATCACGTGTAATCAAACTAAGCTTCTTGACCATATCTGAACTTACCAAGTTGTTGCAACTTCCTCCATCAATAATAACACGAACACGTCGATCATTGACAACAAGATACGTTTGAAACAAATTGTTGCGTTGTATCTTCTCAGCCTGCTCCATTTGGGTGCTCAACACCCACTGTACAATGAGGGTCCTGTGATCTTCCGTGGTGTCAATCCCAAGAAACTCCTCCGCATTATTGTCCGTATCAAGATCTCTACCTGCATAGTTAGTTGCAAGAACAAATTCTTCTTCTACATCAGATGCACTAACGTACCCACCATCGGCCGTCGCGATGTAGGCTCGCTGACTTGGGCAATCTTTCATGACATGGCCCATTCCTTTGCAACGGTGGCACACTATTCTTGTAGATCGTCGTGGAGGCTACAGAAGAAGCCGACTTTGCCGGTGTCTGCCCATTAGAAGATTTGCTCACATCGGATGCTCACGGTGGTGGTGACGGTGCTACTGAACGCGCCCTACTCACCGAGGGGCAGTAGACCAAAAAGCAGGAGCTGGTGCTGAGTTGGTTGGCGCCAACATCTGCCTCTGAGTGAAGGAGTTACCAAAGCTGTTCCTTGACCGTTGTTGCCGTCCCTGCAATTCTTTTTCTGCCAAAACAGCAAGTTAGAACAACCTATTCACATTGTTATAGTCCTTGTAATCAACAATATCCTGGATTTCACGTCTTAACCAAGCATAGAAGCGAGCCATTTTATCCTCCTCACCCTCTATTAGCTCACAACGCAACATGTCTTTCTAAAGCTCTTGATAGTACTCTCTACCGACTTGCTACCCTGTTCTAGGCGCTGTAATTTTTTACGCAAATCACGCTTAAAGGAAGGAGGAACAAATCTATTGCGCATATGTCTCTTAAGCATCTCCCAAGTTTTAGGTTGTATGCCAGCATTTACTAGTTCGTTCCACCAGATAATTGCAAAGTCTTTGAACTCACTAGTCGCTTGTCTAACTCAATGAATTTCAGGACCTAAATGGGAGTTAAATTTTTGTTCCACGGTCATTTCCCAATCTAGGTACGTTTCAGCATCATATAAACCAGAAAAAGAAGGTATGGTGAACTTAACCTTAGCGAAAGGATCATCATTGCGAATGTAATTGTTACCATTATTATCTTGCATACCTTGATGATTGGGGCTCAGTCGCTCCTGTAATTGTGCATCTCGTGCAACTCATCACATGGCGGCGTCGTTGCGGTGAACCCCCACGTTGGACTCCTCAATGACTTCATTGTCTTGTTGGATCGTTGTTCCATTAGAAGGTTGTCGTTTCTCCACATTCTCCACCCTGCAAGCAAGATCAGAGATACGACGATCTAGCCTCTCGATACTGTTCTGATTGTCTTGTTTGTCCTTCGTGAACTTGTCCGTGAGCTCTTGGATGCTCTTGTTGAGGGTCTCGTTCATATAAAGAATGAGCTTACGAAGGTCATCCTCCTCAGCAGCAGCTCTAGCTCTGGTTTGTGGTCCTGTCATGGTTAGTAGGAACAAAGATAACACAAAGTATTATCCCTATAAACTACTATGTGGTGGTATGTGGATTCACTCGCCCTCAAACGTCTTACCACGCTCTTGAAAGGATCTTACCAACACTGCAGAAGGTACAACCGGTGGCTTGTTCGTGATACCGTGGGGCGTGAGTGAGGCGATTGCAAGGCTGAATCTTGTTCTGATAAAAAGAAAGTGGAGCTCGAAAGGCAATTGTATATAAGCAAAGGATTAGCAATAACTGAAATCAAATAACAAAGCTGAATAAATGTCCAAAGTATGTGTCACAGTTGCTGGCCTAAACGCGTTTCTAAAACTAGTTCAAGCAAGCAAAGTGATCGGTACAGGAGATGGACATAAAAGGTTGCAAGCACTTCTGATCTTTTTTTTTTGTTAATCTTTCTTTTCTTTTTTTTTTTTTCACAAGAGTGCTGCAAAGGATGGATTACAACTCAAAATTTAAGAATTACGCACAAAACCTATCACAATACTCTCGGCAGTTTAGCAAAGTTGCTCTGCAGAAACTTCCAATAATAATTTGGGGCTCTTAGAGACATCAAACGCTAAAACTTATAACTAGGAAGTTGTAGCTCTTTTCATTCTCATAAATTTGAATATATGTAACACCCTATTTGGGGTTTGGAACTAGGAGATATGGCCCCCGAAATACAGGCTGTACAGATTACTCCTAGATGAAACAGATTAACTTCCAACGCGATTTTGGCCACAAATATGGCGTTTCCGGAATTTGGTGCAATGAACAAAGTTGTAGATCTCTTCTAGAGATACAACTTAGGCTATTTAATTGCCCAAATTGGTGTTCAGACGACTAAGATATTGTCTTTAGAAAAACAGTAACGCAAAACGGAAATCCGAACCGATTGTGACTCGAATTTGGTTTCGGTTTAGGATTGGGATTTGAGATTCGACATTAGACCAAGAACACGAATTGACCAGCAATACGACGATGACCACGGACACAAATTCAACAACGCAAAACTGAAAACGAAAATTGCGAAACGCTCAAAGTGGTTTGGACAGCGGAAGACTATGATCACAAATTTTTTTTTTTGGCTTTTTCTGGACTCTAGGTAGAAGATAAACGACGAACAGAGGAGATACCTGACGGGCAACCTTGGCTCTGATACCACTTGATGAAACACGGGGTGCCCGATCTTCCGTCAGGTAGATGATAAGTCGATTTGGTGGAGATCTCGACGTTGATGATCCAGCTTCCAATCAGAACTGATCGAACCCAGCAATCGTTACACCACTGCTCCGTTGGTTATCAACCGTACCAAGACGCGGTTGACCTCGCCAAGAAGGCTAATTCTTGCAAGCGAATCGAGAACACAAGCAAAAACGTAGAAGAAGCTATCTAAAAATTACAAATCAAATTGAATTAAGCTCACAAGTTGGGGTTCCACAAACCGATCTACGGCAAGACTGTAAAGGCAGAATAATCTAAGAAAAACCCAAGTCTCCCTGTGACGGCTACGGAGTATATATATGAGAGAGAGAGAGGCGGCGGCTAGGGTTTAGGTCGCAGCCTAACTAAGATACATAGGCCGAAGGCCCAAACAGATGTGACGCAGCACCAGTCTGACACTGTCTCGCGTGCATTGTTTGGACGATTCCTGGTGACTTGGAAAGAGCTTGATGGCGGGACCAGATGTGTTGGAAAGTTTATCTCCTAAGCTTTCTGTGAAGTGGTAGAACGTCAAAAACGGATTGCGTACGTGACCTGGGCATCCGTTTGAAGACAGACGTGTCGCTGCAGTCCGAACCGGCGTCCATCTCGGGATCAACTTGAACCTTGGCTCGTCTCGGTGCGTCGTGACATCCTCGCTGATCCAAACCATGATTTCTAAGTACAAGAACAATATCATTAGGTAGTAACTCGCCTTCTACGGTAGTTTCACATAAACTTAGGAACAAGCTCACCTGGTAATTTAGCTGACGTGCGCGTGCCCTTGTAATTGGTCTTTGCACAAGCGGTGTTAGAGAAGTTGACGCATCCATAGGAGTGATGTCCTCATTATCATTCCAAATTTTCTTTAGTTTATTAAAATTTTTGGTATGATTAATGTAGAAACGTTTTTTTAATCAAGTTTTCTTCCACTTTTGATATCGAGTAAAAAATCTTGATCCAATAATCATCACTTGATCCAATAGATCTTATGTTGTCACATTTTATTTTAGATTGTTGTATTTTCTTATTTTAGGTTGTCCAATTTTTTATTTCAGTTTCTTACAATTTTTTAGATTGTCACATTTTCTTCTTTTAGGTTATTGCATTTTTTAGGTTGTCGCATTGTCTGATTTTATATTGTTGTATTTTTTTAGTTAAGTTTGTCATATTTCTCATTTTACGTTGTAGTATTTTCTTAATTTAGGTTGTCCCTTTTTTATTTTTACAATTTTTTTATTTTTCATTGTCAAATTTTTTTATTTAAATTTGTTGCATTTTTATTTTAGGTCATTATATTTTCTTAGAAAATTTTTTATTTGTAAAAATTATGAACACCTTTGCGCTAAATTTTTGAGGGAACTTTGAATCTGGTTAACAGAAATCAGTTTCAAGGGTGTTCTTTTCACCAGTATACGCCATATAAACTAGGACTAGTTGAAATGGGGTTTTATAGAGTGTGTAGCTGAGTTTAAGTTTATCTGATAAATTGATTTATTTGGTTTATTTGGGTTTCATTTATAAACACAATAAATCTCTTCTATCAGTTTTAGTTTATTTGGAACTTTAAGTTAAAATGGAATTTATGTTTATAAATAAGTTGAGTGTTTGATCACAATTTTAACTTATAAAATCATAAACTAAAGTTAAATCTCGAACAATCCCGTTACGCATAAACTCTTAAAATGATCGCCAACAACGTGAAGAAAATATATTAGACAAAATTTTCATCTCATTAATTGAATTTCATTGTTGACTATTCACTTGAAAACTAAAATCATTACGAAAAGACAAATGATCTATTTATACTTCAACACACTCTTTTATTCTCGTCTAGGCTAGATTCCGCCTAAGATTTAATGATTATTTTAACCTCCATATGATGTATAGGCTAGATTAGGTGTGAGACAAAGATGATGCAAAGAGCACTTGCTCAAACAACTTATAGACTATTCTTTATTTATCAATTTCATACACCAACTAATTCATCAAAAATTGAAGTTATTTAAAAAAATATAAGTAATCTATTTATATTTTAGTACTCTCCCACTCACATCTTGGGTAGCCACATCTAAAATTTTGATGGTTAGTTTGATACTTCTCGCACATATAGGCTAGATTAGATGCAAGATATGTATGCTCTAATCAGGAGAAACCTTTTTCTAATAAGGTGATGTTTAGTTGTATTTCTTATTTTAGTAGTTCAGAACTAGAACCTAAGATTTTCTCTAGTGTTGGAACCCAAAAACTAGGTATACGTATTGTATCTTCCTAGGATTTAAAAAAAACACAGGGAATGTCCAGGTTCCCTAGCGTCTGGTTCCTTCCATAGGGCAGCTTGCGGTGGAGTTGCTCGCAAAGCACCATGTCGACAATGTTTGTAGTTTTTGATAGTTACGTGTGTGACCAAACTGTGTGATCTAATTCTTTATTAATATGATCTACTGACACAGAGAATTATCTTGTCATTATAATTGAATCAAGTAGTTATAATTATATAATATTTTAATACTATAGTGATAAAAATCACATATCTAATCATGTTTCTTATTCTGCAAAGCGAAGATTTTTTCACTAGACAAAACTAATTTGTAAAACTAAGTGCAATTTATCAACTCACATTGCTTTCCGGGTCAACGAGCGTGCAAATAGGTCATGACGATTGGTCTTTCACTTTGAATAGGAAGATAAGAGAAATTTTTCAAGTTGTTAATTGATTGATCGGTTCGTTTCATTTCTAGCATGATTTAATTTTAGAGAAAATTTAACTGCGCATCCATTATTTTCAAGAAAGTCTCATCAAATCCGTGTTAATTAATTTCTGTAAACTAAAATACTATTCTAAGTAAGTCAAACTAGAATTAACAAATCATTTGTTGTTAATTAAACTAATGGTACATAATTGTGCACATGTACACTTCATCATTCGTGTTAGTGGATGATAAACGTCACAATAAATGTCATCATTCAATGTGATGGTAGCTCGTAAGGAGCTCATTGGACATGGATTGGATACTGGTTGAAGTCTAATATTTGATGGTGATATTTGTTGTGAACTTTATTATCCTATATATATTTATAATTTTTTATTTTCAACTTAATTAAATATTAAATTATTTATTATGACTCAGTTAGATTTGATGGAAACAATACCATAGGTTGCGTGTTTAATTGATGCAAAAAAGAGAAAAATCGGTCTTGGCGAAACTTTCTTCAAAATGGAGAGTGCTTAGTGCAACTTTCACTTAATTTTAATCATATGAAAAAACAAACATTGGGTCGCATATCAGTATTTTTGTATATTTAATGCAATTCATCTTAAACTCCTGGCTTAATAGCATGTGCAACAAGAGAGGATGTGACATAGTGCGTTGTCGTGTGAAGGACCATGTCTAGTTTCACACGTAATGGGTTCCTATTTACTAGCAATTACTAAAATAAATTATAGATGAACTTGTATTGTATATTAAAAATTAGACCTTTCTATTTATGAGCTATTTCAAACATATCACATATCTATTTTATTTTTTACCTAGTATCTAGATCTTATCTTTAAATTCTTAAATATGTTATTAATGACACGGGCCAATATATCAGTTAGTGAGTAGTAAATAGGACAAATAATATTTTCTCCCGGGGCTTAACCATCAAACCCTAGGTTCCAATCAGTTGTGACCCCTCTTGTCGTGCCAGCTGCCAATCAATAATAAATGTCCAAGACAAACCTTTTTCGGACATGCCTATTTCGGTGTAGTAGCCCTTTGTGGCTCTATTACTCATGTATGAACAAGCGGTACATATCACGCAAACATTTGGACTTCTTCTCTAATGTATCTATCCATGTCTTTCTCACCACAGGGACAAGTGGACTAGTGGAGACATCACTTTCCAACTTAAGAAACATGCAACATCGCACCTCAAGTCGTTGTACTTTTTGAAAATATACGTTGAGGTGTCTAACCTTTAAAAACACCGCATAGTAAATATAATTCAAACAAATATTTATATTTATTAACTGGACATAGAAGTGATACTATATTATCTCACAATATATTATTTTTAAGGTGGATTACCAAATCACTGTCCTCGATGGAAAATCCTAATATCCAACATTGGCACGATTGCTCGTGGTTGCCACCAACAAAACTTTTTATTTGATAGTAAAAACAAAAAAAATACAAAATTTAAAATAATACCACGTAGCAATCAATTAAATAATACTGACAAAAGGATCCAACCAATTAATTTTCTCTTGATATAGTGATCAGGTGACATTTTTAAGACATTATTCCTATATCAAAGCTAGGCTAGTTCACTCATATATAATTTTTGGAAGAAAATTGTTTGGTTAATTAGATTGTATTATAGGACTAGATTGAACGATGCAAAAATAGTGAGGATTAGGCTGAACGATACGAAAATAGTGGTTTAGGTCTAGTTCACAGAAAAGTTCAAGTTGAATTTTTCATTGGGCTAAACTTACTTAATGATGTTGTTTTGATTAATACATATTAAAGATTTTTAATACGGATTAAGTTGGATTAAAAATTATTAAGATAGATTGAGAGTTATTTAGGTATAACAAAAATAAATTAATAATTTTAGATAATATTTTTTCAACCCATATATCCAAATTTGCATCATCTATATAATCAACTAAATAATATTTTATTTTAATTCATATTAACTCATACAACTAATAAAACAACTCTTAGTTTCATCTTTTTATCCTGTCCAAATTGTATAAGTATGGACAACTAAACAGTCCATAAGAATACAGTGACCTACATGATCGTAGAATGATCCAATCAAACTAATTTAGTTAAATACAGAGATTTGAGTGGCATTTTTGAGAGTGGGGGGGGGGGGGTGGGGACCTGTATGAACATCGTAGCTACGTGGTATTTGGAAGAGGATAGGGACCTGTACGATTATAATACCATCCTGCCTTAAGACCTACTAGTACGTACAAAGTTGTCCAGGAATAGAAAGGTGCCGGGTTCCCTTTGAGCATAGCACATATACGTATACCCCCCGACAGCACGTGAAGGCCCCAAACGCCTGCTACGCTGGACGCCCGCGGCCGCGCGCGCGGGGCACTCCCGGGGCCACGTGATGCGCCAAGCCCGCGCCCCCGCCCACGTGCCCGGGCGATGGCCGCCGTCGCCGTCGCGCGGGCCCCTCCTGCTCCCCGCACATGTGGGCCCCGCCCGTGAGTGAGACCGCGTCTACAGGTCCCTATTATATAGTATAGCTGTTTGGTGTCTCGTTGTCTCACTGCACGGTCCAGTGACGGGGTGCTGCACTGGAGCGCTCCGGTTTTGCCGGACAGTTCAAAGCTGAAGGAATGGCTATTGCGTACTCCGGTGCAAGAGGAATGTCCGCTTTTTGGCTGTAAAGATACAACCTTAAATATTATTTTTACTAAAATAACTTGGTAAAAATTTATAAAATTATAATATTATTAAAATACGCTAAATTTATAAAATTATAATATCATTAAAATATGAGAAATATACTTATATAATTTTAATATGGGTAATCGAGATATTTATAAATATATTAATGGTTAAAATTTAAAAAATTTAATTATATATATAGTAAAAAAATGATTTTTTATCGACTCGAGGGACCGAGAGAGTAGTACTTGTTGTCCCTTCCTCTAATTAGAATTTGGGTGGACAATCTTTTTGATCGAAGGGAGAAGTACGCACCTTTTGTCTACACTCCAATTAGAATTTGGATGGATATTTTTTCTGGATTGGAGCTAGTAATATATATTTTTTGTCCACCATCTGATTAAAATTTGAATGATTTAGATAAAAGAAGATAAGAAATTGAAATATTTTACTAATTTAGTGAGAAATTTGAAAGATATGTTTGACTTATGCGGAAAGTTTGTCTTACTTCTTGCGATTAAAATTTGGAATGATCAGATCTGAGGCACTCGTTTTGGGCGCCCTAGATTTGTCCACAAATGGGCTAAAAGATGAAATAGGGATGGCCGAATTCTGATGTCTTGTTGACAGCTTTTGGGTGTGAATAGACGCTGAGCAAATCTAGTCAGCGGGATAAAAATTTTGGCACATAATACTTAGAGCTACTTGAACTTCAAATGACACTAAATTTGTTCATATTCAAAGGACAGAAGATATGAATCCAGTCTTTATCTTGCCGAAAGAAAATGATGTGATAGCTAAATTGTTGAAATGGCTTTTATTAGACGAGATATCACTTGCTGAGGTTTTAAGTTGAGTGATGTACTAGACTTTTACGTGGTAGAAAATAAGGTGGGATGATTATGGTTGGTTAGGCAGTTTGTATTTGATATCGATCATTGTAGGTTTAATTTATTTGATATAAGAAGTATGTATACTTAACATAATAAAAAAAAGTACATGTGTGTCTATATATATATATATATATTGTGTGGAGTATTGTTATATGTATCAAATTTAAATACCGATATCATACAAACTAGTTAACATAACTCAATATGATTAATTGAAATAAAGTAAGAATTAGTTATAATTCTATATAATAGAGAACTACTATTCATGCATTTAGAGAGTAAATACAATTTCAGTAAATGGATTCCGCACAAATAGTATTTTTTTTTAGTTTAAAAAAATTTCAAATTTCAATTCTCCTAAAAAAATACCATGCAAAAAAAAAAGATCGTTTAATACTTTCCAAAGCGCATGGCAGCATGGAACATATCTAGCCTAGGGGTCCAACTTATCATACGCCATGTGTAAATAATTTGCAGGACGGGCACATGGGCACATGGTGTAACTATAGCCATTCGTGCAAAAAGGGTGACGTGGTGCAATCACAACCATATCTTCATGCAAATGTGTAATGGGAAGGGGAGCACAACATGCACATCATTCCTACAAATGTAAGGCATAGTTTAAACTTTGAGTATAAACTTTCAAAACTTTTGAAAAAAATATTAAAGGTTGGCAGAGAGATGTTCTGTAACCCTATAAAATTTTGTAATTAAACTCAATCATATTTCAGAGAAAAAAAAAGTAGCACAAATGAATAGTGATAGATACTAGAAAGTCACTGTTTATTGCCAAATTATTTTCTCCAACTACTATTGAGTTTGATTATGATATATTATTGGGCCGTAGAACATCCCTATCATTGTGTCCAGTAATTTTTGAGAACTTTCAAGTGCTTAGGTTGTCTCCAGTGCATCAGTGTTTTGCGAGGCGATTCAACGAAATATTCTTCAGTATATTTTGTGCCACGTGTGCGAAACATTATCAGTAACACCCCCTACTTCAATGCACCGACGTTTCGCGAGGCGCTTCGTATGGACTCATAAAAATTAAATTTAGATGTTTTTAATAAAACATCAATAACATTTAATTTAAAAATTGAAAATATATGATGTTTGGTCTCTATATGAAGATAATTTAAAGATCTACAACTTTCTCAATATAATCAACATCTAATTTGAATTAGATTAATCATAAATTAATAAATAAAGATTATATACAATTTGATCACACGTAAATCGAGACAAAAAACCAAACCGACCCACGTGCTAAACAAATTTTCCGACGCCTGCGTATGCGTCTTCTCTCTTCTTTTGGCCAGAAAAATTGTTTATTAATAACCGCGCCCATGTGCAGAGCTCTAACGCGCCAGTGTTGGAGACAGCCTTACAAACGAAATTATTTTACAGCGAATTGGGTGTTTGCATTTGATATTTCCTCGGGTAAGTTAACCTTCTTTTATTAGGGCCAGCTATTCCAGCCTTCAGTATTTGTTTCCTGATTTGTTTGTAGCTAGAACCGGTTCTCTCATCTTTGTTATGTGATAAGTTAAAAAATCGAGTATTTATAGGGATGATTAATTGGATTAAGAAATTTTACTTAGAGAGCTAGGTTCAGTTATCCAACTCAAAATTCTAGAAAAAAAAACTTTCATTAAATATTCTATAATTTTTTTACATTTATTTGAACTAAATGTACAAAATACTTTAACTAAATGGAAATTCTTAAATAATTTTAAATAATTCAAATCTTGTGGATTGAGGATGCCAACAAGAGGTATGAATAGGAGGTTTTCAAAATTTGGTTTTCGCTCGTGATTTTTCTGTGTGAAGAAAATTTTTTTGCAAACACAATCCTACTAGCATACTACATTACCAAATCTGTCATGGTATAAAATATACCACCGAGAGATTTTTCGGAAGTGTTTGACACGCGAACAGCGGCGCGAGCTGACTTCTCGTCAGGCTACTCAGAGATTGATACGGTGATTTTTATACAGGTTTGGGTCCCGGTGGGGGCCCTAGTCTTGTTGGCACCCTCCAGATGTGAGTCCGCTGGGGAAGTGCTCCCTCGGGGAGAGAGGTCTCCAAGGGAGTTTATTTTTGTGTGTATTAAAAAGAATTTGAATCTTTTACAAATGGGATACAAGGGGGTATATATAGGCCCCAAAAGAAGCAAAAAGACAGAAAAACCCTATCTACGGCCGTCGAACTGAGGGGCGTTGACACCATTTCACCGGCCGAAGGGTTTGGATGCCTGACAAGTGTCCTTGTTAGTTCCCGAGGTGCCCTTGACGTCACCCCCACGTGACCTTGCACGGGAGACCTCCGCGGCTTTTCCCGGGAGACCTCCGTGACATTTGACAGGAGGCGTCTGGGGCTTGGAAAGGTGCCCGTGGTCTTCTACGAAGGCCCTCCATGGCTTTTCCCGGGAGGCGTCCGGGGCTTTCCCTGGTAGCCCTCCGGGATTTTCCACGGGAGGCATCCGGGGCTCGAAGAGGTGCCCGTGGTCTTCTACAGAGACCCTCCGTGGCTTTTCCCCAGAGGCGTCTGGGACTTTCCCCGGTAGCCCTCTGGGATTTTCCACGGGAGGCATCTGAGACTTTTCTTGGGAGATGTCTGAGACTTTCCCCGGTTGCCCTCCGAGATTTTCCACGGGAGACGTCCGGGAATTTTCTCGGTAAGCGTTCGGGATTTCCCCCAACAGTGGCCCCCAGACCCCCTGGGACACGAAGTGGCCCCGGAGGGTATGTGTAGGACCTAGCTCCGGACGACGTTTCGCCTTCTGAGACATGCCTCGGGCCGCGCGTGACGCTTCGACTCTCAGGCCATTTTCCCGCACAAACCCTCGGTTCACGCGCGCGCCATACGGCGCGTCGATCTTCGTGCAACCCTTCAATATCCGCGTGACGATTCAAATCAATGGCCCAGATGGGCTTGGGGACACGTGGTGCCCATCCGAGGCTCCTCTGTCGCCTATAAAAAGGAGGAGGAGGGTCCCGGCCCGGGACACACCACTTCCCAAGCCCTAACTCTTGCTCTCCCGGTAGCGCGCGTTGCTCTCCCGGTAGTTTGATTTCCCGGTATCCACTTTCCTTCTTCATCTTTCCCGGACAATTCCACTTCCCGGTGATGGCACCAAAAAACCGAAACAAGGCGTCCAAATTGCCCCCGGAGGAGGTCACCTCCGACTTCCTTGGGGCTACCGAGTTTTTCCCCCGGGACCTGTAGATCTTCCTCGACCGAAATTTTTTGCGACCCGGGGACATCAGGATCCCCAGGCCGGAGGTGGTGGTGCCCAACCCCCTAGAGGGAGAGGTGGTGGACTTTGAGGCCTTCGTAGAGGCCGGGCTCCGGCTCCCGGTGCATCCACTGCTCCGGGAGTTTCTTCGGGAGTACGGCCTCTCCCTCAACCACCTCACCTCGAACACCCTCATTTGGATGGGGTTGTTCGTGTGGCTGTATGAAGCAACCACCAGGGAGAAGCCCACCCTCCGGCTCCTCCGGTATTTCTGTTGATCGAAGGATGCCGACTAGAGGGGGGTGAATAGGCGGTTTTTTAAAATTTTACTTTTAAACTAGTGTTTAACAATCTAAAATTGCAATAACAAACTTCTAAAGATATGAATGACAATTCAAGATGAGTGTTGCAATTTCTAAAATATTAAGAGGAGCAATTCAATCTCTAAGAAAATAAAGCAAGTAATAGAAATAACCGAAGAGATCGAATTTTTCCCGAGGTATCAGAAATTTGACGATTTCAACTAATCCTCGTTGAAGCGCTCTTCGCTAGAGCTTATGCTTCGATTTCACTATGGGTAGCCCTTCTCCTCTCCGGATAGGCGAGCTCCGAGCCTTTACAACCAATCGCCGGGCCTCTCTGACACACCGTCGATGGAGAGATCTCCGGACCTCCCGGGTCGTCTAGGTGACGGCAATCACTAAGAGTAACAAGCCTAGCACCTTGCTTGATCAACCTCAAAACTTGATGAACACAATGCAAATGCAAAAAGGCTTGAAATCAACTTCACTCAACTAGCACTCAAGGTTTGCTCAAATTTTGACTTCAATTGCTAGAGAATGAGTGAGAGAGAGTTTGCACACTGTTGCACAAGGGTTTAGAGATGTATTTCGTGTGTATGTGGCATCTACAAACAGTGGGATACTTATACTCTCAGCAAAACGGTCGTTTTCAAGAAAATCGGGCGAAAGTTGTACTGGCCGGACATTGTTCGGTCACTTCGGACATTGTCCGGTCAATACAAAAAACTTGACTGTTACTCACGTGTAATTCGAGTGTCAGTAGCCGTTTGAACCAAATTGTGAAGGCCGGACAAATGGATTTGTCCGGACAAAATGTCTGGACAGATGCATTTGTCTCTGTTAACACCCCTGTTCAACAATACTTGTACACACCGGACAAATCAATTTGTCCGGACAGATGTATTTGTCTCTGTTGACACTCGAATTAAAACACCCCAACTATTTGTATAGGCCGGACATATGGGATTTGTCCGGACAAAATGTCCGGACAAATACATATGTCTCTGTTAACACATGCTTTTTCAATTCCTCAGGAGTTGTATTGGCCGGACATTGTCCGGTCACTTCGGACAATGTCCGGTCACTTCAGACAAAAGCCTCCGGACAAATACATTTGTCTTAACTTAACGTGCCGTGAACATTTGTATTGACTGGACATTGTCCGGTCACTTCGGACAATGTCCGGCCTTCATCGGAAAGATGCACCGGACAAATGTATATGTCTCTGTTGCAAGTTTTGCAATGTTCAGAAGTTGTTTGTGTTGGCCGGACATTGTCCGGTCACTTTAGACACTGTCCGGCCAGTACAAAACGAAAACAGAAATCTGAATTTTTACTCAATTTCGATTTGAGGGTAAATGAAAATGCAAATATGCTTCTAAAAACTTCAAGGTTGATCAAGAGACTTGTGATAAGACCCCTCTTAATAGTACGACCATCTAACCTAGAAATTTTCAAAACAAGAAGGCGCTAGGTTTAGATATTTGTATTCTTGTCGAGATTTTGGTCGTTTTCGCTTCATGGAGTCTTGATAGCCTTGCTTTGCTCTTTCTTGATGCTTTCTCCTCTGATTTACCTGAGTCTCACATACATAGGTTAGTCGCAAATCTCACGGATGTCATTAATCACCAAAACCCTAATTAGGGCTCAAGATTCAACAATCTCCCCCTTTTTGGTGATTGATGACAACCGTTATGCATAAAACATATGGATATCAAAAATGAGTATGAACAAGTAATGCTCCCCCTGAATCTTACATTCAAGTTCATAAACATACCCATAACAAGGTATAACAAGATATCCATACGTATCAACACATACACATCCATAAGAGAGATAACTAAGCAACATTTTTATAACAAAACTATATCCATGTTCATACATTCATACACCAATCCCTGGCAATATATATCCATAGTAAGACATAACCAACGACATAACACAGACATAACATATATCCACAACCATAAACGTAACTCTCCCCCTTTGTCATCAAACATCCATAAAAGGAGAGGACATATATACAAGTAACATAGATACACGAGAAAGACAATCTACCACTGCGGAGGATGATCAGAAGAAGAATCGCTGCGACGATGACGCTGATACTAGCCTGCGTCGAATCACCCCAGCAGCTCAGAGATATCCTGACTCATAGAATCGATGCGAGGCTCGATGACGTTGAGGCGATGGTCGATGGAGCTCAATCTGGAGTCAACCTCATCGAAACGAGTCTTGAATCGCATGGACATCTGATCTAGCCGCTCCATGATCATCATGTACGGAGTCGAGACGTCAGGACTCTGAGAGATGGAGTAGGACTGAAGTGGAGAAGGAGCTCCCGCGACCGGAGACATGTGCTCATCTTCATGAGCTGGTGATCCAACTTGATTCTCGTAGCGAATAAGGATCCCCAGGCTCTTCATCCGGTAATACTCCATAGAAGTGGGGCGGGAAGATCGATGCAGTCCAAAATAGGTCAGAGTGTGAGCGATGAAGGGTGCGAAGGGTAAGAGCCTCTTCGAATCCATCTGAACCTCCTGCATCTCATGAAACATGAACTCCACAATGTCGAACGGTGTCTCGTCAACTTGGGCTCTCAAAAGTCGTAGCATGGTAGATGTGACAGCCCCGTGATCTCTGGTTTTTGGCAAGATGGTCATGCGGTTCAGCTTTTCAAGAATTGCCACCGGAGGAATTAGTTGAGAGACTTTACCGATATTTGGATCTGGATTGTCGAAGAGGTGAACAACGTCTTCAACTCGAACTTCATCAAAGGCGAAGAGGCTGTTGTCAACATGCTCGATCTGTAGAGCCTCTTCAAACTGTGCCTTCGTGAGAGTCCTCTTCGAGTTGTTGTTCATGAAGACTACGTGGGATCGATCCGAGGCAACATGAAGAGATGCGAAGAACGAACGGATGACGTCCACGTTCCACTTCCAGTCTTCCTTCATCTCGGTGAAGGAGAGCAAACTGAGTGCCATGAACTTGCCCCTTAAAGGATAGTTAATTTTGCTTTCGATCAAGTTCCAATCAATGGCATGATGCCCAAAGACTTTGGCGGAGGAGAATCTGGTGTGATACTGGGACATCTAAAAAGCATTCCAGAAGTTCCTCTTAGTACATGTCCTCGGATGCTCGTACGGGTTCTTTCGACGAAGTCGCCGAATAGCACTAGCGGTGAAAGTCTGATGGCCTCTAGGTTGCTCATCACCACTACTACTGCTGCTGTCATCCGAGTCAGAATCAGCAATGGGAGATCCCATGGGAGATGCTGGAGCTGCATCATCCTCATCAACTGCCAAGGAATCCCAGTCAATGGGTTGAGCCTGTTGAGAAGATCCAGGCCCATGACGACGGCTGGTTTGCTTCATTCTTCTAGACATGATGACTCTGGTAAAAGGAGAGATAGAGAATTTGATCATGATATGACTCGATGAAGGTGACATGAGATGCATGAACTGGTCTTCATATGGATATGGATGCATGACCTAGTCCTTATATGATTCAATTTTACCCATGCATTCACTAAAAGAGGTTGGCCTATATTTCACATCATCTTTTTCTGCTCATTGATTCAACTTTGCTCTACTCAATTTGCTTTGATCATAGTCAAGAATCTAATGCAATCATAGGAAATCATCTACGATATACTCATCTAATCACTTATCTTGTGCATGTTTAACCTTGTACAAATCTGATGCGTATCTAAGTTTTAGCAGTAGATTCAACTAGATTATTTCTTATCCAAATTAAACATATTTGATTTTATCACAAAACCTAACCCTAGAAGGCATATTGTTACTCATACCATGCATGTCTATGAGAAGCTCCAATTTTTCACAAATCAACTTAAATGTGACCACTCCTAGATGTCAATTTCATGAATCTATAAATAGATTTGACATGCAAAGTCATTTTGTCAATTTCAAACCCTAGACCCACTATGAAGTGCAATGCATGAATCTGTGAAGAAAAGAGGGAAAAACTCACCCAAACCAAAGGAAGAGAAGATGTACAGGAGTTCAAATCCGAGGCCAGACGAGAGAAGATCGGACGAGATCTTTTGTCCGGTGGAGAAAGGATGAACAGTGGAAAGAGGGAAGGAGCAGCAGCCACAAAACACTTCGGTCGATTTGGGGAAGAAAAAGAAATTAGGAAGATTTAATAACTGATCAGATGTGCACATACCGGACAATGTCCGATCTGGCCGGACAGAGTCCGAACTGGGCGGACAATGTCCGGTCAGTTCAGATAACTTCCTGAAGTTTCTGAATTTTTCAATTTTTTGCAAATTCGACTCAAACAGAGGTTTGATTTCAGGATAAACTCAAATATCATATTGGGAATATATCCAGATAGCCTTGAGATGAATATGAGAGAAGAAGATCTTAGTATGAGCCTCCGAAGCACGTTTTAGGTTAAAACGGGTAAAATAGAACGGGTTTTCACCAAATCGTCAAATCTCAATGAAACTTGGATTTTTCTGAGATGTTTGGACTTGTATGAATTTGAAATACTATTTCAAGCCAAAACATGGAAGAGATCTTGGCTCAAACAGCGAAATTCACAAAATGCACGTTTTGGGTATTTTCGTGTCAAAGCTCGTCTTCGGGCGACTTGAAAAATGTGATAACTTGCAAACCATAGGTCTTTTGAGAAAAAGTTCAACATGAACTATCTTCAAATGATTGATCTCTAAGTGTTTCATGTAGAAAATTTTTGTCAAAACTCAACCGATTTTAATTTATGGAAATAAGTCATTTTAGGCCAAAACAAGATCCTTAGATGTCCAATTTGTCAAAATTCAACATTTTAACTCGAAATCCTCTCTTTTCACTTTCAAAACCTTGAGAACGTATTTGAAAGGTATTTTTGAAGATTTTGTGTTATTTTTATATATTTTGAACCTTTTGCTACTTTTTCGCCTTTTTGATTTAAAAATGACCCTTTTGATAAACGACATGCATATTTTTCTTTTTTGTACACAATTTTGGGTACACAAGCATTCAATGAGCTTGAAGTTGCTCCCCCTTAATGTGTTCTCCAAGTCTTGTTGAGAAACGACAAAGTGGTGAACTTTTGGTCTTTTTCTTCAAAATAGGAAGTGATTGGCATAGATGCCTACATTGATTGAATATATATATATATATATATATATATATATATATATATATTTATATACATATAGGCAATAGTATATATATGCTAGATATATTCTAATTAAGAACCAATTCAAGACAATCAAGAGATCAATTAACATTTGAAATGTCAATAACATTCAATTCATTTCTTAACTTGCTAAATCTTGACTCATCCAAGGGTTTAGTGAATAGGTCCGCTAATTGATTTTCGGTTGAAACATGACTAATCACTATATCCCTTTTTGATACATGATCCCTAAGAAAGTGATGTCTAATGTCAATGTGTTTTGTTCGAGAGTGTTGAACGGGATTGTTAGCAATTTTAACGGCACTCTCATTATCACATAAAAGTGGAACACAATTGACTCTTATGCCATAATCTAACAAAGTTTGCTTCATCCAAAGAAGTTGTGCACAACAACTACCGGCCGAAACATATTCTGCCTCGGCGGTTGAGAGTGTAACTGAATTTTGTTTCTTTGAAGTCCAAGAGACTAATGATCTTCCTAGAAGTTGACATCCACCGGAAGTACTTTTTCTATCAATTTTACAACCGGCATAATCAGAATCTGAATATCCTAGGAGATCAAAGCTAGCATTCTTAGGATACCAAAGGCCTATGTTTGGTGTATGTTTCCTAGGAGATTCTTTTTACTGCAGTTAGATGACACTCTCTAGGAGCAGCTTGAAACCTAGCACACATGCATACACTAAACATAATATCCGGTCTAGAAGCAGTAAGATATAATAAACTACCAATCATAGAACGATATAATTTGAGTTCTACCGGTTTACCTCCCTCGTCCAAGTCCAAATGCCCATTTGTAGCCATGTGAGTCTTGATTGGCTTTGCATCATCCATACCGAATCTTTTGAGCAAATCCTTCACGTATTTGCTTTGACTCACAAATATACCTTCTTTGATTTGCTTAATTTGGAGTCCGAGGAAAAAACTCAATTCTCTTATCATAGACATCTCAAATTCCTTGGATATGGTTTCACCAAAAGCTTGACAAAGAGATTCGTTAGTGGAACCAAAAATTATATCATCGACATAGATTTGGCAAACAAAGAAGTCATCATTTATGATTTTGGTAAAGAGAGTTGTATCAATTTTTCCAACTTTAAAACCTTGTGAAATTAGGAAATCTCGCAATCGTTCATACCAAGCTCTAGGAGCTTGCTTAAGACCATAAAGGGCTTTTGAGAGTTTATAGACATGATTTGGATATTTTGGATCTTCAAAACCCGGTGGTTGCTTTACAAATACAAGTTCCGAAATTTCACCATTTAAGAAAGCACTTTTAACATCTATTTGAAATAATTTGATTTCAAAACATGATGCAAATGCAAGTAGAATGGCCTCTAGTCTAGCTACGGGAGCAAATGTTTCATCAAAATCTAATCCCTCAATTTGAGAATAACCTTGTGCTACCAATCTAGCTTTATTTCTTACAACTATGCCATTCTCATCTTGCTTATTTCGAAAGACTCATTTTGTACCAATTATATTGTGATCATGGGGTTGTTCTACAAGTTCTCAAACATTATTTCTAGTAAAGTTGTTCAACTCATCATGCATAGCATTTACCCAATCCGGGTCTGCTAATGCTTCATCAATGCATTTAGGCTCAATACTAGAAATGAAAGATGCATGTTCACAAAAAGATGCGATTTTAGAGCGAGTTTGAACACCTTTACCAACATCACCTATTATTTGGTTGACGGGATGATCCTTAGTGATGGTTTGATGAAGTCTTGGATTTTGCAATGCTTGATCTTCATTTTCCTTCATTTTCGAATCAAGATCAACTTGAGTAGGGGCCTCCAGAATCATAGAAGCTATTTCATTTTCTTGATCGGGTGATTTTGAATCTTCATCCTTGGGCTTGATGTCCCCAATCGTCATGTTCTTCATAGCTTCTCGTAATTCCTCATTTCCTACGTTCTCAAAATCTTCATACTCTTCTTGAGAGCCATTAGATTCATCAAACTCAACATTGCACGTTTCTTCAATGCATTCGGTTATGATGTTAAAAACACGATAAGTTTTACTAGTTGATGAATATCCAACAAGAAAACCCTCATCAACACGTCTTTGAAATTTTTCAAGATGCATGCGTTTTTTAAGGATGTAACATTTGTAACCAAAAACTCGAAAATATGAAATGTTTGGTTTTCTTCCAACAATTAGCTCGTAAGGAGTTTTGTTTAACAATGGATGGGTATAAAGCTGGTTTATGGCCTAACAAGCAGTATTGACGGCCTCGGCCCAAAACCTAGTGGGGGTTTTGTCGCCCCCCGAAACTGGGACTACGACTACTCCTGTAGAGACCTAACTCGCTGCAGCTAGTCCCATATATGCATAGCATACACATACCCTTGACTTCCCAGGATAAGTCAAGCACAGGAGTATATTCACATTGCAACAGAGTAACTTACAAAATAGTTAAGCAGTATGGCCTGCTGGCCTTAGTATTACATAAAGAGATTACAATGCCTTCGCGGCATACATGGTTTAGCAAAATAACATCTACACAGTAGAAGGTAGGTGACCCTCCCACAAAGAGAAGTGGACGGTAGAACAACACACATCAGGGCTCTGGCGGAACTGACACTCCTCCTTCTGGATCCAAGAAGTTCTCCATGCCTTCGTCTTGATTATTGAACGCTCCGTCTACTGATTTGTAGGTTGCAAGAGTGAGCACTTACGTACTCAGCAAGTCATACGGAAGAATAGATACTTATAGTAATGTTGTTATGAACCTAGACTAGTCAAGAATTATGGATGTTTATAAAGTAATCTTTTCTTTCATATCTCATCTCATGGCAGCACCTTTCATAATATAACATCATCATTCATGTTCACTAGATTATAGCACTACCGCGACACGTCGACACACGATAGTCCACGGTAGCACCCCTTATCATGACAACACATGTCATTTGGGTAATCTTGACTTATCAAATTTTATTTAGAAAATATACTTGTGTCACACCCCGTGGATTTAATCCACCGCAGCAGACTCCTATAAACCCGGGAGCTCGGAGTATTCGAATACGTTTTTAACTCTGCAGAGAGGTACTAATTTACCCGCAAGATATTCCACTTTCAAGCCTTTCCTATCACAAGGATTGGATCCCTGACTCACTTCATACTGTGAGTGGCAAGGTGGAGATAACAAGAACTTTTGTTATGTTTCACTTACAATTCACCCCTGACCCTGCAGTTTTCTTCACACAAACCGCAGTTGTGGCGGGATTACCCCCACACCCGAATGCCTCTTCCCATTACTGGGTTAACGTGCTTGATCAAATCACATTCAGTGATACGTGGAGGAGCTGAACCCCGTGAGTTTAGTGTATTGTTTTCCATCTCATGCAGGGGTTTCATGTGTGATCCGCATAAGTACTTGTTCAGGCCTGTCCCATACCAGGCTTGCGGTTAGCACGTTGTTCATGCCACTAGACGCACAACACAAGGTTCTAGTCCTTATATGCCAGTGACCAGATCATACCACACACCATGCACCTACAGTGCCTGCACATCCAGTGCAGCCAAGCACAACCAGTGCTAGTACCACCATTCCATATCAAAACCCTGGTTACGGCTAAGGGTTCTATTTCATGAATATATATAAATACATATATAGTAGTTCATGGTTCACTATTTGATCTTTTCACATTTCACAAGCATCTAGCTACTGCCAAAATATATCTCAACCATTCTTTCACATGCAGTATTACTTATATTCAAGGTCATATCATAGCAATTCATAAAATATAGGTTCAAGATGATCAAGACTATGACTTGCCTTCCGCGTCGTGAGAAACAGTAGTTGATGTCCGGTCAGCAGTGAAGTCCTCGAACTCTGGCTCCGACTCTAAGCAAAGATCAAACAAGCAACTAAGAATCACAATCTTTTGAATACATTATTATACTACATGCAATAATGCAAAGATGCATGTCTTGATGATTCTGAAATAATTGGATTTAGGTACCATAGAAGCTGATTAGGGTTAAATCATAGAATTAGGGCTGAAAATGAGTGCTAGGAACTTCTAGGGTTCCAGGATATGGGAATTGACATTAAGTTCGCGGCTGGTTTGCCCAAAATCGATGAATGTCTTTAGGTCGACATTCGGTTCAAGGCATCGATGTAGGGTTGATGGATGATAGAAGGATTATCTCAACTTGTGGCAGTAGAATGAAATGTAGATTACAACTCCACAAGTCTAATGGACAAAGTTATTTTCAATTTGCATAGCTGGAAAGAGGTGAAATGAGCTAATGCCACTGGCTGACATGCTCTGGCATTGGGCTGACAATGTCAAAATCTAGGGCTAGGCATAACTTTTGATCTAGGGCTCCAATTGATGCACCACTTTGTCTGGGAGGTAGGCCTCAGTAACAGGAACAATTCACTCAACTGGATCTAGGGCAGGAGATGGCCGGAAAGTGATGAAAACCGGCGATGAACTCGGTGGCTGAAGTTTCAAATCACAGCACTGGACAGGAATTAGGGCATAGCTATAACTTCTGATTTAGACCGAATTGGAAGTCAAGCTAGTAGATAAAGTTGCTCAGGAGATCTAGGCTCATCTGGTGGACAAGGTTTCTGAAGCTGGATCAGCCGGGAATGGATTTCCGGTGGCCGGCGTCGGAGAAGAAGACACTGATATTGGGGGTTTTGGCTACACGAAGTTTGAACTCGATTCCTTGCTTGGAGATCATCTAGAAGGTATAAGAAAGCTTCTGGCACGATTGAATTGGCCGGAGAATCACCGGAGGAGGCTGGCGACGTTCGCCAGCGGCTGGTGAAGCTCGGGCTAGGGAAAAGCTTCACTTCTTGGTCAATTTCACAATTCAACTTCACAAGCTTGCTTAAAACAGCTCACTGATCATTTTTGTCTATTGAATCGAAGGCTAATTCGGGCTAATTTGACTTGTGCAACTGGAACAGGGCATTTCACTAATTTCAGCAATTGCCGGCGTTCACCGGCAATGAAGTGCATAAGAGTTCAATTAAATGCTAAAGCACAGATAGTGAGATACGGGGAACTCACTAGTGGTGTCAATTTGGGAATTGAGGCTGCGGTTGAGGCTGTCACCGTGAGCCTCCGTGCTGAGCTCACCGGAGAAGAAAGCAACGGCGAGAAGGAATACGGTTTAACTACTTGAGGGTGTTGGAGAGCTTTGCTAAAGGTGGATAAGCTTCTCTGGGATTGCTATTTATAGGCAAAGCAAAATGAAACGAAGCTCAAGCTCACGGCTTGAAGCTAAGATGGTTGCGCCAGTGCACCTTCGTGCTGAAGCAACGGCGAGCACAAGCAAGCAAAGCTTCTCTCTGGCATGTAGCAGCTGGTGTGCTGGATGGAGGTGGCTACGGCAACAACTGAAGAGCAAACACGTGTGCATGCAAAGGCGGTTGCGAAATCACTGCTAAAGCGGCACTGCTAGGCGGCGAAACACGGCGTGGTCGCGGTCGCAAAGGCACCGTTCAACGCTAGCCGAGGTCGAAGCAAACACTGTGCACTGCGGTCGAGGTCGCTGTGCACTGTTGGTTTGGTCGCAACAGTGAGCGAGGTCGAAGGAGGTGATCCCTGGTCGTGTACAGCAGCTAAGGTCGAACCAGGGACCTAATTGCAAAGATTTTTGATTGAATTTTGGACTGATTTGTAATTTCTGATTTAGAGATAGTTGATTTGCAATCTGATTTCATAGGTGAGTATAAACTTATACCTTATACTCATCTAGCAAGAGATTTGGTAAAATCTGGCATGATTTGATGATTTTCGATATAAACTGAAAATAGGGTACTTTAGGGTAAAATAAGATCTGAGTTTTGTCGATTTCGAATTCTGGCATCTAGGATGAGATTTGGATATTCTGATAAAATAAGATTTTGTATTGATTAGCATTTGGGAGGTGTTCCCTGAAGCAGATTTGAATTTGGAGTTAATCTGAAGATTTTAGCCTTTTCGGGTTTCCAGATATCAGATAAAGGACTAATTTGCGATATAATTTGGACTGATATGTGAAAAAAGCTTAGATGATATGATTTGGCTGCCAACTTTCTGGATTAAGGTATTGGCATACCCATGATCATAGTCCAAGAGTAATCTGATCTGAATTGGGTCAAGATTTAGCTAAATCTGAGTTCTGAGTATTTAGGGTAATTAGAATAGTGATTAGAATTTCTGTTTTCGAAAACATAAAAAAATTGATAGATCTGGAAGTTTAGAGATAGAATTGAATCTGGCTTCTGAAGACTTTTATGTTCAGGGTAACTGATAAATCATATCTGAGAAATCTGATCTTGATTTGGGTTTACAGGATAGATTTTAAGATTTTAGGGCTAAAACAGAATAAAGCTGGGGTTGATTTTGCTGATCTAGAAGAGACATATGCATGCATGACTTTTTAAGAAAGAAACTTTTCACCCCTAAACTCAGGATGTAACAGGTTTTATATTCATCCAACAAGGTTCGAGCCATTTCGATCAATGTTTGATTTTTCCTTTCCACAACATCGTTTTGTTGAGGAGTGTATGGTACGGAAAATTCGTGTTTAATTCCATATTCATCACAAAGCTCAATAAAATCCGAATTTTGAAACTCTCCACCATGATCACTTCAAAGTTTCTTGATGGAGAATTCAAATTCATTTTCAACACATTTTGCAAATCTTTTAAACACACTTGGAGCATCGGATTTATGATTTAAGAAGAAAATCCAAGTAAATCGAGAGAAATCATCAACAATGACAAAACAATAGTTACTACCACCAATACTTTGAGTTTCCGATGGACCAAACAAATCCATATGCAAAAGCTCAAGTGGTCTAGATGTTGACAAAACGTTTTTAGCGGGATGAGTACTAGCAACTTGTTTTCCCGCTTGACAAGCACTACAAAGTTTATTCTTTTCAAACTTTACATTTTTCATACCTAAGATCAAATCTCTTTTTAAAAGTTTGTTTAATTGATGCATCCCAACATGAGCCAAGCGACGATGCCAAAGCCATCCCAGAGAATTTTTAGCAACCAAACAAGTTGAAATGCAAGAATCTTTTGAACCGAAATCCACCAAATACAAATCTCCATATCGAAAACCTTTGAAAATTAAAGACTTGTCTTCTAGGCTTTCAATGATAACACCATTTGGTTCGAAAATGCATCTAAGATCCAAATCACAAATTTTTGCAACTGAAAGCAAATTGAAATTCAAAGATTCAACAAGTAATACATTTGAGATGGACAGGTTGTTTGTGATTGCAACTTTACCTAACCCAATTACCTTTCCTTTGCTATTATCACCAAACGTGATTTTATCAATGTCATTGCAACCATTCTCAAATGAGGAGAACCGACTTCCATCACCGGTCATGTGTTGGGTGCATCCGCTATCAAGCACCCAATGCCTCCCACCGGTTTTATAGTTCACCTAAAAGAAGGGTTAGACGTTTTTAGATACCCAAATTTGTTTGGGTCCTTGGAAGTTAGCAACAAGGGTTTTTGGAACCCAAATTCTTTTTTTATGTTTATTTTGATAAGGTAAACCAATGAATTTTGCAATTACTTTTCCGTACTTTGTTTTCTTAAGCATGTAATGGGAGTGATACTCATTTTATTTAGTTCTAGAAGTTGAGGGACAATTATCCGGCAAATGATCTACATCATGGCATTTGTGACAAAACATATTAGTGGCCTTTACAAAAGTCACTTTAGTACTCAGCTTCTTTCTTTTTGTCGCGCCCTGAAACTGGGACAACGACTACTCCTGTAGAGACCTAGCTCACTGCAGCTAGTCCCAAACCACAAACCTTTGACTTCCCAGGATGAGTCAAACACAGGAGTGTATTACATTGCAACAGAGTACTCACAAAATATTAAGCAGTGTGGCCTGCTGGCCTTAATATTACATAAAGGATTACAATGCCTACAAGGCATTCAGGGTTTAGCAGAATATTTAACTACGCAGCAGAAGATAGGTGACCCTCCCACAAAAGAAGTTGACGGCAGAACAACACACTTCAGGGTTCTGGCGGAACTGATTCTCCTCCTTCTGGATCCACGAAGTACTCCATGCCATCATCTTGATCAAGGTAGGCTCCATCTATTGAGTTGAATGTTGCAAGGGTGAGCACTTACGTACTCAGCAAGTCATAGGTAAGAGTAGATACATATAGTAGTGATGATATGAATCTAGACTAGTCAAGAATTATGGATATTTGTAAAATAATCTTTTCCTTTCTCATCTCATCTTATAGCAGTACTTTTCATAATATAACATCATCATTCATGTTCACTAGATTATAGCACTACCGCGACACGTCGACACACGACAGCCCACGGCAGCACTCCTTATCATGACAACACATGTCATTTGGGTAATCTTGATTAAACACATTTTATTTAGAAAATAGTACTTGTGTCACACCCCGTGGATTTAATCCACCGCAGCAGACTCCTATAAACCCGGGAGCTTGGAGTATTCGAATACGTTTTTAACTCTGCAGAGAGGTACCAATTTACCCGCAAGATATTCCACTTTCAAACCTTTCCTATCATAACAAAATGATTGGACCCCTGACTCACTTCATATTGTGAGCGGCAAGGTGGAAATAACAAGAACTTTTGTTATGTATCACTTACAATTCACCCCCGACCCTGTGGCTCTCAGCGAGACACAGTTGTGGCAGGTTGTATCCAAACCTCCACCCCTTTGCTTATTCCCATTACTGGGTCAGCGTGCTTGATCACCTTCAGTGATATGTGTGGGAGCCGCGCTCCGTGTTTATCGTGCATCACTACACATCTCATGCAAGGGTTTCATGTGCGATCCACATAATTACTTGTTCAGGCCTGTCCCATACCAGGCTTGCGGTTAGCATGTTGTTCATGTCACTAGACGTACAACACAAGGTTCTAGTCCTTATATGCCAGTGACCAGACCATCCACAACCCTGCACCTTCAGTGCCTGCATTCCTTTGCAGTCTAGCACCTCCAGTGCTACAGCCATCCATACCATTTTTCTGGTCACGGCTAGGGGTTTTATTTCATGAATATAAGTATATAAATACATATAATAGTTCATGGCTCAAAACTTGTTTATTTCACATTTCACAGATAACCAGTCTAGTACTGCCAATTCATAAATCAACCATTCTCAATCTTTCTCATGCAATATTATCTATATTCAAGGTTATGTTTTAGCAACATTTAAAATATAGGTTCAAGATGACCAAGGATATGACTTGCCTTCCGCGTCGTAAAATACAGCAGTCGATGACGGGTCAACAGCAAAATCTTTAAAGTCAGCTTCTGAATCTGCTCGACGACAAACAATCACACAATAATTACTTATAATATTTAAAATGTTTTATGACTTATATGCAGAAATGCTCAACAAGAATGATTGAACTATACTGGAGATAATTTGAACTGCAAATTGAACCGAGTCGAGATTTTAGGGTTTCAAGGAATTTGGGCTAAGGATGGTGATTAGATAATCTTAGGGTTTCAGGATTACAATAGGGATAACAATTTTGTGGCTGGTTTAATCAAAACAGCGAATGTCAACAGATCGACATTCGGATCAAAGCTTGGACATGGCTTTAAGAAAAGCTAGAGTGCTTATCTCAAGTTGTGGTAGTAGAAGAAAATGTAGATCCCAACTCTACAAATTCAGTGGACAAAGTGGATTTCAAATTACACAACCAGAAGTGGGTAAACAAGGTCAATGCCACTGGCTGACAAGCTCTGGCATAGAGCTGACAATGCCAAAAACTAGGGCTTAGCATAACTTTTGATCTGGAGCTCCAAATGATGCACCACTTTGTCTGGGAGGTAGGCTTGAGTAACAGGAACAATTAAGTCAACAGGATCTAGGGCAGGAAATGGCTGGAAAGCAAGAAATTTGATGATGAACAGAGATGAACTGGCTGCACTGGAGCAGTTCTGGACAAAAACTTGGCAAAGCTATAACTTTTGAGCTAGGCTGATTTAGGTGTCGGGCTAGAAGACAAAAATGCTCAGGAGATCAAAGCACACACACTGGACAAGGTTTCGAGGGCTGAAACGGCCGGGAACACTTTTCCGGTGATCGGCGCCGGAGAAGAAACACTGTTAATTGGGGGTTTCTGCTACAGGCCAAAAGAACTTAATTCCTTGCTTGGAGAGCATCTAGGAGGTATAAGAAAGCTTCTGGTACAATTATATTGGCCGGAGGATCACTGGAGAAGCCTGGCGACGATCGCCGGTTTCTGGTGAAGCTTGGTTTAGGGAAAAGCTTCGATTCTTGCTTAATTTCAAAATCCAACTTCACAGGCTTGCTTGATTTAGCTCACTGATCAATTTTGTTTACAGAAATGAAAGCTAATTCGAATTGAATCGGGCTGCATTGCCGGAACAGGGCATTTAGCAATTCCGGCGATCACCGGCGATAAGGTGCAAGGTAATCCAATTAGATGGTACAGCACGATGAGAGTGTTGAGGGAAACTTACTAGTGCTGTCAATTTGGTGGTTGAGGCTGCGGTTGAGGCTGTCACCATGAGGCCTCGAGCTGGTCTCGCCGGAGAAGAAGACTAAGATAGAAAATCTGAGACTTGGATGATTTCCAGTGAGGTTTGAGGGAGCTGCTGAGAGCAGGGATGCTTAAATAGGCAGGCCAAGCTTGCGAAGAGGAAACAATGAAGTAATTGGCAGCCGGTGACTTGACTGGTTGCGTGCAGGAGCAGTAGCGGCGAAGAAACAGCAAGAGCGGTGATGCGACGGCGACAAGCTTTCAGCTGATCACAATGTCGCCTCATCGGGACCTGGCAAAGCTTGTAGCAAGCGGTGGTGACAAGTACTGGCGCGGTGAAGCGACGTGGCGATGAGTTGCTGACAAAAGCCGTTGATCGCGCGCGGGAGCAGGCACTGGTCATCGACGTAGCAGCGACCTTGCCACGGCACTGGCTGGGGCGAGGACACGTGCGCACTGGCATGCACGGTCACAAGTGCGGCGAAGCTTGGCCGGCGGCGAGCGTGCACGGCGCAAGGAAACCACGGCGAGCCCTGGTCGTGCGCACAGTAAACGGCCTGGTCGAATGCTTGCTGCTGTCCTGGTCGAAAATGGACTGAACTGCAGTTTCAATTCTTTGAGTTTTGGACTGAAATGCAAATCTGGAATTCTGGAAGGTTTAGACTGAAATTGATTTCACTAATCTGGTAGATTATATTCAACAAGGTATTTGGCAAAGGTAATTGATAAGGTTTGGTACATCTGAATAGTTTTCGATACAAACTGAAAATAGGGTAATTTAGGGTAAAGTAGAATTTGAGTTTTGTCGATTTCGAATTCTGGCATTTAGGGTTCGATTTTGATATCTGCACAGAAGAGAAACTTGTGGCAAATAGCATTTTGAGAAGATTTGCTGAAGAAATTCTGAATTTGAAGTTAATCTGGAGATTTTAGCCTTTTTGGGTTTTCAGATATCAGATAAGGACTAATTTGCGATAACTCTTGGACTGATTTGTGAAAAGAGTCTAGATGATGAAATCTGGCTGTCAACTTTTTAGATTAAGGTATTGACATACCCATGATCATATCCCAGGAATAGTCTGGTCTGAACTTGGTCAAGATTCGGATTAAATCTGGATTTCTGAAACTTAGGGTATTTGGGTAATATAAGGTATTTCTGTTTTCGAAAACAGAATGGAGTTGATAATTCTGGGAGTTAGAAATAGAATTGGATCTGGGTTCTGAAGGCTTTTAAGTTCAGAGTAACTGATAGATCACATCTGAACAATCTGATCTTGATTTGAGGTCACAGGATAGATTTTGGAGATTTTAGGGCTTGAGATAGATACTGATCTGGCTATTACTACAGATACATGCATGCATGCTATTGATGAAAAAGGAAGTTTTCACCCCTAACTCAGGGTGTTACACTTTTGTTTGGTTCATATCCTAAACCTTCCTTTCTAAATGAACATCGCTACTCACTAAGAAGTTTGTCTAAGATTTCTTTTCCTTTAACACATTTTGCTAATCCTAGATTTAGCTTTTCCACTTGTGCCTTGAGTTCTAAATTTTCTAAAATCAAGTTTGAGTTGTTATCAACAATTTTATCACAAACATTTTCATGATTAATTTCTAAAGCATTACAAGTGATTGATTTTGAATGAGAGACAATATGAGTTGATTCATCTAGAATATCACAAGTAATTCCTACATCACTAGTTTGTTTAGAATCGATAATTTCATTCACTAGAAGTGCCTCATGCGAGTCATTTAGTTCGGCATATAAATCACTGAGTGTTGAATATTCTTTCTTAAGCATTTTGTTCTCCTTAGTTATTTTACCTAGTGCCTCATTCAATTCCATAACCATATCAACTAGTTCCTCATAAGAAGGTTCGAGATCCAATACCTTAGCATCATCACTTGCCATAAGACACAATGATGATTTGTCTTCAAGCGAAGTGGTTTCTCTGATAGCAATTCCCGCCATTTTCTTAGAAGTTGATGGTACTTCATCCTCCGATTCGGATTCCTCCGATCCGGAGTACCATTCACTGATATAGGCTTGGCCCTTGCTTCTATTGTTATAGAACTTTTTGAAGAGCTTCTTTTACCTTTTGACCCTTCACCGTCATCTTTCCTCTTATGTGATCTTTTTTGATGATCACCCTTCTTATTTGGACATCTTGAGGCAAAGTGTCCCTTCTCATTACATTCATAGCATGTAATGTTCTTGAATCCGGTCTTCTTGTGTGGTCCTCGCCTTTTGTCAAACTCAAACCCCCTTTTGTTGATCTTGTTTAGGAGCTTGCGGGTTTTTCTCACAAGAAGAGCTAGATCACCCTCGGAGCTTTCATCCGAACTATCCTCCTTGGCTTCCTCGACATTTGCCTTATATGCCAAGTTTTCTTCTTTGATCTGGATGCTTCCACAATCCCTTTCTTCTCTTCTTTTTGCATTTATTGGGTAATAAGAGCACCCAAGAGCTCGGTAGGAGTTGTGGATGAGAGATCACCATTGATAAGCACTGTCACAATTGTATCAAAACTCGATGGTAAAATCATAAGCATTTTACGCACAATATCAATATCTTCAAATTTTGTACCTAAACCTTTGAGATCATTGATTAATAGATTGAGTCGAGTATACATGTCACTAACATTTTCAGATTCAAGCATGAAGAAGGAGTTGTATTCTCTAGTTAATTTAATTAGCTTAGCTTCTTTGACCTTAGATGTGCCTTCATGAATTACTTCTAAGGTTTTCCACATTTCATAAGATGTATCAAGATTACTAATGCGATTGAACTCACTTAAGTCAAGACCATTAAATATGGCATTTTTTGCTTGAGCATTTGCTTGGAGGTTTTTCGCTTCTAGAGGTGTGAGATTTTCTAAATCAATTGGAGCTCTAAAACCATCTCTAGTGACCCTCCAAACGTCAAGACTAATGGATTCTAGGTAAACCGCCATCCTAATTTTCCAATAGCAATAGTTGTCACCCTTGAAGAAGGGGACCTTTCCATTATAGTTTTCTTTGATCGACGACATCCTCTCTCTAGATGGTTAAGCCTAAAATGAGAGACCTAGTGCTCTGATACCACGTGTTGATCGAAGGATGCCGACTAGAGGGGGGTGAATAGGCGGTTTTTTAAAATTTTACTTTTAAACTAGTGTTTAACAATCTAAAATTGCAATAACAAACTTCTAAAGATATGAATGACAATTCAAGATGAGTGTTGCAATTTCTAAAATATTAAGAGGAGCAATTCAATCTCTAAGAAAATAAAGCAAGTAATAGAAATAACCGAAGAGATCGAATTTTTCCCGAGGTATCGGAAATTTGCCGATTTCCACTAATCCTCGTTGAAGCGCTCTTTGCTAGAGCTTATGCTTCGATTTCACTATGGGTAGCCCTTCTCTCCGGATAGGCGAGCTCCGAGCCTTTACAACCAATCGCCAGGCCTCTCCGACACACCGTCGATGGAGAGATCTCCGGACCTCCCGGGTCGTCTAGGTGACGGCAATCACCAAGAGTAACAAGCCTAGCACCTTGCTTGATCAACCTCAAAGCTTGATGAACACAATGCAAATGCAAAAAGGCTTGAAATCAACTTCACTCAACTAGCACTCAAGGTTTGCTCAAATTTTGACTTCAATTGCTAGAGAATGAGTGAGAGAGAGTTTGCACACTGTTGCACAAGGGTTTAGAGATGTATTTCGTGTGTATGTGGCATCTACAAACAGTGGGATACTTATACTCTCAGCAAAACGGTCGTTTTCAAGAAAATCGGGCGAAAGTTGTACTGGCCGGACATTGTCCGGTCACTTCGGACATTGTCCGGTCAGTACAAAAAACTTGACCGTTACTCACGTGTAATTCGAGTGTCAGTAGCCATTTGAACCAAATTGTGAAGTCCGGACAAATGGATTTGTCCGGACAAAATGTCCGGACAGATGCATTTGTCTCTGTTAACACCCCTGTTCAACAATACTTGTACACACCGGACAAATCAATTTGTCCAGACAAAATGTCCGGACAGATGTATTTGTCTCTGTTGACACTCGAATTAAAACAGCCCAACTATTTGTATAGGCCGGACATATGGGATTTGTCCGGACAAATTGTCTGGACAAATTGTCCGGACAAATACATATGTCTCTGTTAACACATGCTTTTTCAATTGCTCAGGAGTTGTATTGGCCGGACATTGTCCGGTCACTTCGGACAATGTCCGGTCACTTCAGACAAAAGCCTCCGGACAAATACATTTGTCTTAACTTAACGTGCGTGAACATTTGTATTGACCGGACATTGTCCGGTCACTTCAGACAATGTCCGGCCTTCATCGGACAGATACACCGGACAAATGTATATATCTCTGTTGCAAGTTTTGCAATGTTCAGAAGTTGTTTGTATTGGCCGGACATTGTTCGGTCACTTCAGACACTGTCCGGCCTGTACAAAACGAAAACAGAAATATGAATTTTTACTCAATTTTGATTTGAGGGTAAATGCAAATGCAAATATGCTTCTAAAAACTTCAAGGTTGATCAAGATACTTCTGATAAGACCCCTCTTAATAGTACGACCATCTAACCTAGAAAATTTCAAAACAAGAAGGCGCTAGGTTTAGATATTTGTACTCTTGTCGAGATTTTCGTCGTTTTCGCTTCATGGAGTCTTGATAGTCTTGCTTTGCTCTTTCTTGATGCTTTCTCCTCTGATTTACCTGAGTCTCACATACAGAGGTTAGTCGCAAATCTCACGGATGTCATTAATCACCAAAACCCTAATTAGGGCTCAAGATTCAACAATTTCTACGAGCCCTCGACTAGGGGGCCGTTGGTGACGAAGGGCGGCCCCAAGTTCGCCTTCGGCTCGGTCATGATCCAACTCATGCCGGGCCGGACAGATGAGTACCCGGTCCAGGCCTCCTGGGACCACTGGGGGCACTGGCTCCGGAGGTAGTTCTACCTCCTGGTGAGCGACCCGGAGTGGACGAAGCGGGAGATGGACCTTCTCACCAGGATGGTGGAGGTCCGACTCTGGTGGTCCATGCGGGACCTTGCGGAGGAACTGGCACTCCTCCGGGTGGCGTCATTTAGCTTCTGCCGGGGGACAGGGGTGAGCGCAGCTCACCACCCGCCCCAGACGACGGTGGACCAGCGTAAGTGTCCGGACTCGAGCCTCGGGGAGGGAGTAGCTCCCGAGAGGTGGTGACCAAAACTTTTTCTATCTCCTTTTTCTTCTTTGTAGTCCGGTCATACGACAGCTCCTAGGAGGTTGCAGTCAACCTCCTTGGGAGGTATTACACGGACGAGCACGAACGAGTTGTGCGCGTCATCGGGGATTGGCCCTCCCCACAACCTCGGGGCGGCGGCCTTCGGCTTGCAGCTCCCCGCCCGGGTGCCCCTCCCCACCCCCAGCTCGTACAAGAGGCGGAAAGAGGCAGCCGGGGGGCCTCCGAAGCGTGCTTGCGCGCAGAAGAGCCCCGCAAAGGCCCAGGCAAAGCCCTCAGGCCCCTCGGTGGGGACTCCCATAAAGACGCCGGTGAGGGCACCGGCCGCGGTCCCAACGGCGCTACTAACGACCCCGGTGGCTACGTCCTCGATGGCACTACTGGCGACCCTGGTGGCTGTGTCTCTAGACGCGGGTCCTTCCAGGCCCTCCAGGGGTGTGGCGGCCGGGGAAAGCCAGGAGTCAGACTGAGAGATGTACGCTCTCACTCCTTCTCCGACATCGGTGCCCTCGAAGGCTCGCCTGCCACCGCTGCGCGGAGGGGTCTCTGTCTGGTTTAAGACACCGGGGACCCTCCTGATGGCCTCCTTCACGACCCCGGAGGTTCCCCGGTGTCTCCCCCGCCCGGTAAGGGCAAGGGACTCCTCATCTGGCCCGGAGTCCCGACCCCGCCGATGGACCTGTCGTCCGACTCCTTTGACAGTGAGGCACCGGAGGTTGGTGTGGCAGAGGGGGGCTGCGAGGAGGCTATCTCCGCAGAGGGCTCCTGGTAAGTACTACTTACCGAAGCCTTAGGCTTCGTGTTCCATTTTTTTGTCTAACGCTCTTTTTTCAAATAGTTGCATTTGTCTGGGAGTTTGAGGCCCGGGTCTCCGAGCGTCTCCGGGCCACCGAGGGGGCCCTAGCCTCTGAGTGCTCCGAGAAGGAGAAGGCGCTCGGGGACCTGGCGGCCGCCAAGGAGGCCACCCTCGTAGATCTATCGGAGAAGGACAAGGCGCTCGAGGAGCTGGCGGCAACCTGGGCGCGCTTTGCGGCCGTTGAGGACACCGCCTCCCGGCTCCGGAAGGAGCTTTATGCGGGGCGGGAGGCCCTCTGGGAGGCGGAGGCCTCAGGCGCTCTCGCGGTCATCTTTGGGGGGAAGATGATCCGCTCTGCCCTAGAGGAGCTCGGGCTTGAGCTCGTGTCAGAGGGCAGCCCCGACCCGACCCGATCATCCGGGAGGCCACATATTTTCACGATACGCAGGTCTCCTTGATCCCGGTGGCAGTGGACGTCCGGACCCGGGGCCTCGCAGTTCCCGTGATAGCCCTTGCGGCTGCTCTCGGGGAGCTGCTCCCCCGGGACTTCCCTGGGCACTTCGAGGCCCAGCAAGAAGAGCTCGAGAAGCTGGCTAGGTCCCTCTTCGACCGGGTCTCCAGGGCAATGGAGCCGGGAGTGTGTGGTCGGCGGGAGTGGCGACGGCGGCCAAGGTTCCCCCCCGGGGGGGGGGGGGGGGGGGGGACGCCGGGCAAGTATAGGCCCCCCCTGTCTTTAGATAGGTTTTCCTTTTTCGGATTTTTGCTCCTAGTAGCTTCTTTGAAGAAGCCCTGGGGAAATTGTAAATCCTTGATTGATTGGTGAAATGAAATGAGAATTTTTGCTAAGTCTTGTCCCATCATAAGCAGGCGTCCCGCGAACTAACTCCCGAGAGGGAGTTCCCGAGCCCCGGTTGGCGTAGCCCAAGGAGTGCCCAAGCGGCCTCAACCCTACTGAGCCTCGCCACCAGGGGACATGCTAGTTGTCCAGCCCCCGGGCTTCCTTTCGAGGGCACGTTGGAAGGTGCTCTCCGGGAGCCAGTCCGGCTGCGGTGGCTCCCGGAGTGGCACTTGGATAATTTTGACAATTGTTGCGCCAAGCTGTCCCCTCCGAAGCCGGGGTGCCGGAGGGTCCCACCGCTTCAGATACGCTCCCCGGCTGGCTACGAATATTGGCCGGAGGACCTTCTCCGGAGCGCCTTCCGGAGAGTTTGAAGCTTATACAAGGATCTTCCCAGGAGCTCAAGGAAGGCCTCCAGGAATATTAGACGCAGTTGCTCACCGGAGGGGGTTGTCCTCTGGGGTAGTTTCCCTTGGGAGCCTAACTTCCTGGTTTGTATCTTGTATGTGCCCGGGCATTATTGTCCCGGGGACACCCCTTTGCCCACTGGGGGGGTGGGGGGGTTGTTCCCTGGTTCAATGTTTAATCAATAAAGATCTTTCTGTTTCACTTTGGGCTTGAGAATTATCCTTTGAAAATGTTTCGGAAATTATTAACTTCTGTCCGGGTTTGGGTTATCCCTTCCCTCCCCCCCCCCCATAGTGGGGTGCAGTTTAGCACCGCGCGCTGTGGGTAAGGAACGAAAGACCCAGACGTCGATAAATGCCGGGGGGGGGGGCACATAGCCCCTAGCCAGAGAGGGATAAGGGTGGAAATTCCCCCGGTCGCCGTGAAAATGGGAGCTGGTCGAAGATTCCGAGACATGACCGTGGATTTTCCCAGTCAAAAAATTCTAGGGCCCAGTCGAAAATTTCCCCCGGCTGCCGTGAAAACGCGACTCGGCCGAGAAATTTGATGTGGCCATGCATTTTTTCGGTCGAAAAAATCCTGAGGTCTGGTCAAAAATTCCCTCGGTCACCGTGAGAACAGGGAGCTGGTCGAGAATTTCCCATTCGAAATATTCCGAAGCCCGATAAAAATTCTCCCGGTCGCAGTGAGAACGGGGAGCCGGTTGAGAATTTCCCGGTAAAAAATTCTGAGACCCGGTAGAAAATTCCCCTGGTTGCCGTGAGAACGGGGAGCCGGTCGAGAATTTCCCGTTCAAAATATTCCGAAGCCCAGTAAAAATTCTCCCAGTCGCCGTGAGAACGGGGAGCTGGTTGAGAATTCTGAGTCAACAGAGAATTCCATGAACCGCAGAGGGGGAAACTCGCTCCCGGAGGAGGGTGAGCCTGATGGCTGGTTTGAGTGTTTGAGGGGGGACTAGTCTCTCAAATTGACTCTCTACCACAGTTCATGAGAACTGGGTTGCCACTTACCTCCTCAGTCCACGAGGGGTTACTGTAAGCCAACATAAGGGAGCGGGGCTCCTGTCCTAGGGACTTTTAGGCTGTGATAGCCTACATCCTCATGGGGAGGGCATCGCCTTAGAGGCAGTAAGATGAGAATCTGGAAAAATTCCAGAGTTGAGCAAAAAACCATTTGTATTAATGAAGATAGATACAACGCCTCCCTGTGCGGAATCATGACGGGGGAGGGAACAGTGAATACAACGCCTTCCCCCGCCGAACCACGGCGGGGAGGGAATGGTTAGTACAGCGCCTCCCCCTTTGAAGTCGCGACCGGGGGGGGGGGGGGGAGTGAGCCCGGAGGCTAGATGTAGAACTTGCGGAGCAAGTCTATGTTCCAAGTATGCTTCAGCTTCTGGTCTTCAAGGTTGGAGAGCTTATAAGCCCCTGAACCCAGGAACATAGAGATCCTGTAAGGGCCTTCCCACTTGGGGGAGAGTTTTCCCTCGGCTTGGGGGTCAGTCACGCGCTTGAGGACAAGGTCCCCAAGGCGGAAAGCTCTCGCGTGAATGCGCTGGTTGTACGCGCATGCCATGCTCGTAGATGGCAAGGGAGAGGAGTGCTCGGTCGCACTCTTCCTTGACGAGGTCAACTTCCAGCCGTTGATTAGCATCATTGGTTTGGTACGCTGCGGCCATAGCTCCATCTAAGAGCTTGACCTGCAGCGACAGAAAACCAATCTCCGAAGGGAGGACTGCCTCAGCCCCGTACACGAGCGAAAAGGGGGTGCGCCCTGTTGTCTGACTCGGGGTTGTGTGCATGGAGCAGAGGATGCTCGGAAGTTCCTCTGCCCATGCGCCCCGCCTGGAGGCGATCTGCTCGAGTCACCGGCATAATCCCTGTAGGATCACACCGTTGACCCTTTCGACGGCTCTGTTGCTCTGGGGATGAGCCACAGAGGCGAAGTGGAGAGTAGCCCCCAAGCCTTCGCAGAACTCCCGGAAGTATGCCGAGTCGAATTGGGTCTCGTTGTCGACAGTGATCTCTCGGGGGGCCCCAAAGCGACATACGATATTCTTATAGAAAAACTGCTGTACTGCTCGGGAAGTGATGTTAGTCAAGGGCTCAGCCTCCACCCACTTGGAGAAATAGTCCACTGCAACCACCGCATACTTGTAGCCCCCTGGCGTTGGGGGGAAGGGACCGTGGAGGTCCATCCCTCAGCGCGCAAAGGGCCAAGTGATGGGGGTGGTCTGCAGCGTCGTGGATGGCAGTTTGGAGCCCTTTGCCATTTTCTGGCAGGCCTCACATGCAGAGACAAGATCTCGCGCATCGCGGACCACTGTGGGCCAATAAAAACCTTGGTGGAGAACCTTCGCCGTGACTGAGCGCGGAGCCAGGTGAGACCCGCAACTCCCCGAGTGGATGTCCTCGAGGAGCCAGATTCCTTCTGTTCGCAAGAGACAACGGAGTAGGGCGGAACCCCCCGCTTATAGAGCTTTCCCTCTAGTAGGAGGTACACCCGTGCCTTGGCATGGAGGTGTTTCGCCTCAGCGTCACCGGGAGGCTCAACCTCCGCCCTTATGAAGGAGACGAGGGGGTCCATCCAAGACGCGGTCTGGGCGATCTCAGAGACCTCCGGGTTGCGGGACTCAGGGTCCACACCTGGAGGGGTCACTGAGGGCTTCGCGATGATCTCTAGAAAGGTGCCCCTAGGGAGAGCTTCCCGGGCGCTGGCAGCTCGGGCCAAGGCGTCTGCGCGGTCATTAACCCTCTGGGGGATATGCCGGGCCTCCAGGCCCTTGAAGTATCTCTCCATCTTGCGCACCTCTCCCAAGTAAAGACTCAGGTTCACATCATGGCACAAGTATGACTTGTCTATTTGGTAAACCATGATCTAGGAGTCCCCCTTGACCAAGAGGGGACGAATTCCAAGGGAGCGCATGAGGCGCAGCCCCAGTAGCAAGGCCTCGTACTCGGCTACATTGTTCGTAGTGGGGAACTCGAGTCTCGGTGCGTACTCCAACGTCCTTCCCTTGGGGCTCCGGAGGACTACCCCCGCGCCAGCCCCAACGAGACACAAGGAGCCATCGAACATGAGCGTCCAATGTTCGTTGCGCCGTGGCGGCTCAACGGGGGTCTCCCCCTCCGTCCCGGAGGTGGGGGTCCATTCCGCCACAAAGTCAATGAGGACTTGTGATTTGATGGCGGAATGACCCGTAAGGGAGAGGGAGAAGGGAGCCAACTCGGTCCCCCACTTCCCAATCCGGCCAGTGGCCTCCTTATTTCACAGCACCTCCCCCAGTGGGAGGGAGGACAAGACCGTGATCGGATGTCCCAGGAAGTAGTGGCGGAGCTTCTAGGACGTCATCAGTAGCGCGTAGCAGATCTTCTCCACCTTTGTATACCATGTCTTAGCCCCTTGGAGGGCTTCTCACACATAGTATACGGGGTGCTGCTGCCTGTCCTGCTCCTTTACTAGTACCGCGCTTATAGCGACTGGAGTGGCGGCGAGGTAAAAGAGTAGGGGTTCTTACGAAGATGGGCTTATGAGCATTAGAGGGCCCGTGAGGTACTTCTTGAAGTCATCGAAGGCAGCCTGGGCCTCGGGAGTCCACTTGAACCCCTCGAGGCCCCAGAGGATTTTGAAGAACTCGAGGCCACATTCCCCCGACCGCGAGATGAAGCGGCTTAGCGCGGCCAAGAGGCCGAAAAGCCGCTGTACGTCTTTCACGGAGTACGGCGGGGGCATGTCCAGTAGGGCCTGAATTTTCTTGGGGTTGGTCTCTATGCCCCACTAGGACATGAGGAAGCCAAGCAGCTTTCCCCCGCACACGCTAAAGGCACACTTTTCTGGGTTGAGTTTCAACCCGTACTTGCGGAGGTTGCGGAAGGTCTCCACTAAGTCATTGAGCTGAGCGGCCAAATGAAGGCTTTTGACGACCGTGTCGTCGACGTAGACCTCAACGTTGCGGCCGATTTGGTCCTTGAGGACCAGCGACATGAGGCACTGGAAAGTTGCCCCAGTGTTCTTTGGCCTGAAGGGCATATGGACGTAGCAGAAGGTGCCGAGGGGAGTTATAAAACTCATCTTTTCCTCGTCCTCCTTAGCCATCCTGACTTGGTGGTAGCCCAAATACGCATGCATAAAGCTCATAAGCTCACACCCCGCGGTCAAATCGACCAATTGGTCGATCCGCGGGAGTGGGAAGTTGTCTTTTGGGCAAGCTTTTGTTGAGGTCGGTGAAGTCCACGCACATCCTCCACTTACCGCTCGACTTCTTCATGAGGACGGGGTTCGGTAGCCATTCGGGGTGCAAGACCTCCCGAACAAACCCCGCCTCTCGAAGCCTGGCAATCTCAGCTTTGATGGCCTCTTGGCGCTCGAGGGAGAGCTTCCTCAACTTCTGCTTTACCGAGGGGCGATCGGGCGTTACCGTGAGCCTATGCTCGATAACGTCCCGGGCGATGCCCCGCATGTCGGCGGGCTTCCACGCAAATACATCAGAGTTTTTGTGGAGGAAGCCGCAAGCTATTCCACGTGCTCTTCAGGGAGGTCTGCCCCAATCTTGACGATCCTTTTGGCATCCTCCGGGGACAGCTGGACTTTTTGGAGGTCTCCCTTCGGGCGTGGTTTCGGGAGAAACTTCCCAGAGGGGACGGCCGGGGTGTCTGGAGCCGGGGGGGAGCTCTCCCTCCTGGGCCTTGATCAGGTTGACGCTCTCGATCATCGCAGCGGCACGCTCGTTGATGAGGACATCACTAGCTCGGATATAAACAAGGCTCCATCTACTCCTTCCACTACTTTGACTACTTCCTCATCGCCACGAGAAGATCAAGGAGAACGACGAGTCGGCATGAATCCATGTGCCGAGCCATTCACTAGGCCCACACTGGAGGATCTGCGAGCTACATCAAAGGTGGAGGAACCCACGACGTATCAAGCCTAGCCGAAGATCAAGCCCAACTCTTCCACGAGTCCAGCTCGGCCATCCAGCAGCAGTCCAACTTCGAATGGATGCCCAGGCCATGTACGGAGTCCGTTTGGGGGAAATGAGTACTTCATAGAGAAGCCCACGATGACACCTTTCCAATGGGCTTGAGCCCATGGACAAATTCCTTCTGGATCGTCCGCAATTGATAAAACAATCCGCAGATAGAACCTGCTGGATGCTAGGCCACCTCTACTTTGGGCCCAAGGCCCGTGTATCCCTAGGGTTACATGGGGATGGGTTTTCTGGCCGGTGGCCTACCTCTGGCTGCCATACTCCTGCTACATATGGCTGCCACCCCCTATTTTTTCAGTTAGGTTATTTGCTATGTGGTTCCCCCGTTCTGTGAGAGACAATTGTTCATCGGAGTAGTGGCCCCGGACCTGGTTTGATGAAAGATAACCTCAATTTGTTCATTCTGAAATTCAGATTGCGTACTTTCTCGTTCTTGCTCATTTCTTCTACTGCGTGAGGGAATTAACCTTCGTGGTAAGGTCATCCGGGTGTGAGCACGGTTGATAATGACAGGTGCGTGGGTGTAGCGATTGCAAGCACTCAATCCATGTTGATTGGAAGCCTTGAAATGCGAACGTCTCCGTTCCGCAAAGTAGAACCTATTAGAAGATTGGGCTGCTGTCGCATCACTCATAAGGAGCACGAGCCATGTCCTGGTTGTCGCGAGTGGTGATCACGCTGCGAGGCCTAGGGATCTTCACAAAGAGGTAGCTCTGGTAGATTGCCGCCACCCAGATGGTTGATCATGGTTCTCCGCATGATCGCATTATACGAAGAGGGGAGATCCACTACGTCGAACTGGACCATCTCCATCCGGTAGTTGTCCGGGGCGCCGAAGGTCACGGGGAGTTTGACCTTCCCTATCGGATAGATGGTCTTCCCTGTGACGAAGCCCTGCAAGGGCCCGACTGCGGGCTGCAGCTGCTTTTCATCCACCTGCATTTCCCTGAACGCCTTCAGGTATAGGATGTCAGGGGCGCTTCCGCCGTCGACGAGGATGCGCACCAGCTGGCAGTTCTAGATGGTAGTGGAGACGTTGAGCGCATCGTTGTGGGGGAAGCGAACCCCATGCGTGTCTTCCGCTGTAAAGGTGAGGGGGACGTCCGACCATTTTGGCGGCCAGGACGTATTCAGCACCCCTACACCCTTTACCTCTCACGCGTACTCCAAACACTGGCGCTTGGAGTCTCTCCCCAAGGCAGATCCTCCCATTATGACATTTACACGCCTTTGGGAGGTTTGGAAGGGCAGCTCTTCGGCTGAGCCCCTTTCTTGTGTCTCTCCTTGTTGGTCCCCCGAGGGAGCAGGGAGAGCCGGCAAAGCCGGCGGAGGGGGCAAGGAGGTAGGGCTCCACCCTGCCCATGCTGGTCGAGGAACGCTGCGAAATGTTGAAGAAGTTGGTGGCATTCCAAAGTAGCGTGGGTATTCGACTTGTGGAAGGCACACCACAAATTGGCTGTGACCTCCTTGCCTCCCATCGTGGGGCCTTCCCAACCACGGGATGACTGCCCCCCCCCATAACCTTTCGGCTTGGGGAAGGGGCAGTTGCCCTTGTTGCCTTCGCGTGAGCCGCCTCTGCCTTCGAGGACAAAGCTGTCCCGAGGCTGTGGCTCACTGCGGTTGCCTCTCTTGGGACGCTTGTTGAGGGGGTCCCTAGCCTCCCGGTCAATGGGGGCAGGGGCCCCTTGGTTCTTCTTCCAGAAGTCGTCCTCCTCTGCCCGAGCGTACTTCTCGAGCATGGTGAAGAGCTCATCGGCAGAGGAGGGACAGCTTCGGGAGAGTCTCCGATGGAGCTCCCCTGGGAGGATCCCGCTCTTGCATGCCTCGATAACTGTAGAGTCAGGAACGAGAGCCACTTTGCTCTTGACCTGAGCATAGCGCTTGAGGAAGCTGCGGATGGTCTCCCCCGTCCTCTGTTGGACGGTGTAGAGCTGTGACGAGTCCAGGGGACGCACGTAGTTCCCCTGGAAGTTCGCACAGAACTCGTTCTTGAGCTGCGCGAAGGACTTGATGGAACCAACCCTCAGGTTGTAAAACCATGAGCGGACGATTCCGGTGAGATAGAGGGGAAAGATGTTGCATTGTACCGTCTCGTCCCCCCCCAGCCATTGAGATGGCTGTGGAGTATACCTACACAAATTCGTAAGGATCAACCTCACCGTTGTAATGTTCGATGTGCGGCGGACGGTAGGGCCACGGCCAACGGATGCACCAGAGGTGGCGGCATAGTGGCTGGTTAGCCCCCTCAACCTCCCGCGGAGATTCCCGGTCGCTGTCCCCTTTGACAGGGGATGCACGGTTGTTGTCGGAGTCGGGGAGGCGTCCCAGTGGTCCGCCGACACGGCGGTAGCGCCTCTTCTCCTCAGGGTTAGTTGAGCTAACCTCTTGATTCTCCGGGTATCCCCCGGATGTGGTGGTAGCCTCTTTGACTAGTCTCTTCCCCTGGTTGGGCCGGGAGCATGGCTCATCGCGGCCGCGAGCCGGGGGGAGTTCCGATCGGTACTGATACCACCTAAAACGGGGCCTCGCAAGCGGACGAGGTCGATGTAGAAGGTGAATATGTCGTTCTCTCCCAAAGGACTAGAAGAGGCCAAAATGTGTTTTACTAAATCCAAATCAAAGAAATTAAACAAAATCAAATCCACTCCCACCACACAGACAATAATCAACTCAAACATGTAACTGGCAATTCCAGAATAATGACAGCTACGAATTCTACTGCACAGCGAAACTCAATTCTCAACAATCAACAGCACTAGACTACACTGGAATCAAGCAAAATCATAGAGATCATCACAAGACAGACAAAGATATCGTCTGGACAGCAGCACAGCAGCATTATGCAAACACCACAATCATGAAAACACAACTACTGGAATTTACTCAAGCATTAAACTGATCATCTGTTTATATACAAGCATCACAGGAAACAGATTAGAGGGAGAAGGTGAATGAGATTGAGAGAGGGGAAATTTTCACTGAATGGCTGTTGGAGTCGTTGAAGAACTCAGGCACAGACGTCGCCGGAGTAGTGGAAGAAGGTGGCTGGAGTCGATGAAGAAAGGGCGATGCCGTGGTGGTGCGCCGGCGTTGGCAGATGGCGGCACGGCATGGAGACGGCTTCGGGAGAGCGCGAGCTCGCCGAGAGAGGCGGTGGCGCGTGCGGTGGCTGTGGTGGTGAAGCGGAGGCCGACGAAGACGTGGTCGAAGAGGATGCTGGAGAAGAGGACGCCGGGATCCAGTGGTGGAGGCTCGGATCTGGTGGATCTGGCAGTGGAGGGCTCAGCGACGGGATCGACTCCAGCGGCGCGCTGAAGGTCGGTGGCAGATCCAGTGTTCGGTGTAGACGGCGAGGTGCGGCAGATCTGGGGAAGGGAGGTGCACGGCCGGATCCAAGCGGCGGCAGATCCGGCGCGCGCAGGTGATGGATCGGCTGCGGCACGACACGGGAGGTGCGGCCGGTGTCGAATCCCGAGGGCGATCCGGCCGTGGCTCGGGAGATCTGCGGCGAGGGCGGCGACGTGGAGATTGGATCCCGTGATCCCGGTGAGAGGGGGCGTCGTGGAGTGGTGGTGCACCACCGGCGTATGGCCCGGCCGGCGGTGGCGAGGTGGACGGAGGTGTGGAGGAGGATTTGGGGGAGAAAGAAAAAAAGGTAAGAAAAACAAAAATCGGGCTCAAATGCCTCAGATGGCCGGCGGCAAGGTAAAAAGGGCAATTTGGCACTTTTGCAGAAAAGCCCTCGAGGTTTTCGAAATTTAGAAATGTGGCCTCGTGGCTAGGGTTTGGGATTCCGGGCCCCGGGAGACTCCGATTTTGGTGCGGTCAGATCCTACACGTTCGTGAGAACGTGCACTTCCATCAGGAATCGTCCAATGGCCAGATTAAATCGAGGACGCACGCCCGCTAGCCAAAAATCCATCCAATCCTCGCCGACCTGCGATAAAAATTGGAAAAACGAGTAATCCGGTCGATTTGGCAATTAATCTGGAATAATCTAGGCATATACCGAAGAAAATGACTAATATGTGCGAAAGCATGAGAATGTACAGAATAATAAGGCAAATCGAGTAAATATCATCCCCCAAGCTTAATTCTTTGCTTGTCCTCAAGCAATGTGACATGAAATAAATCCAAGGAGTCAAGCAAGCAAACAGATGTCATGAAAGAGTAAAATGCAGCGTATAGTAAGCTCGGAAAACTAAGATATGTATCAAGTGCTCAACCATCTAATAATTGCACTGAAATTGCAAGTAACTAGCTTAGTTCTAGATACGGAGGAAATAAGAATGCTTAATTCTACTCATACCACCTACATCCATACGTGTATATAGAAATTCAAAGTGAGCATAAACAATACACAGGCATTGAAGAACTACGGTCTCCATAAACATCAAATAAGCAGTTTCAACCTTATTAATTTTTTAGCTCTCTTTATTTGAAAAATAAAATCTGGTGCTCATGTAAGTCTCTACCCTTCGACTTATTTAGGCGGATCTCTCCGTACTTCGCTCTAGGGTAGCTAGTCCACTAGAGTGTTTCATAAACATGCTCATGAGTCAAAAGATGTAGCGAGAGGACTTATGCACTTTTTAGATTTAAAAATGTACGAACCATGCTTTTACATCGAAGACTCAGAGGAGCAACGAAGCAGAAGAGTTTTTATTCCACTGAAAAGAAAAATTGGCAGTGTCTACAAGGTAGAGAACGAACATTTGTGACCTTATTAGCAAAGTTTTTTTTCAAATTTGGTCTACATAGGTTAAATGATTGTTTAGGAGACTCGTGTTCTAAGCAAGTGTGTAGAGATTAGGCTCAACAATTGATATTTCAATATACATGATAGAATGCAGCAATATAGGTATCAATAAACATTCAAATTTCCATGATATCCACAATAAAACTAAGTTCAAGCAATTTTAGTACCATTAGAAGATTGTTAATCACAATTCAACCTATAATAGATTATCAAGCTACTAAAGCATGCAATAAAAGAAATTCAACACGACATGAAAAAGGGCTCCAGAAGCCGAATGAGAACAATGAAACGCAAAATGAAAGCACATATAGTCATAATCACAATAATCACATGTCGATACAAATCCGTGCAAGTCCAGAATTTTCAGAGAATTTTGACATGACCTTTTTAGATTTTTCTTGCAATCCAAACAACACAAGTATACAACAGGTCATATCACAACATAAACAAGCCCACAAGGCTGGATAAAGATCATTCACAACATAAGCAAGGCAGGATAAGCAAGTACATACAACAGATCTCATACATGAGCACAAACTTGCACAAAGAAGCTCAATTTTGAAAAATTTGACCCAGATTTTCATAATTACAGCACAGCAAGAAATGCATTCTCCCCCCCAAGCTTAAATGGTTGCATAGTCCACAATGCAACAACATGAGATGAACACATGGAGATGGGAACACAAAATAAATTTCATGCACAAGGGTCATATGAGGGGTCCGCAATAGCTCACCGGGTGAAGAATGGAGACGATGACACTGCGATGAACCATTCAAAGTATCCCAAATGTGCCAAGCCGCCGTATGAGGATGATGCCCTGAAAGAACAACCAAAGAAGAAACTAAGAACAATCCTACAAAATAAAGGAAAATAAATAACGAAAAGAAAGAAAAGGAGAAAACACTCGGGTTGCCTCCCGAGAAGCGCTTCTTTTAGGTCGGAAGCTCGACCCTCAAAGGATATAGCGTTGAAACACGAGTATGGAAGGAGAGGCAAGTATGGGACGTAGTAGAAGCTCCACGTCCACCCTCCTGTCAGAAGCAACATGATGGGAATCCACCAGGGTCCCAGGGAATGTCGACTCGGAGCAAGGCTGCTCGCGGTCGAGAAGCCACACGTGCTAACCTGCAAATAAGATCAAGAACAAACAAGCACGTGTGTATGGTAGGGACAAAGCCCTCCAGAAGGTCAGCTGACGAAAATCCTTTCCTGTAGATCGACTGACTCTACATATCATGAGGATGGCATATATCGATGCGGGATGAATGACAACTCAAAGGGATATGAATAGCCTCGTCAGAACTAAACAACTCAAAATGATACGAGAGGGGTTTCAAATCTACCTGAATAGTGGATGGCGTGAAGTCTGGGGTAGGAAGGACCTCCACAGGGGTCGTATCTGATAGATCTGGATGAATGGACTCCCCTACGTCAGAAAGAAGTCCCTCAAAATCAAATGAGAATGTCTCCCTCTCGATCTCGTGGCTCAAGGAGTATTCCCGAAGGTCTGCAACGTCGAAACTGACACTCTCCATCTCTAGTCCGTCTGCCAATGGATCATCAAAAGAAAATGGTCCAAACGGACGCAGAGGTGTCTGGAAAATAAGCTCTCCATCATCATCATCAATCATGATCAAATCAATAGGAGGCGGAGGTGATTGATGCGACGTCGAAGAAAGAAGATCGGGTTGAAGCTCGTCGCTCAATACTGTGGTCTCTCCGTGAGGGTCTCCAAGATACATGTCATGGGTGGGCTCCAGGACACTCAACGGAGGTGTGATGGCCTCAAATGCGGTTACTTGAGATGGAAGGATGTGGATTGGATCTCGGTATCCTCTGAACTCAGCTATGCAAGATCGCACACCCAGCATCTCAGCCCGCAATAATTCCACATCCCTTGAATGCTGGGTCATGAGTCGCTCAGATTGCTTAATCAAGCCCTCCATCAGTGCCTCAAGTTGGGATGTATCCTCAATTTTGGGAGGCGACTGTGGAGACAGATGTAGAAACTCATGCACCTTTTTCAAATGACGCTCAAACAGCACCTCAAGTCTAGATGGTGTATCCTCATATGTAGGAGGCTGCTGTGAGTACTGCTGATGTGCCAAGTACGGAGACTGATATGATGTACATGGGAGCTGTTCTCCGTACCTAAAACCCTGCAAAAGATAACTAGGAGAAGATGATGAGATAACAGGGTGGTTGTTCCTATACGGTGAATTTGGGTATGCAGGCCATCCAGGATGACATATAGTGGATGCTTGACCACGCTGACAAGCAGCGGGTGAATGACCTCGTATACCACAAATACAACATATAGGAGCAACACTAACATGAGAAAATAATCTGCGAAGAGCTATATCCATCTGACGAGGCAAATCATCCAATTTAGCATTGAGATTGTCACATGCATCACAAAAAGACTGCGAACCATCCATATCCTCAATCAGCAAAAATCAATCAACGAGAAAAGGACAAAAGGAAGGGCGAGAAATACAAGAGCCGGGAGGGAAAAAGGGGCGGAAAAAGATGCAAACAAAAACCAAAAAGAAAAAAAAAACAAAATGATTTAATCTAGTTAAACACATTCACTTTCATCTAGTCCCCGGCAACGGCGCCAAAAATTGATACCACCTAAAACGGGGCCTCGCAAGCGGACGAGGTCGTATTAGAAGGTGAATATGTCGTTCTCTCCCAAAGGACTAGAAGAGGGCACAATGTGTTTTACTAAATCCAAATCAAAGTAATTAAACAAAATCACAACAAGGGAAATGGGATAGTCCACCTCAACTCGCCTCACCAGCAGATACACAACTAGCGGAAATCACTCTGCAATCATGTCCCAGGCGAGCGGTGTACAATTGCACAAGACCAGGGGAAAGCAGCTTTAAACTTAATTTCTCTCAGGAACAACACAAAAGATTAATTTCAAAGTTCACCACTGCTGAAACTAACTCAAGCTTAACAACTAAGATCAGTGTAGGTGCTAATTCAAATTACCGAAATTAAGAATTTCAAATCAAATCCACTCCCACCACACAGACAATAATCAACTCAAACATGTAACTGGTAATTCCAGAATAATGACAGCTATGAATTCTACTGCACAGCGAAACTCAATTCTCAACAATCAACAGCACTAGACTACACTGGAATCAAGCAAAATCATAGAGATCATCACAAGACAGACAGACATATCGTCTGGACAGCAGCACAACAGCATTATGCAAACACCACAATCATGAAAACACAACTACTAGAATTTACTCAAGCATTAAACTGATCATCTGTTTATATACAAGCATCACAGGAAACAGATTAGAGGGAGAAGGTGAATGAGATTGAGAGAGGGGAAATTTTCACTAAATGGCTGTTGGAGTCGTTGAAGAACTCAGGCACAGACGTCGCCGGAGTAGTGGAAGAAGGTGGCCGGAGTCGATGAAGAAAGGGCGATGCCGTGGCGGTGCGCCGGCGTCGGGAGATGGCGGCACGGCATGGAGACGGCTTCGGGAGAGCGCGAGCTCGCCGAGAGAGGCGGTGGCGCGCGCGGTGGCTGTGGTGGTGAAGCGGAGGCCGACGAAGACGTGGTCGAAGAGGATGCCGGAGAAGAGGACGCCGGGATCCAGTGGTGGAGGCTCGGATCTGGTGGATCCGGCAGTGGAGGGCTCAGCGACGGGATCGACTCTAGCGGCGCGCTGAAGCTCGGTGGCAGATCTAGTGTTCGGTGTAGATGGCGAGGTGCGGCAGATCTGGGGAAGGGAGGCGCACGGCCGGATCCAAGCGGTGGCAGATCCGGCCCGCGCAGGTGATGGATCGGCGGCGGCATGACATGGGAGGTGCGGCCGGTGTCGAATCCCGAGGGCGATCCGGCCGTGGCTCGGGAGATCTGCGGCGAGGGCGGTGACGTGGAGATTGGATCCCGTGATCCCGGTGAGAGGGGGCGTCGTGGAGTGGTGGAGCACCGCCGGCGTATGGCCCGGCCGGCAGCGGCGAGGTGGACGGAGGTGTGGAGGAGGATTTGGGGGAGAAAGAAAAAAAGGTAAGAAAAACAAAAACCGGGCTCAAATGCCTCAGATGGCCGGCGGCAAGGTAAAAAGGGCAATTTGGCACTTTTGCAGAAAAGCCCTCGAGGTTTTTGAAATTTGGAAATGTGGCCTCGTGGCTAGGGTTTGGGATTCCGGGCCCCGGGAGACTCCAATTTTGGTGCGGTCAGATCCTACGCGTTCGCGAGAACGTGCACTTCCATCAGGAATCGTCCAATGGCCAGATTAAGTCGAGGACGCACGCCCGCTCGCCAAAAATCCATCCAATCCTCGCCGACCTGCGATAAAAATTGGAAAAATGAGTAATCCGGTCGATTTGGCAATTAATCTGGAATAATCTAGGTATATACCGAAGAAAATGACTAATATGTGCGAAAGCATGAGGAGAATGTACAGAATAATAAGGCAAATCGAGTAAATATCAGGTACCAAGAGGGAGCCTCCCCGGATTTTGCAATACGCATTCGCTCTACCTCCCCTCGGGTGAAACGAGTCTGGTCCACTGGGGAAGTGTAACACCCTGTGTTTGGGGTGAAAATTCTTTTTCATAAAAAGTCATGCATGCATATGTCTCTCTAAGATCAGCAAAATCAACACAGACTAATTCTATCCTAAGCCCTAAAATCTCAAAATCTTCCCTATCAACCCAAATCAAGATCTGATTTCCCAGATTTGACCTACTATTTATCCTGAGATTAAAAGCCTTTAGAAGCCAGATCCAATTTGATCTCTAACTCCCAGATTTGTCAACCCTTTCTGTTTTCAAAAACAAGAAATTAATTATCCTAATTACCCTAAATACCCTAAACTCTAATTTAATCAAAGTTTGACCTAATCTAGACCAGATTATTCTTGGATTATGATCAAGGGTATGCCAATACCTTAATCCAAAAAGTTGGCAGTTAGATTCTATCATCTAGAACATTTTCACAAATCAGTCCAAGAAGTATCGCGGATTAGTCCGTTTCTGATTTTCCAGAAGACTAGAAAGGCTAAATGTTGCAAATCAACTCCAAATCCTAATATGATTTAGGGAACACCTCCCAAATGTTATTCAATACAAAATATTCTTCTATGATGATCTCAAAATCTCATCCTAAATCCCAGAATTTATATTTTGATAAAGTTCAGATTTTAAATACCCTAAATTACCCTATTTTCGTTTTATCCAAAGACTATTCAAATGTGCCAGATTTGACCAAATATCCTTGGCAAATTATCTGTTGAATAAAGTTTGCTAGATTTATGAAGTTCAAATCAGCCCTAATCCTATAAATCCCAGAATTTACAAATCAGTCCAAAGCCAAAATCTAGATTTTGCAATCAGGTCCAATCCCTGTTTCGACCAGGAGCGCTAACACGCCTTCAACCAGCACCAGGCTTCATCGGGTTTTCTCATCGCCGGCCAAGCTTCGCCCACGTCTGTGCCCGTGCTCAGTTATGCTTGCATGTGCGCACGTGTCCGCGCCAAAACCGTCGCTGTGGCAGCACTAGCGACCAGCAACCGTGCGTGCGCGACCAGTAGAGACCGCAACAGCAACTTTGTCAGGAGATTCTCGCCATGTTGCCACGCCGTGTCAGCTTTGTCACCCTCGCTTTGCACCGGCCAGTGACAAGTTCCAATGTACCGACCATTTGAGTAGTTGCAGAATTGATGTTGCCGTCGTGTTGTCGTCGCCTTTTTTTTTTGGGCCCGACAAGTTCCCTCGCTGATGCAAACTTCGTTGTTGTTCCCTCCTTGCAAGCTCCGCCCTGTGCCTATAAATAGCAGCCCCAGATCAGCTTCATCTCCATCACTTCACTCCAGAGCTCCCTTAGCCATTTAAACCATATCTTCTTCGCTTTCTTCTTCTCCGGTGAGCCGCCAGGGAGGAGCACAACGCCAACTTGATCTGCTACGCCATTCTTCAAATTGATTTGACCAGTGAGTACCTCCCTCCTTCCTATCTGTTCTGAAGCATTTGATTGAACTCCAGTGAACCCTAACGCTGGTGATCGCTGTTAAATGCATTCACCCTGTTCCGGCAATGTAGCTCGATTTAGCCCGAATTAGCCCTTCTGTTAGTAGAGTTAGATGATCAGTAGCTCAATCCTAGCAAGCTTGTTCATTTAGATTTCAAATTAGAGCTTGGATTGAATCATCTTGGTTTTTCACTCACCACCGACGACTAGCTCATGTCGCCAGCCCGCACTGCCAATTCTCTGGCCAAATTGGCCACTCCAGAAGTTTCCCCTCACCTCTCTCTTGCTCGCATCGCGAAGAATTGACCTCCAGAGCCCTGTACTGGAAATGCCCAAATCAGCCCCTTCTTCTCCGGCCGCGTTGTCGAATCCCTCGCCGACGCCGCCTCAGCCAAATCCCGTTGAGCCACACCATCTGTAGCAACCCAGGAGCCTAACCGTGTCATCAATTTGGAGAATTAACCGCCCGATCGCCTTGTAGCCGACGGGGCTGATCTCTTCTCCGGTGCAGTTCACTGCCACTCATCGCCGATCAACCTCTAGCCAAATCCAACACTCCAGATTGTACCAAATAACCCCAGCTAGCTCCAGCAACTTCGATTTCCAGATTCGCAGCAAGAAATCACGAGTTGGGTATTTTACCCCTCACTACCGTGCCGCCAGCATGCTGTCCGATCACCGTCGGCCACTGCCATCTTCACCATCTTGTCCAGTAGAACAGCCTTACTCCCCTGAGCATATCTCTCCACTACATCGAGCTTTGGTTCTGCACAAAATCACTAATTATGGCTATGCCAAGATTGTGTCCAGTAGTTGTGTTGTGCCATGTCGCCGTCGTGTTTCCTCACCGCCGTTCGTCGCCGTTCGGCCACTTCAGTGCTCGAAACCACCACCATTGGATTCCTGTTGCTTTCGCCTACCTCCTAGACATAGTTGGTGAAGCAGCGCATGCATAATTTGTCTAGACACACTAAACCTATGTCTTGGCACTGCGCTGGCATTCAAATTCACTATGTCCAGGGATCTTTTTGTAAATTCTTTGAACTTCTGGACTTTTCTGCAAAAACCTCTTTGTCAAGAAGATACCTTGTTCAACTATGCACCCAATGCCTTGATCCAAATCTATTTTGTCCACTGGAAACCTCCTAAAACATGTCAATGCCATTCTTGGACATTGTTAGCCCTTGTCAATCTATGTCACCCAGTGGCATCAGTTCAGTTTGATCACTTCTGGTTGTGCCAATTGAAATCCACTTTGTCTACCAAGTTTGTAGAACCATGTTCTACATTTCCTTCAACTGTCATATCTTGAGAAGAGCCTTCTAAAGCCTACCAAAGACATGTCATGCCGTGAACCGAATGTCGATCTGTTGACATTCGTCGTTTTTGAGCAAACCAGCCGCAGACTCAATGTCAATATTGATGCCTTGAGACTTTAGTAACCTCCAGTACTCAATCTTAGCCCAGATTCCTTGGAACCTAGAATCTCGACTAAGTTCAACTTGCAATCTCAATCAACTTCAGCATCGTTCAGTTATTCTTTTTAAAGCATATCTACATATAGATCATAAAACATTTTAATATAGTTGGTAATCATTGTGTGTTTGTTTGTTGCTGAGTAGATCCAGAAGCTGAGTTCGAGGACTTCCCTGTCGACCCGATATCAACTGCTGATTTTTATGATGCGAAAGGCAAGTCATATTCTTGAACATCTTGAACCTATATTTTAAGAGTTTCTATAATATAACCTTGATGATAAGTAGTATTGCATGTGAAAGAATGATTGAGATATGAAATGGCAGTACTAGGCTGGATGCCTGTGAAATGTGAAATGATCAAGTAATGAGCCATTAACTAATATATGTGTATTTATGTATATTCATGAAATAAAACCCCTAGCCGTGACCAGAGTTTGGTATGGAATGGTGGTGGCACTGGATGTGCGTGGATGTGGATGGTCTGGTCACTTGCATATAAGGACTAGAACCTTGTGTTGTGCATCTAGTGGCATGAAAAACGTTCTAACAGCAAGCCTGGTATGGGACATGCCTGAACGAGTAAGTATGCGGATTGCACATGAAACCCCTACATGAGATGGAAAGTGGTGCACGATTGGCACGGAGTGCGGCTCCTACACATATCATTGGATGTGATGATGCACGCTGACCCAGTAATGGGGAGATGTAGTTGGGGTGGGGTTATAGCCCGCCACAACTGTGGTTTGTCCGACCACAGGGTCAGGGGTGAATTGTGAGTGAAACATAACAAAAGTTCTTGTTATCTCCACCTTGCCACTCACATTATGTAGTGAGGAAGGGTCTAATCATCTTGATAGGATGGCCATGAAAGTGGAATATCTTGCGGGTAAATTGGTACCTCTCTGCAGAGTTTAAAAATGTATTCGAATACTCCGAGCTCCTGGGTTTATAGGGGTCTGTTGTGGTGGATTAAATCCACAGGGTGTGGGACAAGTATGTTTTCTAAATAAAAGTTGATAAGTGAAGATTACCCAAATGACATGTGTTGTCATGATAAGGGGTGCTGCCATTGGCTGTCGTGTGTCGACGTGTCATGGTAGTACTATAAATAGTGGAACATGAATAGCGATGCTATGCTATGAAAAATACTGCCATGAGATGAGACATAAAGGAAAAGACTATTTTACAATCATCCACACTTCTTTACTATCATGGTTCATATCATCACTATTATACATAAATACTCTTACCTATGACTTGCTGAGTACGTAAGTACTCACCCTTGCAACCTACAATCCAACAGATGGAGCGTTCCATGATCAAGATGAAGGCGTGGAGAACCTCTTGGATCCAGAAGGCAGAGAGCCAATTCCGCCAGAGCCTTGATGTGTGTTCTTTTGTCGTCAACTTTTTGCTGTGGGGGTTCACCTAATTTCAGCTGTGTAGTTGTTATTTTGCTAGATCATGTATGCCATGAAGGTATTATAATTTCTTTATGTTGTATTAAGGCCAGCAGGCCACACTGCTTAAATATTTTGTAAGTTACTCTGTTGTAATGTAAATATACTCCTGTGCTTGACTTATCCTGGGAAGTCAATGGTATGCATGTACAGATCAGCTGCAGCGAGCTGGGTCCCCACAGGAGTAGTCGTTGTCCCCAAGGCGGGGGAGCGACAGGGAGCCCTCAGGGGCGGCCTACCCGCCCCGAATAGGGGGGACCATGACTACTCCCGTGGAGACCCAGCTAGCTGCGGCTTGTCCCGTACATACATAGGATGAGTGAAGCACAGGAGTTCATTGTAGCAGAGTAACTTGCAAAATAACATAAGTAGTATGGCCTGCTGGCCTTAATACATGAAAAGGTAATAAAATGCCTTCATGGCACAAATGGTCTAATTAAAACAAAATAACAACTACTCGGCGGAAGCTAGGCGAACCCCCATAGCAAGAAGTTGACAGCAGAACAACACACATCAGGGCTCTGGTAGATTTGGCTCTCCTCTTTCTGGATCCACGAAATCTTCCAGGCATTCGTCTTGGTCATGAAGCCCTCCATCTATTTGATTATAGATTGCAAGGGTGAGCACTTTCGTACTCAGCAAGTCATAGATAAGAATATATACATATAGTAGAGATGATGTGAACCTATGCTATTAGGGAGAAGAGGGAAAGGTTCCAAAATACTTTTCTTTCTTTGTTTTCACATCTCATGCTCATGGCAGCACTTTTCATAGCATAGCATTGCTATTCATGTTCACTAATTATGGTACTACCGCGACACGTCGACACACGACAGCCCACAGCAGCACCCCTTATCATGATAACACATGTCATTTAGGTAATCTTGACTTATCAAATTTTATTTAGAAAATATATTTGTGCCACACCCCGTGGATTTAATCCACCGTAGTAGACTCCTATAAACCTGGGAGTTTGGAGTATTCGAATACATTTTTAACTCTGCAGAGAGGTACCAATTACCAGTAAGATATTCCACTTTCATGCCCATCCTATCAGATGATTAGACCGTTCCTCACAGCCATATGTGAGTGGCAAGGTGGAGATAACGAGAACTTTTACCATTTTTCACACACAATTCACCCCAGACCCTGTAGTTTCACTCAAACCACAGTTGTGGCGGGCTATACCCCCACCCCGAACTGCATCTTTTCATTACTGGGTCAGCGTGCATCATCACATCCAGTGATATGTGTTGGAGCTGCACTCCGTGTCCAATCGTGCACAAACATCTAATCTCATGTAGGGGTTTCATATGCGATCCGCATACTACTTGTTCAGGCCTGTCCCATACCAGACTTGCGGTTAGTACGTTTTTCATGCCACTAGAAGAACAACACAAGGTTCTAATCCTTATATGCCAGTGACAAGATCATACTACAACCCATGCACATCTAGTGCTACCACCATTCCATACCAAATTTTGGTCACGGCTAGGGGTTTTATTTCATGAATATACATATATACATATATACTGGTTATGGCTCACTACCATATCATATCTCATTTCACTGGCATCTAGCCAAAGTACTGCCACATCATACTTTTCTCTTTTCATCACATGCAATACTACTTTATAATCAAGGTAATATCTTAACAATTCATAAAATATAGGTTTAAGATGTTCAATAATATGACTTGCCTTCCGCGTCGTAAGAAACAGCTGTCGATGACGGGTCGGCGATGAAGTCTTCGAACTCAGGCTCTTGGTCTATTTGCCAACAAACAAACACACAAGGATCATAACCCATTTTTATATGCTTTTAATCTACATGCAACATTCTTTAGAAGAGATGATCTCATCGATGCTAACTTAGTAAGGTTTGGAAGCTGGAACTAGGTTGGAACTCTAAAATCTTTAGCATCTGGGCTAAGGATGGTGTTAGAGGCTCTTAGGGTTTCAAGGCATCAAAATCGACATTGAGTCTGCAGTTGGTTTGCTCAAAAACGGCGAATGTCCATATGTCGACATTCGGGTCATAGCCTGACATGGCTTTAGAGAACTCTAGAGGGCTTATTTCAAGTTGTGGCAGTTGAAGAAAATGTAGAACATGACTCTATAAATTTAGTGGACAAAGTAGAATTCAATTTGCACAAACAGAAGTAGTCAAATTGAGTTAATGCCACTAACTGACATGGGCTGTCATGGCTTGACATGCACAGAAAAGAGGGCATAGCAGTGAAAATGATTTAAGGCTCCAAATGCTTCACCAACTATGTGCAGGAGATAGGCAAGAACAACAGGAATCCAATGGTGGTGGTTTCGAGCACTGAGGTGGCCGGACGGTGACGAACGGCGGTGAGGAAACATGGTGGCGACACGGCATAGCATAGTTATTGGACACAATCTTGGCATAGCCATAATTAGTGATTTTGTGCAGAACCAAAGGTGGATGTAGTGGAGAGATATGCTCAGTAGAGTAAGGCTGTTCTACTGGACAAGGTGGCGACGACGGCGGTGGCCGGCGGTGACCAGACGGCACGCTGGCGGCACGACAGCGAGGGGTAAAACTGAAATTTAGCACATAAGTAAACACTAAACATGATGTCAGGCCTAGATGCAGTAAGATATAGCAAGCTACCAATCATAGACCTATAGAGTTTAGAATCAACCGCTTTTTCGTTGTTGTCCATATCAAGCTGTCCATTAGTGGTCATGGGAGTTTTGACTGCTTTAGCATCTTCCATCCCAAAGCGCTTGAGTAAGTCCTTCACATACTTGGTTTGGCTCACGAACGTTCCATTCTTTAGTTGCTTGATTTGTATTCCAAGGAAGAAGCTTAGCTCGTCGATCATTGACATCTCAAATTTCCTAGACATCATTTCTCCAAACTCAAGACAGAAATATTCATTAGTAGATCCAAAAATAATATCATCAACATATATTTGACATATGAACAAATCTTTTTCAATCATTTTTGTAAAAAGCGTTGTGTCAACCTTCCCAATTTCAAAACCTTTTGATAAAAGAAAGTCTCTAAGCCGTTCATACCAAGCTCGAGGAGTTTGCTTGAGACCATAGAGAGCTTTAGACAGTTTAAACACATGGTTTGGAAATTTGGAATCTTCGAAACCGGGAGGTTGTTCTACAAAAACTAGTTCAGATATTTCTCCATTTAAAAAGGCACTTTTTACATCCATTTGAAATAACTTAATATTAAAGTTTGATGCACAAGCAAGAAATATACGAATAGCTTCAAGTCTTGCTACCGGTGCAAAGGTTTCACTAAAGTCTAAACCTTCAACTTGAGAAAAACCTTGTGCAACAAGACGAGTTTTATTTCTAATGACTACACCATTTTCATCTTTCTTATTTCTAAAAACCATTTTGTTCCAGTTACATTGTGATCCTTGAGTCTTTCTAGTAAAGTCCAAACTTTATTCCTAGAGAAATTATTAAGTTCATCATACATAGCATTTACCCAATCAGGATCACTAAGAGCTTCATCTACATGTTTAGGTTCTAGTGATGATACAAAAGAATGATGTTCACAAAAAGAGGCAATACGAGAGCGAGTTTGAACACCTTTACTGACATCAATCACCCAGTATTTGATCTAGAGGGTGATCCTTGGTGATGGTTTGATGTTGCCTTGGTGCTTCTTATGCTGCTTCTTCTTGACTTTGTTTTGGTGGATCAATATGAGGTGATGATGTATGTTGATCATCATTCTCAATATCTTCATCATCTTCTTGATCATCTTCTCTTGTCTTGATGTCTCCAATGGTAATGTTCTTCATAGCTTCTTGAAGATTTTCACCTGAAACTTCGCAAGAGACTTGCTCCTTTTGCGAGCCATTAGTTTCATTAAATTCTATGTCGCATGATTCTTCAATACAACTAGTATTTTTATTAAAGACTCGATAAACCTTGCTAGTAGAGGAGTATCCGACTAGAAAGCCTTCATCTACTCTTCTTTGAAATTTACCACAAAAGTTTCTTTTTCTAAGGATATAGCATTTGCAACCAAAAACTCAAAAATAAGAAACATTTGGCTTACGCCCAATAAGGAGCTCATAAGGAGTTAGATTCAGAAGAGGATGCAAATAAAGTCGATTAATAGAATAGCAAGTAGTATGCATGGCTTCGGCCCAAAAGCGAGTAGGAGTATCATACTCACTTAGCATTGTTCTTGCCATTTCTATTAGTGTTTGATTTTCTCCTTTCCACAACTCCATTTTGCTGTGGAGTGTACGAAGTAGAACATTCGTGTTTAATGCCTAGCGAGTCACAAAAATCAATTAGAGTTGAATTAACTAATTCTCCACCATGATCACTACGGATTTTCTTGATGGAGAGTTCAAATTTAGTGGAAACACGTTTTGCAAAACATTTGAAAACATCAGGGATTTTAGATTTTTGAGAAATAAAGAAGACCCAAGTATAGAGAGTAAAATCATCAACAATAATAAAACCATAGTTGTTACCCCCGATACTTTGAAACTTGGAAGGTCCAAATAAATCTATATGCAGCAGTTCCAAAGGTTTGCAAGTTGAAAGAACACGTTTAATATGATGTGAAGTAGCTACTTACTTGCCAACTTGACAAGCACTAAAAGGTTTATCCTTTTTAAAATTCACATCTTTTAAGACAACAACAAATCACGTTTTAAAAGCTTTTTAAGTTGATGCATTCCAACATGTGCGAGTCTCCTATGCTATAGCCAACCTTTTGAGGTTTGAGAGACAAGACATGTTGAAAGCGATGTATCTTTTGAATTAAAATCAACAAGATAGAGATTTCCAAAATGAAAGCCTTTGAAAATCAAAGAATTGTCCTTCAAACTTTCAACTAAAACATTTTTAGGATAAAATACGCAACGAAATCCAAGATCGCAAATTTGTGCAACGGAAAGCAAATTAAAGTTCAGAGATTCAACAAGTAAAATATTAGAAATTGAGAGATCATTGGATATTGGAATTTTACCCAGGCCTACCACACTTCCTTGACGATTGTTGCCAAAGGTGATATTCTGGTTTTCACTTGAGTTGTCTTCCAATGAGGTGAACAGCTTTTTGTTACCGGTCATGTGTTCGGAGCATCCGCTATCTAGCACCCAATGTTTTCCACCGGTCTTATAGTTCACCTACAAAAACAAAAGAATCAAGTCTTTTTAGGTACCCAAACCCTTTTGGATCCTTCGATGTTAGCGATCAAAGTTTTGGGCACCCAAATTGATTTCTTCTTTTTATTTAGCATGGGTGCACCAACAAACTTTGCTATTGCATATCCTTTCTTTGACCTTTGAAGAATGTAGTAAGCATCAAAATAATTTGAAGTCATTAAAGGACAAGCATCATGTGAATGACCTGTTTCATGACATTTAAAGCAAAATTTGTTGCATGCATTTACGAAGATGGTTTTTGCATTTTGTTTCTTTCCTTTCTTCGGAAAGTATCTAAGTCCTTCTTTTCTAAATGAGCATTTTTGTTTGCTAAGAATAAGATCAAGAGATACTTTTCCTTTGTAACAATTTTCTAATCCTTTTCCAAGCTTCTCAATTTGTGCCTTAAGCTCATTATTTTCATTTAAAATTATTTCATTTGAAGCACATGACATATCACAAGAATTTTGACCACCAGTAGTCATATCATTTTGAGGGATAGCATAAGGAAAATTATCATGTAGATCACAAGAAATTGCTACATCCATCTTAGATGGTGCATTAGTGATATATTTAATGAGAAGACTTTCATATGAATCTTTTAACTCTGAGTATTGAGTGCGCAAAGAAGAATGTTCTTCTTTAAGTGCTCTATACTTCTTTTTAGTGACTCCAAAAACCTCATTTAATTCAGTGATCATTTCAACAAGTTCATTATATGAAGGATCATGAGAATATACCTTTTCATCACCTTTGGCCATAAGACAAAGGGATGGACTTGTTGATGCGTTAATGTTGCCGAGAGCTAGTCCGGCTAGCTTCTTGGAACAGCCTCCTTCATCATCCGAGTTGGAATCAGAGCTCTCTTCTCCGGACATCCATTCTTTGAAGTAGGCTTCTTTGGTTGCACCATTGTTCTTCTTGAAGAATTTCTTCTTCTTGACGCAAGTCTTGCTCTTGTTTGGACATCTTGAGGCTATATGTCCTTTTTCGTGACATCCATAGCATATGATGTCCTTGAAGTTTGATTGTTTTGACCCCTTCAGTCGTGTGTCGATGTAGACTCCCTTCTTGTGCAACCTGCAAAGAAGTTTTTGAGTGTTCTTTACCATAAGAGCTAGATCCTCATAGGAAGAACCATCACTTGAGTCATTTTTGGAGCCGGCTTTGAAAGACAACGCCTTCTTTTTCATCTCCAAAGGTTCGGCCGCTTCCTTCTCCTTTCGATGCATCTCATGGGTGATGAGGTTCCCATAGAGATCAGTAGGTGTGGTGGTCGATAGGTCGGAGTTGGTGAGTACCGTCACTAGAGTGTCGAAACTTTCTGGAAGAGCCCTGAGCATTTTTCTCACAATATCGATGTCAGTAAAAACAACTCCTAGCCCCTTGAGTTCATTCACAATGTTGCTCAACCGAGTAAACATGAAATCCACAGACTCAGTTGACGACATGGTGAATGTCTCGTATCGTTGCCTTATCATCAGCAACTTTGCCTCTTTGACTTTAGTAGTGCCCTCATATATTTCCTCGAGAGTAGTCCAAACCTTGTGAGCGGTGGTAAGATTGCTCACACGATTGAACACATTTAAGGACAAACCACCAAAGAGAGCATTTTAGCACGGGCGTTTAAGTGGAGTTTTCTCTTGTCGTCATCGGAGTGACTTGCCGGATCATCTGGAGGAGTAAACCCAAGCTTAACTATGTCCCAAACATCAAGCCCCATTGCCTCTAGAAATACCGACATGCGCACTTTCCAATAAGGATAGTTAGTCCCATCAAAGATAGGTGTGTAGGATCAAGCATGCCAACTAGAGTGGGGTGAATAGGAGGCTTTTAAAATTTCTTTCCAGTTAAGCAATTTTAAAAGATATTTAGGATAACCTAGGGTTGCAAAGGTTTAGCAATCAAACATCTACTTGTATTCAACCATATGAAATATTCAATATAACATTCAACAATAGTAAATCAAGCAATTATGTCAATATGAATACGAATTATGCAAAAGAGAGACAATTGACACAATGATTTTTACCGAGGTCTCGGAGATTCGCCCGGTCTCCCCTACTCGTTGAAGCACTCATGCGTGAGCCTCGCTTCTATATCCACGAAGGATATTTCACTTGGGTTGCTCCTTCTCCACACTGGATAGGCGAGCACCAAATCTTTCACACGTTGTTTGTCGGCCTCTCCAACAAACTTCAACCGGAGAGATCACGACTCTCCTCCGACACCGTCTAGGCGAAGGCGATCGCCAAGAGTAACAAGTCGAATGCGCTCACTTGAACAAATCAAGTGCTAGAAACTCAAGGATGCAAATGAATGCACACACACTAGCACTAACTTGCAAATGGAGATGAAGTGCACTAAACACTCTTAGCCTGTCACAATTGCTTCTCCTCTAAGTGCTCTCAAAGATTTGGCTCAAATCTTGGCTCTAAATGCAATAGATTGATTCCAAAGAGTTTGGCTAGTTTATACACAAGAATATCAGGTGTTTGAGCAGCCCCAAATGAAAGCAAACACGAGATATATATAGCCCTCAAAGAAAACTAGCCGTTTCTCACGAACAGGTGAAATTTTGTACAGGCCAATACAACCAATTTCGACCGTTGCAAACTTACCGTTGGGGGATTTTTTTGTAAAGGTTGGACAATGTCCGGCCATGCCGGACAAAGTCCGGCCCGTCCTGGACAAAAGCCCCGGACGAATATATCTGTCTCTGTTTCATTTCTCGGCTCAAACAATTTGTACAGGGCAGACAATATCCGCCCATTTCGGACAAAGTCCGGCCTTCCCGGACAAAAGCCCTGGACGGATGCAAACGTCTCTCGTTTAATTTTGCAAAAGGCTGAAAAAATTTGTATAGGTCGGACTTTGTCCGTGCACATTGATAGTAAAACAAACATAACTTTTGATCTAGATATTCGATTGAGGTGATTTTTGACTTGTTGGATAGATAACGCCAAGAATTACAATTTTGTCAACAGGAGAATGACCTAGAAATGCTTAGATATTTCTAGAAAATACAAAAATCTTCCTACTACCAAAATCTCCAACACAAAAATCATCTCAAATGCAATTTAGGGTATTTGCACATACGGATTTGTTGTTTTCTCATGGATATCTCAGCTGACACTCAGCGACGACCACGACCAATGTGATTTACAAACAAAACCACAGGTCGAATATCCGATTGAAAACAGGTGGTCGAATGGGTTTGGTCGAGCGTACGCAAGCGAGCCGAAGATTGGTACGGCCAGCTCGAACTCCTACGACCACGACCAAACCTAAACAGAAAACCGACAAACCGGCAATACGACCACGACCACGTATCAAACAAGGATATGATTAGAATGTGCAAGTACAACCACGACCAGCTGTAGCTTCTAGGCCCCTAAAGAGTGTTTTGGTAATTAATGACAATTACAAATGTTGAACTAACGCTATCTGTTAAGTTGTGTCAAGAACAAACTCAAAAGACAGGATAATGAAAGGCAAAGAAAGAGCAACATTATGAAGAAAGGATATTGAGCAAAGAGGCAAAGGTACGGAATAAAGTCTTTTTCCTTTTTACCGGTCTAAGGTGATTAGAGAAGAATTTTGACAGGATTATAGGATAGTCGCCGTACTATTAAGAGGAGCATGTGGTGTATCACTAAATAGTTCATCTATGTGCCACAAGTCATAAAAACAACTTGCATTGCATACTAGAAGGTCACATACTTTGAAAATGCCTTGTTCCATTCAATTCAGCCAAACTCAGTCTCAGTCGGTCTGACCGATTGTTAGCCGGTCTGATCGCATAAACGGTCTGACCGAATGTTATTTCGGACTGACCGACGGTTATGTTAAAGTGTGTTTTCTTTCTTAAAATGGTCGGTCTGTCCGTATTTATAACCTAAGTCAGACTCATGGAACTTCATGATCTCATTTTTTGGAACTTGATGTGTTAAGAAGGTCTGACTGATTGTTGGTCCGGTCTGACCGCTAAAACGGTCTGACCGAGTTTTTGAACTACGGTCTGACCGTGTGGCCAGTCTATCCGAAGATCTCGGCCTGACCGTATATCCTGTCCAGAAACCATGTCGTCTCTGGAAGGTTCACGGTCTGACCGCAATTGGCTTTGGTCTGACCGTGAGAGTGCCCGACAAGGGCAGGTGAGCATTTATTGCACCTGTTTAATGCCGTTGCAATTGCGGCGGTCTGACCAGGCTTATACCTGCGGTCTGATCGCCAAGTGATCTTTTTCTCCCAACGGCTTGTAACGGCTATATTTATTGTGGGGGGTATATATACTGCTATGCATTGTCCTGTTTATAACACTTGGATTATTTGTGAACATTGCCATCATCTTTGAGAGCTAAAACAAGTCTCATACACTCTAGGGTTCAATTTCTTGAATTTGAGAGAGTGTGCATTTGAGATCTTCTAGTGCATTGCATTTAGATCACTAAATCAACCTTGTGGCACTAGAAGAGCGTTAAGTGATCATCACCGGCTTGTTACTCTTGGAGTTTGCCGGCTCCTAGACGGCTAGGAGGAAGGTTTTGGAGAGCTCTTCAAGGAAGATTGTGAAGAAGCCTCAAAACACCTTGTGAAAGGGTCGAGCACGCCTTGCAGGAGCGGTAAAGTGCATCAATTGTGGAATCGAGGTTTGGATAACTCATCACACTAATCCAGCTCAAGATCTAGATCACTTCTAGAGAGGAAGTCGACTAGATAGAGGAGCGGTAAGAAATTTGAGTTTGCCTCAACGTGGATTAGGGGTGATCGGCAAATCACCGAGACCACGGGATATATCCTTGTGTTAAATTGATTGTGTTCATCTTGTTTTAGCTATTTGCTCTCAATTGTTGTTAATTGCTTGATTAGTTGTTAAATTGTCAAAATTGCCTATTCACCCCCCTCTAGTCGATATTCTAGATCCCTTTCACCAGCTCTAGAAAATAAACCAATTTAAATAGCTGGCGATCAAGACTAAGTGTAGTTTTCAATAATATTTTCTCTAATGCACCACAAACTACACTTAGACTTTCTAGCAATGCAACCGGCGATAAAACACTAGTGCAAGATGATATGAATGCATCTGAGCTTCCGCACTAGATAGATTCAGGCTACTAGTTTCCGACCCCTCTTAATAGTATGGTCAAACTAGCAAAAAGAATCATATCAACCCGATCTATCTCCAAACACTGAGACTGGTAAAATCCTAAGAAAACAATCCTTAATCTTGGATTTTACCTTCGGTGAAGTTCGACCTCGTGAAGCTCGAGCGCTCGACGCTTGTCCTTGCAAAGCTCGATCTCGCTAAGCTTGACCTCGCTCGAGATGACTCATATCGACTTCATCCTCTTCACGCCCTTGCTTTCTTTCATCTCATGACTAATCTGAGACTACAACACATAACCTCAACGCATAACGTGAGTCTCATATATAGGTCGTCATTAGTCATCACAAGAGAAATCACTCGACACAGGAGTTAACTCAGCGATTTCTCTCTTCGGTGAAATGATGAAACAAATTTCAATAAGCGATAAATGAGTAATATATGAATCCCACAATCATATAGAACCATATATGATACAAGAAATACGCACACGATCCATATTACTCAAGTCATGATATTAATCAATAGAGATGACTAAAATGATGAGCTCCCCCTCAATCATACACATAGATATCAAATCTAGAATAAGGAGTCATCAAACTTTTGCACAAATATAGATAACTAATTATCATGAGCTCTCCCTCAACATGTGCATCGATGTCAAAACCTCAATAAGGAGCCATCAAACTTCAGGATTTATCTTATGACAAATCGATTCTCACTTAGCACAAGATTGATGCAACCACTGAGCTCCCCCTCTACATATGCATCAATATTAAACCCACAACTAAGGAAACATCCATTTCAGGGTTTATCGATCCTTAATTCATTTTACTTGTGCTAAATCAGGATTTATCTAAGTTTTCATTTAATCCTCAAAGCTGTCATTATCCAGATCAATATTAATCATTATGGATTTATCCAAATCGTCATTAATCATCAAAACCTAGATGTCTTAGATCGATCTAGATCCAACAATCTCCCCCTTTTTGAGATTGATGACAACCAACTTTATAATTTCAATAAATCCAAAATAGATTCTTTAGCTCCCCCTCAATATATGCAATAGTATATCGAAACTGAACAACACATTTAATTGTATGAGTTTAAGAGATATAAATGACAATTGAGCACAAGTTCAATCAAGTCATCTTCCAAAACATCAAATATCTTGATTTTCTCTATCTCATTTACCTCTCCCAAATATCAATATTAATGATATCAAATAATATCTCTCTCTAAATATCATTTATCAATCTCAAATAACTCCTCTCATCTCTCTCAGATATCAATATCAAATATATCAAATACCAAATGATATCTATCTCTCCCCCTTTGTCAATTAACTTAACTATCTCTAGTCTCTTCCAAACTCTCCAAAAATCTCTCCCCCTAAAGCTTTCTCTAAAGCTTATCTCTAAAACACTCTCTCTCAAACACTATATCTCCCCCTTTGTCATCAAGCACAAAAAGGAAAGCTTGAGAACTTAAATTTTGATAAGCAATATTTTTGGAGGCATGAAATTTTATATGAAATGGTTTTTATGCAAAAACATGATCTCAAGAAAGTTTGTTGCAAGTGATTTTGAAAAACACATTCAAAGGATGGAGAAGAATAACAAAACAATCAACATAAAATGAATATATCGATGACATTTATATCGATGACATTTAATCATTCAAAATCTAGATTCATCTAATAGTTTGATGTGAACATATCCGCTAGATGCATATTTGCCATATCATGATTGATCTCTAAATTTCTTTATGCCACAAAGTCTCTTATACAATGATGTCGTATATCAATGTACTCTAACCGAGAGTTTTGAATCATCTTGTTCACCATCTTTACGACACTTTCAATATTTCTTAAGTGGCATCTATTCAAAGGCAATTCTATAATCCAATATTTTGTTTCATCCATAAGAATTTAAGCATAACAACCACCGGATGTAATTTTGATTTGATCTTGCAATTCATAAGATCCGAATCCAAATAATCAAGTAATTCAAGATTTATACTTTTCGGATATCAAAGATCTATCTAGGATTGTATTTCAATTACCTAAGAATGCATTTAATGGAAATGATATGACATTCCTTAGGAAATAATCGAATTCTAGCATATTTGCAATCACTAAATATGATGACGAGTTTAAATGCGGTAAAAGAAAGCAAAACTATCAATCAAAGATCGATAGGGTTTAGAATTGACCGCTTTTTCATGTTCGTCCATGTCGAGATGTTCATTTGTAGCCATGAGAGTTGTAATAGCATCATCATTGTGCATCTCGAGGCTCTTGAGCGATTTCTTCACATGCTTGAATTCACTCTTGAACATTTCGTTCTTGAGTTGCTTGTTTTATCGTGCACATAAGTAAACTTTGCTCTTGAATCATCTTGCTTTCCCTGAACATCATCTCACAAAAATTCTTGATAGAGGGCTTCATTAGTATAATCAAAAGTCATGTCATCAATATGTATTTGACACACAAGAATATAATGTCTCAATTGAATGTTTGATGATGATTATGTCAACCTTCTCCTTTTGAAAACCATTTGATATAAGAAAAGATCTCAATATTTTAAACAAAGCTCAATTGGAAACAAGAATTTCAATCCTCAAATATTTCACTTCTTTTGGCATGAAACACTAAAGGAACATACAAATGAAGAATATGCCAAAAGGAGGTTTGCCGGAACATTTTTAGGTCATCAAGATGTGAGAAAAGTATATGACCTAATGAGATGTCAGAATTTCCAAAAGAATACTCAAATTTCAAATTCATGCGAATCATGCTCCAAATCATGAAAAATATTTTTAATTGATGTGCAAAAACATAATTAAAAGCATCTCAAATCCCATCATATGAATCATGATCAAATGTAAAGATATGGGAAGAAAAGGAAGTAAGGATCTCACAAAAGAGGGAGTAACAAGAATCAGCTGAAGGGATAAACAACCATGCATTTTGCCCACTGTCCGGACAATGTCTGCCAGGGCCGGACAAAGTCTGAAATGGGCGAGCAGAGTCCAGGTCTGGGCGGACAATGTCCAGACAATTCAGAAAAGTCAGCAGAAACTCTAAAATTTGTGATTTTTGCAATTTTGCTTTAAAATTGAAATCAAGTTCCATAATAGATTTGAATGGTAAGTCAGGAACTTATTTGGATGCAAATTGAATGAATTTGATTTGAAGGAGATCATGAAATCAATTCTCAAAAAGTGATTTTTGGGTAAAAGAGTAAAACCAATATTGATTTTCACAAAAACTTGAAACATAAAACTTGGATTTTTCTCAAATCTTTGGACTTGGATGAGTTTGAAATACTATTCCAAACCAAGACATGGGAGAAAGTCCGGTCCAAATAGCCAAATTCGTAAAAATGCACTTTTGGGTATTTTCGGGTCGATAGCCGTTTTCGGGCGACTTAGGATATGTAATAACTTGAAAACCGTAGGTCTTTTGAGAAAAAGTTCAATACGAACTATCTTCGGGTGAATGAGTTCTAAATTTTTCATGTAGAAAGTTTTGATTAAATCTCAACCCATCTTATTTTATGGAAATGAATCGTTTTGGGCCAAAACAAGATCTCGAAGACTTCAATTTTGTCGAAATTTTGCATTTTAGCTTGAAAACCTTTTGTTTCACATCCAAAACCTTTGAAACTATATTTGAAACGTATTTATGAAGGTTTTGAAGTAATTTTGAACATTTTAAAAGTTTTGAGCTCTTTTTACCTTTTTGCTAGAAAATGACCCTTTTTACCGAAATGCTTGCAAAATGTGATATATGTGCACAATTATGGTATACAAGGATTCAATGACTTTGAGGTTTCTCCCCCTAAATGTGTCATCCAAGTTTTGTCAAGAATTATTTGCAAGAGATGGAATGATCTAGTTTTGAATATCATTGAGTTCAATAAAAATTAAAACAAGAGCGAAGATCATGAGTTTCATTCATTATGGCCCAACCAAAGAATGTTTGAGATGAAATCAATTTTAAGGCCATGTCATGCAAGAGAATATGCTATTTGGCATAAATTTCATTTACTTTCATTTTTGAAGCTTTTACCAAATAGTATATGTATTAAACAAATGAGTTCTAAAGATAAACAAAAAGATCCAAATTGAACTCAAAACGAGAGGCCATCCAAATGATCATCAAGACTCATGAAAAGTTTCATAGAGATAAAACACATCAACACAAACACTTTTCATGAAGATCCAAGAATCAAATATTTTGGTCAAATGGAAGAATGACATCCAATTTGAATAACATTTTCTCAAACACGTTAGCTTCTTTGTAATCATCGAAACATATGCAAACAAGTTCCAAAAATTCCAAAATAAGTTTTGGAGATAGATAATGCAATGAGGAACAAGAAGATATGAAAAAGACAAATGTTGGTCAGATTTAAAGTTTTAGATTTCAGGTTTCAGAAAATCATTTTACACTTTTAAACGCACCTGAAAATCTATGCAAATGACTTCAAATAATTTTGAAATAAATTATCAAGAAAGAGAAATTATAGAGGATAAAATGTCATATAGAAACGTCATATAGAAACTTTCTCGAAATAGCCAACCAATAAAGAGATATGAAAATGACAAATTAACCCAAAATCATGAGAAAACTGAATTTTGCAAGTTTCATATTTGATTTGTGAAAAGAGTCAATTTTACTCAAATCAAATCCAATTGAGATGAAAATTTGCAGAAATGATTTTCAATGCATCAAATACATTTTCCAAAAACAATTTTCCAAAAAGGATTTTTCAAACAAAAGTTATGGTCAAATGAACTTTGTGTTATGCTAGAAGGTTGAAAATAGACAAACTTTTGTAAAATGAGTTCAAATTTTATTTTCATGAGATTTTTGATATGAAAGGGCTTACATGAGTTATTCAAATCATTTTGAGCTGAGGCTCACAAATAAAGACCATAAAAATAGCTAAACTCGTGTTTTGCATGTCTAGGGTATTTCGGATTAAGGCTAGTTTTTCGATGAGTAACAAATACCCATAACTTTCAAATAAGAACACTTTTGAGAAAGTGTTCAATTTCAAACTTCTTCGGGATAATAATATCTAATATTTTTGTAAAGCAAGTTTTTACAAATTTCGAATAGATTTCGATTTGCATTTGAAAATGATTTTGTAGAAAAACAAGATACCCGAAGATTATTTTGAGGCTAGTTTTTGATAAGAAAAACTTTTTGACATTGTTTTACATTTAATGCCTCTAAAAACCTTTAAAATACATTTTGAAGATCATTTTGATAAGAATTGATGATTTTTGGCCTTTTGGATGGAATTTAATTTTTTGACTAAACGAGCTCAATTTAAAAACTTATAATTGTAATTTTGAAATATTTCACATATAGGGGTATGATGAGCAATGGAAGCATCCATAAATTATTACCCCTAAAGACGTAGCAACATAAGTTTCAAATTTTCATTCTTTTACAAAATTGTTGGCCATGAAGATTAAAACAACAAAGAACACAAGGAGAGAATGCAATGCAATTTTCTCTTTTTAAAATGGGATTTCTTTTTATAAAGGCTTCAAAAAGAGTTAAGCCCTTTTTGGTACCCAAACCATATGAGCCCCTCTAGCCTTGTCACATAAATCTTTTGGTACCCAAATGGCTCTATCTTTAAGTTTTTTAAACCGAAAATCAAATGATTTTGCAATTAAACCCTTTCTAGAATATGAAATCAAATAAGAGCTAAAAGAAACATCTCCAAAAGAATTGGATGCACACTTATATGAATGTTTCCCTTTCAAATGATATGAAGAACATGAAGTTCGAGAGGGCTTTTTGAAAGAGTTCGTATGAGTGTGATGGAGTATATAATGCCTCTTACTAGTTGAGTATGCATGATTTAATTTTCCCTTTCTAAATGATTTTTTATGATCTAAAGGGGGTTTAGTAAGCATGGCACTACTCATATGACATCTAGTAAGGTTATTGCCCAATCTATTTACTTTACTCCTAAGTTCATCATTTTTGATTTTAGGTGCTTGAGATGATTCCGTATTAATACATGAATAAGAACAAGACGACATATCATAAGTAGATGAACTAGAAGGCATAGCATTATTATCACTAGATGAGCTAGTCATATCAAATGAGGAGTGACTAGAACTAACACCCACTACTATAGAAATGCTTTTCACTATCGGTTAAAAATCCACTCTACTATCGGTTCTCTTACCGATAGTGGTCGGCACGATAGTAGAGGAGTAGAACACTTCTATCGGTTCAAAAACCGTTAGTAAAACATCTACATTCCCAACGTTCACTAATCGCTATCGACTATTTCTTCTATTGGCTCAAATTTAAACCGATAGTTTTATATACGTTTTTTCTATCGGCTCGTATATAAACCGATAGTATTGTTTAGGCTTTTTCTATCGGCTAGGATCTAAACCGATAGTAATGTTAATGTTTTTTTCTATCGGGTATTATCTAAACCGATAGTATTGTCTGGACACAGTTAGTACGAGAAACTTTATTCTATCGGTTATATTATATAACCGATAGTATTTTGTAGACACGTTTAGTACTGAAAACTTTATTCTATCGGTTTCTGCATATGAACCGATAGTACTGTAATATTTATTCTATCGGTTGTAGTATATAGCCGATAGTAATTTGTAGACACGTTTAGACTGAAAACTTTATTCTATCGGTTGTTGCATATGAACCGATAGTAATGTAATATTTATTCTATCGGTTTTAGTATATAACCGATAGTAATATTAGTTTTTCCTATCGATTATGTATTGGCACGGTTAGTACTGGAATCATGCACATATACATACAGCTATACAGGGATACATTGGATCATTCACAAATACACCAATATTTACAAATATTCAGCAATATTCACATATTGATCAATTTGTTCACAAATACACTAATTCAGCAATATTCACATATTCACATATTGTTCACAAATTGGATAGATTGAATTTATGCACATATTGATCGAGTTTATCCACAAATACATCAATGAATCTATTCACATATTGAGTTTATTCACAAATACAGCAATCAACACATTCAATATATATTCACAAATACAGCAATCAACACAAGTCAGTTACTATCGATCGTTGATAGCCACTTCTTCCATGACATATTGAGCCCAAATTGTTCGTAGCTCCTTCAATTGAGGCAACTCATATTGCTCTTTCAACATGGCGCTCTGCATATATGCGTGTATGAAGTTAGGATCGTACGTCACATCCAATTAAAGTTCGACTTTGAGTCAGGAAAAATGGTTACCTTAGGGAATTGGGCAAAGTTTCTCCTGATCAGGTCATACATGAATCTCATGACATAGAAGCCACATTCCCACGATTGTGGCTGCTGATGGCACTGGAAAAATTGCATATGCAAAGACATAAGCCCACATTAACTCGAAAGAACTAATTAAGCTTAAATTAAAAGACTCATCATGAGTACTTCCATCCGTATTAATTACCTCATATTCTTTCCAAGAAATTGTTGTGCCCTTCGACGCGTCATGCCTCCCTCTAGCACTAGCATAATTTTTGAAAGCCCTGTATTTAATTTAGCATTGCCGATCAATATGTTATCATTAATTAGCTAGTCAGAGAAAAATTTAAGACAACTATGTTACTTACGCGTCTATGTGCCATGTGAGGGTGAAAACATGCGGCACCTTGTCGCTCATCGAATCGAGGTAATAGACCTCATTCATCCATGGGCAAATGACGGCGAGGACCCAGTGGCCCCTACATTGCATATATAAGCGAACCGTTTCATACATATGTTAGGCGTAACATACAAGAATGAGTTAAATTAGTAGGAAATGCACTAACCTTTGGTGGTACGGCGCAAGGATGAACTCTCGGTCCTGTTGCACTAGTAGTGCCCTTGATATGTATTCCTCCGCATGTGCTTGGTCGTGCTCTAGCATCGTGAGGCTTATTTTCTCTGGGTCGAGGAAACCCACCTTGTCACATGCCCTCATCGACGCCAGCCTATACATGCACCTGGATGCAAAGTAGACATTAGTAAGTAGTGCATACAAAAAGTGATTAGATTTATGAAACGAACTGTGATAACTTCAGACAACAGCAAACTCACAGGACTCCAGTCCGTATGATGGGCATATCAAGCTCCCGCCAGTTGAGGAGGTCGAACAAATCCTCGTGGGCCACCGATATGCTCCCGGGCTCACGGTGAAAATGGGCTGGCCTGAAGTGAACCAAGAAGTTGATGTGGCGCCTAGACCGGGTCAAGTACCACTCGTGGAGACTTCTGGTTATTTGATCCATATTGCGCAGAAGGTACTCCGACACGAGTGGGGACCCGTTCTTGAACGTACCCGGCTGGCTTTGTTTGGCCTTGCCTTTGGCCTTGCCCTTGCCTTTGGCGGGGAGCGAGTGTATACCTTCGAAGGTTGGGGTGTGGTGCCGTCGGCCTCATTTGATGGCGAAGGGTTTGAGGCCGTCGGAGGAGGCATGGGGGCCGAAGGAGTTCACTCATGCGTTGTGGCGGGGGTGGTGTCCTCAGGAAGTGAGCTGGTATCCATCGTCCACTTTAAGTACAAACACTTAAATTAGATTTTGCAAATTGAGTATATTAACTGAGTTGTAAGCTAGAATGGCTAGGGTTTACCTCCTGTAGTCTAACACCCTTCTTGGGCCACTGTATGTACGAGCCCAATGCCTCGCCAATTGTCTGTATTTCGTCCGTTGGGACGGGCAACGGAAAAGAGCTGTAGCCCGGGAGGGCCATGTCCACCTGTACCTTTGCGAATCCAGGCTCCAGAGGTATGCAGTGGATCCAGACATCCTCCCAAGACTGGTATACGACCCCGTTTGCAACCGCAACAGGTTTGTCGCCTATGTTGATCAATAGGCTACAGCTCTCCGGCTTCTACAATTTGCAACAATTATAACAGGTTAGCGAAACAATTCTAACGTAACGGGAGTGGCATCAGCCGAACTGCATATATAGCTCAAGAGTTGCAATACCTCGATCAGGTCCACCGGATCCACGTGAACCTTCGAGCCAACACTACTCGGCCTGGCAGCGTCGACCTCGGCAGCTGGATCTAAACCCTTGGACTGCACAACTCTGCTGAGGCGTTCATACTTCTCGTTCATTTGAGCGAACATGTCCGCGAATTGTGCAGTCACATTTTCCCGTATCTTCTGAGATAGCTCCACTTCCCTTTCCTTCCAGCTGCCAGCCTTCTTCGCCTTTTGCCCGGGCTCCGAGAAGCCTTCCTTCCATGGCACCACAGCCCCCACGGTTCGCGTCCGCCCTGGATGCTCCTTGTTCCCTAGAGCCCGGGTAAGGATGTCGTTCTCCCTATGGGGACTGAACAATCCCTCGGTCGCCTCCTTCGAGCAAGAGATCTGTTACATTGAAAGCTCTCCATTGTGAGGAAGAAATATATACAAACTTGTGCGCACACTAGTGATCATAGTTAGCCAACTTACGAGTCGCTGCACGACCTCGACGTCCCTGGGGTTTGGGAACGCCACAGTCCCCGTGGCTGACACGGTCCCTCTGGCCAGCCACCAGCGCTTGCATCGCTGATCGCGGATCTCGGAGAGTGGTAGGTCAGGGGAGTCGATGAAATGCGACGCCTCGTCTTCAGCCTTCTTCCACTACTCCTCCTTCCCCGCATAGCCACGAGAGCCGAGCCGGTGTGGGTGGTCGTTCCTCCTCTGGATTGCCCTGTTCTTCTCACTGAGGGCCTTCGTACCAGAAACAAGAAAATTAATGCACCACTGCTTACTGCATACAATGGTGTAACCAAGCAAAGGAACCATTCATACCTTGAACTCAGGAGTCCCCTTCTGTTGGGCGAATTGCTCCCATACCTCCTCCGTTATGAAGGGGTACTTCTCGCATGGAGATTCGCCTTTAGCGAGGAAGGTACTGACGAGGACGCTCTTGAAGGTTTTCCACGTGTTGTTCATGTCCTTCAAGCAAGCTATCTTGGGACCATCGTCCGGGATGTTCCACTTGGCCTGTTTCAAATGGTGCATATAAGTAGGACTTACCTAATCTCTAGGATAAACCAAGGGAATGTGATTACTCAAGAGTTCAGTGATTTTGATTAATTTTACCTTCACTTCCGCCCATAGCCTATCCCTCTCGTCGGCCTTGACGTCCTTCCAGCTATGGACGGTGATCTTCACCCTTTCCTTCGCCAACAAGCCAACATAGGCAGCATAGTGCCCGGCGTTCTTCCCGATCGGTCTCCCGAACTGGTTGAACTCACAGGAAAGATCCGCGCGTTTGGCTAAACGACCTAACATCGTTGCGCCTCGCGCCTTCCTCTTGCGCTGGGACGAGGCAACGCCATCTACGTTCGCCCTCGCCGAATCACTACTATCAGCCGAGGAAGATGCCGACATGGCTTTACCTAAAATTCCATGAACAAACCATCAATTGATATGAAGAAAGGTACATGACAAAGTTCATAACTAAAATTGTTGTGCCCTACGCTAGTCTCTCTGCATGAACATAAAGTCTGTTGAAATTTAAATGAACCAAAATTTCATATGAACATTAGAAAATGAGAAGTAATTAACAGAAAATTCAGATGAGCAGTGCAAACTAAGACATACTCTATTTCCTATCGGTTTTGAAAGGAAAACCGATAGTACTGAGGTTTGTATTCAGGAAAATTTAAAAGATTAGCAGTGCAAACTATGCTAATCTCTCTGCAGGAAAATAAAGTCTGTTAAAATTTAAATGAACCTAAATTTGAGATGAACATTAGAAAATGGGAAGTAATTCACAGAAAATTCAGATGAGCAGTGCAAGCTAAGACATACTCTATTTCCTATCGGTTTTGAAAGAAAAACCGATAGTACTGAGGTTTGTATTCAGGAAAATTTAAAAGATTAGCAGTGCAAACTATGCTAATCTCTCTGCAGGAAAATAAAGTCTGTTGAAATTTAAATGAACCTAAATTTGAGATGAACATTAGAAAATGGGAAGTAATTCACAGAAAATTCAAATTAGCAGTGCAAACTAAGACATACTCTATTTCCTATCGGTTTTGAAAGGAAAACCGATAGTACTAAGGTTTGTATTCAGGAAAATTTAAAAGATTAGCAGTGCAAACTATGCTAATCTCTCTGCAGGAAAATAAAGTCTGTTAAAATTTAAATGAACCTAAATTTGAGATGAACATTAGAAAATGGGAATTAATTCACAGAAAATTCAGATTAGCAGTGCAAACTAAGACATACTCTATTTCCTATCGGTTTTGAAAGGAAAACCGATAGTACTAAAGTTTGTATTCAGAAAATTTAAAAGATTAGCAGTGCAAACTATGCTAATCTCTCTGCAGGAAAATAAAGTCTGTTAAAATTTAAATGAACCTAAATTTGAGATGAACATTAGAAAATGGGAAGTAATTCACAGAAAATTCGAATTAGCAGTGTAAACTATGATGGCACTACTATTTCCTATCGGTTTTTTAAAAGTCAAACCGATAGTAATCAAGTTTGTATTCAGGAAAATCTATAAGATTAGCAGTGCAAACTATGCTAGTCTCTCAGCAGGAACATAAAGTATGTTAAAATGTAAATGAACCAAAATTTCAGATGAAAATTAGAAAATGGGAAATAATTAACAGAAAATTCAGTTTATGGTATTTACTATCGGTTCTGAATAAGAAACCGATAGTGGACTACATTGTATGACAAATAGCTAGTGATTTTCATCAATTCTGTCATTCTCATAGCTATCAAGTTTATAGTTCATGAATTTTACTCTAGGTTTATATTTGTAATCCATTGAACGGGATATGAACCATTGCATACAAAATTAAGCAATACACGCGAGCGATTTGGTCAAGAACACTTACAGTCGATCGTGGAGTGGCCGGAGGCGGTGGCACAATGCAGTGCCGGAGGCGGTGGAGAACCAGATTCTGATCGGCAATGGTGGCGCAGAGGAGCGAAGAAGCGAACGTCGGCGAATCTTGGGTTTTCCGCGCGAGTATTTGGAAATTGGAATGTGATCAGTTGCACTGGAGGGAAAATCGTGCAAGGTTATAACCTAATAAATGAATATTTACTATCGGTTCATAACCACAAAACCGATAGTAAAAACATGTAAGTTAGGGTTTTCAGTATGGGAACTTTTCGCTATCGGTTTTATTATACCAAACCGATAGTAAACTAAGAAACAGGGGCTCATAACACAGTATAAATCACTATCGGTTGTAAACACTAAACCGATAGTAAACTAAGAACAGGGGCTCATAACACATTATAAATCACTATCGGTTATGAACGATAAACCGATAGTATATTTAATTTCATATCGGTTTCACAGTTATAACCGATAGTAAAATACAATGTTATTGACCCTAAAGGATTTCCCTTAGAAGAATTACAGAGGATCTCAGTACATCATTTTGCATTGTATTTTACTATCGGTTTTATGATAATAAACCGATAGTATATGTTAATTTCATATCGGTTTGGAGGTGGAAACCGATAGTAGAATACTGTTAAATTGATCTAAAGGTATTTCCTGAGAACAATTACGGATGGGTCTCAGTACATCATTTTGCACTTGTAAAGACACCTGAAACCCCATGCAAATGACTTCCAATAATTTTGAAATAAATTAACAGTAAAGACCAATCATGGAATGAAAATTTGCAGTTTTCATATATATTTGTGAAAAGAATCAATTATTGCTCAAATCAAGTATATACTCCAATTGAAATGAAAATTTGCAGAAATGATTCTCAATGCATCACGTATGTTTTCCCAAAGAATTTTTGAAAAATGATTTGAAGAATTCTTCAATTAAAGATCCAAGTAATATACGTCACTTAGATATTGCAAATTAGTCAAGAATGGTTGTCCACCCATAATCCTTCTTCGTGGTCGTCTCGCAGGTAACTTGTTTCGTCAATATCTTCGGTAGGGACAGATTGAAGGATTCCATCTAAAAATGGAGGTAGTTCGTCGAACTGATCGTACTCTTCTTCATCCACAACGTCTTCGACCCCAACAATACGTCTCTTGCTGTGAAGGACAACGTGCAACTTTGGGTTGGCCGGGTCAACGATGTAGAACACCTGTGTGGCTTGCTCAGCAAGTATAAATGGATCATCTTTGTGTGCGACTCTACTGAGATCGACGAGAGTAAACCCATAATTGTCGACTTTAACACCTCGAGGGATTTCGACCCATTGGCATCGAAACAGAGGAATCTTAAGTAATACATAATCGAGCTCTCATATTTCCTCAATAACACGGTAATATGAGTCGAGTGCCCTTACTGCCCTGGCATCCTCCGAAATAGCAAGTAGTGTCACTCCACTACATTGCATAGTACTCTTCTCATCCTGAGTTCTTGTGTAAAATGAATAGCCGTTGATGTCATACCCCTGCCAAGTCCCTACAGTAAATCTAGGCCCTCTGGCCAACCATGTAACATCTTCATCTACATCGCCCTCAGAAGCTTGCAGGACTCTATTTTCGATCCACCCAGCAAACTTCCTATTATGTTCTCTGGTGACCCAAATCTCTGGCTTCGAGGGATTCTGTTTCCGTAACATTTCCTTGTGCTCGTTAATGTATGGCTCCACCCCCGTCATGTGCTATAAAACCCAAAAATGGGCTTTTGCATACAGATCACTAGAGGGGACGACTGCTTTAAATCCAATCGTTCCAATGCCCTGAAGCCTGCCCTCATGCCGGGACGTAGGAACGCCAATTGGGTCAACCCCGGCCATATAGTTGGTGCAAAATTCGATCACCTCCTCGGCGGCATAACCTTCAATGATACTGCCCTCAGGCCGATGTCGATTCCTTACATATCCCTTCAAGATACCCATAAATCTCTCAAATGGATACATGTAGCGCAGGAACACGGGTCCACAAAACTTAATTTCTCTGACAAGGTGAACAATTAGATGGACCATAACATCAAAAACGGATGGAGGGAAATACATCTCCAGCTGACAAAGAGTGGTAGTCACATCGCATTGCAAATCGTCCAGTCCATCCATATCAATTACCTGCAAGGACACAGTTGCAGCAAATATTCAGATCCAAAAAATCTGACAAGTTCCTCGAATGGAGCTAATTAACTTGCTAGGAGTACACTCTTACGTACCTTGCCAGATATTGTGTTGAAGAAATAACATAGCTTTGTAATTGTCTCTCTGACTTTGACTGGGAGAATGCCTCTGATAGCAATGGGAAGCATTTGTGACATCAGTACATGACAATCATGGGACTTCATACCAACCAGTTTCAAGTCTTTCATGGACACAAGTTTTTTCAAGTTCGCAGAATACCCGCATGGAACTTTGACACCATGTAGGCACTGATAGAGTTCTGTTTTTTCTCTTTTTGACAAAGTATAGCAGGCCGGGGGGAGGTATGTCCGCTTTCCCTTCTCCAACGGTGCAAGCTCAGTCCTTATGCCCATGTCGAGCATGTCACGGCGAACGTTGATGCCATCTTTCATCTTTCCTGGAATGTTCAACAACAAACCAATCAAACTATCACAAACATTTTTCTCTACGTGCATGACATCAATGCAATGTCGAACTTGTAAGTGCTCCCAATATGGCAGATCCCAAAGAATCGATCTCTTCTTCCAAACATTTTTTCCTGGAGGTTTAGAACATTTACCGAACTCAACTTTGATGTCCTTCACGCGCAAGTAAAGCTCCTTACCAGTCACAAACACTGGTGCTGATCCTTTCTCAGGCTTCCCATTGAATGACTTCCTCTTCTTACGGTAGGCGTGATGCATCGGAAGGAATCTGCGGTGACCCATGTACACTGTTTTTCTGCAGTTCGATAACCACATGCTTTCAGTTTCATCCAGGCAAATAGGACAAGCCTTGCCTCCTTTCGTACTATACCCCGACAAATTTCCATAGGCCAGGAAACCATTTATGGTGCAAAATATCATGGCCCGCAACATGAAATTCTCTCACTTATGTGCATCTCACACCCGCACCCCTTCGCTCCACAATTTATGTAAGTTCTCGACTAACGGTGATAGAAACACGTCAATATCATTCCCGGGTTGTCTGGGTTTTGAAATTAGTAACGACATCATGATGTACTTGCGCTTCATACATAACCAAGGATTCAGATTGTAGATGCATAAAAGAACCGCCCAAGTGCTATGTCGACTGCTCATATTTCCGTGTGGATTCATACCATCCGTACTCAGCCCAAACCTTATATTCCTCACTTCGCCGCCAAACTCACCAAATGTTCTGTTAATGTTTCTCCATTGAATGGAATCAGCTGGATGTCTTAGTTTTCCGTCTTGTTTCCGACCTTCAACATGCCAACGCAAGTACTTTGCATCTTTCGGATTTGCAAACAGCCGTTTCAATCTGGGAATCACAGGCAAATACCACACAGTTTTGGCCGGAGGCCCTTTCTTTACCTCATCACATCCATTGTGATAAATTCTGTCTCCATGCTTATACCGCGATGCACCGCATCTTGGGCAAACATGCAAATCCTCGTACTCGTTACGGTACAGAACACAATCATTTGGGCATGCATGTATTCTTTCGATTTCCATTCCCAACGGACACAATAGTTTTTTGGCTTGGTAAACCGATCTTGGAAACTCATTTCCCTCTGGAAGCATGTCCACTAACAGATCCAATAGCGCCGTGAAACTCTTATCGCTCCAACCGTTGCTTGCCTTCAAGTTATATAATCTCAACACAGAAGACAACTTTGTAAATATTGCACATCCGGGGAACAAAGGCTTCTCAGAATCAACAATTAATTTCTCAAATTTAGCTAAATCATTTTCGCTATAGTCTTCTTCTACATCACGTAACATTTCATCTAAATTATCGTCATCTACATGGACTTCCGAATGAACATTACCAATGTTCTGATCATGATCATCATTACTGCAATCCACTTCTGGGGAACAAAGGCTTTCTTTCTATTTTTTCTTGAGCTCTTCTTGCACGGTTTTGCCTTTGTCTTGCTAGGGAAAACCACATCATTTTCGATTTTGAGCTCGCTCAAAAACTCCCTATCCTCCACATTGAAGTCATTGTCCTCGATACATTCGGAGGTGGAGCACATGTCCTTTTCTTTGGACATTGCCTCATTTGACATAAACTTGTCAATGAGCTCACTCGGTGAAGTGTCGGCAAGATCGCAAGAGTAGATATGAAGTCTCCTTAGCGATCTTCCGTCAACACCTGAAGTAATTTTCTGCAAATGTCTAGATTGGAAATAATAGCTCCTAGGGCTTTGAGCTCATTTGTGATGTTGATCAATCGATCATATGTGGTGGAGATTGTCATGCTCCAACATCACAAATGCCTCATAGTCCCGCAATAATATACGCATCTTAGCATGCTCATAGCTAGATGTGCCCACAAATAAGGACTCAAGGGTGATCCAAACATCGTGAGCGGTCGAACAAGCACTCACTAATTTGAGTACATCTTGGCTAAGTGATTCAAAAAGCACATTTTTAGCCTTTGTATTAAAAGAAGAGTATGTTTATCCGAAGATAATTAGTTAGCCATACCCTTTTGCACTAATCTCCATAATGTCAAATTTAATGCCTCAAGATGAGTACTCATCATAATTTTGCAAAGTGAATAATTTGAGCCATCAAAGTGAGGAGCAATCAATCAAAAATTCTCTAGCGAATTCATCCTTTCTCTCTAGCGGTAAAGCCGATAAAAGAGAGACCTTTCTCTGATACCAATTGTAGGATCAAGGATTCCGACTAAAGGGGGGTGAATAGGAGGCTTTTAAAATTTCTTTCCAATTAAGCAATTTTAAAAGATATTTAGGATAACCTAGGGTTGCAAAGGTTTAGCATTCAAACATCTAGTTGCATTCAACCATATGAAATATTCAATATAACATGCAACAATAGTAAATCAAGCAATTGTGTCAATATGAATACGAATTATACAAAAGAGAGACAATTGACACAATGATTTTTACCGAGGTCTCGGAGACTCGCCCGATCTCCCCTACTCCTCGTTGAAGCGCTCACACGTGAGTCTCGCTTCTATATCCACGAAGGATATTTCACTCGGGTTGCTCCTTCTCCACACTGGATAGGCGAGCACCAAACCTTTCACACGTTGTTTGTCGGCCTCTCCAACAAACTTCAACCGGAGAGATCGCGACTCTCCTCCGACACTGTCTAGGTGAAGGCGATCGCCAAGAGTAACAAGTCGAATGCGCTCACTTGAACGAATCAAATGCTAGAAGCTCAAGGATGCAAATGAATGCACACACACTAGCACTAGCTTGCAAATGGAGATGAAGTGCACTAAACACACTTAGCCTCTCACAATTGCTTCTCCTCTAAGTGCTCTCAAAGATTTGGCTCAAATCTTGGCTCTAAATGCAATAGATTGATTCAAAGAGTTGGGGTAGCTTATACACAAGAATATCAGGTGTTTGAGCAGCCCCGAATGAAAGCAAACAAGAGATATATATAGTCCTCAAAGAAAATTAGCCGTTTGTCACGAATAGTCAAAATTTTGTACATGCCGGACACTGTCTGGCCAATACAACCAATTTCGACCGTTGCAAACTTACCGTTGGGGGATTTTTTTGTAAAGGCCAGACAATGTCCGGCCATGCCGAACAAAGTCTGGCCCGTCTCGGACAAAAGCCCCCGGACGAATATATCGATCTCTGTTTCATTTCTCGGCTCAAACAATTTGTATAGGACGGACAATGTCCGGCCATTTCGGACAAAGTCCGGCCTTCCGAGACAAAAGCCCCGGACGGATGCAAAAGTCTCTAGTTTCATTTTGCGAAAGGCTGAAAAAATTTGTACAGGCCAGACAATGTCCGGCCAGGCCCGGACAAAGTCCGGCCACTGCACATTGATAGTAAAACAAGTATAACGTTTGATCTAGATATCTGATTGAGGTGATTTTTGGCTTGTTAGAAAAATAACTTAGAGCGTTACAATTTTGTCAACAGGAGAAAGACCTAAAAATGCCTAAATATTTCTAGAAAATGCAAAAACCTTCCTGCTGCCAAAATCTCCAACACAAAAATCATCTCAAAAGCAATTTAGGGTATTTGCACATACGGATTTGTTGTTTTCTTGCGGATATCTCAGCTGACACTCAACGACGACCACGACCAATGTGATTTATAAACTAAAACCACAGGTCGAATATCCGATTGAAAACAGGTGGTCGAATGGGTTTGGTCGAGCGTAAGCAAGCGAGCCGAAGATTGGTACGACCAACTCGAACTCCTATGACCACGACCAAACTTAAACAGAAAACCGCCAAACCGGCGATACGACCACGACCACGTATCAAACAAGGATACGATCAGAATGTGCAAGTACAACCACGACCAGCTCTAGAAAATAAACCAATTTAAATAGCTGACGATCAAGACTAAGTGCAGTTTTCAAAAATATTTTCTCTAATGCACCACAAACTACACTTAGAATTTCTAGCAATGCAAGTGGCGATAAAACACTAGTGCAAATTGATATGAACGCATCTGAGCTTCTGCACTAGAGAGATTCAGGCTACTAGTTTCCGACCCCTCTTAATAGTACGGTCAAACTAGCAAAAAGAATCATATCAACCCGGTCTATCTCAAAACACCGAGACTGGTAAAATCCTAAGAAAACAATCCTTAATCTTGGATTTTACCTTCGGTGAAGTTCGAGCTCGTGAAGCTCGACCGCTCGATGCTTGTCCTTGCAAAGTTCGATCTCGCTAAGCTTGACCTCGCTCAAGATGACTCATATCGACTTCATCCTCTTCACACCCTTGCTTGCTTTCATCTCGCGACCAATCTGAGACTACAACACATAACCTCAACGCATAACGTTAGTCTCATATATAGGTCATCATTAATTATTGTTGGGGGAAATCTCCACGCGGTCAAGTCCAGGTAAGTTCATGATTGCCCGGGGACAGTGGCCTCCGGTGCCTGCCCCGGGCGCCGCCTTTTAGGCGCCCGGGACCGTGCCTCCGGGGCATGTCTCGGGCGCCGCCATTTGGCCCCCTGGACCGTGCCCCCCGGGCGGGTCCCGGGCGCCGCCATTTGCCCGGGGACAGTGGCCTCCGGTGCCTGCCCCGGGCGCCGCCTTTTAGGCTCCCGGGACCGTGCCTCCGGGGTATGTCCCGGGCGCCGCCATTTGGCCCCCGGGACCGTGCCCCCCGGGCGGGTCCCGGGAGCCGCCATTGGCCCGGGGACAGTGGCCTCCGGTGCCTGCCCCGGGCGCCGCCTTTTAGGCTCCCGGGACCGTGCCTCCGGGGTATGTCCCGGGCACCGCCTTTTGGCTCCCGGGACCTTGCCCCCCCGGGCGAGTCCCGGGCGCCGCCATTCGCCCGGGGACAGTGGCCCCCGGTGCTTGCCCCGAGCGCCGCCTTTTAGGCTCCCGGGACCCTGCTCTCCGGAAGGGGTCCCGGACGTCATCGCCCTCCTAAAAGGTAAAATCCCTGTTTGTTTATCACGTGCAGGTCACGCGAGGGACGCCTCGGGAATCAGCGACCACTTGTCAAGCATCCAAGACGTTTGACCGGGAGAAGGACGGTCCTACCCTTCAATCCGACGGTGGTTTCCGGGGTAGTTTAGGCTTTTTGCTTCTTTTTGGGGCTATAAATAGCCCTTGTACCCCTCTGTTGTAAAGGATCAGCTCATTATTATTTGGAATAGCTAAACTCACAGACGTGCTCCAGAAGCCTCTCCCCCGGAGAGAGCCTCCCCAGCCGGCTCCGGTCGGGAGCGCGTCAACAGGACTAGGGCCCCCACCGGGACCCGAACCTGTATAAATCCACGTGTCAATTCTTGTGTTTGTCCGGCGGGGGAGGACCGGTCACCCAGTCAACCCGCGCTGCGTAATCTCCGCTAGGATCGTCTTCAAAACCTGCCGGGGTATTCTTAATACCACGACAGTTGGCGCCGTCCGTGGGGATCCGTGACAAATCGCCATGGCTCCTCCGAGAACAAGGGCCCGCGCCCTCCCCGGTGACGCCGGTCCCGGTGACCTGGCGCCACCCGTCCGGGACGCTGCTGTTCCGGCGCTTCCGTCCGGAGGCGACCATTCCCAGGTACCGCCTCCCACCTTTCCTCTCAACCTAGGTGCCTCCACCTCCGGGTCGCTCCCGGCGGCCGCGGGGACCTCGGCCGGGACGAGTTTCCCCCCGACGGCTCCCCCGGCTCCCCGGGATGCCCTGCTGGAGGCTCTCGTGGAGGGCCAGCTCCGCGCTCAGCGCTTTATGGACGAGCTCCTCAGTGTGTTGGCGCGGCCCCCGGCCCCCACATTTTCGTCGCACACATATCCGGGGATCATGCCTCCGTTTATGGGATACCCGGCGGCCCCTCCGGTCTCCGGGGGGCTGTCTACCCCGTATGATCCCGCTGGGGGGTTCCCTCCCCCCGCGGGATATACTTCCGGACACTTCTCGGCACCCGGGCCTGTCCCGGTGCCGGGAGGCTATTTCATGCCCGGGCCCTTCGTGGCACCAGGGGGGTACCCCGTCCCCGGCCCGCTTCCGGGGCTGGGGGGTCATTTCATGCCGGGGGTTATTCCTACGCCGGGAGCCAGTCCCGCCCCTCGCGTTGCGTTTACCGCACCGGGGCCGGTCGACAGAGCAGCTCCCGTGCCTCAGCGAATTTCCCCCCGCATTGGCTCCCCAACCCCGGACGTCGCCGAGGGGGCTCACCCCCCACTGGTTCTGGATGTCACAGGGGCTTCCCCCTTTCCGGTCCCAGTCGTTGCCGCAGGGGCCCCCTCTTCGGATCCAAGCGCCGCCCCGGGCGCCCCCTCCCCGGTTCCGGATGGTGCAGGGGCTCCCCCCTTTCCGGTCCCGGGGGCCGTCGCAGGGGGCTCCCCCCAGCAGGCCCCGGTAGCTTCCGGGCCAGCTGCTACAGTGCAGGAGCTCCCTCCCCCGGTGAAGCAGGTCCACTTCTCCCGGGGGGAGGTCGAGCGAATGCATTCTCCCAGCCGCGGGGAAGAGCTTCCCCCCGGTCGTTGTCGCAGGGAGCCTCGCTCTCATACCGGTCGGGGGAAGAGGCCAGCCGAAGAACCATCCTCCCCGGAGGGAAGCCCGGACGTCCGGGAAATCAGTCCTGGCCTGGAAGAGAAGCGTCGTCACCACCACTCTAGCGGCCCTCTTGGGCCGCTACCTGACTCGGATAACGAGGGGGCGTCCCCCGTTAAAGAAGACAGTGACTGGGGCTCCCCCCGGGAAGTGCAGGGGGCGAACCAGCCTCTGTGTCGAAGACTCCGCAGCATCCGATGGCCACGGCCCTACCGTCCCCCGCACATCGACAATTATAATGGCGAGGCGGACCCTTACGAGTTTGTGCAGATCTACTCCACAGCGATCTCCGCGGCGGGGGGGGACGAGAGCGTCCAATGCAACGTCTTCCCCCTCTACCTCACCGGCATTGCCCGCTCCTGGTTTTACAATCGGAAGGCGGGCTCCATCAAGTCTTTCTCGCAGCTGAAGCGGGAGTTCTGCGCCAACTTTCAGGGAAATTACGTACGTCCCCTGGATTCTTCACAGCTATACACAGTGCGCCAGAGAACCGGGGAGACAATCAGAAGCTTCTTCAAGCGCTTTGCCCAAGTAAAAAGCAAAGTGGCCCACGTCCCGGACTCCACAGTGATCGAAGCCTGCAAAAGCGGGATCCTCCCGGGGGAACTCCACCGAAGACTCTCTCGAAGCTGCCCCTCCTCCGCCGATGAGCTCTTCAACGTACTCGAAAAGTACGCCCGCACGGAGGAAGACGACATCTGGAAGAAGACCCAGGGGGCTCCTGCCCCCGCCGAGCGGGGGCCCGGGATCCCCCCAGGCGCCCCAGGCAGGGGGGCCGTAGCGAACCACGGCCTCGGGACACTTTTGTCCTCGAGGGCGGAGGCGGCTCGCGCGACCCCCCGAAGGGCAACCGCCCCTTTCCCAAGCCGAGAGGCCATGGGGGAGGACAGTCTTCGCGCGGCCGCGAAGGCCCCGCGGGGAGAAGCCGGGAAGGACCGTGGTGCAGCTTCCACTGGTCCAGTACCCACGCCACCCGAGATTGCCACTAGTTGCTGCAGCACTTCGCGGCGTTCCTCGACCAGCGCGGGCAGGGGGGGGACTCCGGCCTCCTTGCCCCCTCGGCCAGCTATTCCGGCCCTTCCCGCTCCCACGGGGGGGCAGCAGGTGCAGGAGGGGGAGCCTTCAGACGCTCTCCCCTTTCAAACTTCTCAGCGCCGCATCAACGTCATCGTAGGGGGGTCCGCCTCCGGGCGGGACTCCAAGCGCCAGCGCAAGGAGTACGCGCGAGAAGTTAAGGTAGTGGGGGTGCTACACGCGTCCGTGCCGCCCAAGTGGTCGGACGTCCCCCTCACCTTTACGGCGGAAGACGCGCGAGGGGTTCGCTTCCCCCACGACGACGCGCTCATTGTCTCCGCGACAATCTACAACTGCCACTTGGCCCGCATCCTCGTGGACGGCGGAAGCTCCGCTGACGTCCTGTTCCTCAAAACCTTCAAGGAAATGCAGGTGGATGAGAAGCTCCTGCAACCAGCGGCAGGGCCTCTGCAAGGGTTTGTCCCGAGGAAGGCGATCCACCCCATGGGCAAGGTAGATCTCCCGATCACCTTCGGCACCCCGGAGAACTACCGGACTGAGCTAGTCCGCTTCGACGTAGTGGACCTCCCCTCCTCCTACAATGTGATTATGGGGAGGACTACGATCAATCGGCTGGGGGCTGCCACCCACCAAAACTACCTGTGCATGAAGATCCCCGGGCCGCATGGCGTGATCAACGTCCGGGGGGACCAAGACATGGCCCGTGCTCTATACGAGCGAGCTGCTGCCACAATAGGAAGCGTCAACCTGATCAAGGCACCCGGGGGGGAGGCTCCCCCCCCGGACGTAGGCATCGCTGCGCCGTCCCATGGGAGGCCCCTTCTCAAGCCGCGTCCGGAAGGGGGCCTCCGGAAGGTCCCGCTGTCCCCAGGCAGCGAGGACAAAACTGTCCAAATCGGGGCAGAGCTCCCCCAAGACCATGCAGCGCAACTCGCAGCCTTTCTGCGCGAAAACTCCGATGTTTTTGCGTGGAAGCCTTCGGACATGCGGGGTGTCGCCCGGGAGGTTATTGAACACAAGCTCGCGGTAACCTCCGGTCACCCCCCTGTCAAGCAGAAGTTGAGAAAGCTCTCCCTCGAACGTCAAGAAGCCATCAAGACAGAGATAGCTCGGCTCCAAGAGGCGGGGTTCATCCGGGAAGTCTTGCACCCTGAGTGGCTCGCAAACCCCATACTCGTCAAGAAATCAAGTGGCAAGTGGCGCATGTGCGTGGACTTCACCGACCTTAACCGCGCCTGCCCCAAAGACAACTTCCCGCTCCCGCGGATCGACCAGCTCGTTCACTCCACCGTGGGGTGCGAGCTGATGAGCTTCCTAGACGCCTACTCGGGATACCACCAAGTCCGGATGGCGGAAGGGGACGAGGAAAAGACGAGTTTCATAACTCCCCTCAGAACTTTCTGCTACCGCCACATGCCCTTCGGGCTCAAGAATGCGGGAGCCACCTTCCAGCGCCTGATGACGCTGGTCTTCAAAGATCAAGTCGGCCGCAACGTCGAAGTCTACGTAGACGACGCGGTCGTCAACAGTCCCCGTGCAGCCTCCCACGTCGACGACCTCGCAGAGACCTTCCGCAACCTCCGCGCGTTCGGGCTCAAGCTCAACCCAGAGAAGTGCGCCTTCGGGGTGCGGGGGGGGGGGGGGGGGGAAGCTCCTGGGTTTCCTTGTGTCCCAGCGGGGAATTGAGGCAAACCCCGAGAAGATCCGGGCCTTCCTAGACATGCCCCCGCCGCGCTCCGTCAAAGATGTCCAGCGGCTCTCCGGCCGCCTGGCCGCGCTCAGCCGCTTCGTCTCCCGTTCGGGGGAGCGGGGCCTCCAGTTCTTCAAGATCCTCCGAGGGCTCGAGGGGTTCCGCTGGACCCCCAAGGCCCAGGAAGCCTTCAATGACCTCAAGAAGTACCTCTCGAGCCCTCCAATGCTCGTGAGTCCGTCTTCGGAAGAGCCCTTGCTCCTCTACCTCGCCGCGACCCCCGTCGCCGTCAGCGCGGTTTTGGTGAAGGAGCAAGGGGGGCAGCAACGTCCCGTGTACTACGTCAGTGAAGCCCTCCAAGGGGCCAAGACTCGGTACACGGAGATGGAGAAGATTTGCTACGCTCTCCTCATGGCGTCCCGGAAGCTCCGGCACTACTTCCTGGGGCACCCCATCACCGTCCCGTCGTCCCTCCCCCTGGGGGAGCTACTGCGGAAAAAAGAAGCCACCGGCCGGATTGGGAAGTGGGGGGCCGAGCTTGCCCCCTTCTCCCTGTCCCTTACCGGCCGCTCCGCAATCAAGTCGCAGGTCCTCGCCGATTTCGTCGCAGAATGGACTCCCGCCTCTGGGTCCGGGGATGAAGATCTCCCTGTGCCGCCCCGACGCAGTGACCATTGGACCCTGCTGTTCGATGGGTCGCTGTGTCTCGCCGGGGCTGGCGCGGGGGTAGTCCTCCGGAGCCCCGAGGGAAAGGAGCTCGAGTACGCCGCGCGGCTCGAGTTCCCCGCAACCAACAACGTCGCCGAATACGAGGCTCTGCTCCTTGGGATGCGCCTCGCGCGCTCCCTGGGGATCCGGCGCCTCCTAGTGAAGGGAGATTCTCAGCTCGTTGTCTGCCAAATGGACAAGTCTTACCTGTGCCATGACGCAAATCTAAGTCTTTACTTGCAGGAAGTACAGAAGATGGAGAAGCACTTCGACGGCCTTGAGGCCCGGCATATCCCGATGAGGGAAAATGCCCGGGCCGATGCCTTGGCACGGGCAGCAAGCGCCCGGGAAACGCTCCCCAGGGGGGCCTTCTTGGAAATCATCATGAAGCCCTCGGTGGCCTCCCCGGATGCAGGCCCCGAGCCTCCGGTCCCGGAGGTCGCCGAGATCGTCCGGCCTTCATCTTGGATGGACCCCCTCATCTCCTTCATCAAGGGAGAGGGGGACCCTCCCAATGAGACTGAGGCTAAGCGCCTCTGGGCCAAAGCCCGGGCATATCTCCTGCTGGAGGGAAGGCTCTACAAGCGGGGGGCTTCGGCCCTCCTGCGCTGCCTCCCCCGGTCGGAGGGACTTCAACTCCTGGAAGACATCCACGCGGGGAGCTGTGGTTCTCACCTAGCCCCGCGTGCCATCGCCGCCAAGGCCCTTCGGCAGGGCTTCTACTGGCCTACAGTCATGCGCAACGCGCGAGACCTTGTCTCCGCGTGCGAAGCATGCCAGAAAATGGCCAAGGGCTCGAATCTCCCCCCTGTAGCGCTGCGGACTATCCCCATCACTTGGCCCTTCGTGCACTGGGGGATGGACCTCTTAGGGCCCTTCCCCCCAGCGCCCGGAGGATACAAGTATGCGGTAGTCGCGGTCGACTACTTTACAAAGTGGGTCGAGGCGGAGCCCTTGGCTAGCATCACCTCCCGGGCCGTTCAGCGGTTTTTCTGGAAAAACGTCGTTTGTCGTTTTGGTGTCCCCCGGGAAATCACCGTGGACAACGGGACCCAATTCGACTCGGCTTATTTCCGGGAATTCTGCGAAGGCCTGGGGATCGTCATCCACTTCGCTTCAGTGGCCCATCCTCAGAGCAACGGGGCCGTCGAGAGGGTCAACGGCGTGATCCTACAGGGGCTGCGCCGGAGACTCGAACAAACCGCTTCCAAGCGGGGCGCATGGGCAGAAGAGCTCCCTAGCGTCCTCTGCTCCATGCGCACGACCCCGTCCCGGGCCACTGGGCGTGCTCCCTTCTCTCTGGTCTACGGGGCGGAGGCAGTCCTCCCCCCGGAGATCGGCTTCCGGTCACTGCAGGTCGAGCTCCTGAACGGAGCCACGACCGCAGCCTACCGGGCCAACGAAGACAACCGGCGGTCGGAAATCGACCTCGTGGAGGAGGAACGCGACCGAGCGCTCCTCCGCCACGCCATCTACGAGCACGAGATGTCGCGCGCATACGACCAGCGCGTGCGCGAAAGAGCTTTTCGCCTTGGGGACCTTGTCCTCAAGCGCGTCACGGACCCCCAAGCCCAGGGAAAGCTCTCCCCCAAGTGGGAGGGCCCCTACAGGATCTCCGCTGTCCTAGGCTCGGGGGCCTACAAGCTCTCCAACCTTCAAGAGCAGGAGCTGAAGCACACCTGGAACTTGCGTTTACTTCGCAAGTTCTACGTCTAGCCTTACAGGCCTGGGGAGGAGGGACACTGTAGCTTCCTTTTTCCCCCTTCGCGGCTTCGCGGGGGGGGGGGGGGGGCTTTGTATATTTTGTTAATCAATGCATAGTCTTTGTTCTTCAACTGTCTCACTGCAGGTTCTTGTTTACCGCCCCTAGCGGTGATGCCCTCCCCGCGAGGATGCCTTCCCTGTGAAGATGCCCTCCCCGAGAGGAAGCCCTCCCCGCGAGGATGCCCTCCCCATGAGGAAGTGGGCCCTGACCCAGCAAGTCCCTCCTGTAGGGCGGCTTACGAACAGCCCTCGTGGACTGAGGGTGTAAGCGGCAACCTGGTCCCCAGCGGCCGCGGTAACGAGTCACTTTGGGAGACTAGTCCCCTACCCAAACACTCAAGACCCGTCTTCGGGCACTTTCTCCTCCGGGAGTAGACGCTCTCCTCAGCGGGACGTCTAATGGCTTTCTGGATTTTCTCCCTCCTCCGGGAGTGGACGCTCTCCCCAGCGGGACGTCCGAGGGATTTCTCAGGAGACCTTATTCCCGGCTCCCCGTTCTCACGGCGACCGGATGATTATCTCCCGAAGACCTTATTCCCGGCTCCCCGTTCTCACGGCGACCGGATGATTATCTTTCGGAGACCTTATTCCCGGCTCCCCGTTCTCACGGCGACCGGATGATTATCTCCCGAAGACCTTATTCCCGGCTCCCCGCTCTCACGGCGACCGGATGATTATCTTTCGGAGACCTTATTCCCGGCTCCCCGTTCTCACGGCGACTGGACGATTGCCTTACGAAGATATGGATTTCTCGGATATATTTTCCCCCGAACATTATTCCCGGTTCCCCGTTCTCACGGAGACCGGACGAAGCCTCTCGGGAAGCTCCCCTCCGGAGGTCTTATCGGCTTTTCACAAGCCCCTTCCGCGCCTTGTTCCCGGTTCCCCGTTCTGACGACGGCCGGATGAACCTCTCCCGGAAGGTCCCTCCCTCGGAAACCCCATTTTTACAATTTTCTAACTTAGAAAAATATTTCTCCTACAGGTTATGTTCCCCCCGGGGACCCTGTTACCCCCACAGCGCGCGGAGGTCTCCTCCGGCCCGCTGTGGGCGGGGGGGGACAGGGGGCCCCCGGGTCACCCACGAGCAAACATAGCTCATTCTTTTGAAGATGAGCCCCACAGACCAGCCAAGAAGAAAAGACAAAGCAAGCAACAAAAGAAAGGCAGCTTTATTTATTGAGAGATCCGGAGGACATCTTCCCCCTCTGGTGGGTTTCGGAAATGATACAACCCGGGTCCTAACCCGGGGGATTTTCTACGAGCCTAAGGCCCCTACGCCTAAAGCTCCCGGAGGCGCTCCCTCAGCTCCCGGGCCAAGTCCCGGTACAGCACTCGGACGCGACGCTGAGAGTCCCGAAGTACGTCTTTGGGCCAAAACTCGTACCCAGCCGGCGGAAGTATCCGGAGAGGAGGTATCATCTGGGCCTTCGGGCGCGGGGGAGTTAATTCAGCACGGCTGTTGTCAAAATTATCCAAGTGCCACTCCGGGCGCCACCTCAACCGGACAGGCTCCCGGGCAGTACCCTCGTCGCGCTCCCCGGAGACAAGGCTCAGCAAAATAAAAGCCGCTTGGGCGTCCCCCGGAGAGCCTCTCCCGGGCCGTTGCCCGGGAATAACCCCCCGGGTACCCTGGTAACATTTCATTGCAGACTTAGAAAAATTTCAAATATGTTTCATTGCAAAATGTTTTTGTACAAGTGCCTGGGGCTTCTCCTAAGAAGCTACCGGAATCAAAATGTCTAACAAAAATAAAAAGGGGTCCTAGCTAAAGACCCGGGGGGAGGCTCATACTTTAGCATTGGGGTCCTCCCCCCGGGGAGCTTCCTCCGTGGCCGGGGCAGGGGCATCCGCGGCCGGAGGCGCCGGTGTCGGGAACCTCGTCCGGATGATCCGGTCGTAGAATCCCTCTACTAGCAACTCCACCTCCCGACGCGTTGGCTCGAAGGCCTCCGGGAAGCTCCGGGGGATGCGCCCCCCGATCACCCGGGCACCGCCCCCCGGTAGTCAACGAGCCCCGCGGCGGCCGCGATGACGGGGATCGCCCGGCCCCGCGCCCGGACGTCCGCAGCCTCCGGGATGGCGGGAGACTTGTGCGTTAAGAAAACGCACAGCCTCCGCGAGGGTTGCCGGGGGCACCTCCGGGCCGCTCCCGGAGCCCAGGCTAACGCCAAGGCTTTGCAAGGCCGAGCGGACGGAGCGGCCCGCGTCCGACAGCGCCCGGACGCTGGAGCTCTCGAGCTCCCGGAGCGCCTTCTCCCTCACCTTGGCCTCCTCTCGGAGGCGGCAGTAGGCGCCCTCCGAAAGGTGCACCTGGGCCCGGGCCCGGGACAGCTCATCGAGAGCTTCGTCCCGATCCCGGAGGGCCGCCTCCCGCTGCTCCACGCAAGCCGCGGCCCGGCTCTCCGCCTCCTTGAGCAGCCGGGTGACCCGCTGCTCAAGGCCCCAGGTAACAGTCGCTACCTACAAAATACATAGAGTTAGAAAAATCTTAAGTGCAGAAAAAAAAAAGCCGAAGTACAAAGAGCTCGGGTTACCTGGCCCCCGAGGGACTCGAGCCCCTCAAAAAGCTCGTGGAGCGTTCCTCCTACTACGAAGGCCTGCACCTTCCGGTTGTGCAGGCCCTCCGCGTAGCGGGCCACCTCCCCCGCGGGAAGTAGGGAGGTATCTTGCCCGGCCCTCCCGTCGCGGCCGGGAGAGGGCCCCCGGACCTCGGAATCCGGGAGCACGGCCGGCGTCGCCGGCGTCTTCATCGACGAAGTTTCCTCCGAAGACGAAGACGAAGATTGGGCGGGGTTCTTCGCCCGGGGGGGGATCATCGGGCCTTTCCCCGCCCCAGGCCGAAGGGCCCTCGGGGCCACCTGCTCCGGGGGGACCACGTAGACCGAGGGGCTCCCCCCCTCGTCGTCCACCGGCCAGAGGCACGGAGGCTCCGCCTCCGAGAACCTCACCTCCAGCCTCTCCGGCACCAATGCCGCTGGGAGAGGCGAGAGGAGTGCCACTCGAACTGGCGACGGGGCGTAGTCCGCGGAAACGGACCCCGCCCCACCGATAACAACCTCCTTCCCCGGGGCCTCGACGGGGGCCTCCGGGGGCGGAGGCGTCGCCTCTGCCCGGGGCGCCGCCCGGGCATGTTCGGCTCCGGGAGCCGCGTCCCGGGCCCTCACCGGCGTCGTCGCCGGCGTTGTCGTCGGGGCGGGGGTCTTTTGGACCTGGGGCCTTTTGGGCTCCGAGCCCCCGGCCGCATCCTTCCCCCGCTTATGAGACCCGGGGGTGGGAAGGGGCTTCCTCTCCGGAAGCCTGAGCCCGTAGGCCTCGGCCACCAGGTTCCGGGGAGGCCCCTCCCCCACGAGGCGCACGATGCGCTCGTGTTCGTCGGCAAAGTACCTCCCCAGGAGGTGCTCCGCCTTGTCCTTCGCTGCCGGATACGGGCGCACTGCAAGAGGTAAAGAGTTAGTCAATTTTCATAAAAAATCATGTTCGAAAGTGCAGGGTACTTACGCCGTGTCACCGGCTTCATCGGAGGCCGCTGCTCCGGGCCCATGCCGATCCCCCTTCCCTCGCGTGAGAAGGGGGAAAGCCGCAGGAGCGCCAGCTCCTCCGCGGCGTCCCGCATCGAGCGGGCCTTCTTCGTCAGCACCACCTTCCCGAGGAGCTCGAACTCCTCGTCCGTCCACACCGGCGGCTTCAGTGCGGATGACCGGCTGTAGGTGGGAGGCTCCGGGGCGTAGACCACCGCCTCGTCCCGGACCCGGAGGTAGAACCACCTCCGGAGCCAGTCCCCCCAGTGGTCCCGGGAGGCCGCCGCCGGGTAGTCCGCCACCCGGGAGGGCAGCATTTGGACCATCACCGAGCCGAAGGGGGACTTCGGTCCTCCCTTCACCAGGTGGGAGCTCCGCGCTGCCGGTTCATAGAAGTACCGGAAGGCGCGGAGGGTGGGCTCCCGCCCGGTCGCCGTCTCGTACAGCCAGATGAAGAGACACATCCGGACGAGGGCGTTGGGGGTGAGGTGGTTGAGAGCCACCCCGTACTCTTTGAGAAACTCCCGGAGCATCGGATGCACCGGGAGCCGGAGCCCCGCCTCGAGGAAGGCCTCGGAGGCCACGACCTCTCCGAGCCTGGGGCGGGGGGCTCCGTCCTTCTTCAGGGGGACCCGGATGTCCCCCTCTCCGACGACGCCCTTCTCGACCAGGGACTCCGCGTCCGAGACCGAGAACTCGGAGGCCCAGAGGAAATCCACGGGGATTTCCTCCGGGGGCACCTCCGTGGTCTTCGCTCGACCTTTGGGCGCCATTAGGTCAGTTCTTTCTTTTTTCGGTGGCTAACTTTTCAGGAGGTTGACTAAAGCTCCCGGAGGCTCGCTACCGGAGGAAGCTACCGGAAATGCTACCGGGAGAGCGCTACCGGGAGAGCTGAAGCTGGAGTTGGAAAATTTGGAATGAGCTACCGGGCCCCCCTAAGGCCCTATTTATAGAGGCTGCCCGTGATCTAGATGCGCGCCACGTGGCCCCCTCGGAGCAATCTAGACCACTAAAATTCAAACCGTGCGCGGGAAACGAAGGGACAGGCGCGTAAATCGAGGCGCCGGTTCGAACCGCGCGTGCATTTATTGCGAAAACGGCGCGGCCATAAAGCGCCCGGCACAGAAACCGAAGCGTCGCCGGGGGTCCGGTGATTTTCGTCCAGAGGTTTCGCCCGGAGATTTTCCCGGTACCGTAACCATTCCCTCCGGGGGCTCAAGCTTCGTCCCCAGAGGGCATGGGGGGATGCTGTTGGGGGAAATCTCCACGCGGTCAAGTCCAGGTAAGTTCATGATTGCCCGGGGACAGTGGCCTCCGGTGCCTGCCCCGGGCGCCGCCTTTTAGGCGCCCGGGACCGTGCCTCCGGGGCATGTCCCGGGCGTCGCCATTTGGCCCCCGGGACCGTGCCCCCCGGGCGGGTCCCGGGCGCCTCCATTTGCCCGGGGACAGTGGCCTCCGGTGCCTGCCCCGGGCGCCGCCTTTTAGGCTCCCGGGACCGTGCCTCCGGGGTATGTCCCGGGCGCCGCCTTTTGGCTCCCGGGACCTTGCCCCCCCGGGCGAGTCCTGGGCGCCGCCATTCGCCCGGGGACAGTGGCCCCCGGTGCCTGCCCCGGGCGCCGCCTTTTAGGCTCCCGGGACCCTGCTCTCCGGAAGGGGTCCCGGACGTCATCGCCCTCCTAAAAGGTAAAATCCCTGTTTGTTTATCACGTGCAGGTCACGCGAGGGACGCCTCGGGAATCAGCGACCACCTGTCAATCATCCAAGACGTTTGACCGGGAGAAGGACGGTCCTACCCTTCAATCCGACGGTGGTGTCCGGGGTAGTTTAGGCTTTTTGCTTCTTTTTGGGGCTATAAATAGCCCTTGTACCCCTCTGTTGTAAAGGATCAGCTCATTATTATTTGGAATAGCTAAACTCACAGACGTGCTCCGGAAGCCTCTCCCCCGGAGAGAGCCTCCCCAGCCGGCTCCGGTCGGGAGCGCGTCAACAGGACTAGGGCCCCCAGCGGGACCCGAACCTGTATAAATCCACGTGTCAATTCTTGTGTTTTTCCGGCGGGGGAGGACCGGTTACCCGGTCAACCCGCGCTGCGTAATCTCCGCTAGGATCGTCTTCAAAACCTGCCGGGGTATTCTTAATACCACGACAATCATCACAAGAGAAATCACTCCACACAAGAGTTAACTCAACGATTTCTCTCTTTGGTGAAATGATGAAACAAATTTCAATAAGTGATAAATGAGTAAGATATGAATTCCACAATCCTATAGAACCATATATGATACAAGAAATATGCACACGATCCATATTACTCAAGTCATGATATTATTCAATAGAGATTACTAAAATGATGAGCTCCCCCTCAATCATACACATAGATATCAAATCTAGAATAAGGAGTCATCAAACTTTTGCACAAACATAGATAACTAATCATCCTGAGCTATCCCTCAACATGTGCATCGATGTCAAAACTTCAATAAGGAGCCATCAAACTTCAGGATTTATCTTATGACAAATCGATTCTCACTTAGCACAAGATTGATGCAACCACCGAGCTCCCCCTCTACATATGCATCAATATTAAACCCACAACTAAGGAAACATCCATTTCAGGGTTTATCGATCCTTACTTCATTTTACTTGTGCTAAATCAGGATTTATCTCAGTTATCATTTAATCCTCAAAGCTGTCATTATCCAGATCAATATTAATCATTATGGATTTATTCAAATCGTCATTAATCATCAAAACCTAGATGTCTTAGATCGATCTAGATTCAACAAGGCGCACGACCGGTATGACCGAGATGAAAACGCTCATTTGACGTCATCCTCTCTCAAGGCAGTAAATCCTATTTAATTGAGAGACCACGCTCTGATACCACGTGTAGGATCGAGGATGTTGACTGGGGCGGTGAATAGGAGGATTTAAAACTTTTCAAATAAGGAAACTTTTGCAAACTGAAACAATTGAAAAAAATATATATTGCAAAAATAAATGAGGAAGAGAAGACAAACATAAAGATTTTTTTCCGAGGTCTTAGAGACTCGCCCGGTCTCCCCTACTCCTCGTTGAAGCACTCAAATGAATGAGTCTTGCTTCAATATCCACGAAGGATATTTCTCACTAATGGTTGCTCCTTGTCCACTCCGGAAAGGCGAGCACTGATGCCTTTTACAACCACGTCGAGCCTCTCCAACAATCTTCGAACAGGAGAGATCAACGACCAAGCAACCAAACCGTCTAGGTAAGGGCGTTCACCAAGAGTAATAAGTTGCAAGGTCTCTCCTAGACCTCCAACACACACCGAGAAACTCTAAGTATGCAAATGATGCAAACGAAGCACCCGGTAGATCACAAAACTGACAACTTGATCGAAAGATCAAGATTTTATCTTTAACAACAAATGCTCAAGTGTATGTATAAGAAAGAGGTTGCTTGTGTGAAAGTCTGCTCAAAGCCTCTATTTATAGCCCAAATGAACAAAAGAGTCATTGTGCTCGAGCTGAAAATTAACAGTGTACGCTGACAGTCAGCATAGACCACGAGCAGAAACAAGCAAATCTCAGAGAAAACTCAGCTATCGGTTATGGTAAAAAAACAATAAACAAATCAGCACATACTGACTGTCAGCAACACATGCTGACAGTCAGCATCCACAACCACAGTTTGAATAAAATCACGGATAAAACTATACTAGCCGTTTGTGGTCGCATATGAAAAGAAATTGCTCATGCTGACAGTCAGCTCACATGCTGACAATCAACATCGACCACAAAAATGACCAGTTAAAAAAAACTCAGAAACAAAACAGATGAGGTCAAAACTCATGCTGACAGTCAGCGTAAGTCAAAAAATTTCAGTTCACAAAACATGCTCTCTGGACAAATGTCAGCAATGAAACTGACATTTCATGCTGACAGTTAATGTGGATAAAAGCAGTCATAACTTTTGATCCAGGGGTCCGATTGTAGTGTTTTATAGCTTGTTTGAAAGATAATTTAAAGGACTATTTCTGTCAACAGAAGAAAAACCCAGGTCAGCTTAGATCTTTCTAGAAAACTCCAAACATCGAGACCAGTAAAATAAATACGCATTTTACCTTAAGCCTTTTGCAGCTTCATTCTTGGCGACCTTGCGCTTGCTACCATGGCTCGTGACCTTGGACTTGCAACCTCTGATGACACTGCGACCTTGTGCTTTCAACTTTGGAAATACTGCGACCTTAAGCGAAATAGCTCTTAGGTCTCTGCATACAGATAGCTCAAAGACATGATTAGATAAAAAACACTTAATGTCATCAATAATGAAAATCAACAATAATAGGGGCATAGATGCAACAAGTTTAATGTGATTGTGCCTTTCACTGACTTACTAATTCAAATGTCTTCTTATGGAAAATTCTTGAAAGATGCCGGTAAAGTTGTGGGATCTCCATCCTTTGCAACATAGGTACGGTTTACATAAATCGAGCTCATTGCGACCTAGGCGCAAGTGTTAGTGTGATTCCCTTAAGCATCGTGCAACATTTGAGTATGGGTGAGAGTAAGCCTACACGCATGGTTCTGCAACTTGCTGATCGTTCGGTAAAGCATCCGGAGGGAATCCTAGAAGATGTGCCTCTTCAAGTCAGTAAATTTTATCTTACAGTTGGTTTTGTCGTTCTTGATATGGATGAAGATGTTGCTATACCTATTATATTGGGACGACCAATGCTCCGGACAGCAGTTGCCCTCATTGATGTTTGTGAGGAAAGAATTACTTTTCGCATAGGGAGGAGAAAATTTTGTTCAAAATGTCTAACCTTGTTAACTGCCATATGTATGAGGAAAAACTTTGCAGCGTGGATGATATAGAAGAAGTCCAAGAAGAGGAGTCGCCGCTTCGGCTCATTTTTGGAGAAGGAACATATGAAATATTCGACAACAAAAAATCGGACAATAGCGATGAAGATGAACAAAACAACGATGAACCAACAAAAGAAACATCCAAAGAGGACATCTCGGATTCCAACATCACAGGCAAGGAAAAGGTAAGTAAAACTACACTTAAAACTCTTCCTTCCTCGCTGAAATATGTGTTCTTGGATGATGATAAGATGCATCCTGTCATTGTTAATGCTAACTTGACCGATTCAGAACTAGAAAAATTGATTTATTTACTTCGTGTGCATCGAAATGCTCTAGGTTATTCAATTGATGATATCAAAGGGATTAGCCCTGAATTTTGCATGCATAGGATCTCTCTAGTTAATGAAACTAAAACCTCCGTTCAGCGTCAATGAAGACTAAACCCAAATTTGAAGGAAACTGTGAAAGCTGAAATTTCTAAACTATTAGATGCGGGAATCATTTATCCTATCTCTGATAGTAATTGGGTTAGTCCTGTTCATGTGGTTCCTAAGAAAGGAGGTATGACTGTGGTTAAGAATGCTAACAATAAGTTGATCCCTACTAGACTTGTTACTGGATGGCGCATGTGCATTGATTATTGTAAATTAAATAGCACCACTAGGAAGGATCACTTTCCATTACCTTTCATTGAACAAATGTTGGAAAGGCTAGCCAACCATGCATATTTTTGTTTTCTTGATGGGTATTCGGGATTCTTTCAAATCCCAATTTATCCTAATGATCAAGATAAGACGACGTTTACATGTCCTTTTGGTACTTTTTCTTATCGGCGAATGCCGTTTGGGTAATGTAACGCACCCGCAACCTTTCAACGATGTATGATGGCTATCTTTTCAGATTTAATCGAGGAAATAAGGAAGTCTTTATGGATGGTTTTAGCATTTATGATTTCTCTTTCGATGCCTATCTACAAAATATTTTTCGAGTCTTAAGAAGGTGCGAAGAAGTCAACCTAGTGCTAAATTGGGAAAAGTGCCAATTCATGGTTCAAGAAGGCGTGGCACTTGGCCACGTGATTTCTAAACGAGCGATCGAAGTCGACAAGGCAAAAATCGAGGTCATAGCTAGTCTTCCACCCCCAACGAACATGAAGGGCATACGTAGTTTTCTGGGACATGCAGGTTTTTACCGTTGTTTCATTAAGGATTTTTCCAAAACTGCTAAATCTCTTACACATTTTCTTGGTAAAGATGTGCCTTTTGATTATGATGAAAAATGTCTTTATGCCTTTAATCGATTGAAACTTGCATTAACTATTGCTCCCATCATACAATCTCCCAATTGGATTGAACCCTTTGAATTGATGTGTGATGCTAGTAATTATGCAATTGGCGCTATTCGAGGGAAAAGAACAAATAAGGTTTTACATGCTATATGCTATGTAAGCAAAACTTTGGATGATGCTCGAAGTAATTACACTACAATTGAAAAAGAATTGCTTGTTGTAGTATATGCCCTAGATAAATTTCATCCATATTTAATTGGTTCAAAAGTTATTGTGCATACTGATCATGTTGCTCTTAAGTATCTTTTAACCAAACGAAAACCAAGCCATGACTTGCACGATGGATCTTACAATTGTAGGAATTTGATTTAGAGATCAAAGATAAAAAGGGTGAGAACGTCGTCGTCAATCATCTCTCGCGGCTCTTGACCGACACCGCCAATGTTCACATCAATGACGCTATACCAGACAAGCACCTTTACTTGATTCAATAAAAACCATGGTAAGCTGATATCGCAAATTATTTATTTAACCATGAACTTCCTCCAGGGTTGACAAATAGACAACGAAAGTGCTTCCTCCACAACATTCGACTCTATAACTGGGACAATCCGAATATTTTCGAAAAGGGAGTTGACAACATATTTTGAAGATGCGTGCCCGACCACGAGATCCAAAGCATTCTTGAACATTGTCATTCATCTCCATGTGGTGGACACGCCGGAGCTTCAAAAATAGTGGCTAAGGTATTGCAATTAGGATTGTTTTGGCCTTCTTTATTTAAAGATGCTTATGATTTTGTGCAAAAATACGACCCCATCCAACGTTCAGGAAATTTGAGTAAAAGACATGAAATGCCCTTAACAAATATTCTTGAAATTGAACTCTTTGATGTATGGGGTGTAGATTATATGGGACCTTTTCCATCTTGTATGGGTAACTCCTACATCTTGGTTGTGATTGATTATGTTTCTAAATGGGTAGAGGTTGTTGCTACACCAACAAATAAACCAAAACATGTGATTAAGCTCTTTGAAATAGTCATCTTTCCCCAATTTGGTATACCGCGTGCAGTAATTAGTGATGGCGGTGCGCATTTTACTAATTACCAATTCAAGAAATTGCTAATGAAATATGGGGTAATTCATAAAGTTGCTCGCACATATCACCCTCAAACAAGTGGACAGGTAGAAGTCTCAAACAGAGAAATCAAAACAATCTTGTAGACGGTGGTGGCTCCGTCTCGTACTAACTGGGGGCTCTAACTTCTAGATGTCCTTTGGGCATATCGCACTGCATTCAAGACTCCGCTAGGTATGACGCCTTACAAACTTGTATTTGGTAAAAGCTGCCATTTTCCTGTTGAAGTCACACAGGGCGTTATGGGCATTAAAAGAACTCAACTAGGATTTTGACAAAGCGGGGCGAAGGCGACTACTTGAATTGCATGAGCTAGAAGAGCTCCAGAACAACTCCTATGAAAGTGCCTTGATCTATAAAGACAACACAAAGAAGTGGCACCACAAATGGATCCTCAACCGTGAGTTTAAACCAGGTGATTTGATTCTATTATTCAATTCTTGGTTGAAATTGTTCCCAGGGAAATTGAAATTGCGACGGACTGGGCCATACGCGATAGAAAAGGTCTTTTTGTATGGTTCCGTAGAGCTTCGAGTACAAAACAGCACCACTTTCAAGGTAAACATGCACCGTATCAGGCTTTACAATGTGGGAGACCAGGTAAGTACGCTAAACTCGGTTGATTCTTTCGAAAAAATATATTTTTGAATGGTCAATGACGTTCCGTTGAGTGGGACGTTAAACCAGCACTAGCTGGGAGGCAACCCAGTGTACTAACATGTAGTTCTCTTTTATATGAACATAGCGGCATGAAATCACTCAATTATGACTCCGTTTGACCACCCAAACTTGTTTTTCATAGACTAGGGTTGACACTTTTTAAAAAAAACAAAAAAATAAAAAGTTTTCAAATTGGCCGAGACTACCACGACCACGACCACTTGCACGATCAGTTTTGGCGTTTGGTTTGGTTACAACTTTCAAAAATCATTTTCTCTTCTCAGCCGATTCAACCACGACCAGGTTTATGACCAGTGGTAGCCTTGGTTTGATGATTTTTCAAAAACTTTAAGTTTTCCTTTTTACCTGATATGAGCTCGACCGGAGGAACGACCAGCACTGCTTTCGGGTGCATTTTTTCAAAGAAAAATAAAATTTCCAAAACCAACCGAGGTGAGCAAGAGCACGAGCATGACCAATGCCTCTTTTGGGTGAGAATTTTCAAAGAAAATAAAATTTTCAAAACTCGCAAGGCGAGCATGACCTCGAGCACAACTAGTGCCGGTTTTGGGCTGTTTTTTAAAAAGTTTCACAAAAGCTCCCGATGCAACCATGATCTTGGGCACAACATGTGGCATGCTCGGGTTGAAATTTCAAAATATTGAAAACCTTTTTTATTTTTGACTGCAAAAACTTCGAGGCACGTCCCATGTTTTTACAACACATGTTCATGACTGTGTTGTGGTCTCTGCGACCAATCTGGTCGAAAAACCCTAAAAAACATTTCAAACCGAACCAAACACAACCCGTGCTCGTGTATGTGGCCTTGTTGGTACGACCACCTGGTCGTAGTGGGTCAAACCCGAGCCGCCCACGACCCGGAGCATGCCCCATGCCTGGAAGGAGCACGCCACATGCTTGAACGCGTGCTAGGCTTGGAGTTTCTGTGGTTTTTGGCCCGATTTTAGTCCTTTTACTTTTCAAACTCCTTTTTCTCTCCAAAAACTTTTCTAACTCAACCTACCACCCTATTTAACCAAAGCCTTCTTCTCTAAACAGTACCCATCCATTATTTTAGCCAAACTTTTTGATCCGGGTGGATCTCAGGTCGAGTTTAGAAAGGATTCACAACCACAAAAAGGAGCGCGACCTTGAAAAGGTTTGCGACCTTGGAAAGATTTACGACCTTGGGAAGGATTCGATTTCTGATCAGAATTGTAGTCCGATCTGAATATATATATAACTAAGCTTTATCTGTTAGGTTTAGTTAGTTTTCTAAGTCTAATACGTTTAGGTTATTGAGTCTGATACGTACTCATACGATTGGACTAAAAATACTTTGTAATAGCTCTAGTTTATATATTGGAGAGTCATAGAACTTATTTATGTCTTACACACATAGTTCATCGATGTAGGCGAGTGTGTAATGTTCGACGTGTAAAGATCCCTCTTTGAAATAAAGAATGTGCTATCTTTTGAATTGTGTTTCAATCAACTTTTGGGTTTCGGTGATTCTGAGTAAGATCCCGTAATTCCGTATATTAGAATCTGGGCGAGCCTAGTGTGACAACCAAGGGTAGCTCTCAAATGGATCAAGTTGGTATCTGAGCAACTATCCTGTCCGATGGATGGTGAAGTCTCGCTAGGGTTACAAAACCTCCGGCGAAACTCCAGGCAATAATTCGATGGTTCTTACAGTAGCGTCTCTGAAGATGTCTGACGATACCTCTGTTCAAGCTAACCTAGCCGAAAAAAGTGGCTAAACTGTCCATCGACATGGATACCGTGCTTGCTTAGATTAAGCAGCAGGCCATGGCTGTAACTTCTGAAGTTGATGCTTCAAATGGCAAGGTTAAGGGTGTGAAGATTGGTGAAGACTTGCGCAGGACAGACGAAGATGAAGAGGAAGATGACCATAAGGCTGATGACCTCACCAACACCTCCTAAGCTGTCAGACCTTTTAAGGTTGACGCTATGATTGATATACCCATATACGATGGGGTGATCGATGCTGAGAAGTTGGATTCTTGCATCGACCAGCTTGAGACCTACTTTGACCTGACAAGGTTCAGTAGCGCTCAAAAGGTGAAATTTGCACCTTTGTAGATGAAGGACCACGCTAAGACTTGGTGGAAGGCCCTTGTTGCCAGTGGTGAAATTGACGACCTTGTGTGGGGTCAATTCAAATGACTCATACGACAAGAATTCTACCCGATGGGTTATCTCGAGGAGAGATCAGCGTTGCGACCAATCTGTCCAAAGATTATATGACGAAGTTTCAGAGACAAGTAATAGTCATTGGCATTTTCCTCTCTGATCCACAAGTTTTCTGAAAGTATACATTTGGACCTCAAAAATCGATCAGTGCTGAGTTGAGCTTGTTCGGCGTCTGAGACATCACGATCGCGAGCACAACTACTATGGTAATCGAGAAGAAGAATAAATCCCGCAGCGACAAAGGCACAAAGGAGAGTGCGACCTCGACAAAAAGAAAGTCGAGTCCGAAGAAGAACGCTTCAAAACCGGGCATGAGTGCCTTTTGCGAGCATTGTCAAGTCATGGGACATATCAAGGATAAATGTTATAAGATTCATCTTGGGCTTCGACCAAAGAAAAACGGATAAGAGAAAAGAACAGCTATAGCTATTACGGCTCCACCCAAAGAAGAAGTTCTCTGAGTGACTTCGGTCGATGAGGTAGATACGACTTTGTCTCTGATTGCTGTGCCGAAGGAGAAGGGTTCAGATTCACCTGATGACCATCACACAATGGTGGACTTGTTCACTATCAATATCTAGGTGAAGCACGAAGTGGTCATAGAAATATTCGATCCTAGAAGTCAGAAAAATTTGGGATTTGTTGGCCTGGTTCGACTACTTGGTTTGAAGATAACCACACACCCACGACTGTATCCGCTGGATTGGTTTACATCAGATATGAACCAACAGATTACGAGTTAGTGTGTGTTGAAGTTTGTGATCTCTGCTAGATATATCGATGAGTTGCAATGCGACGTTGTTCCTATCGATATTTGTCAGGTGATTTAGGAGTCCGTATCTGTATGATTGTGAACTCTCACTTCCATCGGCGAGCGCAAGAGTATGAGCTTACTAAAGACGGAGTTAAGTTCGTGATCAGTAGAGGCGTTCACGTCAACACTTTGAACTTGATTACTGCAAATCAGGTCAAACGAATCGTCAACGCATGTCACAAATATGTGCTGGTTATGATTCGACCTATTGGTCAAAGTGATAGTACTCGAGAAGTGTTGTCGTTGGCGTGCCGAGAAGATTCTGGTCATTTGTTGGGACTGTTGGAGAAATATAGTGATATGTTCGAGAGTACCCAGGGTCACTCGCCAAAATGTCCAGTCGAGCACGAAATTCAACTCGTGTCTGATGCGACACTTCCCAATATGAGTATGTATCGCAACTCAGTGTTAGAGAATGAAGAGATCAAAAGACATCTTATTGAATTGTTAAGACATGGTGTAATCCAATCAAGTAGTTCACCTTGGAGATCTCTTGTGGTGTTAGTGCCAAACAAAGATGGGACTTGGCGTATGTGCATTGACTACTGAGCACTGAACAAGATCACCATCAAGAACTGGTACCCCCTTCCTCGTATTGATGACTTGTTGGATCAATTGAAGCATGCTACTATCTTCTCGAAATTTGATCTAAAGTCAGGGTATCATCAAGTCAGCATTAGAGAGGAGGATACTTGGAAAACCGCGTTCAAAACATGACATGGTCTGTTTGAATACCTGGTCATGCCGTTTGGCCTCTGTAATGCCCCAGCTGATTTCATGCATCTTATGAATGACGTATTGCGACCGTTCATTGATGACTTTGTGATCGTTTACCTCGACGATATACTGGTCTATAGTTGTTTGTGGGATGAGCACCTTGTTCATGTCAAAAAGGTGTTCGAACAGCTTCGGCAACATCGACTTCGTCTCAACCATAAGAAGTGCGAGTTTGGCCAGCCGACTCTATTCTACATGGGATTCGTGATTGGCAACAGTACGTTGCAAATCGACCCGGATAAGGTAAAAGTGATTTTCGAGTGGCCACGACTATGAACAGTTACGGAAGTGCATAGTTTTGTGCGAGCATGCCAGTAACTTCGGAAGTTCATACGACACTTCTTGATTGTGGCTTCTCTGTTGCATGCATCAACCAGGATCGACTAGAAGTTCAAGTGGATAGGGAAACATGTGGATACGTTTCTCTTGCTGAAAAAAAAGATCAATGAAGGTCCTGTTCTAGTTTTGCTGAATTTTCAAAAACCATTTGAGCTAAAAACCAATGCCTCAGGTTATGCAATGGGCGCAGTGCTCATGCAAGATGGTCGACCAGTAGCATATCAGTCTGAGTTATTTCATGGAGCTTAGAAGAATTATCTGAACTACGACAAGGAGTTGTGTGCTCTGCATCAGGCCGTAAAACATTGGTGGTGCTACCTTTTGGGTAAAGGGACTGTTTTCCACACCGAGCACCAGCCCTTGCAATATTTGCAAACGCAATCGAAGCTACTGCAAGCTCGACATATGAAGTGGATGTCATATCTGCAGCAGTTTAATCTGGTGATTAAGTATAAGAAGGGCGTACACAATAAACTGGCTGACATGTTGTCGCCACCACCAGTTATGACCCTCTGCTTATCAGCGTTTATGCAGATCGAGCCCTCATGTCATGATGACTATGCCACAATGTACAGCAAAGATCCTGATTTTCGATTAGCACTAGCTAAGCTCGAAACAGGGAAACCTATGGAGTTCATTCGTTAAGAAGGACTCTTGTACGAAGGCAATTTGCTTTGTATACCTCGTGGAGCACCTCGAATTCAATGGCTACGAGAAGCACATACATCGAAGGTTGCTGGACACTTTGGGGTTACCAAGACTTTGCAAAATCTTAATCGACATATGTTCTGGCCGTGCATGCAGCAAGATGTGGCTAGTTTTGTTCGAGGTTGTGATCTCTACAGCATGTCAAAACCGGCAAACCGAAAATTAGGTTTGTACACTCCTTTTCCAGTTCCATCGCAACCATGGGAAAGCATATGTATGGATTTCTTGGAAGGATTGCCTAAGACCCGGTGTGACAATGACTATCTCTTTGTGGTCGTTGATCGGTTCTCCAAAATGATTATTCTCATACCTTGTCAAAAGACTATCACGGGAGAAGAAGTAGCTCGGGTATTCTTTCAGCACATTTGGACACATTTCTGATTGCCGACTTCTATTGTGTCTGATCGTGATATGCAATTCCTCAGTTACTTTTGGCGATCACTCTGGACGATGATGGGCACAAAGCTAAAGAGGAGTACTACTTTTCATCCTTAGACTGATGGTCAAACCGAGGCGGTAAATCGAACCATGGTTCATATCTTGAGGGGCTTTAACTTGAAGCATCCGAAGACTTGGGATGGAAGCATACCATACCTGTAGTTTGCTTTTAATAGAGCAGTGCAGGGTTCGACTGGAAGTCGCCATTTGAGGTCTGTTTGGGATTTTGATCACAGAATCCAATCGATATGTAGTTTGTGATCCCTACCTCAGCATAGAACAGCAAGGAAGCATTTGATCAGGATCGAGCACAAAATTTTCTGGAAGGTATTCAACGGCTCCATAGTGAGGTTGAACAGAATTTTCTAAAAGCTCAACTCAAGTACAAGGCGCGACATGATCGACACCGAGTTGATGCTCAATTTCAAGAAGGTGCTATGGTCTAGTTACATTTGAGTAAGGAGAGACTTAAAGGAGAAGGTAAAAAGCTCAAACCCATCTGTTATGGTCCTTTTCGGATTTTACGGAAAGTTGGTACTAATGCTTGTCAGCTCGAGTTACCTTCGTACATGGATATTCACTCGGTTGTCAATGTTGAGCACCTCAAGCTTTTTGAGCCTTCAATGTTGGATGATGAGCCAGATACCATAATACTGTATGTTGGAGACTTGGTCTACCAACGAGAAGAACCTCTACCTGATGACGTGATCTTGGAGAAGAAGGTGACTACCACCCGCAGTGGCACACGAGAGTCTTTTCGAATTGGATGGAAGGGTCAACGAGCACGTGCGTCAAAGTGGTACACCCGAGATGATGGTCAAGCTCAATTTCCACATCTCCAATTTTGATCACAGGTCGTAACGGGAGTTGCCTCCTTTGCAACAGGGGAGTCATGATCCGGGTGGATCTCAAGTCGAGTTCGGAAAGGATTCGCGACCACGAAAAGGAGCGCGACCTTGAAAAGAATTGTGACCTTGGGAAGGATTTGATCTCTGGTCAGAATTGTAGTTCGATCCGAATATATATATAACTGAGCTTTATCTATTAGGTTTAGTTAGTTGTCTGAGTCTAATACGTTTAGGTTATTGAGTCTGTTATGTACTTATATGATTAGACTATAAATACTTTGTAATAGCTCTAGTTTAGATATTGAAGAGTCATAGAACTTATTTAAGTCTTAGACACATAGGTCCTCGATGTAGGCGAGTGCGTCCTAACGTTCGACGTGTAAAGATCTCTCTTTAAAATAAAGAGTGTGCTATCTTTTGAATTGTATTTCGATCAACTTTCGGGTTTCGGTGATTCCGAGTAAAATCCCGTAATTCCATATATTAGAATCTGGGCGAGCCTAGTGCGAAAACCAAGACTAGGTCTCAGCCGGATCACTTTTTCTCAAAACCTCTTGAAAGACCAGGATGGTGAACCGAGAGGGGGGTGAATCAGTTTTGTAAAATAAATTCCGAAGAAGCAAGCAAAAGAAACAAGAGAAGGTATAAAGATGCTAGGGATGCTTGGATATCAAATATAGCTATCCCCAATCATAATACCACCTCTCTTGATATCCAAAAATCTCCATAAAAAAGAAAAAGGAGAAATAAAAAAAACAAGAAACAATCTACTGCAAATATTTAAAAAACCAATTGTAAGTATTTAAACAATCAATTGCAAGTATTTAAACAACCAATTGCAAGTATTTAAACAACTAATTGCAAGTATTTAAACAAGCATATACAAAAAATTAAAAAATCAAGAAAGAGAGAAGATTTAACAACTTATAAAATATTCAAGAACCAAGACAAGTATTAAGAATACAAAAGTTTCAAAAGCTAAACACAATAGCAAAAAAACTATCTCTCAAAGGGATGAGTGCTCTCCCTAGCACTCCTTATATAGAGCTAACCTCCACTTAGACTGGTCTCCATAACCAATGTGGGACTAAACTAGCAGCTAGTAGAGGTTGGGGCCGAAGCCCAATTCGGCCCAACTCTCAACAATCATTTTTACAATTTTCAGATTTACAATTTCAGAATTACATTATTTTCTGAACAGCTGGCACTAAAACAGTCATAACTTCATCATCCAAACTCCGATTTTGATGTTCTTAGATCCGTTGGAAAGATAACTTCTAGCACTACAATGTTTCTGTTAAAATAGTTCTGAGAAAAGTCTAGATCAATGCAGAATTAGCTCATAAACAGAATCTTTTGCATAATCTTCAACGCGGAGCGCATAGACCTGATTCCTTGGGCATCATGAGCACCACTTGTGCTCGCCATAATGCCATCACATGTCCACTTCGATGTTGAATAGCTCGCCACATGTTGGCAAGTATCTCCCGTTCCGGACCCGACTGGCAACCTCCACACTTCGACCGGCTCGAACTACTTCAACAATCTTGGTGCAGCGCCATATCCGGGTGTTGGATTAGTCATGTAGAGCATTCGTTCCCACAAGTCTCTAATACCTACGGCATCTGTCGGACTAGTCGAGTCTCCGGCTCCTCCCTGAGCACTACTCCGATGGGTCGTCCTTGCCGCAAGCATACTATAACTCCGATATACCTACAACATGCACCAAAACCAAACAAACCCATCGCATAGCACTGTTCACATATAATGACAACACAAACAAACACAAACAATTCAAAACATTGTCAAAACATACATCACTTAAAATTAGACAATCACATGGGGTTTACAATCTCCCCCTTGATGAGTGATTTGACAATTTTTGAATTTAATTAATTTGAATTTTAAATATAGAAAATGAAGCTCAAAAACATGGTCCAAAATGTAGAAGAACAATGAATACACATGACCATGAAGATGATGCACAAGGGTGAGGAAATAAATAGATACAAGCAAAACACCCCCTCAACCCAAAATTCATTCTTTTTCTCCCCCTTTGTCAAATTAATTATCAAGGAAGCGCGCCCTCCCCGTTAGATTATGCATGAAGTTTGAAAAGGGTACCAAGCATTGTTTTTTGATTTTTGAAATTTACTTTGGTGAAGACGAAAAACAACAGTTTGGAAAATATGCCCTTAAACCATGAAATGAAGTGTCAATAAACTTAAATCCATGCAAAGTGACCATAACTAGAGATAGCAAGATAGTAGATGAGTGAAATGAACTAAAACATTCTTGCAAAAATCACAAAATAGCTAGAAGAGATAGATAACAAGTATGTGAAGATCAAAACATTCCTAAACTATCAAGCAATCTTAGAAATGATAACTATGCATAAAAGTGGCATATCGAACACTCAAATCACAATCTAATAGGCATATAGAGAAAAACTACTCAAAAATTCAGAAAATTGCAGAATTGGGAAACATGCAAATGCAGAAATGTACACATGCAACAACTGTTGGATCTAGGTCGATCTAGGTATCTAGGTTTTGATGATTAATGACGATTTGGATAAACCCCTGATGATTAATGTTAATCTGGATAATGACAACTTTGATGAATAAATGACAACTTGGATAAATCCTGATTTAGCACAAGTAAATTGAATTGTAAATTGATAAACCCTGAAATGGATGTCTCCTTAGTTGTGGGTTTAATATCAATGCATATGTTGAGAGGGAGCTCTATGGTTGCATCAAGCTTGTGCTGATTAATCGAAATGTCATGAGATAAATCCTGAAGGTTGATCACTCCATTTGTGGTTTGACATCGATACATATGTTGAGGGGGAGTTCATCATGTATGTCATTTGTGCTTACATCGAGCTTATGCTGATCATTATCATGACATGAGTAGCATAGATCGCGTGTGCGCATTTGTCATCATATATGGATCTATATGATTGTACGATTCAACTCATACTCATTTGTTATTTGGTGAATATGGTTTTGTCATTTCACCGGAAAGAGAACTTGTTGAGTTAACTCCTGTGTGGAGTAATTTCTCTGGTGATTAATGACAACCTATATATGAAACTAACGTTGTGCATTGAGTGTATGTGTTATAGCCTCAAAATGGTAGCGAGATGAAAGCAAACAAGGGCGTGAAGAGGATGACGCCGATAGGAGTCATCTCGAGTGAGGTCAAGCTTTGCGAGGACAAGCTTCGAGTGGTCGAGCTTCATGAGGTCAAGCTTTGCGAGGACAAGCTTCGAGGGATCGAGCTTTACGAGGTCGAGCTTCATCGAAGGTAAAATCCAAGATTAAAGATTGTTTTTTGAGAATTTTACCAGTCTCGATGTTTGGAGATAGACCGGGTTGATAGGATTCTTTTTGCTATTTTGACCATACTATTAAGAGGGGTAAAAAACTAGTAGCTTGAATCTATCTAGTGCGGAAGCTCAAATGCATTCATATCATCTTGCACTAGTGATTTATCGCCTCTTGCATTGCTAGAAAGTCTAAGTGTAGTTTGTGTTCCATTAGAGAAAATGTTTTGAAAACTACACTGAGTCGTGGTTGCCAACTATTTCAATTGGTTTATATTCTAGAGCTGGTCGTGGTTGTATTGCACATTCTGATCGTATCCTTGTTCGGTATGTGTCATGGTCGTGTTGCTGGATTGGCTGTATCCTTGTTTAGGGTTTTGTCGTGGTCGTAGGAGTTGAAGCTGGTCGTACCAGCTTTCAGCTCGCTTGCATATGCTCGACCAAATCCACCCGACCACCTGTTTTCAACCAGATATTCAACCTGTGGTTTATGTTTCTAAATCCTGTTGGTTGTGGTCGTTGTTGAGCGTCAGCAGACATATCCGCGAGAAAAAAGCTAATCCGTATGTGCAAATAATCTAAAATCGAATTTAGAGTAAAATTGTAAAGTTCTGTTTTTAGTTTGCACAGGCCAGACAGTGTCCGGCCTGTACAAATCTCATGTGGCAAATGCAAATCGTAAACAGAGACAAATGGCATTTGTCCGGGCTAGGCCGGACATTGTCTGATGTGGCCGGATATAAAAGTTGTGAGGTTTAATTTAAAATGAACCAGAGATAGATATATATGTCCAGGGGCTTTTGTCCGGGACTGGCCGGACATTGTCCGACCTTTACAAAAAGCCTCCCAATGGTAATTGACAGTTTGCAACGGTCGAAATTTGTTGAACTGGTTGGACAGTGTCTGACCTGTACAAAATTACATTAGTTTCTTGCAAACGGCTAGTTTTCTTGAGGGGCTATATATATATCTCGTGTTGGGTTTCATTTGAGGCTGCTCAAACACCTGAAATTCCAGTGCATATGCTAGCCAATCTCTTTGGAATCAATTAATTGCATTTAGAGCCAAGATTTGAGCCAATTCAACGAGGACTAGGGAAGACCGGGCGAGTCTCTGAGACCTCGGTAAAAAATTGTGTGTCATTTGATTCTCTCTTGCAATTTATATTTACATTGACACAATTGTTTACACTACTCTAGTTGCATGTTAAATTGTATATTTCATATTGATTAATCGCAACTAGATGTTAGATTGTCGTTAAACTCTTTGCAACCCTAGGTTATCCTAAACATCTTTGAAAAATTGTTTAATTGGAAAGAATTTTTAAAAGCCTCCTATTCACCCCCCTCTAGTCGGCATCCTTGATCCTACAATTGGTGTCAGAGCAAGGTCTCTCATTCATCGGCTTTACCACCTTTAGAGAAAGGATGAATTTGATAGATGATTTTGGTTTGATTGCTCCTCAATTTGATGGCTCAAATTATTATCATTGGAAAATTATCATGGGTACTTATTTTGAGGCATTAAATTTGAACATATGGGGGGTTAGTACAAAATGGTATGATTTATTCGTTGATTTCGGATAATGACATTCACCTCTTAAACACAAAGGCTGAAGGTGTTAGATTTAGATTTGCAAATATGGATTATAATTTTTCAATAGATGAATTTGCAAATCTGTTAGGGTTAAAACCCAGGGGAACTTTTCTAGCTTCTATTATTTGAACCCCTGGTAAGATTTGGAGTGATATAGCACAGGAAGGGCAACATCTTTTTCGACCCAGTAAATCAAAGGCAGCCAAAATTTGTAATCCAGTCTTTCGTTATTTACAGCGTCTCATGGCCGGGACAATATTGGGCCGTGATAGTAATCAGGATAAAGTTTTAGAAACCGAGGTTGAATTTTTGTGGGCTATGTTAGGTAATATTCATAGATCATCTGCAGCCTACTTTGTCCATCGCCTTGAAAGTATTGGGAAAAGGTTTATGCAAAACCTCACCCATTGTCTTAGGTGGCTTAATCACTCACATAGAAAAAGCCTTAGGGTTTCATGCTCAGGATTATCAAGAATCTGTGACCGCAGCCAATTTAGATTTGAATGCATTGTTTTCAATGGGGTTTTGTAGGAGGGAAGAGAATTCTTTTCGTTGGTTTATTAATAATGGCCTTTTTCCCAATATTTCTCAGACTTGCTTATCTAATGAGAAGAATTGGAGAATGCTCCCATCTAGCTCAACTGATTATAACTCCTCATGTGATGCTGAATCTAACCAACCAGCAGCGACTGTTATTGCCACTCTGCATGCTTCCATAGAGTCCTTGCCCACTAGTCTCTCCGACTTTAGGTCAGAATTTGCAGAATATAGGACTGTGATGGATTCCAGAATGAACAACCTCCAAGGCCACGTCAATAGCATCTACGACTATCATGTACACGCAGGCCACATTTTTCTAGATGGCACATTTCCAGGTGCACGTATCCACTATGGGACAATCTCCACACCCACCGACTTTCCCCACAACTCTTTCATCCACCTACATATCCATCCTATACATTGCCATAGTTCTACCATTCTCCTCCACCGGCTTCTGACAACTGATCTCCAAGGTAAGCAAGTTTTTCTTTTTATTTTCCTTTTCTTTTTTGTCTGTTTTTTTTTCTTTTCAGATTTTCACTTGCGACACCTTGGACTACACCATTGGAGCTACGTGGACCACAACATCCTCTTTCACTACGTCATCTTCCACAACATCTACCAACCTGAACCACGATTGCAAACGGTAATCTGTATCTCTCTCGATACATTGAGGACAATGTCTAATTTAGCTTGGGGGGTGTTCACTTAACCGTTTGCTTAGTCTAATTTAGCTTGGGGGATGTTCATTTCACCACATGTTTAGTCTTCATTGAATCATCATTCCACCACATTCCATCATAAACTGAAAATAAACAATAGATTTATCACCTGAAATGCCTAGTTTTGAAGATGATCTTTAATCAATTAGATGATTATTCTATCACACCTTTATATATGATCCATTTAACTTAGCTCTTTTAAAAATTTCCATTGCTTATGTCCATTTTTTATCTTAAATTGACCATTAAAGCTTCAACTTATCAAATAAATTGTACTTGACTTCTTCCAAATTGAAGATTTCTAATAAAACCATTTTTTGGAATAAACTCTCTTATGTTACATTTTATGCAAAGAAAGCAGAACGCGCTCTCGCTACCTTACTGAATTTTTAGAAAAATCAACAAGACATTGAATTCAAATTAGAAAACAAAGCTCATTTTTACCCAAATAGGGTTTTCACAGAAATAGTTTTTAGATGAAATACGCCTTCCTGGCACAACCAATTCTTAAATGTATCATCCTACAGTCAAGTTCTCATGCTGCTCTGATACCACTTTATATGTCGCACCCCCGCCTTGGGGACAACGACTACTCCGTGGGGACCCAACTCGCTGCAGCTGATCCCATATATGCATATCATTGACTTCTCAGGATAAGTCAAGCATAGGAGTATATTTACATTACAACAGAGTAACTTACAAAATATTTAAGTAGTGTGGCCTCCTGGCCTTAATACAACATAAAGAGATTACAATGCCTTCGTGGCATACATGGTCTAGAAAAATAACAACTACACAGCGGAAGTTAGATGAACCCCCACAGCAAGAAGTTGACGGCAGAACAACACACATCAGGGCTCTGGCGGAATTGGCTCTCCTCCTTCTGGATCCAAGAAGTTCTCCAAGTCTTCATCTTGATCATGGAACGCTCCATCTATTGGATTGTAGGTTCATCTTGATCATGGAACGCTCCATCTATTGGATTGTAGGTTGCGAGGGTGAGTAGTTACGTACTCAGCAAGTCATAGGTAAGAGTATATACATATAGTAGTGATGATATGAACCTATGCTAGTAAAAAAGTGTGGATGGTTGTAAAATAGTCTTTTCCTTTATGTCTCATCTCATGGAAGTATTTTTCATAGCATAGCATCGCTATTCATGTTCCACTATTTATAGTACTACCGCGACTCGTCGACACACAACAACCCATGACAGCACCCCTTATCATCACAACACATATCATTTGGGTAATCTTGACTTATCAAATTTTATTTAGAAAACATACTTTCATGCCCACGGCAGCACCCCTTAGATTTAATCCACCGCAGCAGACTCCTATAAACCTGGGAGCTCGAAGTATTCGAATACATTTTTAACTCTGTAGAGGGGTGCCAATTTACCTGCAAGATATTCTACTTTCATACCCATCCTATCAATATGATTAGAACCTTCCTCGCTGCATAATGTGAGTGGCAAGGTGGAGATAACAAGAACTTTTGTTATGTTCCACTCACAATTCACCCCTTACCTTGTGGTCAGACTACCAGACCTTCTACAGTTGTGGCAGGCTATACCCCCACCTCGAATGCTTCTTCCCATTACTGGGTCAGCGTGGAATCACATCTTGTGATATGTGTAGGAGCCGCACTCCGTTCCAATCGTGCACCACTTTCCATCTCATGCAGGGGTTTCATGTGCGATCCGCATACTTACTTGTTCAGGCTTGTCCCATACCAGGCTTGTGGTTAGTACATTTTTCATGCCACTAGACGCACAACACAAGGTTCTAGTCATCATATGCCAGTGACCAGACCATCCACAGCCATGCACATCCAGTGCTCGCCCATCCAGTGCCACCACCATTCCATACCAAACTCTGGTCACGGCTAGGGGTTTTATTTCATGAATATACATAAATACACATATAATAATTGATGGCTCATTACTTGATCATTTCACATTTCGCAGGCATCCAGCCTAATATTGCCATTTCGTATCTCAATCATTCTTTCACATGCAATACTATTTATATTCAGGGTTATATTATATCAACTCTTAAAATATAGGTTCAAGATGTTGAATAATATGACTTACCTTCTGCGTCGTAAAAATCAGCAGTTGATATCGGGTCGACAGTGAAGTCCTCGAACTCAGCTTCTGGATCTGCTCGGCGACAAACAAACACACAATGATTACTAACTATATTAATATGTTTTATGATCTATATACATATATGTTTTAAAAGAATAGCTGAATGATACTGAAGATGATTGAGACTGCAAACTAAACTCAGTCAAGACTTTAGGGTTTCAAGGAATTTGGGCTAAGATTGAGTACTGGAGGTTACTAAAGTCTCAAGGCATCAATATTGACATTGAGTTCGTGGCTACTTTGCTCAAAAATAGCGAATGTCAGCCGATTGACATTCTGTTCGCGGCCTGACATAGCCAAGAATGGCATAGGAGTGGTTTAGAAGGTTTTCAATAGGCAAAACAAGTTTGGATCAAAGCATTGGGTGCACAATGAAGCAATGCATCTGTTCGACAACAAGGTTTTCACAGGAAAGTCCACAAGTTCAAGGATTTTGCAAAAATACCCCTGGACACAGTGAACTGAATGTCTGGCTACTGCCAAATTATTGGGCTTTGGTGATTGATCGAGTTTACTCAGGCATTGCTTCACCAACTATGGCTAGGAGGTAGGCAAAAGCAACAAGAATCCAATGGTGGTGGTTTCGAGGACTGAAGTGGTCGGACGGCGACGAGGGTGGATTAAATCTTGGCACAGCACAGATACTGTACACAATCTTGGCACAGCGATAACTTGATATCTTGTGCAGAACCATAGGTCGATGTAGTGGAGAGATATGCTCAGGGGAGTAAGGCTGTTGTACTGGACAAGATGGCGACGACAGCGGTGGCCGGCGGCGATCGGAAGACATGCTGGCGGCACGGCAGTAAGGGGTAAAATATCCAACTCGTGATTTCATGCTGCGAATCTGGAAATCGAAGTTGCTGGAGTTGGCTGGGGTTATTTGGTACAATATGGAGCATTGGATTTGGTTGGAGGTTGATCGGCAGTGAGTGGCGGCGAACTGCGCCGGAGAAGAGATCGGCCTCGTCGGCTACAAGGCGATTGGGTGGTTAATTCTCCAAATTGATGGCACGGTTAGGTTCCTGGCTTTCTACAGATGGTGAGGCTCGGCGGGATTTGGCTGAGGCAGCGGCGGCGAGGGATTCGATGACGCGGCCAGAGAAGAAAGGGGCTGATTTGGTCACTTCCAGTACAGGGCTCTGGAGGTCACTTCTTTGCCGTGGGAGCAAGAGAGAGGTGAGAGAAAACTTTTGGACTGGCCAATTTGGTTGGAGAAATGGCAGTGTGGGCCGGCGACGTGAGCTGGTCGTCGATGGCGCGCGAAAAACAAAGATGATTCAATGCAAGCTCTAATTTGAAATCTAAATGAACAGGCTTGCTAGGATTGAGCTATTGATCATCTAACTCTACTAACAGAGGGCTAATTTGGACGAAATCGAGCTACATTCCCGGAACAGGGCGAATGCATTTAACGGCGATCATCGACGTTAGGGTTCACCGGAGTTCAATCAAATGCTATAGAACAGAGAGGAAGGAGGGAGGTACTCACTAGTCGAATCAATTTGAAGAATGGCATAGCAGATCGAGCTGGCGCCGTGCTCCTCCTTGACGGCTCACTGGAGAAGAAGAAGAAACAAAGAAAATCTGGTTTTAATGGCTAAGGGAGCTCTGGAGTGAAGTGATGGAGATGAAGCTGATCTGGGGCTGCTATTTATAGGCACAGGGTGGAGCTTGCAAGGAGGGTACAGCAACGTAGTTCGCGCCGGCGAAGGAACTGGTCTAAGCAAACAGCGGCAGCGACAGGACGGCGACAGTGGCTTTGCAACTATGTTTGGTTTGGTCGCTACATTGGAACTTGGCACTGGCTGGTGCAAAGTGAGGGTAACAAAGCTGACACGGCGTGGCAACGTGGCACGAAGTCCCTGACAAAGCTGTTGCTCCGGTCGCTGCTGGTCGTTGGTGATGCCACGGCAACGATCTTGGTGCGGACACGTGCACAGGCGAAGGCGAAGCTTGGCTGGCCGCGAGGAAACACAGCGAAGAAGCATGGCAAAGTTGTGGTCGAAGCACTGTGCCGGCAGTTGTGGTCGAAAATGGCTGGGAAAAAGAAATTTGGACCGAAATACAATTATAGAAATTGGGTTTTTGACTGATTTGCAAATCCTAAGGTTTAGAAGATTAGGGCTGATTTGAACTTCACAAATCTGGCAAACTTTATCCAATAGATAATTTGTCAAGGATATATGGTAAAATCTGGCACATTTGAATAGTTTTTGAATGAAAATAACAATAGGGTAATTTAGAGTATTTGAAATCTAAACTTTGCCAATACTGAAATTCTGGGACTTAGGATAAGATTTTGATATCCTCATAGAAGAAAATTTTGTATTGAATAGCATTTGGGAGGTGTTCCCAGAATCAGATTTGAATTTGGGGTTGATTTACAACATTCTGGAGAATCAGAAAAGGGACTAATCTGCGATACTTCTTGGACTGATTTGTGAAAATGGTCTTAATGGTGGAATCTGACTGCCAACTTTTTGGATGAAGGTATTGGCATACCCTTGATCATAATTCGAGAATAATCTGGTCTGGATTAGGTCAAGATTTGATAAATCATATTTTAGAGCATTTAGGGTAATTAGGATAGTTAATTAATTTCTGTTTCAAAAAACAGAAAGGATTGACAGATCTGGGAGTTAGAGATCGAATTGGATCTGGCTTCTGAAGGCTTTTATTCTCAGGATAAACAGTAGGTCAAATCTGGAAAGTCAGATCTAGATTTGGGTTCACCGGGAAGATTTTGAGATTTTAGGGCTTAGGACAGAATAAGTCTCGGCTGATTTTGCTGATCTTGGAGAGACATACGCATACATGACTTTTTATGAAAAAGAATTTTCACCACAAACCCAGGGTGTTACAAGTTTCCATCCCGCAACCAGGATTGGCTCGATCACCTATGGAAGATGTAAGGATCTTATCCAATTCATGGAATATAGATCAATTGGAGAAATTTTATGTGTAAGTTTTCCCATTGCCATTTTCTTGTTCAATTAGCATGTTTCCTTTAATAATAAAAACTTTTCTTTTACTCTATGTTATAATTGTATTCTCATTTCTTGTCCTTTGTTTCTCTTCAAGCTAATCTTGTAGTGATGTTACATAATCATCTCATTACAGTGTTTAAAGTGGATTCACTGATCGATCTCATAGTCGCATCTAGATAAGACATCTCTAAATAAGCCGTTTCTTAATGCATACGAGACTTACTAGTATGTTTTGGTCATTCGGGTGGCTGTCAGTTTGTTACAAGTTTTGACATTTATTTTGAGTTGGTTATTCTTGAGATCTCATAATAAAGGCCTTTCTTTTTCTGCTGTTTCTCAACACATAAGAAACTCGCTAGCAATGTTTTCTATCCCGATATTACTATATTGTATTCTCAGCATCAATAATCTCAGGAGGGGGCTTGGAGAATATAACTATAACATAAAGTTTAAAGTTTATCATGGTTTTAAACTTTCTTAAACATTAATTTGCATTTTCCATTTTGCATATACTTGTTGCAGGTAATTTAATACTAAAAAGAATTCCTATTTCCATTGTCAAAATAAATATTTACAATGAGAAGGGAAATTTTAAGCAAGTTGAGGTTCTTTAATAGTTTTCAACTATGGGCTTGACCTCAGCTATGGTCGCCTTCATCTGCTCTTCATTCTCAAAGGTGACATCCTCTACTGCTGAGGTAAGAACCAAATTTGGCCCATGGCGATGTCTGAGCTTGCACAAGATAGCAGAAGCAGCAATACCAATGTTGGTCTTGACTATTTTCTTGTACCTCTTTGTAAACTTGATGATGTTGTCTGTCGCGGCCGACCCATAAGGGAACAACCACTACTCCCGTGGTGACCCAGCTCACTACAGCTGGTCCCATTCATGCATACCATTGACTTCTCAGGATAATTCAAGCACAGGAGTACATTACAGCAGAGTAACTTACAAAATATTTTAAGCAGTGTGGCCTTCTGGCCTTAGTACAACATAAGTAGTTACAATGCCATCACGGCATAAATAGCTTGGCTAAAGAAAAATAACAACTACACGTCGGAAGCTAGGTGAACCCCCACAACAAGGATTTGAAAGCAGAACAACACACATCAGGGCTTTAGTGGAACTGGCTCTCCTCCTTCTGGATCGAAGAAGTTCTCCAAGCATTCATCTTGATCATGGAACACTCCATCTATTTGATTATAGATTGCAAGGGTGAGTACTTACATACTCAGCAAGTCATAAGGTAGGAGTATATAATAGTGATATATGAATCTATGCCAGTAGGGAAGGAGAGAAAGGTTGCAAAATACTTTTTCTCTTCACAACTTATGCTTATGGCAGTACTTTTCATAACATAGCATCTCTATTTACGTTTCACTATTAATAGTACTACTGCGACACATCGACACACGACAACCCACGGCAGCACCCCTTATCATGACAACACATGTCATTTGGGTAATCTTGACTTATCAAATTTTATTTAGAAAATATACTTGTGTCACATCAACGTGGACTTAATCCACCGCAGCAGACTCCTATAAACCCTGGAGCTTGGAGTATTCGAATACGTTTTTAACTCTATAGAGGGGTACCAATTTACCCGCAAGATATTCCAGTTTCATGCCCATCCTATCAATGTGATTAGACCCTTCCTCACTGCAATATGTGAGTGGCAAGGTGGAGATAACAAAACCTTTTGTTATGGCTCACTCACAATTCACCCCTGACCCTGTGGTCGGACCACCAGACCTTCCACATTTGTGGCGGGCTATACCCCCACCCTGAACTGCATCTTTTCATTACTGGGTCAGCGTGCATCACATCCAGTGATATGTGTTGGAGCCGAACTCCATGTCAAATCGTGCACCACTTCCCATCTCATGCAGGGGTTTCATGTGCGATCCGCATACTTACTTGTTCAGGCCTGTCCCATACCAGGCTTGCGGTTAGCACATTTTTCATGCCACTAGAAGCACAACACAAGGTTCTAGTCCTTATATCCCAGTGACCAGACCATCCACAACCCTGCACATTCAGTGCCACCACCATTCCATACCAAACTCTGGTCACGGCTAGGGTTCTATTTCATGAATATACATATATACATATATATATATATATATATATTAGTTTATGGCTCACTACTAGATCATTTCACATTTTCGTTGGCATCCAGCCTAGTACTGCCAATTCATATTTCAGCCATTCTATCACATGAAATATTACTTATATTCAAGGTCATATCATAGCAACTCATAAAATATAGGTTCAAGATGTTCAAGACTATGACTTGCCTTCTGCGTCATAGAAATCAGCAGTTGGTGTCGGGTCGGCAGTGAAGTCCTTGAACTCTCCCTCTGGATTTACTCAGCAACAAATCAAACACACAATGATTACTAACTATATTAAAATGTTTTATGATCTATATGCAGATATGCTTTAAAAGAATAACTAAACGATCCTGAAGTCGATTGGGACTGCAGGCTGAACTAAGTCAAAACTCTAGGGTTTCAAGGAATCTGGGCTAAGATTGAGTACTGGAGGTTACTAGGGTTTCAAGGCATAAGATTTGACATTCGGTTCGCGGCTGGTTTGCTCAAAATTAGCGAATGTCAGCCAATTGACATTCGGCTCGCGGCCTGACAAAGTCAAGAATGGCATAGGTATGGTTTAGAGGATTTTCAGTGGACCAAACAAGTTTAACTTAAGGCATTAGGTGCATAATGAAGCAAGACAACTAATTGACATTCTTGTTTTGGCAGAAAGTTCCAGAAGTTCAAGGAATTTGAAAAAAGAACCCTGTGCACAGTGAACTGAGTGTCTGTGCACTGTCAGGATCTAGGTTTTGGGTGTTTGGTCGATTTGATCAAGTGTTGCTTCACCAACCTTGTCAAATGGGTAGGCGAGGTCAAAGTGAGGCTGTTGGCGAAGTGAATTGAACAACGACGGTGAGACAACGGCGAACGGTGATGTCGAACTCGTCGACTTTGAGGATCAGAAGCGTGCTATGGTGACAGCGAGCTACAGATGATAAAACCTGAAATAAATCTAGGGCTTTTGCTCCTGGGGTGATGCTGATGGTGCTAGAGCGAAGAATCTGGTTACGGTTGAGTTTTGGGGCTCGCCGGTGTTGTCACTGGACTTGAAGACGATGGTGGAAGGAGACGATGCTGGTTTAGGGCAATGCAGGACGATCGGGCTTGGCTACACCATCTACGGGGTATAAGGAGTGAGTTGGTGCAGTCAAATTGGTCAGAGACTCGGTGGAGTGGCCCGGCGACGAAGAAATCGTGGCGAGGCTGGGAGAAATTGTGTGCCAACTGATGATAATTGAAATTTGGACTGAATCACAAATACAGAAAATAATCTGGACTGATTTGGAAAAATAGTTTTAATGGTGGAATCTGGCTGCCAACTTTTTGGATTAAGGCATTGGTATACCCTTGATCATAATCCAAGAATAATTTGGTCTGGATTAGGTCAATATTTGTTTAAATCGGAGTTTTGAATCTCAGGATATTTTAGGGTAATTTGGATATTCAATTAATTCTGTTTTCAAAAACAGATTAAGACTGATGATTCTGGGTGTTAGAGATCGAATTTGATCTAGCTTCTGAAGGCTTTCCTACTCAGGATAAATAGTAGATCATATCCATATAGTCAGATCTTGATTTGGGTCCACAAAGAATATTTTGAGATTTTTGGGGCTTAGGATAGAATGAATCTGGACTAATTTTGCTGATCTTGGAGAGACCTATGCATGCATGACTTTTTATGAAAACAAATTTTCGCTCCAAACCTAGGGTGTTACATTGTCAACCAAAGAATTAGCTTGAGCTGCGACCAAAGCACAAGACTCTTCGAGTGAAATATTATCCTTTTCAGGATCAATAATTTTTGCCTCGGTTGAGTCCGCTACTTGTTTTAATTTCTCAAGAGATGCTTGTCCCATGATATTGTAGTTCTAAATGATATTCTCCACTTTATTCTTTTCTTCTTCAAGACTCTTTATATCATTCTGGGTTCTCTCCATTATCCTCTGGTTCAGATTGTGAAGTTTTTCGAGACTATGTCCTCATTGAATATACTTCTCATTGAAATCTTCTTTTTCCTTGGTCAACTTAGAGTTTATTTCACTTTGACCAAGCCAGAAGAAAAGATAATTCGATCAGTTCATACAACACAATGACTTGATTCTGCGAGAATGAACTTACGATCAAAGTCAAGTTGTAGCTTTTCTTTTTCCTCTAAAGCTTTAGTTACAGCTGTATCCTTCTTGGAGCATTCTTTAGCAACTTCTTCTGATAAAGTAGAGTTTTTCCTGCACCAACAAGGAATTTTCATTCTAATTCATACTGGAATGAAATTAAAACAAGAAACTTACTATTCTAGTTGGTTGCATTTTGCTTGTGTGACCTTAAATTACTCTACTAGCCAATTCACCAAGGTCGAATGCCGAGCAGAGTTCTACAGGCAAAATGAAACATCAGAAGATATTTCTCAGAGACAATAATAAGATGTACTGAGCAAAAATTTACTCACCTCTACGAGATCTTTGAGCATACTCTCAGATCTCAAGTCATCTTGCGATTGCTCAGCAATTGGAAGACTTACTTCTATCACAGAAAGCAGAGCGTCAGTAGGCTGATCCGCAGATTCCACATTATTTCCTCCTTGCTCAGGGGAAGGTGGGCTTCTATGACCATGGGATTAGATGCAGTCCCAGGCTGGTTTTCCATCCCCATGGTCATAGGACCTGCCACGACATCAGTACTTTCATCATTAACAAGTGCTAAGGTCTCAACTTCTTGCACGACCTTCTTAATGATGGGAACCTTAGTGGATATAGACACATTGTGTGCTGCAGATGTACCTATAACACACCCTATGGCCAGAATTTCAGCCATAGTAGTCGTAGTTTCCTCAGCCATACTTGCTTCAATTTCGGGAATTGAAGTCGATTGTATGGAGGTGGGGCTTGCCCTGAATATACAGTATGATTCCATAGATTATGAATAACTTAGACTGTATTCACACAAAACTAATGAGGTAATTGATGAGGACATCACCAACACCGACATGAACACGTTGCCTCTCACGTCTTGCACTACATCGTCAGAAGATCAAGGATGACGATGAGTCGGCATGAATCCATGTGCTGAGCCATTCAAACCGTCTACACAGGAGGGTCAGCGAGCCACACCCAATATAGAGCAACCCACATGCATCAAGTCAAGCCCAAGTTCAAGCCCAATTCGTCCACGAATCCTGTTCGGCCATCCAGCAGTAGTCCGACTTTAAATGGACATCCAGGCCACGTACGGAGTCTGTTTAGGGAAAATGAGTACTTCATGGAGAACCCACAATGAAACCTTTCCAATGGGCTTAGTCCTATGACCAAATTCCTTTTGGATCGTCCACAATCAATGAAACAATCTGCGGACAGAACCTGCTGGAATCTGCGCCACCTCCACTTTGGGCCGTAGGCCCGTGTATCCCCAGGGTTACGTGGGCGTGGGCGCTCTGGCCGACGTCCCTACCCTAGCCACCATATCCTTGCTACATATGGCTGTCACACCCCTTCTTCTTCCTCAGGTTTTGTTTAGTTTAGTTTTCCACTGTGTGAAACTACCTCGTCTCCTCTTGTGTTGGCTAGACCAACAGGATTGAGTTCTGAACCCCAACTCGTATGTGTTTAATTTAATTCACAATTTCAGATTGCCTATCTTTGTTCTTGCTTGTTCTTTGGTTGCCTGCAGGAACAGATCCTTGTGATCAAATCGATCGTGTCTTGGCACTATTGATAATGCTTTGTAGTGGTGGTTTAGCGATCGCAGGGTTTCCAGTCGCTTGCTAGTTGGTAGCTGGATCATCAAGGTTGTCACGGGTCTTATCCGAATTTATCAATATTACCAGAAGAAAGGGCATACGTGTCCTCATTAGTAATTATATATTACCTGAAATTGGGTCCAATAGAACTCATTGCCTCATTCCCAGGAGATAACAGCGAGGACAACATCTTCTTAGATGTTCTATTCAAGGGTTCACCAGACCTTTTTCTCTGCAGGATGAGGGGGATTTCATCCTCTTCCTCCTCGCTTCCTTCTCCTTATAGGATTGAGGGCAAAATAGTTTTACCATTTTGGCCACTAAACTCGGTTTAACGTCCTTGGACGAAGTTGCCTTTGCGGCCTTTTTTGATTTTTTGGGGGCTGCAGATTTCCCCATTGATGATTGACCCTTCCCTCTGGAATGAGCTCATTTCAGCTTCTTGGCTGAAGGAACCCCAGAAATTCCAGCATCATCAATGCTCCTCTTCGTTCCAGTTGATTGGCCCAAAAGCAACTATTTACATCGAAATGCATTTCTTCGATTACTATTGTTTAAAAAATATATATGCAGGTTTGTCAGAAGAGAATTTACCTTTCGTTGGTCTTGTCATAATTCATCGTTTCCATAGACTAGACTCTACGGCCTTGACGCGTTCACGTCTCCTGCTATGGTCGAATTAAATATCTTTAACAAAGCATTTGTTCTCCTCTCGACCTCAAAAGAAGGTAGACCTTTTTTGAAAATGCACTAAGCACAGCTAGATTGAAGATAAATTTCCAATCTACAAGAAAAGACTTTACCTTGCTCATAGTCCAAGGTCCCATCTTGCATAGAGCGCACCTCCCAAGCAGGGTGCACCCTTTTCTTCAACAGACTAATTCGGTTCTTGATTAATTCCCAAATCACGTCCCGAATTGTCAAGCCTTCCTGTGCTAGACTTTGGATAGCGTAGGCTTGTTTCTCTAGCTCTTCATTAAGATTAGGGGCGGAGTCCTTTTTGTTGCTTTTCTCTGGCCGAAAATTTTCAAATCAAAGACTACTTTCTTCAGGAGCAGTGCAGTAGAACCATCGCTGACTCCAGCCATGGATAGTAGCCCTCAAAGGAACAGCAGGGTAATCTTTTTTCTCCCTCAAACAGAAGTATACACATCTAGCAGCATTTGAATTCTTGGACCACACCAAGAAGTAGAAACGGCGAAAAAGAGTGATGCTTGCCAAAACCCCAACAATAGCCTCGCACAAATGTTGGAATATGGACAAACCCAATAAAGAAGTGGGATGAAGATTTACCAGCTCTAGCCCAAAGTGGTTGAGAACGTTGAGAAAGAAATCTCTTTCTGGCAGATGGAATTCGCAGCGTAAGAAATCTTTGAACAACACCAGTTCATTTTCTTGAACAACTGGTGTTTCTTCTTTCTCGGTTGGGCGACACACGATTACTAGCTGTGAAGGTTAAATGTGTTCCTTCCCCAAGATTTCTAGACTCTCATTATCACAAAAGGTGGATCTGCTCCAGGATGCCATTTGATCGGGGTTGAAGAAGAAGGGATTTTGGAGGAAGAGGTTTTTTGGCGGCGTAAGACGATGAAGTTTGCACCGAGGGTTTTTTGAGACTTTGGACACTTTAAGTCGCACTTACACCCGTCTTCGGCATTAAATGTTTCCCATGATGGATATGACTGGTGCCCCCAAATTCCTTCTTGGGACCTAATGGAATCCGAAACGACGATGAATATTTTTGAAATCCGAAAAGTCCTTTCGTTTCGAATTCAGAGGCTAGATGTCAGTCACTCATACTATAGCCAGGAATTTTATGGTCTCGATGTCTTATCGTCGCGACCTTGGTTATAGTTGTACTACCTGTGAATGTTATGGTCACAGAGATATATTTGCCTATGGTTATTTTTTCTCACAGAGATTTTTTTCCTGCAATCATTTTTTATGGCAAAGATATAAATTGGATATGAAAATGATTATAGATTATACATAATCATAAACTTTTCAACTAAAGATCTTAGTGTAAAGAAAAAAAATTTATTTCTTACAATCTTTACACAAGAAAGGGATATTGGCAACCAAAGAGTCAACCTGATCCGAAAGCAAAGCACAAAGTTCGCCAAGGGACAAGTTATAGCTAGTAGGATTAACACTAGCTACCCCAAGAGAATCAGCGACGTTCCTTAATCTTTCGACGTCATCTTTTATTATGAGAAAACATTGGGCTCTTATCCCTCTGTTCTTGCACGAGGTCTCTCTCTTCGCGAGACAATCTTGCATCCTCACGAGCCCTATTGTAACTCTTTCTCAGGCACTCAACGACCTTGAAGGCAGTATCAAGGTTGAGCCCTCGCCTGATGAAGCACTCCTTGAGCTGCTCTTTTTCTTCTTTGAGAGTTTTGCATGAAGCAGTCTTCTCCCCCAGAAGAACCGGGATCTCAGCAAGTTGTTCGCTGAGAACCCACAATGCCTTGTCCTCCTACAGACAAAAGGTTTTGTCATGGTTTTAAAAATACCCCGACAGGTTTTCGGACATGTGTAACACGTGTACTGGGACGGGAGCTGACCGTGCGACCAGTCACGTCCCCTTGGGGAAACACTCAGATTGACACAGAGAGTTTATACACATTCAGGTCCTGATGGGGAACCTAGTCCTGTCGGCACCCCCTGGACGCAAGTCCGCTGGGAAGGTTCTCTCTCAGGGAGAGAGGTCTCCAAGGGATGCCTGTTGCTTTGAGCATGAAAAATGAATTGAGTCCTCCTTACAAATAAGATACAAGGGTGTATATATAGTCCCCAAAAGATGCAAAATGACTAAAATACCCTAGCTGCTACCGCTGGTTCGAGGGGCACCATTCTCCTTTCGCCGGGTGAGAGACTTGGATGCTTGACAAGTGTCATCGCCAATTTTCGATGTCACCTGTCCATGGCTTTCTTCAGGAGACGTCCATGGCTTTTCCCGGGAAGCCTTCGTGACTTTCCACGGGATGCGTCCGGTATTTCCCATGGGAGGCTTTCGAGGTTTTCCCCGAGAGTCCTTCGTGACATTCCACGGGAGGCGTCCTGGGTTTCCCCCAAGAGACCTTCGTTACATTCCACAGGAGGCGTCCTGGGTTTTCCCCGAGAGGCCTCCGTGACATTCCATGGGAGGTGTCTGGGGTTTTCCCCAAGAGGCCATCGTGACATTTCACGGGAGGCGTCCGCGGTTTTCCCCGGGAGGCCTTGGGACATTCCAAGGGAGGCATGCGGGGTTCCCTCGAGAGGCCTCCACGACATTTCACGGGAGGCGTCCGGGGCTTTCCCCATGAGGCCTCTATGACGTTCCACGGGAGGCGTCCGGGGTTTACCTCGGGAGGCCTCCATGACATTTCACGGGAGGCGTCCGGGGTTTTCCCCTAGAGGGCTCCGCGACATTACATGGGAGGTGTCTGGGGTTTTCCTCGGGAGGCCTCCGAGAGGTTCCTATGGGAGGTCCCCGAGACATTCCACAGGAGGCGTCTGTGCATTTCCCTGGGAGGTCCCCGAGAAATTCCATGGGTGGAGTCCGGGGTTTTCCCCGAGGGGCCACCGCGACATTCCACGGGAGCCGTCTGGGGTTTTCCCCCGGAGGCCTCCGTGACATTCAATGAGAGGCATCCCCTTGCAGGAATCCCTGGGCATTCCCGCAACAGGTTTAATCCAGGTCGCGTACAAGAAGAATTGAGGAAGAAAAGTACTTACCTTAGAGGCATATGCTTGCTGGACCACCGAAGGGATTGGTACAAGAACAGTACCATCCGTGCTGCATATTCAATTAAAGTCTGAGTTATTTCTTGATTAAACAACTTAGTTAGTGAAATAATCAATACCTCAACTTTGACTCAGATGGATATGTGCCAATAGTCAAAGACTACAGGCTGTCAGCCTCTTTCCTTGTGTCGTAATCACTTTGAGCAGAAGGGGCTGACACCATATTTTGAGAAGTAGTGGTAGCTAACACCTCATACCTCATTAGTTTCTTCAATGAGGACCCACTAGATGATCAAATATCATCACTAGTTCGCTTCTTTAAGGTAGTTGCACCTTCAAGATCCTAAAGAAGTCCAAAAAGTGTTATTTGGAAAAACTCCATATTAGAAGAAAGATCAATGCAGATTCTTCAAAAGAAGAGTTACCTCTTGAAATCCTTGCATAAGACTATCTTCTATCTCTATTTTCTTTTCATCACTCTCAACAACTTGTTTAGAACTTTGGCCCACCATTGGAACAAGAATAGAGGGGAAAAGACAACACTTTAGAATTAGCCATAGTAGATTTACATTGTAACCCTCATTTTACATAGTGAAAATCCTAACAGGACGTAGGGCTATTACTCATTATTAGAGGGCCTGAACCTGTATAAATTCCTTTCTTCCTCTGACATAGATACCATAATATTTACATAAGTTTGACTAAGGACCTATGTCCTAATCGTCGACACATTTGATTGATGAAAGGTAACAGAAAGTGATCCTTGCTAGTGGCGCTATTCAATTTGCGATAATCAATGCACATGCACCATCCAGTAACAAGTCTTGTAGGGATCAATTCATTGTTAGCATTCTTAACCATGGTCATACCCACTTTATTTGGAACCACATGATACCCGCTTCTAATAGTTTTACAAATTTCAGTTTTAGCTGTTTCTTTCAAGTTAGGGTCACTGATCCGGGATGATCTTGGGTTGTTTGTGTACAAGAGAAATGAATTTGGTGATATCCCACCTAGTTTCAGCTTTCGAGTAAAATCCAGTTTTCGTGTCAAATTGGGTCTAGTGCTCAATTAGATCAATCACTACAAGATAGCACTTCAATGCTAATAGTAGAGCAGTTGGCAAAAGTTAGCATTGGCTGCACTTTAGCTTCTGGGAATAAGGTTTGCTATAGTTGGGGAAAAGGTGCTGTGAAAAGTTTTTTCTAGCTTTAATTTTTTTCTTAGCTGTAGGTGTGAGACCCCCATTTGAGGATCACCTTGGTAACCGCCCAGGTAGGTTACACACAGCATGATGCCACATGAGCTCAAACCACACAAGCATAGTAATATCATTAAACAAGTATCAGGCCAACATGGCCAATATTACATAGCCAAAGCACCGAAAATGGCGCTAAGTAGAGTTGCTAAGAAAATAACCAGTTTATCAGAACCAGAATCGGTATCCAAGTACCGAACACACAACATAAAGCATAAGGCGACGACAAACAGCTTGACTTCAATCAGCAGCGGGGTTGGAGGGACTTCTCCCACATCTGACTTGACTTGGTGCATGATCCTTCTAGAAAGTGGGCTCGTCCGGGGTGCTTCCATCTTCAGCTGAGTACTCACAACTGAAGGAATTGGGATCCTCGAATCCCTCTTCTACAGTGGGATATAAATGCAAGGGTGAGCACTTGGTGCTCAGCAATACTCATTCCGGGGATTATTGCAATTGTACTTACATGAGGGTGAAACATATGATTCCGGGGTTTTAGTTTCATATGGATAGAGATATATAGATTCCCAAGTCATTTGTTCAGTAAAACAGTACTTTTGTCATGAAAATGATACTTTAAACATTAAACAGGTTTTCAATAAAACATTAGATGTAGTGGTCTCCCATGAGTCACTACTTTGTTAACCGCATTATGAAAACATTCCAAAACATTACTTGCGCTATAACCCATGGATAACTTCCACTACGAAAAGACTCCTGAACCTGGGAGTACAGAGTATCTGATACTTCTTTTACACTTTGCAAAGGTGTACCTCTTTTTAAATCCACTGGTTCACTCGGCTTTCAAGTCGGATCAGCTCCATGTGACTTATACACATGTGACAAGGCCGAGATCACACAACGCTTTTACAGTTCAGTATTAACAGTATCCCCGCTCGGTAAATAGACAATTAAGTCTCAAGTACCGTTGTGAGTCCTCCCCACTGCCTTACTTCCTAGCCTCTGGCTTATGTTCCCGCAAGACACATAGCCTTGGTCTGTGTCCACGCAAGACATATGACCATTCAAGATTACAACCGCGCACGGCTTAATCTGAGGCGTAGGGCGCCTTCCTTCTTTCCACCTTTACCTCTCATTATTTTTCTGAACTCACATCACTCATGGCCGAACTGCGGCCCACCAGTTTCCACGCGAGAAACCAGACCGACAAACCATGCAGGGAACTGCTAATACCAAAAAGCTACTAAGTTGTGCCTGTCCCATACCAGGCAAGTGGTTGGTACGTTTACAATTCGCATAGAGACACAGCACAAGGTTCTCGTCCTTATGAACCAATAGTGAGGAGCATTCACATTCCCTGGTGCGCACCACACCCTCTCCATACAATCCAATCCTCACTACTGATCCCTTTTATCAGTTTTCTTAGCAAAACGGTTTTCATTATAACTTCTCATGTATTTGACCAATTCAAGTTTAATGTGGATATTCAGTACATGAGTCCTAGGGTGACAAAAACATATATAAGAAGGTTCAATAACAAAAGGGGTTTCATGATTCATTAGGTGATATCTATTCATGTCATTCAAACATAACTTGTATCTCAAATAAGCATGCATAGTAAGAAACAGTGAATATACTTCATATGAAAATATTGGGTGAGACATGATCAAAGGAATGAGGCTTGCCTTGCAATGCTGGGTCTAAGTACTCAGACAATTCTTCGAAGACTTCCTCTGCTCCTTCAGCTTCTGACTCTGCGGCAATCAACCAACACACAAACACATACCATAAGCATACAGAAAATAGTTTCCATAGAAATTATTAAGTAAATAAGTCATGCATGCAGGGGAAAGGGTTAGGGCAAGGTCACAAGGGCTCTGGTCGAAGAAACGGCTAAAAAGGATTGAACGTCGAAGGGTCGACATTCGGTTCATGGCTTTGGCATAACTTTAAACTGATCTTAGGATGGTTTTCTGGAGAAGTGATAGAAGGGAAAGATGTAGAACACAACTCCAGGAATCTAGGGGACAAAGTGACATTTCCATTGCTCAACCAGAGGGGTCAAACAAGGCTAATGCCAGTGGCTGACATGCACTGACATAGTGCTAGACATGGCCAGAAACTAGGGCATGGCTTAACTTTTGATCCAGGGCTCCAATTGATGCAACACTTTGTCTGGGAGGTAGGCATTACTAACAGGAACAAAATACTCAACAGGAATAAGGGCTGAAAGTGGCCGGAGGGCGGCCAAATCCGGCGATGAACTGCGGTGGCGACACGGCACAGACATTGATCTGGACAAACGTTTGGCAAAGGCATAACTCACAATCTAGGCAGATCCAGGTGTCGAGCTAGTGGAAGAAAATGCTCAGGGAGGTGAGGCTAAGCTAAGGGACAAAGTGGTGTCGGCTGAATCGGCTGGGAAAGAATTCCGGCGACCGGCGCTGGAGAAGACGACACTGGGGATTGGGGATTTTTGATACAGGGCGAATGAGTTCAATTCCAAGCTTGAGGATGATCTCTAGGGCACAACAAGGCTACTGGAGGGGTCAACTTTGCTGGGAGATGGCCGGAGAAGCTCGGTGGCGAGGTCCAGCAAACTGATGGACTTCCAGATCGGGATTTCTTCGATTTGGGCTCAATTAAAGATTTTGATTCTACAGGCTTGCTCTACTAAGCTTACTGATCAACTTCTTCTACAGAATCGAGAGCTAATTTGGAGGGAATCGAACGGCATTGGGGGAACAGGGCAAATCGGGAATCCGGCGATCACCGGCGATGGGGATCGATCTGGTGCAATTAGCTACTATTACACAGAGAGGGAGAAGGGAGGAACTCACTGGTGAACTTGGATCGAAGAGAGGGGCTGTGGAATGGGCTAGCACCGTGAGCTCACTCACTGGCTCGCCGGAGAAGAAGGTGAAAACGGCGAGAGCTCTGGAAAAATGGCTAAGTCCTGAGATGAGGCTTAAGCACAGCACTGGAGGGTTTAAATAGGTCCAAGGGCGGAGCTTGCGAGGGGGAAACGGCGCGAAACTTGTGCCGGGGACGAGACCGGCCAGGTGTAGCTGCGACAGCGGTGACCAGCGATGTGATGCGCTTCAGGCGGTGTTGCAGCCTTGCTGACCTTGTCGGGTGCATTGGAACTTCACCTGGGACGGCGCAGATGCGGAGGCAGCAGCACAGCTCCGGCAACGACACGTAACGCCATGCAAATGCCACGGCAACGGGAGCGCGCGCGCGAAACGCTCCTGGAGCGCGGCCGTTTAACCGCTGGGCAAGGCGACGCAACTGTGCTGGCACGTGCGCATGGGGTGGCACAGCAACTCACGGGCACAAGCGACAAGAAGCGGTGGCCGGCGGCGAGCAAACGCAGCGAAAACCACGGCGCGGCTCCGGCGACACGCGCTGGTCGTAGGCCACGACCAGGTGCTGGTCGAATGGACCTGAAAAGGATACTTGGGCTGTTCTGCAATTTTGAAACTTGCTCCAGGGACTGTTCTGTGAGGAAAATTTGAATAGAACTTGGGCCTGATTGCAAATTTGGAGATCTGAGGGTCCGATCTGAAATCTGATTTCGCAGATAAGTTGCAAAAGATTATTAGAACTTATCCGGCCAAAGTTTGGTATGATCGGGTAAGATCTGAAGGGTTTCGACAAAATTGGGGAAAAGCAGTTTAGGGTAAAATTAGGGTAATTAGGGTTCTGAGACGGCAAGGGTCGAAACTCAGTTTTAGGATGGGATTTTGGAGGTGATCCCGAAGGGAAAAATGTTCTGAACAACACTTAGAAGGGAATGGCTGAAGCAGATTAGGGTTTGGGGTCAAGATGTGGATTTTGGCTATTTTAGGGTTTGGCAAAACAGGGTGTTACAAATCTACCCACCTTAGAAACAATCTCGTCCTCGAGATTAGGGCAGGTCAGAGAATAGGAAGGGAAATTCTCGGCGGAGATCTTCTTCTTTTTCCCAAGTTGACTCCTCCTCTGAGTGATTGTTCCACTAGACTCTGCAGAATCGGAGGGTTCTTGACTTCAGTACTTTCTCTCTGGTTTCCAGAATTCTGACAGGGTATTCTTGACAAGATAAGTCTGGTTGAATCTCAATCTCTGCAGGAGATATCTGTTCTGTTGGTTTTCTCAAGCATTTCTTCAGCTGAGACACATGAAATATGTCATGAATTCCGGTCAGTTCTAGTGGCAATTCCAACTTGTATGCCATTTCACCTCGCTTTTCCAGAATTCGATATGGTCCCACATATCTAGGTTTTAACTTTCCCTTCATCTGGAATCTTCGAACTCCTTTGTATGGCATAACCTTGAGATACACATAATCGCCCTTTTCAAAAGATAGCTCTCTTCTACGATTATCTGCATAGCTTTTCTGTCTAGATTGTGCTATTTTCAGTTTTTCTTGTATGATTCTAACATGGGCTGTGGCTTCTTCTACTAACTGGCGTCCTAGATGTTGCTTTTGACCAATTTCTGTCCAATACAGAGGCGTGCGGCATCTTCTTCCATATAGAGCTTCATATGGTGCCATTTGTAGGCTTGCTTGGAAACTGTTGTTATATGTGAATTCTGCATAAGGTAGAAATAACTCCCAAGAGTCTCCATAATCCAAAACACATGCCCTCAACATATCTTCCAAAATTTGGTTTACCCTTTCAGTCTGACCTCCAGTTTGAGGGTGGTAAGCGGTGCTAAATTTTAACTTTGTACCCAAGGCTTTCTGCAACTCTTGCCAAAATCTTGAAATGAACTGGGCTCCTCTGTCGGAAACGATAGCCTTCGGCACTCCGTGCAGTACGACTATTCTGCTGAGATACAGCTCTGCTAAGTCCTTAGCTGTATATATGGTCTTTACTGGGAGAAAATGTGCTACCTTTGTTAATCTATCTACTATGACCCATATAGAATCGAATCCTTTTCTTGTCCTTGGTAGTCCCACAATAAAATCCATTCCGATTTCATCCCACTTCCACTCTGGGATTTGTAGAGGTTGTAGCGGTCCCGCAGGCTTTTGATGTTTTGCTTTCACTCTTTGGCATGTGTCACAAGCTGCGACAAACTTGGCAATTTCTCTCTTCATTCCTTTCCATCAAAAATTTTTCTTCAAGTCCTTGTACATTTTGGTGCTGCCTGGGTGTATGGAATATGGGGTTTGATGAGCTTCTTGCATGATCAGGCCTTTGATCTCGTTGTTATTTGGAATGCAGATACGGTCATCGTACCATAGGATTCCCTGTTCATCTTCTCGAAGGTTGGTCGTATCTTTGCTCTTCATGTCCTCCTTCATCTCTTGAAGGTCTGGGTCAATCGCTTGAGCTTGCCGGATCTTATCCTTCAACTCACATTCCATCTTCAGGGCAGTGATGGTTCCTTGGTTTACTAACTCTAATTGCAACCTTTCGAAGTCCTTAATTAGTTGCGTTGGCACTTCTAGCTGGGTTATCTGGTTGCAACGAGACTTCCTGCTTAAAGCATCAGCTACTACATTGGCTTTTCCCGGGTGATAGTGGATTTCTAGATCATAATCTTTGATCAGTTCTAGCCATCTTCTCTGCCTCATATTCAACTCCTGTTGCGTGAAGATATATTTCAGGCTCTTATGATCCGTGTAAATTTCGCACTTACTGCCTAGTAAGTAGTGTCTCCATATCTTTAGTGCATGTACGACCGCAGCTAGCTCCAAATCATGTGTTGGATAATTCTCCTCATGAGGTCGTAGTTGTCTTGATGCATAAGCTATCACTTTCCTTTCTTGCATCAATACGCATCCCAATCCTTGTTTGGAGGCGTCACAGTAGACTTGAAAATCCTTTTTGACGTCCGGTAGTATCAGGATTGGTGCAGTTGTCAGTCTTTTCTTCAATTCCTCAAAACTTCTTTCGCACTCCTCGGTCCAATGAAAAGGGGCATTCTTCTTCAGTAGCTGGGTTAGCGGTTTGGTGATCTTCGAGAATCCTTCCACGAATCTTCGATAATATCCCGCTAATCCCAAGAAACTTCTAACTTCTGTTGCGGTTTCTGGTTGTTTCCAATCAGTAACAGCTTGTATCTTCAACGGGTCCATAAATATTCCTTCTCCTGAGATGATGTGTCCTAAGAAAGAGATCTTCTTCAGCCAAAAAGCACATTTGCTGAACTTGGCGTATAGCTGGTGGTCTGCTAGTTTCTGTAGCACTATCCTCAGATGGTATGTGTGCTCCTCCTCTGTCTTGGAATAGACGAGGATATCATCTACAAATACAATGATGCACTTATCCAGGAATTCCATAAGGATCTTATTCATTAGATTCATAAATACCGCGGGTGCATTAGTTAATCCAAAGGGCATCACTGTAAACTCATGCAACCCGTATCTGGTCACGAAAGCAGTTTTAGGAATGTCCTGTTCTCAGATCCTTAACTGGTGGTATCCCGATCTCAGGTCTATTCTTGAGAACACTTTCGCTTCTCTGAGCTGGTCAAAAAGGTCATCTATCCTTGGTAAGGGGTATTTGTTCTTAATGGTCATGTCGTTCAGCTTGCGGTAGTCTATGCAAAGTCGCATGCTACCATCTTTCTTCTTAACAAAGAGCACTGGGGCTCCCCATGGTGATGAACTTGATCTGATGAATCCTTTTTCTTCCAATTCAGCTATCTGCTTCTTCAGTTCCTTTTGCTCATGACCAGTCATCCGAAACAACTTCCTAGCATACGGAGCGGATCCGGGTTTCAGTTCAATAGTGAACTCTATATCCCTATCTGGTGGTAATCCAGGAAGTTCTTCTGGAAAGACTTCTGGGTACTCATTGACAATCGGTACCTCTTCAAGCTTCACTTCTTCAATGTAGTTCAATCTCTGCAGGTGGTCGCAGATTGGAGTTCTGTCTGCATGGAATGTAACTTGCTTTCCAATGGCATTTATCAGGGTGATTGTTTTCTTCTCACAATCCATCAATCCCTTATGCTTGGCCAGCCAATCCATTCCAAGAATGACATCTAATCCTTGAAGGTTTAGAACTAGCATGTCTGCCAGGAATTCTAGATTGCCGATACAGAAGGCAACATTTCTACAAATAGAATTAACAGTCATCCTAGCACCAGGTGACTGAATGATGATAGGATGCTCTAAAGCAACCACAGGCAAATTATTACCCAACAAGCGATCTTTTGACATAAATGAATGAGTTGCACCGGGATCAAATAAAACAACTGAAATCTGGGATGAGATCAAGAGTCTACCGATCACGACGTCAGTTGCTTCTCCTGCTTCTGCAGCAATCACAAAGTTGAGTCTTCCCCCGGCGGTTGGTGTTCCTCTCCCTCTGCTGGTTTGGAATCTTCCTCCTCTGGCTTGTGGTGCTCCTCTGGCAATAGTTCGTGTAGGTGTAGGGGATTTGGCTGCTTGAGCTTTAGCAACACTGGGAGGTAAATGTTGAAGTGGACAAGTCTCTCTGCGGTGTCCTCTTCTGCCACAATGGAAACACTCTGTATTCTTCAGCGTACAATCTTTATAGAGGTGACTCCCTTTGCATCCGGGACATGTTAGAGTTGTTGGTGATGAAGTCCTCTGGGGTCTTGGAGGTGCGGGTGCTCTGAAAGCGGCTCTGGCATATGGTGCTGGTCTCCCTCGACTAGAATTGCCTTGAAATGGATATGCTATACTTTTCCTCTTGCGGTCTTCTTCTACTATGCCTCTTTTCTCCTCCATCTTGAGCACTCGATTCACAAGGACTTGGAAGTCCGTGAACTCGTGCGTTGACAAGTGGTATTGATATGAGTTTTGTAGGCCTTCGCAAAATCTGTCGATCTTCCGCTCTTCTGTCATGATATCTTCAGGTGCATACCTGGCCAATTTGATGAATTCATGCAAATACTGCTTCACCGTCCTTCCTCCTTGCCTTAAATTCAAGAATTCTCTGCGTTTGGCTTGGATAGCTCCTTTGGGGACGTGGTACTCACGGAACTGTTCCTTGAATTCATTCCAGGTAATGGAATTCTGATTAGGGTGTACCGTCTTGTAATTTTCCCACCATGCTGCAGCCGATCCTGTGAGCTGATGGGGTCCATACAGCAGCTTCTCTTCATCATTACACCTGACAGTGTCCAATTTCCTCTCAATTTCTCTTAACCAATCGTCTGCCACAATCGGGTCTTCAGTGCAAGAGAAAGTTGGAGGACGCGTCTTTTGAAAGTCTGTCAGTCTTGCCCCAATGTTCGAACCTTCCTCGCGTCGTGTTGCAGAGTTTTGCATCAACTGTTCCAGAATTTGACTCTGTACCTCTGCAGATCTCTGTCGGTTTTGTTCCATCCATATCAGTATTTCTGTCAGATTTCCCCCTTGCGGTACTGAGGTCGATGAATTTGGCTGATCTGAGGTATCTCTAGTCCTTCTCGTTGACGTGTTCCTGGGGGCTTCTTCCGAGTCTTGGATTCTACCTCTGGTGTTCACCATCCTGTTCTGACAAGATAATTGAGAGAAGACTACTAATTCAAGAGAGCACAGATTGAACACAAGCTGAAATGAAAGATCAACCCAAGAGATTGGATTGGAACATGCGATTGCTATCTTCAAAGGTTTTCAAAAGATACAAGGTTTTCACCTTTACAGCCTTAGAGTTACCAACAAACAATACAAACAAAGCAACTACCACAACAAGAGCCAAAAACTAACGATTACAAGGGCTAGAGCAGAAGGGTCAAGCTGAAGAGAAAACTAGGATCTCCTGTCGGTCCTGGAAGAACTGCAAGGTTCCAGTTCTTCGGGGTCTTCCTCTTCTTGATCTTCGTCGGCATCCATAGGGTCCCATTCCATATCATTGTCCTCTTCTTCCTCAGATGAACAGTTGGTGTCGCATGTAGCAATCTCTTTTCCTTTGCCTTCAGGAACTTCCTTCCCTTTCGCGAGAGTAGGATATTCTGGTGCAGGGGTGTTGATCACAATGCCACGCGAAGCAGGCGTGAAATAACCCAGGTAATCCCTAGGTCTTCCCACACTCTTGCGGGCTGTGAGTCTTATCTTCAAGCGGTTCTTCTTGTTCACCGATCCTTCGTCTTCGACTTCTCGCGCTCTGCTAGGTTCAGCCAACTCTTGAATATGCTTCTCTTTCTCTTGGAGTTCTGAGCGAACCTTCGCAAGCGCTCCTTCGAGATAGTGACGGTCATCCCGAGCATTTTCATGCTCACGCAACAACCGAGTGTAGCTCGACTCCAAAGCTTGAACTACATCTCTGGTTTTAGTCAGGATGGCATCTCTCTGGTTGGTGGAGGGATGAACAGTTCGACGATCCGATCCAGGGACTTGGTAGGGTACAAAGCAGAAAGGAGAACCTATAAGAAAATCATCGTATAGCTGGCGGATGGTACCTATAGCACGACGAGCAGCGTCTTGGATGGCATCTTCTTCTTCTTCTCTACGAGCTTCCTTTCTTGTTGATCCTCTCCCGATCTCTGGAATCTCGTACACAATCACCGAGGCACGGAAACCAAAAGGTCTACCATCTACTTCTTCACGACGGACGTAGAAGACTGGTCGCTGGTTGTCCCTTGCTCCAAGGAATTGCAACATCATCCAAAGCATCAACGCCCATGATCCCAACTCGTCTTCGTGAATTAGCTTCTTACCAGGGGCCATCTGCGATGATGAGACACAGAACACTTAAAAGTAGGAAAAAGGTTTTGAAAATTTTCAAATAATACTCATTATGCTTTTCTTAAACAAATTAGGTTTTTCACGATTAGATTTTTACCAAATAATCTAGCGATTCTCTACTTTAGGGACGCCCATTCTAGTAAGGGTCACGACCTACAGTCAAGCTTCATGCTCTGATACCATTCGCTGTGAGACCCCCATTTGAGGATCACCTTGGTAACCGCCCAGGTAGGTTACACACAGCATGATGCCACATGAGCTCAAACCACACAAGCATAGTAATATCATTAAACAAGTATCAGGCCAACATGGCCAATATTACATAGCCAAAGCACCGAAAATGGCGCTAAGTAGAGTTGCTAAGAAAATAACCAGTTTATCAGAACCAGAATCGGTATCCAAGTACCGAACACACAACATAAAGCATAAGGCGACGACAAACAGCTTGACTTCAATCAGCAGCGGGGTTGGAGGGACTTCTCCCACATCTGACTTGACTTGGTGCATGATCCTTCTAGAAAGTGGGCTCGTCCGGGGTGCTTCCATCTTCAGCTGAGTACTCACAACTGAAGGAATTGGGATCCTCGAATCCCTCTTCTACAGTGGGATATAAATGCAAGGGTGAGCACTTGGTGCTCAGCAACACTCATTCCGGGGATTATTGCAATTGTACTTACATGAGGGTGAAACATATGATTCCGGGGTTTTAGTTTCATATGGATAGAGATATATAGATTCCCAAGTCATTTGTTCAGTAAAACAGTACTTTTGTCATGAAAATGATACTTTAAACATTAAACAGGTTTTCAATAAAACTGTCGTGGTATTAAGAATACCCCGGCAGGTTTTGAAGACGATCCTAGCGGAGATCACGCAGCGCGGGTTGACCGGGTGACCGGTCCTCCCCCGCCGGACAAACACAAGAATTGACACGTGGATTTATACAGGTTCGGGTCCCGGTGGGGGCCCTAGTCTTGTCGACGCGCTCCCGACCGGAGTCGGCTGGGGAGGCTCTCTCCAGGGGAGAGGCTTCCGGAGCACGTCTGTGAGATTAGCTATTCCAAATAATAATGAGCTGATCCTTTACAACAGAGGGGTACAAGGGCTATTTATAGCCCCAAAAAGAAGCAAAAAACCTAAACTACCCCGGGAGCCACCGTCGGATTGAAGGGTAGGACCGTCCTTCTCCCGGTCAAACGTCTTGGATGCTTGACAGGTGGTCGCTGATTCCCGAGGCGTCCCTCGCGTGACCTGCACGTGATAAACAAACAGGGATTTTACCTTTTAGGAGGGCGGTGACGTCCGGGACCTCTTCCGGAGAGCAGGGTCCCGGGAGCCTAAAAGGCGGCGCCCGGGGCAGGCACCGGAGGCCACTGTCCCCGGGCACATGGCGGCGCCCGGGACATGCCCGGGGCGCAGGGTCCCGGGGGCCAAATGGCGGCGCCCGGGACATGCCCGGAGGGCACGGTCCTGGGAGCCTAAAAGGCGGCGCCCGGGGCAGGCACCGGAGGCCACTGTCCCCGGGCACATGGCGGCGCCCGGGACATGCCCGGGGGGCACGGTCCCGGGGGCCAAATGGCGGCGCCCGGGACATGCCCGGGGGGCACGGTCCCGGGAGCCTAAAAGGCGGCGCCCGGGGCAGGCACCGGAGGCCACTGTCCCTGGGCACATGGCGGCGCCCGGGACATGCCCGGGGGGCAGGGTCCCGGGGGCCAAATGGCGGCGCCCGGGACATGTCCGGAGGGCACGGTCCCGGGAGCCTAAAAGGCGGCGCCCGGGGCAGGCACCGGAGGCCACTGTCCCGGGGCACATGGCGGCGCCCGGGACATGCCCGGGGGCCAGGGTCCCGGGGGCCAAATGGCGGCGCCCGGGACATGCCCGGGGGGCACGGTCCCGGGAGCCTAAAAGGCGGCGCCCGGGACAGGCACCGGAGGCCACTGTCCCCGGGCAATCATGAACTTACCTGGACTTGGCCGCGTGGAGATTTCCCCCAACAGCAGCCCCCCATGCCCTCCGGGGACGAAGCTTGAGCCCCCGGAGGGAATGGTTACGGTACCGGGAAAATCTCCGGACGAAAACCCCGGACGAAAATCACCGGAGCCCCGGCGACGCTTCAATTTCTGTGCCGGGCGCTTTATGGCCGCGCCGTTTTCGCAATAAATGCACGCGCGGTTCGAACCGGTGTCTCGATTTACGCGCCTGTCCCTTCGTTTCCCGCGCACGGTTTGAATTTCAGTGGTCCAGATTGCCCCGAGGGGGCCACGTGGCGCGCATCTAGATCACGGCCAGCCTCTATAAATAGGGCCCTAGGGGGCCCCGGAAGCTCATTCCAAATCTTCAACTCCAGCTTCAGCTCTCCCGGTAGCGCTCTTCCGGTAGTTTCTCCGGTAGCCTTCTCCGGTAGCGAGCGTCCGGGAGTCGTTGACAGCCACCTGAAAACTTAGCCACCGAAAAACAAAGGACTCACCTAATGGCGCCCAAAGGCCGAGCGAAGATTACGGAGGTGCCCCCGGAGGAAATCCCCGTGGATTTCCTTTGGGCCACCGAGTTCTCGGCCTCGGACGCGGAGTCCCTGGTCAAGAAGGGCGTCGTCGAAGAGGGGGACATCCGGGTCCCCCTAAAGAAGGACGGAACCCCCCGCCCCAGGCCCGGAGAGGTCGTGGCCTTCGAGGCCTTCCTCGAGGCGGGGCTCCGGCTCCCAGTGCATCCGATGCTCCGGGAGTTTCTCAAAGAGTACGGGGTGGCTCTCAACCACCTCACCCCGAACGCGCTCGTTCGTATGGGCCTTTTTATATGGCTCTATGAGACAGCGACCGGGCGGGAGCCCACCCTCCGCGCCTTCCGGTACTTCTATGAACCGGCGGCGCGGAGCTCCCACCTGGTGAAGGGAGGATCGAAGTCCCCCTTCGGCTCGGTGATGGTCCAAATGCTGCCCTCCCGGGTGGCGGACTTCCCGGCGGCGGCCTCCCGGGACCACTGGGGGGACTGGCTCCGGAGGTGGTTCTACCTCCGGGTCCGGGACGAGGCGGTGGTCTACGCCCCGGAGCCTCCCACCTACAGCCGATCATCCACACCGAAGCCGCCGGTGTGGACGGACGAGGAGTTCGAGCTCCTCGGGAAGGTGGTGTTGGCGAAGAAGGCCCGCTCCATGCGGGACGCCACGGAGGAGCTGGCGCTCCTGCGGCTTTCCCCCTTCTCACGCGGGGGAAGGGGGATCGGCATGGGCCCGGAGCAGCGGCCTCCGGTCAAGCCGGTGACGCGGCGTAAGTCCCCTGCATTTTTGTACTTGCAGTTTTTTATGAGAAATTGACTAACTTTTTACCTCTTTCAGTGCGCCCGTACCCGGCGGCGAGGGACAGGGCGGAGCACCTCCTGGGGAGGTACTTCGCCGACGAACACGAGCGCATCGTGCGCCTCGTGGGGGAGGGGCCTCCCCGGAACTTGGTGGCCGAGGCCTACGGGCTCAGGCTTCCGGAGAGGAAGCCCCTTCCCACCCCCGGGTCGCATAAACGGGGGAAGGACGCGGCCGGGGGCTCGGAGCCCAAAAAGTCCCGGGTCCAGAAGACCCCAGCTCCGGCGACGGCGCCGGCGATGACGCTGGTGAGGGCCCGGGACACAGCTCCCGGAGCCGAACATGCCCGGGCGGTGCCCCGGGCAGAGGCGACGCCTCCGCCCCCGGAGGCCCCCATCGGGGCCCGGGGGAAGGAGGTTGTTGTCGATGGGGCGGGGTCCGATTCGGCGGACTACGCCCCGTCGCCAGTTCGCGTGACGCTCCTCTCGCCTCTCCCGGCGGCATTGGCGCCGGAGAGGCTAGAAGTGAGGTTTTCGGGGGCGGCGCCCCCGCGCCTCTGGCCGGTGGATGAGGAGGGGGGGAGCCCCTCAGTCTTCGAGGTCCCCCCGGAGCAGGAGGCTCCGAGGGCCCTCCGGCCTGGGGCGGGGAAAGGCCCAATGATCCCCCCCCGGGCGGAGATCCCCGCCCAACCTTCGTCTTCGTCTTCGGAGGAAACTTCGTCGACGAAGACGCCGGCGACGCCGGCGACGCCGGCCGTGCTCCCGGATTCGGAGGTCCGGGGGCCCTCTCCCGGCCGCGACAGGAGGGCCGGGCAAGACACCTCCCTATTTCCTGCGGGGGAGGTGGCCCGCTACGCGGAGGGCCTGCACAACCGGAAGGTGCAGGCCTTCGTAGCAGGAGGGACGCTCCACGAGCGTTTTGAGGGGCTCGAGTCCCTCGGAGCCCAGGTAACTCGAGCTCTCCACACTTCGGCTTTTTTTTTTTTCCTGCACTTAAGATTTTTCTAACTCTTTATGCATTTTGTAGGTAGCGACTGTTACCTGGGGCCTTGAGCAGCGGGTCACCCGGCTGCTCAAGGAGGCGGAGAGCCAGGCCTCGGCCTGCGTCGAGCAGCGGGAGGCGGCCATCCGGGAGCGGGACGAAGCTCTTGATGAGCTGTCCCGGGCCCGGGCGCAGGTGCACCTTTCGGAGGGCGCCTACATCCGCCTCCGAGAGGAGGCCAAGGTGCGGGAGAAGGCGCTCCGGGAGCTCGAGAGCTCCAGCGTCCGGGCGCTGACGGACGCGGGCCGTTCCGTCCGCTCGGCCTTGGAAAGCCTTGGCGTTAGCCTGGGCTCCGGGAGCGGCCCGGAGGTGCTCCCGGCGACCCTCGCGGAGGCTGTGCGTTTTCTTAACGCACAAGTCTCCGCCATCCCGGAGGCTGCGGATGTCCGGGCACGGGGCCGAGCGATCCCCGTCATCCCGGCCGCCGAGGGGCTCGTTGACTACCGTGGGGTCGGCGCCCGGGCGATCGGGGGGTGCATCCCCCGGGGCTTCCCGGAGGCCTTCGAGCCAACGCGCCGGGAGGTGGAGCTGCTGGCGGAGGGGTTCTACGACCGGATCATCCGGACGTGGTTCCCGACACCGGCGCCTCCGGCCGCGGATGTCCCTGCCCCGGCCACGGAGGAAGCTCCCCGGGGGGAGGACCCCAATGCCAAAGTATGAGCCTCCCCCGGGTCTTTAGCTAGGACCCCCTTTTTATTTTTCTAGGCATTTTGATTCCGGTAGCTTCTTAGGAGAAGCCCCGGGCACTTGTACAAAAACATTTTGCAATGAAATATATTAGAAATTTTTCTAAGTCTTTGCAATGAAATGTTACCAGGGTTCCCGGGGGGTTGCTCCCGAGCAACGGTCCGGGAGAGACTCTCCGGGGGACGCCCAAGCGGCTTTGATTTTGCTGAGCCTTGTCTCCGGGAGGCGCGACGGCGGTACTGCCCGGGAGCCCGTCCGGTTGGGGTGGCGCCCGGAATGGCACTTGGATAATTTTGACAACAGCCGTGCTGAATTAACTCCCCCGCGCCCGAGGGCCCAGATGATACCTCCTCTCCGGATACTTCCGCCGGCTGGGTACGAGTTTTGGCCCGAAGACGTACTTCGGGATTCTCAGTGTCGCGTCCGGGCGCTGTACCGGGACCTGGCCCGGGAGCTAAGGGAGCGCCTCCGGGAGCTTTAGGCGTAGGGGCCTTAGGCTCGTAGAGAATCCCCCGGGTTAGGACCCGGGTTGTATCATTTCCGAAACCCACCGGAGGGGGAAGATGTCCTCCGGGTTTGTTGATCAATAAAGCGCGTTGTTTCTTTTTATTGCCTCTTTCTTTTCTTCTTCTTGGATGGTCTGGACGACTCATCTTAACAAGGATGAGCTAAGTTCCTTCGTGGGTGACCCGAGGACCCCCTGTCCCCCCCCGCCCACAGCGGGCAGGAGGAAGCCTCCGCGTGCTGTGGGGGAAACAGGGTCCCCGGGGGGAGCATAACCTGTAGAAATATTTTCCAAGTTAGAAAATTGTAAAAACATGATTTCCGAGGGAGGGACCTTCCGGGGTGGCCGGGGGCACTGGGAGAGGTTCATCCGGCCGCCGGGAGAGCGGGGAACCGGGAACAAGGCGCGGAAGGGGCTCATGAAAAGCCAATGACCTCCGGAGGGGAGCTTCCCGGGGGGGTTCGTCCGGTCGCCGTGAGAACGGGGAACCGGGAATAATGTTTTCGGGGAAAATATATGAAACCCATTTCGTAAAGCAGTTGTCCGGTCGCCGTGAGAACGGGGAGCCGGGAATAAGGTCTTCGAGAGATAATCATCCGGTCGCCGTGAGAACGGGGAGCTGGGAATAACGTCGACTCCCGGAGGAGGAAGATAGAGCCAATCAAGCCGCAAGGGGCCGATCTTCCGGTCGCCGTGAGAACGGGGAGCCGGGAATATCGTCGACTCCCAGTGGAGGAAGATAGATCCAGAAAGCCATTAGACGTCCCGCTGAGGAGAGCGTCTACTCCTGGAGGAGGAAGTGCCCGGAGACGGGTCTTGAGTGTTTGGGTAGGGGACTAATCTCCCAAAGTGACTCGTTACCGCGGCCGCTGGGGACCGGGTTGCCGCTTACACCCTCAGTCCACGAGGGCTGTTCGTAAGCCGCCCTTCAGGAGGGACTTGCTGGGGCAGGGCCCACTTCCTCACGGCGAGGGCATCCTCACGGGGAGGGCATCTTCACGGGGAAGGCATCCTCGCGGGGAGGGCGTCCTCGCGGGGAGGGCATCACCACTAGGGGCGGTAAACAAGAACAACCTGCAGTGAGACAGTTGAAGAACAAAGGCTATGCATTTATTAACGAAATATACAAAGCCCCCCTGCGAAGCCGCGAAGGGGAAAAAGGGAAGCTACAGTGTCCCCCCTCCCCCTCCGGCGTGACCGCCTCGGGGGAGGGGACAGGCCCGTAAGGCTAAACGTAGAACTTGCGAAGTAAACGCAAGTTCCAGGTGTGCTTCAGCTCCTGCTCTTCAAGGTTGGAGAGCTTATAGGCCCCCGAGCCTAGGACAGCGGAGATCCTGTAGGGGCCCTCCCACTTGGGGGAGAGATTACCCTGGGCTTGGGGGTCTGTGACGCGCTTGAGGACAAGGTCCCCAAGGCCGAAAGCTCTCTCGCGCACGCGCTGGTTGTATGCGCGCGACATCTCGCGCTCGTAGATGGCGTGGCGGAGGAGCGCTCGGTCGCGTTCCTCCTCCACAAGGTCGATTTCCAGCCGCCGGTTGTCTTCGTTGGCCCGGTAGGCTGCGGTCGTGGCTCCGTTCAGGAGCTCGACCCGCAGCGACCGGAAGCCAATCTCCGGGGGGAGGACTGCCTCCGCCCCGTAGACTAGGGAGAAGGGAGCACGCCCTGTGGCCCGGGACGGGGTCGTGCGCATGGAGCAGAGGATGCTAGGGAGCTCCTCTGCCCACGCGCCCCGCTTGGAAGGGGTTTGTTCGAGTCTCCGGCGTAACCCCTGTAGTATTACGCCATTGACCCTCTCGACGGCCCCGTTGCTTTGGGGAAGGGCCACTGAGGCGAAGTGGATGACGACCCCCAGGCCTTCGCAGAATTCCCGGAAATATGCCGAGTCGAATTGGGTCCCGTTGTCCACGGTGATTTCCCGGGGGACACCAAAACGACAAACGACGTTTTTCCAGAAAAAGCGCTGAACGGCCCGGGAGGTGATGCTAGCCAAGGGCTCCGCCTCAACCCACTTTGTAAAGTAGTCGACCGCGACCACCGCATACTTGTATCCTCCGGGCGCTGGGGGGAAAGGCCCTAAGAGGTCCATCCCCCAGCGCACGAAGGGCCAAGTGATGGGGATAGTCCGCAGCACTACAGGGGGGAGATTCGAGCCCTTGGCCATCTTCTGGCATGCTTCGCACGCGGAGACAAGGTCTCGCGCGTCGCGCATGACTGTAGGCCAATAAAAGCCCTGCCGAAGGGCCTTGGCGGCGATGGCACGCGGGGCTAGGTGAGAACCACAGCTCCCCGCGTGAATGTCTTCCAGGAGTTGAAGTCCCTCCGACCGGGGGAGGCAGCGCAGGAGGGCTGAAGCCCCCCGCTTGTAGAGCCTTCCCTCGGGCAGGAGATATGCCCGGGCTTTGGCCCGGAGGCGCTTAACCTCGGTCTCGCTGGGAGGGTCCCCCTCCCCCTTGATGAAGGAGATGAGGGTATCCATCCATGACGACGGCCGGAGTATCTCGGCGACCTTCGGGACCGGAGGCTCGGGGCCTGCGTCCGGGGAGGCCACCGAGGGCTTCGTGATTGTTTCCAAGAAGGCCCCCTTGGGGAGCGTTTCCCGGGCGCTTGCCGCCCGGGCCAAAGCATCAGCCCGGTCATTTTCCCTTCGCGGGATATGCCGGGCCTCAAGGCCGTCGAAGTGTTTCTCCATTTTTCGTACTTCCTGCAAGTAAAGACTTAAATTTGCGTCATGGCACAGGTAAGATTTGTCCATTTGGCAGACAACGAGCTGAGAGTCTCCCTTCACTAGTAGGCACCGGATCCCCAGGGAGCGCGCCAGGCGCATCCCGAGGAGCAGAGCCTCGTATTCGGCGACGTTGTTGGTTGCGGGGAACTCGAGCCGCGCGGCGTACTCGAGCTCCTTCCCCTCGGGGCTCCGGAGGACTACCCCTGCGCCAGCCCCAGCGAGGCACAGCGACCCATCAAACAGCAGGGTCCAATGGTCACTGCGTCGGGGCGGCACAGGGAGATCTTCGTCCCCGGACCCAGAGGCGGGAGTCCATTCTGCGATGAAGTCGGCGAGGACCTGCGACTTGATTGCGGAGCGGCCGGTAAGGGACAGGGAGAAGGGGGCAAGCTCGGCCCCCCACTTCCCAATCCGGCCGGTGGCTTCTTTATTCCGCAGTACCTCCCCCAAGGGGAGGGACGACGGAACGGTGATGGGGTGCCCCAGGAAGTAATGCCGGAGCTTCCGGGACGCCATGAGGAGAGCGTAGCAAATCTTCTCCATCTCCGTGTACCGAGTCTTGGCCCCTTGGAGGGCTTCACTGACGTAGTACACGGGACGTTGCTGCCCCCCTTGCTCCTTCACCAAAATCGCGCTGACGGCGACGGGGGTCGCGGCGAGGTAGAGGAGCAAGGGCTCTTCTGGAGACGGACTCACGAGCATTGGAGGGCTCGAGAGGTACTTCTTGAGGTCGTTGAAGGCTTCCTGGGCCTCGGGGGTCCAGCGGAACCCCTCAAGCCCTCGGAGGATCTTGAAGAACTGGAGGCCCCGCTCCCCCGAACGGGAGACGAAGCGGCTGAGCGCGGCCAGGCGGCCGGAGAGCCGCTGGACATCTTTGACGGAGCGCGGCGGGGGCATCTCTAGGAAGGCCCGGATCTTCTCGGGGTTTGCCTCAATGCCCCGCTGGGACACGAGGAAACCCAGGAGCTTCCCCCCGCGCACCCCGAAGGCGCACTTTTCCGGGTTGAGCTTGAGCCCGAACGCGCGGAGGTTGCGGAAGGTCTCTGCGAGGTCGTCGATGTGGGAGGCTGCACGGGGGCTCTTGACGACCGCGTCGTCTACGTAGACTTCGACGTTGCGGCCGACTTGGTCTTTGAAGACCAGCGTCATAAGGCGCTGGAAGGTGGCTCCCGCATTCTTGAGTCCGAAGGGCATATGGCGGTAGCAGAAGGTTCCGAGGGGAGTTATAAAACTCGTCTTTTCCTCATCCCCCTCCGCCATCCGGACTTGATGGTATCCCGAGTAGGCGTCTAGGAAGCTCATCAGCTCGCACCCCGCGGTGGAGTCAACGAGCTGGTCGATCCGCGGGAGCGGGAAGTTGTCTTTGGGGCAAGCGCGGTTAAGGTCGGTGAAGTCCACGCACATGCGCCACTTGCCACTTGACTTCTTGACGAGGACGGGGTTTGCGAGCCACTCGGGGTGCAACACTTCCCGGATGAACCCCGCCTCTCGGAGCCGGGCTATCTCCGTCTTGATGGCTTCTTGACGTTCGAGGGAGAGCTTTCTCAATTTCTGCTTGATAGGGGGGTGACCGGGGGTTACCGCGAGCTTGTGTTCAATAACCTCCCGGGCGACGCCCCGCATGTCCGAAGGCTTCCACGCAAAAACATCGGAGTTTTCACGCAGAAAGGCTGCAAGTTGCGCTGCATGGTCTTGGGGGAGCTCTGCCCCGATTTGGACAGTTTGGTCCCTGCTGCCCAGGGAGAGCGGGACCTTCCGGAGGCCCCCTTCCGGACGCGGCTTGAGGAGGGGCCTCCCAGGGGATGGCGCAGCGACGTCTACGTCCGGGGGGGGAGCCTCCCCCCCAGGTGCCTTGATCAGGTTGACGCTTCCTATTGTGGCAGCAGCTCGTTCGTATAGAGCACGGGCCATGTCTTGATCCCCCCGGACGTTGATCACGCCATGCGGCCCGGGGATCTTCATGCACAAGTAGTTTTGGTGGGTGGCAGCCCCCAGCCGATTGATCGTAGTCCTCCCCATAATCACATTGTAGGAGGAGGGGAGGTCCACTACGTCGAAGCGGACTAGCTCGGTCCGGTAGTTCTCCGGGGTGCCGAAGGTGATCGGGAGATCTACCTTGCCCACGGGGTGGATCGCCTTCCCCGGGACGAACCCTTGCAGAGGCCCTGCCGCTGGTTGCAGGAGCTTCTCATCCACCTGCATTTCCTTGAAGGCTTTGAGGAACAGGACGTCGGCGGAGCTTCCGCCGTCCACGAGGATGCGGGCCAAGTGGCAGTTGTAGATTGTCGCGGAGACAATGAGCGCGTCGTCGTGGGGGAAGCGAACCCCTCGCGCGTCTTCTGCCGTAAAGGTGAGGGGGACGTCCGACCACTTGGGCGGCACGGACGCGTGTAGCACCCCCACTACCTTAACTTCCCGCGCGTACTCCTTGCGCTGGCGCTTGGAGTCCCGCCCGGAGGCGGAGCCCCCTACGATGACGTTGATGCGGCGCTGAGAAGTTTGAAAGGGGAGAGCGTCTGAAGGCTCCCCCTCCTGCACCTGCTGCCCCCCCCGCGGGAGCGGGAAGGGCCGGAACAGCTGGCCGAGGGGGCAAGGAGGCCGGAGTCCCCCCCCCCTGCCCGCGCTGGTCGAGGAACGCCGTGAAGTGTTGCAGCAGCTGGTGGCAATCTCGGGTGGCGTGGGTACTGGACCCGTGGAAGCTGCACCACGGTCCTTCCCGGCTTCTCCCCGTGGGGCCTTCGCGGCCGCGCGAAGACTGTCCTCCCCCATGGCCTCTCGGCTTGGGAAAGGGGCGGTTGCCCTTCGGGGGGTCGCGCGAGCCGCCTCCGCCCTCGAGGACAAAAGTGTCCCGAGGCCGTGGTTCGCTACGGCCCCCCTGCCTGGGGCGCCTGGGGGGATCCCGGGCCCCCCGCTCGGCAGGGGCAGGAGCCCCCTGGGTCTTCTTCCAGATGTCGTCTTCCTCCGCCCGAGAGTACTTTTCGAGCACATTGAAGAGCTCGTCGGCGGAAGAGGGGCAGCTCCGGGAGAGCCTTCGGTGGAGCTCCCCCGGGAGGATGCCGCTTTTGCAGGCTTCGATGTCCGTAGAGTCAGGGACGTGGGCCACTTTGCTCTTCACCTGGGCGAAGCGCTTGAAAAAGCTTCTGATGGTCTCCCCAGTTCTCTGCCGGACAGTATACAGCTGCGAGGAGTCCAGGGGATGCACGTAGTTCCCCTGGAAGTTGGCACAGAACTCCCGCTTGAGCTGCGAGAAAGACTTGATGGAGCCCGCCTTCAGATTGTAAAACCAGGAGCGGGCGATGCCGGTGAGGTAGAGGGGGAAGACGTTGCATTGGACGCTCTCGTCCCCCCCCGCCGCGGAGATGGCTGTGGAGTACATCTGCACGAACTCGTAAGGGTCCGCCTCGCCATTATAATGCTCGATGTGCGGGGGACGGTAGGGCCGCGGCCATCGGATGCTGCGGAGTCTTCGACACAGAGGCTGGTTCGCCCCCTGCACTTCCCGGGGGGAGCCCCAGTCGCTGTCTTCTTTGACGGGGGACGCCCCCTCGTTATCCGAGTCAGGTAGCGGCCCGAGAGGGCCACCGGAGTGGTGGTGACGACGCTTCTCTTCCGGGCCGGGACTGATTTCCCGGACGTCCGGGCTTCCCTCCGGGGAGGATGGTTCTTCGGCTGGTCTCTTCCCCCGACCGGTGCGAGAGCGAGGCTCCCTGCGACAACGGCCGGGGGGGAGCTCTTCCCCGCGGCTGGGAGAATGCATTCGCTCGACCTCCCCCCGGGAGAAGCGGATCTGCTTCGCTGGGGGAGGGAGCTCCTGCACTGTGGCAGCCGGCCCGGGAGCTACCGGGACCTGCTGGGGGGAGCCCCCCGCGACGGCCCCCGGGACCGGAAAGGGGGGAGCCCCTGCACCATCCGGAACCGGGGAGGGGGCGCCCGGGGCGGCGTTCGGATCCGAAGAGGGGGCCCCCGTGGCAACGACCGGGACCGGAAAGGGGGGAGCCCCTGTGACATCCGGAACCAGTGGGGGGTGAGCCCCCTCGGCGACGTCCTGGGTTGGGGAGCCAACGCGGGGGGAAATTCGCTGAGGCACGGGAGCTGCTCTGTCGACCGGCCCCGGTGCGGTAAACGCAACGCGGGGGGCGGGACTGGCTCCCGGCGTAGGAATAGCCCCCGGCATGAAATGACCCCCCAGCCCCGGAAGCGAGCCGGGGACGGGGTACCCCCCTAGTGCCACGAAGGGCCCGGGCATGAAATAGCCTCCCGGCACCGGGACAGGCCCGGGTGCCGAGAAGTGTCCGGAAGTATATCCCGCGGGGGGAGGGAACCCCCCAGCGGGATTATACGGGGTAGACAGCCCCCCTGACGCCGGAGGGGCCGCTGAGTATCCCATAAACGGGGGCATGATCCCTGGATACGGGTGCGACGAAAATGTGGGGGCCGAGGGCCGCGCCAACACACTAAGGAGCTCGTCCATGGAGCGCTGGGCGAGGAGCTGGCCTTCCACGAGAGCCTCCAGCAGGGCATCCCGGGGAGCCGGGGGAGCCGTCGGGGGGAAACTCGTCCCGGCCGAGGTCCCCGCGGCCGCCGGGAGCGACCCGGAGGTGGAGGCGCCTAAATTGAGAGGAAAGGTGGGAGGCGGTACCTGGGAATGGTCGCCTCCGGACGGAAGTGCCCGAACAGCAGCGTCCCGGACGGGTGGCGCCAGGTCACCGGGACCGGCGTCACCGGGAAGGGCGCGGGCCCTTGTTCTCGGAGGAGCCATGGCGATTCGTCACGGGTCCCCACGGACGGCGCCAACTGTCGTGGTATTAAGAATACCCCGGCAGGTTTTGAAGACGATCCTAGCGGAGATCACGCAGCGCGGGTTGACCGGGTGACCGGTCCTCCCCCGCCGGACAAACACAAGAATTGACACGTGGATTTATACAGGTTCGGGTCCCGGTGGGGGCCCTAGTCCTGTCGACGCACTCCCGACCGGAGTCGGCTGGGGAGGCTCTCTCCGGGGGAGAGGCTTCCGGAGCACGTCTGTGAGATTAGCTATTCCAAATAATAATGAGCTGATCCTTTACAACAGAGGGGTACAAGGGCTATTTATAGCCCCAAAAAGAAGCAAAAAACCTAAACTACCCCGGGAGCCACCGTCGGATTGAAGAGTAGGACCGTCCTTCTCCCGGTCAAACGTCCTGGATGCTTGACAGGTGGTCGCTGATTCCCGAGGCGTCCCTCGCGTGACCTGCACGTGATAAACAAACAGGGATTTTACCTTTTAGGAGGGCGGTGACGTCCGGGACCTCTTCCGGAGAGCAGGGTCCCGGGAGCCTAAAAGGCGGCGCCCGGGGCAGGCACCGGAGGCCACTGTCCCCGGGCACATGGCGGCGCCCGGGACATGCCCGGGGGGCAGGGTCCCGGGGGCCAAATGGCGGCGCCCGGGACATGCCCGGGGGGCAGGGTCCCGGGGGCCAAATGGCGGCGCCCGGGACATGCCCGGAGGGCACGGTCCCGGGAGCCTAAAAGGCGGCGCCCGCGGCAGGCACCGGAGGCCACTGTCCCCGGGCACATGGCGGCGCCCGGGACATGCCCGGGGGGCACGGTCCCGGGGGCCAAATGGCGGCGCCCGAGACATGCCCGGGGGGCACGGTCCCGGGAGCCTAAAAGGCGGCGCCCGGGGCAGGCTCCGGAGGCCACTGTCCCCGGGCACATGGCGGCGCCCGGGACATGCCCGGGGGGCACGGTCCCGGGGGCCAAATGGCGGCGCCTGGGACATGCCCGGGGGGCACGGTCCCGGGAGCCTAAAAGGCGGCGCCCGGGGCAGGCACCGGAGGCCACTGTCCCCGGGCACATGGCGGCACCCGGGACATGCCCGGGGGCAGGGTCCCGGGGGCCAAATGGCGGCGCCCGGGACATGCCCGGAGGGCACGGTCCCGGGAGCCTAAAAGGCGGCGCCCGGGGCAGGCACCGGAGGCCACTGTCCCGGGGCACATGGCGGCGCCCGGGACATGCCCGGGGGGCAGGGTCCCGGGGGCCAAATGGCGGCGCCCGGGACATGCCCGGGGGGCACGGTCCCGGGAGCCTAAAAGGCGGCGCCCGGGACAGGCACCGGAGGCCACTGTCCCCGGGCAATCATGAACTTACCTGGACTTGGCCGCGTGGAGATTTCCCCCAACCAAAACATTAGATGTAGTGGTCTCCCATGAGTCACTACTTTGTTAACCGCATTATGAAAACATTCCAAAACATTACTTGTGCTATAACCCATGGATAACTTCCACTACGAAAAGACTCCTGAACCTGGGAGTACAGAGTATCTGATACTTCTTTTACACTTTGCAAAGGTGTACCTCTTTTTAAATCCACTGGTTCACTCGGCTTTCAAGTCGGATCAGCTCCATGTGACTTATACACATGTGACAAGGCCGAGATCACACAACGCTTTTACAGTTCAGTATTAACAGTATCCCCGCCCGATAAATAGACAATTAAGTCTCAAGTACCGTTGTGGGTCCTCCCCACTGCCTTACTTCCTAGCCTCTGGCTTATGTTCCCGCAAGACACATAGCCTTGGTCTGTGTCCACGCAAGACATATGACCATTCAAGATTACAACCGCGCACGGCTTAATCTGAGGCGTAGGGCGCCTTCCTTCTTTCCACCTTTACCTCTCATTATTTTTCTGAACTCACATCACTCATGGCCGAACTGCGGCCCACCAGTTTCCACGCGAGAAACCAGACCGACAAACCATGCAGGGAACTGCTAATACCAAAAAGCTACTAAGTTGTGCCTGTCCCATACCAGGCAAGTGGTTGGTATGTTTACAATTCGCATAGAGACACAGCACAAGGTTCTCGTCCTTATGAACCAATAGTGAGGAGCATTCACATTCCCTGGTGCGCACCGCACCCTCTCCATACAATCCAATCCTCACTACTGATCCCTTTTATCAGTTTTCTTAGCAAAACGGTTTTCATTATAACTTCTCATGTATTTGACCATTTCAAGTTTAATGTGGATATTCAGTACATGAGTCCTAGGGTGACAAAAACATATATAAGAAGGTTCAATAACAAAAGGGGTTTCATGATTCATTAGGTGATATCTATTCATGTCATTCAAACATAACTTGTATCTCAAATAAGCATGCATAGTAAGAAACAGTGAATATACTTCATATGAAAATATTGGGTGAGACATGATCAAAGGAATGAGGCTTGCCTTGCAATGCTGGGTCTAAGTACTCAGACGATTCTTCGAAGACTTCCTCTGCTCCTTCAGCTTCTGACTCTGCGGCAATCAACCAACATACAAACACATACCATAAGCATACAGAAAATAGTTTCCATAGAAATTATTAAGTAAATAAGTCATGCATGCAGGGGAAAGGGTTAGGGCAAGGTCACAAGGGCTCTGGTCGAAGAAACGGCTAAAAAGGATTGAACGTCGAAGGGTCGACATTCGGTTCATGGCTTTGGCATAACTTTAAACTGATCTTAGGATGGTTTTCTGGAGAAGTGATAGAAGGGAAAGATGTAGAACACAACTCCAGGAATCTAGGGGACAAAGTGACATTTCCATTGCTCAACCAGAGGGGTCAAACAAGGCTAATGCCAGTGGCTGACATGCACTGACATAGTGCTAGACATGGCCAGAAACTAGGGCATGGCTTAACTTTTGATCCAGGGCTCCAATTGATGCAACACTTTGTCTGGGAGGTAGGCATTACTAACAGGAACATAATACTCAACAGGAATAAGGGCTGAAAGTGGCCGGAGGGTGGCCAAATCCGGCGATGAACTGCGGTGGCGACACGGCACAGACATTGATCTGGACAAACGTTTGGCAAAGGCATAACTCACAATCTAGGCAGATCCAGGTGTCGAGCTAGTGGAAGAAAATGTTCAGGGAGGTGACGCTAAGCTAAGGGACAAAGTGGTGTCGGCTGAATCGGCTGGGAAAGAATTCCGGCGACTGGCGCTGGAGAAGACGACACTGGGGATTGGGGATTTTTGATACAGGGCGAATGAGTTCAATTCCAAGCTTGAGGATGATCTCTAGGGCACAACAAGGCTACTGGAGGGGTCAACTTTGCTGGGAGATGGCCGGAGAAGCTCGGCGGCGAGGTCCAGCAAACTGATGGACTTCCAGATCGGGATTTCTTCGATTTGGGCTCAATTAAAGATTTTGATTCTACAGGCTTGCTCTACTAAGCTTACTGATCAACTTCTTCTACAGAATCGAGAGCTAATTTGGAGGGAATCGAACGGCATTGGGGGAACAGGGCAAATCGGGAATCCGGCGATCACCGGCGATGGGGATCGATCTGGTGCAATTAGCTGCTATTACACAGAGAGGGAGAAGGGAGGAACTCACTGGTGAACTTGGATCGAAGAGAGGGGCTGTGGAATGGGCTAGCACCGTGAGCTCACTCACTGGCTCGCCGGAGAAGAAGGTGAAAACGGCGAGAGCTCTGGAAAAATGGCTAAGTCCTGAGATGAGGCTTAAGCCCAGCACTGGAGGGTTTAAATAGGTCCAAGGGCGGAGCTTGCGAGGGGGAAACGGCGCGAAACTTGTGCCGTGGACGAGACCGGCCGGGTGTAGCTGCGACAGCGGTGACCGGCGATGTGATGCGCTTCAGGCGGTGTTGCAGCATTGCTGACCTTGTCGGGTGCATTGGAACTTCACCTGGGACGGCGCAGATGCGGAGGCAGCGGCACAGCTCCGGCAACGACACGTAACGCCATGCAAATGCCACGGCAACGGGAGCGCGCGCGAAACGCTACTGGAGCGCGGCCGTTTAACCGCTGGGCAAGGTGACGCAATTGTGCTGGCACGTGCGCATGGGGTGGCACAGCAACTCACGGGCACAAGCGACAAGAAGCGGTGGCCGGCGGCGAGCAAACGCGGCGAAAACCACGGCGCGGCTCCGGCGACACGCGCTGGTCGTAGGCCACGACCAGGTGCTGGTCGAATGGACCTGAAAAGGATACTTGGGCTGTTCTGCAATTTTGAAACTTGCTCCAGGGACTGTTCTGTGAGGAAAATTTGAATAGAACTTGGGCCTGATTGCAAATTTGGAGATCTGAGGGTCCGATCTGAAATCTGATTTCGCAGATAAGTTGCAAAAGATTATTAGAACTTATCCGGCCAAAGTTTGGTATGATCGGGTAAGATCTGAAGGGTTTCGACAAAATTGGGGAAAAGCAGTTTAGGGTAAAATTAGGGTAATTAGGGTTCTGAGACGGCAAGGGTCGAAACTCAGTTTTAGGATGGGATTTTGGAGGTGATCCCGAAGGGAAAAATGTTCTGAACAACACTTAGAAGGGAATGGCTGAAGCAGATTAGGGTTTGGGGTCAAGATGTGGATTTTGGCTTTTTTAGGGTTTGGCAAAACAGGGTGTTACAGTAGGTCTAATGGCAAAGAACATTTCCAGTTGTAGGTCGCTTGGAAAGTTTGAACTTTTTCCATCGGTATGTCCACTTGTAATATATTAATCCAAGATGTACAACTGTTTGAAAGAAATTATTACCCGTTGATCTTTTTTGAGAATTTAGACATTCAAATTTGAATATGTGAATTATTTGTAGTAAATGTACCACTAGGAATTGTGTCAATAATTAATTTTAAATATATTTTTTTCAATAATTAGACAACAATATAACAATTCAAACTATAATATGTATACTATCCTAACACAAATCACACCACTTTTGCAACAAAATTATCAAACAAAAAGTAAATGAAACAATTATATATTATATTGAATTCTTTGCTTTATATAGCCATTGACAAAATTCGTAATGGCCACAAATTATTCACTTGACAAAAACAACCAAAATGGATATAATACCTTTTAAACATTTGTGAAAAAAATATCACTTAAGAATTCTTTACACCAAATGTATGCCCATATATAATGTTCCTAATTCTATATATTTTGTTCCAACTATAACTATCAAAAGAAAATATTCCACTTTCAAACTCCTCATATGACATAAAATATCTTCGTCACTTCATATGTTTTTAACACCTTACTGTTAACCACATACATAAGAAAAGATATCAATTACAATACCTTTGTGATAAATACAAATAAATAACTTTTGTTTTAAATAACTTATAGAACATATGGCAATTATAATAAACGATGGTTGGTCGATTGTTGTATAAAAAGGCCAAGTTGTTGTACTCAAATGAGAAAATTGTGTTGGTTGTGATATGACTTGCATACACTTGATAAAAGAAATAAATTATATGAAAGTGAGCTATTAGTTCAATGCACAATTAACATACACTTAATATTTAAAAAATGAATAACATGTGGATTGTGTTGATAACACTCACCTGTATAAAAGTATTAAGTATTTCTACTTAGTTTCAACTAATTCTCTTGGCTCTTTCGCTTGTGAACATTATTTTATTAATAACAAAACAAGATAAATTACTTTTCCAAAAAAATAAAAAATTCAAAACTTAAGGGACACAATTGATGAGATTTTCTTCCTGCTTGTCCAATTTTTCTCACCAAAGTGAAAGTAGAAGCCCATTTGATAGTTAACTTCTACCATTAACTATCCAACTTTTATTCTTTTAAACTACGATTGTAGGATCAAGACATTCAGGAAACAAATAAAAATCACTCATGCATGCATTTGCAGGCCTAATTTTACATTTGAAGATTAATTAACCCCTTAGAATTCCTTTTTTCTGAGGAAAACCCATTCTAAAATTCATGCATGCATTTGACATGATGTTAGTTAATTACCACAAGGGAAATATAAATGAATGGGGAGCTTAGTGTCATTCAATGTACATAATAGTTTCTTTCTCATTTCAACAACTATATGTGCGTGATTAAGAATATCAATGAGGCATCATGGTGCGTAATCATAGTGCATTTGTTCTTAAATTGTATCATAGATACCACTACTAATAGATTGTATCAATGTACTATAAAATGTCCTTTTGGTAAGTGATTAGATCAGGAGTAGTTGTAGTAATACTATGAGGTATCCTTGCTCCCCCAAAACAATACATGAAGCAAAAAAATCAGGTATCCATAAGTCACTATTGTTTGGCAACATAAAATATTTTTGAATCCATGGAATTCTAAATTTCAAAGATCCTAAACATGGTTTGGAGATTTGGATATACAACATTTTAAGTTCTGTTTTTTTCCTTAGTATCCTCCTTTTTTGAATGATCCCACCAGCTTTCTCATTGTATCCATCATAATTTTTAAAATGTAACCTTGTAATTTCTAGTTCATGGCCCAAAAACAATTCTCCTGAATCTTCCCCTTCTTACCTTCCCTATGCCTATAAAATATCAACAAACACCTCATTTCTAACAAACCAGAGACTACCAGGGATTCTATAGCCTATATGTAACACCCCAGATTTTACTACCTCTTTAGCATGCCAGTCAGTGCATCTCCATTGAATTTCTCGGATGTCTCGACCCTATCTCAGATTGAACCCTAGATCAATCCCCAAGTTTTGGCATAATCTAGATCAGTTACCTCAGGAATATGATCCAGGGTATGCCACGACCTTAATTTAAAAGTTGGCAGCAGAACTCGACCATTCAGATCATTTTTGCATTTCAGTCCAAAAGTATTGCAGATTGATCCTTTTTAGATATTCCCTAAAGCCTGAAAAGGCTAAAAGCCAAAAATCAGCTCCAAATCTTGATCTAATTCAGGGAATGTCTCCCAATTACTATTCTGAACAAAATCTTCTTCTGAAAGAATCTCAAAATCTCATCCTAGATCTCAGATTTTAGCCTCGACAAAATCTAGACCCTAATTACCCTAACTACCCTGTTTTCATTTTGCTCAAAACCTAATCAAAAACACCAGATTGTGTCTTCTATCCTTGCAAACCGGCTTGATGAATTTAGTAAACCTAGCTGGTGAACTTAGTTTCAGCCTAATCCAAGTATTTTGCCAGATTTACAATTCAGTCCTAAAACCAAGTTTTAGAAATTGTGTTTCAGTCCTAGCCTCTTTTCTATCCCCTTTTCGACCAGAGCCCCAGCTGTCTCGACCAGGGCACCGGCCAGCCATCTTTAACTAGAAGCACTGCCGCGATCTTTGCCGTCAGCCAGCGTCCGCGTTCACCAGTGCTCATGTCCGCATATCGCGCCAAAGAACGCCACCGTGGCATCATCCACGACGACCAGCAGCAGCAGTGCCGTCTCGTCCAGGAGTGTGCGTGCCTGCAGCCATCAGAGCTTTTCGCCACGTCGTTGACATGCCGAGGCCGGTGATCACTTCAACTCTGCACCAGCTAGGAGCTTACGTGATTCCCCCTCTCCCAGCTGACAAAGCTGTGGCAGCCGCTGCAGCCGTCCCATCGCCGCTGCACATCGTCTCGATCGTCGCCACCATCACCAGTCAAATTTGATATCCCCCCGATTTGCTTCAAGTCCCGAGAGCTCCAGCCCACTGCCTATTTAAACCCCCCCCCCCCCCCCCCATCCAGAGGTTCTTTAAAACACCCAGAGACTCGCTAAGTCCCAGCTTCTGCCATTTTCTTCTTCTTCTTCGGCGAGCCGCCGAGGAGATAAACGATGCCAGAGCTCGCCATTGCCCCTTTTCATCATCCAGCTGCACCGGTATGCTCCTAACATCTATCACCCTGTTCAGTAGCATGCAATCGACCTTCGGTGAACCTCACTGTTGGTAATTGTCGGGATCTCGATTTGCCCTGTTCCTGCAATTGATACGATTCCCACCCAAATCAGCACCCCTTCTTGTGGAGTTAAATGATCACCCGAGCCTTGCGAGCAAGCCTATTCAGCCACATTTTGAAATTAGCCGATAGTTGAGATTTTCCATTCCTTCCCGCGTCGTCGTGGACGTCTCACATCGCCGGCACGCCTTGTTGAGTCCCCGATCAAGGTGTCCCCACCTGCACGTTCACTAAGCCTCATAGATCGTGTAACCACTGTCAAACTTATTCTGCAGAGCTTTGAATTGAAAACACCATTCAGCCGTCGTCTGCGAGTCCGGCCGTGACGCCGGCAAGCCCCTAGCTACCACCAAAACCAAATACCACTCTCCAACACCATCTATGTCATTCCAGAATTGAAACCCCTCAACAAATTTTGAGAATCATCAACGCCTGCGCCCTGTCATCGTAGGCCATCTTCTGTTCCTGCGACCGACGACTTAAACCTCGCCGTTCGCCGCCATTTCCCAATTAACCATGTTAGCAGCACCCTTTCTACCTCGCCTACCTGACTAGCAAAGTTGGTGAAGCAACGCATGTGTGGATCGTCCAGACGCGCGTGCCCTAGACTCAACAGTGCACTAGCACTCGGTTTTTCCTATGCCAGGGTTCTTTCTATAATTTCACTAATTCTCTGAACTTTTCTGCAAAAACTAATTTGTCAATCAGCCCCCTTACTGTGTTTGGCACCTAATGCCCTAGTTTGAGCTTATCTTGACTTTTCGAGAGCCCCAGATTGACCCAATGCCACTCACTGACATTGTCAAGCCGCGAACCAAATGTTGGCCAGTAGACATTCGCTGTGTCCAAGGTAGACCCTTGTGCTCTTAGCCAAACCCTGAGTGTCTTCTCCCTCTCAAGATCTTTCCCAACCAGATCATCTCGCTTGCATATTGTGTTTTGCATGCGAGAGTAGAGCAAGAAGCAGAAGAGGCAACAGAAGTCTTTGAAGATCCCTTAGAGCAGTCAGACCCCGCATTGCAAGCAAGTCTCTACCCCTTGATCATGTCTCTCCCAGTATTTGAGCAAATTTGGTTATTTACTGTTTTAAGTATATGCATGCTGTATATTCAACTAAGTGCTATGTTGGAAGAATATGAATCGATATGACCTAATTCCATGTAAAGCCCCTCATGTTTGTATATCTCATGCACCCTTGTCACCCTAGGATATCATGCTTAGACTATGCTATGCTTAAATATATGTGTTAAATGCTAAATGGTCATGCGAAAGAAAAGTGTGTTTAAAACCTCTTTTGTGAAAGAAAATGTGATTAGAATCAATAGTGAGGTTGGTTTGAATGGTTGGTGCTGTGTGCGCATCGGGAATGTGAATGGCTCCTTACTAAAGATTCATAAGGACAAGAACCTTGTGTTGTACTTCTATGCGGCATGAAAAATGTACTAACCACTTGCCCGGTATGGGACGGGCGCAACATAGTAGTTTTCCCGGTATTAGCTTTTCCCTGCAATGGTTGTTGGTCCGGTTTCTCGAGAGGGAACTGGTGGGCCACAGAGGGCCATGAGCGGTGTGAGCTAATGAGTGAATCCGGAGTATTGAAGGAAGGCGCCCTATGCTAGGATTCTGAGTAGCGTGCGGCTGAATCCATAGACTATGTGTCTTGCGGGACCATAGGCCAAGGCTAGGTAGAATTGGTTGTGAGGAGCACCCACAATGGTAATAGGGACTGAATTGTCTATTTACCGGGTAGGGAATTGTCGTTGTATTGCGAATACCCCGGCAGGTTTTGTTGAGGTTCCTAGCGAAGAAAAGACGATGCAAGCTGACTGTGCAACCGGTCCTCTCCCGTCGGGCAAACACAGCGAATGACACGAGGATTTATACAGGTTCAGTCCTCAGTGGAGGCCCTAGTCCTATCGACGTGCTCCCAACGGGAGTTGGCTAGGGGAGCTCTCTCGAGGGAGAGATGGTTCCAGATCACGCCTATTTGATTGTCTATTAGAGTAAAAATGAAAATTGTCCTCTTTACATGAGGGTTTACAAGGGCTTATATAGGCCCAAAAGATGCGAAAACACTAAACTACCCCGCTTGCCACCGTTGGATCGAGGGGCACCAGTGTCCTTCTTCCGGTCAGGAGCCTTGGATGCTTGACAGGTGTTCACCAGTTCCCGAGGTTCTTCTCGCGTGATCCTCACGTGACCCAGGATCGGGGACCCTTGTCCCCGGGCAAAAGGCGGCACCCAGGACAAGGCACTGGGGCCCCTGGCAAAAGGCGGCGCTCGGGACAAGCCACCAGGGGGCCTTGTTCCTGGGCAAAAGCGGCCTCTTACCTGGACTTGATCCCGCGGATGGATTTCTGGATCATCTCCGCTGGGATGGATTTCTGGAGCCGTGACGCTTCGATCTTCGTGCCAAGCGTTTATGACCGCGCCGTTGTTCATTAAGGCCTTGTCTCGATTAGAGCGCGCCGTTCGACCATAATGGCAGCTCGTGGTTCAAACCAGCGACTCATCATTTCGTGCGCCCATCCCTTCAGTTGCCGCGCACTGTTTGAATTGAGCGGCACGGATGCACCGCGAGGAGCCACGTGGCACCCATCGGAGCTACGCTCGAGCCCTATAAATAGGGCCTTGAGGGACCCAGAGAAGCCACTCGAGCCTTGACCCCTCAAACACCACCGGCGCTCTTAGCTCTCCCGGTAGATCTCTCCCGGAAGCCCAGTCACTGGAAACTCAAGCCCCTTTCCTTAGAGCCCAAACCACCGGAGAAATCAATGGGACCCAAGCACCGCGCTAAGGCTGCTGAGGTGCCTCCGGAGGAAGTCACTGCTGACTTCCTCTGGGCCTCCGAGTTCACGTCGGGGGACTTGGAGTCCCTCGTGGACTGGGGGGTTGTTGCGGACGGGGACATCCGGATCCCCTCCAAGAAGGATGGTGCCCCCCGCCCTAGGCCCGGGAAAGTAGTGGTCTTCGAGGCTTTCCTCAAGGCCAGACTCCGGCTCCCGATGCATCCACTGCTCCGCGAGTTCCCCCGTGAGTACGGGGTGGCTATCAACCACCTGACGCCGAACGCCTTCGTTCGGATGGGCATCTCCATTTGGCTATTCGAGACAGCCACCGGACGGGAGCCGATGCTCTGGCTGTTCCGGTGTGGACCGAGGAGAAGCTGAAGCTCCTCAGCAAAGTAGTGGGCTCCCGGGGCGTCCGTTCCATGAGGGACGCCACCGAGGAGCTGACACTGCTGAAGATCTCCCCACTAGTACAGAAATGCAATCTACTAACCCCTATCTTCTATCGGTTATTAGCGATTTAGTAGAAAATAGTTAGAAAAGGTGCCTCGCGGTCATAAAAGGCATAAGGGAGGTATTTTTACTATCAGTTTGTAAGAAACTTACCGTTAGAAGAAGCAGAATGATTTACTATAGTGGTGATGAACATATTTACCGTTAGAAGAGATGCATAAGTACTGATGGGAGGATGTTGTGTACTGTTAGAACTGATCGACATCTACAAATAGTTTTATTCTATCGGTACAGTATTTATATACCGTTAGAATATATTACAAATTCCTTAGAACTGTTCGTCTTCAAATAGTTTTACTCTATCGGTAATGTATGTTTATACCGTTAGAAGATAGCACAAATATCATAGAATTGTTTGCCTTCGACAAATAATCTTATTCTATCGATAATGTATGTCTATACCGACATAATATGTACAAAAAGTTCTATCGGCAGGATGTAGTGTGCCGATAGAACTGTTCGCCTTCTACAAATAGTCTTATTCTATCGGTAATTGTCGAGGTATTGCGAATACCTCGGCAGGTCAGGTGCCTCGGATGCATGACAGGTGGCCGCTGATTCTTGAGGCGCTCCTCGCGTGACCTACACGTGATCAAGAACCAAAGACTTTACTTTTAGAAGGGCGACAATCCTCGAGACAGGCATCGGAGGCCACGTCCCCGGGCATGTGGTGGCGCCCGGGACATGCAACGGAGGCAATGTCCCCGGGCGAAAGGCGGCGCCCGGGACATGCACCGGAGGCCACGTCCCCGGGCGAATGGCGGCGCCCGGGATATGCCGCGGAGGCAATGTCCCCGGGCGGAAGGCGGCGCCCAGGACATGCCCTGGAGGCAATGTCCCCGGGCAAATGGCGGCACTCGGGGCTGGCACCGGAGGCCACGTCCCCGAGCGAAAGGTGGCGCCCGGGACATGCACCGGAGGCAATGTCCCCGGGCAAATGGCGGTGCCCGGGATATGCCCCGGAGGTAATGTCCCTGGGCGGAAGGTGGCGCCCGGGACATGCCCCGGAGGCAATGTCCCCGGGCGGAAGGCGGCGCCCGGGGCAGGCACCGAAGGCCACGTCCCAGGGCAGAAGGTGGCGCCCGGGGCAAGCACTGGAGGCCACGTCCCCGAGCGGAAGGCGGCGCCCGGGACATGCACCGGAGGCAATGTCCCCTGGCGAAAGTGACGGAACTTACCTGGACTTGGTCTCGCGGAGATTTCCCCCAACAGCAGCCCCCCATGCCCTCCGGGGACGATGCTCGAGTCCCCAGAGGGTATGGTACATGTCACCGGGAAAAGCTCCGGGCCAAGCTAGCAGAGCCGTGACGCTTTGATTCCTGTGCCGCGCGCTTATGACCGCGCCATTTGGCCATAAATGCGCTCGTGGTTCGAACCGGTGCCTCAGTTTGCGCGCCCGTCCCTTCGTTTCCCGCGCACGGTTTGAACTTTAACGGCCCAGATGTACCGCGAAGCGTCACGTGGCGCCCATCTGGACCACGCTTCACCCCTATAAATAGGGCCTTGGGTGGCCCGGGAAGCTCATTCCAAACTTTTCAAACTCCAGTGCCCTTAGCTCTCCCGGTAGCCCCCTCCCGGTAGCTAGCTCCCAGAAGCTTTAGGTCCCTCCCACTCCCAAAGACTTAGCCATTGGAAAAAACTTGATGGCGCCTAAGAGCCTTCCGGTACTTCTACGAGCCGGTAGCAAGGAGCTCCACCTGGTGAAGGGGGGACCCAAGTCCCCCTTTAGCTCAGTGATGGTGCAAATGCTACCGTCCCGGGTAGCCGATTACCCGGTGGTGGCCTCCCGGGACCACTGGGGAGATTGGATCCGGAGGTGGTTCTACCTCCGGGTCCGGGACGACGAGGTGGTGTACTCCCAGGAGGCCCCGACCTACAGCCGGTCGTCCGCGCCGAAGCCCCCGGTGTGGACGGACGAGGAGTTGGAGCTCCTCTGGAAGGTCATCGTCTCCCGGCGCACCCGCTCCATGCGGGACGCCGCCGAGGAGATGATGCTTTTGAGGATCTCCCCCTTCTCGAGCAGGAGAAGGGGGATTGGGATGTGCCCGGAGCAACGGCCCCCGGTGAAACCGGTGAACCGACGTAAGTCTTCGTTACCTGGTTCATTGCATTTACAAATTTTTCAAAATTTTACTAACTCTTACCTTTCGCAGTCCGGCCGTACCCGGCGGCACGGGAGAAGGCGAAGAACCTCCTGGGGAGGAACTTCGTCGATGAACACGAGCGCATCGTGCGCGTCGTGGGCGAGGGCCCTCCCCGGAACCTGGTAGCCGAGGCCTTCGGGCTAAAGCTGTCAGACCCCCATTTGAGGGTCACCTTGGCAACCGCCCAGGTAGATTGCGCACAGAAAGGTACATCACAAGCTCACAACAACAGGATTCACTTCCAATAATAAAACTGGTAGATAAAGCAAGTACAAGGTCACGAGGACCACTATTACAATATCATAATGCCACGGGTGGCACTAATTAAAGTTGATACAAAAGTAGAGAGTTTTTCAAAATCAAGAATCGGTATTGAAGTACCGAACACAGAAAAACAACACAAAAAGCAACCACAAGGGTCTTCACTTCCTTCTGCAGCGGCTCTGGAAGGGCTTCCTCCACATCGGACTCAACTTGGCTCATGACCCTCCTAGAAGTTCACATCGTCTGGAAAGACTCTTTCCTCTTCTTGGTGCTCAAGGCCAGGGGAATTGGAATTCTCCAAGTCTTCTTCTAAATTTGTTTGCAAAGGCAAGGGTGAGCATGTTTTTACACAATGCTCAGCAAGTCTCATTACAAAAATGTAGGTATATAGATGAGGAGTGATCAAGAAAAGGGTTTAAGACTTATAATTATAAATAGTATAGATTTCAATTCTTTGATCTCTCAAATGAGGGTTTTGTTTTCAACAACCTGGTTTTGTAAATCTTAAGTTATACTTTGGAAATCGTTATGTGTGATGGTCTCCCATGAGTCATCACTTTTATCAACCGTATTGTGAAAACATTCCAAATCATTACTTGTGCTATAACCCATGGATATCATCCACTACGAAAAGACTCCTGAACCTGGGAGTACAGAGTATCTGATACTTCTTTTACACTTTGCAAAGGTGTACCTCTTTTTAAATCCACTGGTTCACTCGGCTTTCAAGTCGGTACAGCTCCATGTGACTTATACACATGTGACAAGGCCGAGATCACACAACGCTTTTGCAGTTTAGTATTAACAGTATCCCCGCCCGGTAAATAGACAATTAAGTCTCAAGTACCGTTGTGGGTCTTCCCCACTGCCTTACTTCCTAGCCTCTCTGGTCTATGTTCCCGCAGGACACATAGCCTTGGTCTATGTCCACGCGAGACATACGACCATTTAAGATTACAGCCGCTCACGGCTTAATCAGGTCTAGGGCGCCTTCCTTCATTTACGCCTTTTCCTCTCATTATTTTTCTGAACTCACATCACTCATGGCCGAATCTTGGCCTTCCAGTTTCCACGCGAGAAACCAGATCGTCAAACCATGCAGGGAACTGCTAATACCAAAAAGCTACTAAGTTGTGCCCGTCCCATACCAGGCAAGTGGTTGGTACGTTTACAATTCGCATAGAGACACAGCACAAGGTTCTCGTCCTTATGAACCAATAGTGAGGAGCATTCACATTCCCTGGTGCGCACCGCACCCTCTCCATACAGTCCAATCCTCACTATCAATTCTAATTTCACATTTTCTTTCATAAAAAGAGTTTCAAATTCATTTATCCCATATTAGCCATTTCACACTTAACATGTACGTTTAAATAAGATTAGAGTTTAAGCATAGCATCCTAGGGTGACAAGGTTGCATGATGATTCAATATCAAAAAGGGGGTTTCCACATAAGACTTGGGTCATATCTATTCACATGTTTCTAAACATAGTTTTATCAAATACTCAGCATGTATATATCTTGAAAACAGTTAATCTACTTTATATCAAAATACTAGGTGAGACATGATCAAGGGGTTGAGACTTGCCTTCCACTGCTAGGTCTAATTACTCGGACGAATCTTCAAAGACTTCTTCCGCTCCTTCAGCTTCGGGCACTGCGGCGGACACAAGCAATACAATACACACACTACATAAGCATACATAAAATAGTTTCCATAGAAAATATTGAGTAAATAAGACATGCATGCAGGGGAAAAGGTTAGGGCAAGGTCACAAGGGTTCTGGTCGAAGAAACGGCTAAAAATGATTGAACGTCAATGGGTCGACATTCAGTTCACGGCTTTGGCATAGCTTTAAACTGGTATTAGGATGGTTTTCTGGAGAAGTGACAGAAGGGAAAGATGTAGAACACAACTCCAGGAATCTAGGGGACAAAGTGACATTTCCATTGCTCAACCAGAAGGGGTCAAACAAGGCTAATGCCAGTGGCTGACATGCACTGACATAGTGCAGACATTGTCAAAATCTAGGGCTTGACATAACTTTTGATACAGGGCTCCAATTGATGCACAACTTTGTCTGGGAGGTAGGCATTGATAACAGGAACAATTAAGTCAACAGGATCTAGGGCTGAAAGTGGCTGGAAGGTGATGAAATTCAGTGATGAACTGTGGTGACTTGGACATGAACTGGGCTTCTGGACAGTGATCTTGGCATTGGAATAACTTTTGATTCAGGTCGATTCAGGGATCGAGCTAGTGGACAATAATGCTCAGGAGGCTAAGGCACATCTAAATGACAAGGTGATTTGGGCTGAAACGGCCGGGAACACTTTTCCGGTCATCGGCGCCGGAGAAGAAGCACTGCCAGCTGTGGGTTTCTGCTACAGGCCGAAAGAACTCTAATCCAAGCTTGGAGAGCATCTAGGAGGTATAAGGAAGCTGTTGGCACGGTTAGTTTGGTCAGATAATCACCGGAGAAGCCTGGCGACGATCGCCGGCGACTGGTGAAATCCGGATTTGGGGAAACCAACAATTTAAGCTCAATCTGGAAATCTAAGTACACAGGCTTGCTTGAAATAACTCACTGATCATTTCTCTTCACAGGCTCGAGGGCTAATTCGAGATAGATTGGCCAGCATTGCCGAAACAGGGCAAACGGCCGTTTACGGCGATCACCGGCGATGGGGTTCAATCTGGTGCAATTAACTGGTATGACACAGAGAGGGAGGTAAAGGACGCTTACTGGTGGCCTTGGATTGGAGATTGGGGCTGTGGAGAGCTCTGGCGACGGTGGCCTCAAAAACAGCTCACCGGGGAAGAAGCTGTTCGCGGCGGCGCTGGAGAGTTGGTGGTTTTCTGGTACTGGAAACTGAAGCAATGCACTGTGGAGGTATTTATAGCTGCTGAAGCCATCTGCTGGTCGACAATTCAGGGAACAGCGGTGACGAAATCGACCGCGAAGCGACCGGACACAGCGGGAACTTGTGCCGGCGATGATGGCGAGGCACTGGCGTGCAGCGGTGCAGGATTTTGGCAGTGGATGGCACTGGCGCGAGCGACGAGAGAATGGTGAAGTGAAAGCTCCATCGACGCGTGGCTGAGACGTGTTGAACGGGCGAAGCTGGACTTGCTGGTTCGCGGGCTCGCGCGCGGGGAAGAAATTGGTTGTGCTGGCGCGGCCGAGGTGGCGTCCACGGCGGTGCCACGAATGCGCACGGGTGTCAGGTACGTGGCAAAGATGGTGGCAGCTCTGGAAGTTCACCGGCGGCGAAGAACGCGGCGAAGCTTTGCGGCGGTTTCTGTTGAAACACGGCCAGGGGCCTAATTGCAATAAAAAGGACTGATCTGCAAGGAAAGTTTGAAATAGAATTGGGCTTGATTGCAAATCTGGAGATCTAAGGGTCCGATCTGAAATCTGATTTCGCAGATAAGTTGCAAAAGATTATTAGAACTTATCCGGCCAAAGTTTGACAAGATCGGGCAAGGTCTGAAGGGTTTCGACAAAAGTTGGGGAAAACGACTTTAGGGTAAAACAGGGTAATTAGTGTTTCAAAAACGGCGAGGGTCGAAACTCAGGTTTAGGGCAGGATTTGGAAATTCTTCCAGAAGGGAAAAATGTTCAGAATAGTGAATGGGAGATATTCACTGAATCAGATCAAAGTTTGGAGGTGGTCTGAGACTTTTAGTCTTTTTGGGCTTCTGACAAATCTGAAAGGGCTGATTTGTGAAAAGGTATGAATGACAAGAGTTTGATTGCCAACCTTTTTGGGGTAAGCTGCTGGCACAACAGGGATCTCATTCTGAAATAGAAAGGGACAAGACACGCCAGGATTTGGGAAAAATCGGGGTGTTACAAATCTAACCTCCTTAAAAACAATCTCGTCCTCGAGATTCTGATAGGTCTGAAAATTGATAAGGGAAATCTTGATGCAGTCCTCCTTCCCTTTTTCCATATCGACTCATCTTCTGGGTGGTTGTTCCATTGAATTCTGCAGAATCAAATGGTCCTTGATTTCATTCTCCTGACCTCAAATATCTTGATGGGGTATTCTTGGTAGAATGAGTCTGATTGAACCTCTACTTCCTTGGGAGATGTCTGTTCGGTCGGTTATCAGCATAACTCTTCTTGTCTGGACTGTGCAGTCTTCGTCTTCTTCCTAATGATTCGTACATGAGCTTCTACATCTTGAGCTATTTCCGAGCTGATTAGTTGCCTTTCTCCAATTTCTGACTAATGTAAAGGCATTCTGCACTTGCGGCTGTATAGAGTTTCAAGTGGGAACATCTGTAAACTTGTATGGTAGCCACTGCTGTGGGTGAATTCTGTGTATGGCAGTATAACTCTCCTGAAATTCCATATTTGAGCACACAGGTTTGCAACTTATCCTCCGGTATTTGATTCACTGGTTCCGTCCATTCTCTAGTCTGATGGTGGTAAGCTGTGCTGAAGTTCGAAGCTGTGCTGAAGTTCAACCTTGTTGTTGGGGCTTCATGCAGACTTTTCCAAAATCTTGAAGTGGGTTGTGCTCCGCGATCTGATACAATCCTCTTGGTTATACCATGTAGAGTCACAGTCCTAGTCATGTAAATTCCTGCTGATTTGGCGCCATCATAAGTCATCTGCGCTAGTACGATGTGCGCTACTTTCGCCAGTCTGTCCACGATCATCCACATGGAGTTATATCCATTCTTAGTCTTCGGAAGTCCTGTGATAAAGTTTATTCCATCTTCTTCTCATTTCCATGCCAGTATGGCTAGTGGCTGTAACAATCCTGCTAGCCTTTGATGCTTGATCTTCATCCTCTTGACATGTGTCACACTTTACCGCTTACTCGGCAATCTCTATCCATGTGACTTCACCAAAATTGATTCTTCGAGTCCTAACACATCCGAGTACTTCCGGGGTGAATATAGTATGGAGTGTTATGAGCTTCTTTCAAACTTAGTGTCTTGATCTCCTTAACTTCTGGAACACACATCCTCTTATCTTGCCAAATTGCACCTTGCTCATCTTCCCGAAATTTCACTATCTTTCTGATCCTCATATCCTCTTTGATCCTCCGAGTTCCTTCATCACTTCCTTGTGATTTTCGAATCTCTTCTTCTAAAGTAGGTGTAACTGACAACATACATGGTCACAGAACCTTGATCTACTGATTTAATCATCTGCCGATGCAGTCCTCCATTAACTTTGGTGTAACAATGGTGCTGCAGTAAACCTTTCTGCTCAAGGCGTCTGCAATGACATTAACTTTACCAAAATGGTAACGCATGTCTAGGCCATGGTTCTTTATTAACTCTAGCCATCGATGTTGCCTCATGTTCAAATTCTGCTAGGCAAGACATACTTCAAGTTCTTGTGGTCTAAGTGGATTGCACATCGATTCCTTAGTAGATAATGTCTCCAAATCTTGAGTGCGTGAATCATTGGTGCTAACTTCACGTCACAGTTCGGTTAATTCTTCTCATGAGACTGCAGTTATCTCGATGCAGATGCGACTGTTCTTCTTCCTTGCATTAAGACACAACTCAGTTTATGCCTAGATGCATCACGCTACATCTCATAATTCTTCCTATCATCAGGGAGTACTGGGATCGGTGTGGTTGTTAGCCTTCGTTTCAACTTCTTCGAAGCTCTTCTGACAATCTTCTGTCCACTCAAATTGGACATCCTTTTTCAACAAACTAGTGGGCGGTTTGGCTAGCTTGGAAAAATCCTTCAATGAATCGGTGATAGTGCTCAACTGATCCAAGAAAACTTCTGATATCTGTCGCTGATTCTGGTTGTTACCACTCTTTCACGGTCTCGACTTTTAACTTGATTCACTTGCACTCCTTCGGCTGTCGTCAGGTGACCTAAAAACGAAACTTCCTGTGTCCAAATTCACACTTATCCGGCTTAGCATTAAATTGTTGCTCCCTTAGTTTATCCAAGACTTTTCGTAGGTGGTCAGGATACTCCTCTTGGTCCTTGAATGACATCCGATATGGTATTTTTGATACGGTTGCTGTTCTAGGTTTCAGTTCAACATTGAGTTCAAAACCTTAATCAGGGCACTTCTGGTAACTCTTTTGGAAACACGCTTGGGTATCTTCCAACTTCAGGGATCTGGTTCACCTCTTTCTTCGAACTGTGCGGATTTTGGGCTGGGTGTTCTACTAACATCCTCTCAGGGTTGGAACAAAACTTCTTTTCCATTAGGACTAGTAAGGGCAACGGCCTTACACTCACAATCCATTTGTCCTTCATGCTCCGACAACCAGTCCATTCTAGGTGTAACCTCTCAATCCTTGTAGTTCTAGTGCCAGTGGTTTAGCAGAGAACTCCTTTCCACTTATATTAAATTTTACTCCTTTGCACACTGACTTTACTGGCATCCTAGAGTCGGGAAACTGAGTGGTGATAGGGTACTCTGGATACGTCATATTCAGTCCACTTTAAATAGCAAAGATCTTTGTCTGATGATCCTCTTTCTTCTTCTGATGTGACATAGTTGAGTCTGCCTTGAGTTGGTACCGGGTTTTCCTCTACTTCTTCCATGGTTAGTTGGAAATCTTTCTCTTGCAGCTGGAGCTTCTTATCCCTACTGTTGTATCGGGGCAGGCATTGGGATTAGTGTCTGAACTGCAGGCTGTTGTTGACCTTCACTTCTTCTCTTGGCTATTGGATTTGACAGATTCCTCTAGGGGATTTCTCTTGACAATGACCAAATTGTCCACAATGATAGCAGTGTGGGGACAATCACGCTGATAGTGGCTTCTGTGACAAGCCGGGTACTTGGCTGTCATGGCTCTTGTGTACTGTAGGTTTGACTGATATTGTGGTGCTGCTTGAGTCTTTGATGAATGCATGAATATTCCTTCACTTGATATAATGTGGTCTAAGAAAGAATCTTTTTCAACCAGAGAGTACACTTATCAATCTTGGCGTACAATTGGTGATCTGCTAACCTCCTTAGCACTAAACTTAGATGCTGATTATGCTCTTCCTCGTTCTCGGGGAAAAGATGGGAATATCGTCCACAAACACGATAATGTACTTGCATAGGTATTCCATGAGAACTTTTTCCATTAAGTTCATGAACATTGCCGGTGCATTCATTTGTCCAGATGACATCACTGTAAACTCATATAATCCATATGTTGTCATGAATACAGTCTTTGGGATATTCCTTTCTTTGATCTCTTCAACACTGTTCAAGCTGTCCATATGGTCAATTAGTGGAGATCTTTCTTTTCTTTTCTGTTTTGTTCTGCTCTTTTCTTTTCCATTCTGCACCGAACGTGACTTGTTCTCCTTCGACGTTGGTTAGAATGACGGTCTTCTTCTCACAATCTATCTGACCTTTGTGTTTTTGGCTAGCAGGTTCATTCCAGGAATGATGTCTAACTCTTCAGGATTCAGGACTAGCAAGTCTGCTAGGAATCCTAGGTTGCCGATACAAAAGGCAATATTTCTACAGCTGGATTTGATTGGGATTCTCACTGCATCCATATTAACATATCATTGATATTTCCTCCTTATGACATGGGGGTTGGTGATCCGGGTTGATCTTAATTGGTACGGGCTCTTCTTTCAGATGTGTTCCTCATGTCACTGGTACCTTCCTCGGGTTCTATTCCATGAGATCTTCCTCTTGAGTTAACCCATCTACTCTAACAGGCGGTCAAAGAAAAGATTGCTGATTCAAAGGGAAACTCAGATAGTGTACAAGCGGAAAGCTGGGATCAATCCGTGAGACAAGGATTGGAAAGTGCAAGATGTTTTTCATAATTTAGGTTTTTATGAAATACATAGTTTTGCCTCTACGGCTTATAGGAATACTTAGCAACCAACACACATCAAAACAAGCAACTACTACACAAGAGATCTAACGTCCGCTGTGGTTAGGCACAAAAGGTTAAACCAGGGGAAAGTCTGGAATCACACGTCGGTATTGGAAGAACCATGAGGCTCTACTTCCTCTGAGTCCTCCTCCTGACCTTCATCTGCGCCCATCAGGTTCAATTCCAAGTTCTGGGATTTCGTAGACTACCACTGAAGCACGAAAGCTATCTAAGGGGACATAACACAAAAACACCTAAAAGTTGGAAATAATGTTTAAAGCTTTTTCAAATAATCAAAAAGGATAACTACATAATATATTTTTCTTAGACAAATTAGATTTTCGTAATTAGATTTTAGTCAAGTAAACTAACGATTTTCTTTCTAGGGACGCCAATGTCTATAGAAGGGTCACGATCTACAGTCGAGCCTTTGCTCTGATACCATTCGTTGTGAGACCCCCATTTGAGGGTCACCTTGGCAACCGCCCAGGTAGATTGCGCACAGAAAGGTACATCACAAGCTCACAACAACAGGATTCACTTCCAATAATAAAACTGGTAGATAAAGCAAGTACAAGGTCACGAGGACCACTATTACAATATCATAATGCCACGGGTGGCACTAATTAAAGTTGATACAAAAGTAGAGAGTTTTTCAAAATCAAGAATCGGTATTGAAGTACCGAACACAGAAAAACAACACAAAAAGCAACCACAAGGGTCTTCACTTCCTTCTGCAGCGGCTCTGGAAGGGCTTCCTCCACATCGGACTCAATTTGGCTCATGACCCTCCTAGAAGTTCACATCGTCTGGAAAGACTCTTTCCTCTTCTTGGTGCTCAAGGCCAGGGGAATCGGAATTCTCCAAGTCTTCTTCTGAATTTGTTTGCAAAGGCAAGGGTGAGCATGTTTTTACACAATGCTCAGCAAGTCTCATTACAAAAATGTAGGTATATAGATGAGGAGTGATCAAGAAAAGGGTTTAAGACTTATAATTATAAATAGTATAGATTTCAATTCTTTGATCTCTCAAATGAGGGTTTTGTTTTCAACAACGGGGTTTTGTAAATCTTAAGTTATACTTTGGAAATCGTTATGTGTGATGGTCTCCCATGAGTCATCACTTTTATCAACCGTATTGTGAAAACATTCCAAATCATTACTTGTGCTATAACCCATGGATATCATCCACTACGAAAAGACTCCTGAACCTGGGAGTACAGAGTATCTGATACTTCTTTTACACTTTGCAAAGGTGTACCTCTTTTTAAATCCACTGGTTCACTCGGCTTTCAAGTCGGTACAGCTCCATGTGACTTATACACATGTGACAAGGCCGAGATCACACAACGCTTTTGCAGTTTAGTATTAACAGTATCCCCGCCCGGTAAATAGACAATTAAGTCTCAAGTACCGTTGTGGGTCTTCCCCACTGCCTTACTTCCTAGCCGCTCTGGTCTATGTTCCCGCATGACACATAGCCTTGGTCTATGTCCACGCGAGACATACGACCATTTAAGATTACAGCCGCTCACGGCTTAATCAGGTCTAGGGCGCCTTCCTTCATTTACGCCTTTTCCTCTCATTATTTTTCTGAACTCACATCACTCATGGCCGAATCTTGGCCTTCCAGTTTCCACGCGAGAAACCAGATCGTCAAACCATGCAGGGAACTGCTAATACCAAAAAGCTACTAAGTTGTGCCCGTCCCATACCAGGCAAGTGGTTGGTACGTTTACAATTCGCATAGAGACACAGCACAAGGTTCTCGTTCTTATGAACCAATAGTGAGGAGCATTCACATTCCCTGGTGCGCACCGCACCCTCTCCATACAGTCCAATCCTCACTATCAATTCTAATTTCACATTTTCTTTCATAAAAAGAGTTTCAAATTCATTTATCCCATATTAGCCATTTCACACTTAACATGTACGTTTAAATAAGATTAGAGTTTAAGCATAGCATCCTAGGGTGACAAGGTTGCATGATGATTCAATCTCAAAAAGGGGGTTTCCACATAAGACTTGGGTCATATCTATTCACATGTTTCTAAACATAGTTTTATCAAATACTCAGCATGTATATATCTTGAAAACAGTTAATCTACTTTATATCAAAATACTAGGTGAGACATGATCAAGGGGTTGAGACTTGCCTTGCACTGCTAGATCTAATTACTCGGACGAATCTTCAAAGACTTCTTCCGCTCCTTCAGCTTCGGGCACTGCGGCGGACACAAGCAATACAATACACACACTACATAAGCATACATAAAATAGTTTCCATAGAAAATATTGAGTAAATAAGACATGCATGCAGGGGAAAAGGTTAGGGCAAGGTCACAAGGGTTCTGGTCGAAGAAACGGCTAAAAATGATTGAACGTCAAAGGGTCGACATTCAGTTCACGGCTTTGGCATAGCTTTAAACTGGTATTAGGATGGTTTTCTGGAGAAGTGACAGAAGGGAAAGATGTAGAACACAACTCCAGGAATCTAGGGGACAAAGTGACATTTCCATTGCTCAACCAGAAGGGGTCAAACAAGGCTAATGCCAGTGGCTGACATGCACTGACATAGTGCAGACATTGTCAAAATCTAGGGCTTGACATAACTTTTGATACAGGGCTCCAATTGATGCACAACTTTGTCTGGGAGGTAGGCATTGATAACAGGAACAATTAAGTCAACAGGATCTAGGGTTGAAAGTGGCTGGAAGGTGATGAAATTCAGTGATGAACTGTGGTGACTTGGACATGAACTGGGCTTCTAGACAGTGATCTTGGCATTGGAATAACTTTTGATTCAGGTCGATTCAGGGATCGAGCTAGTGGACAATAATGCTCAGGAGGCTAAGGCACATCTAAATGACAAGGTGATTTGGGCTGAAACGGCCGGGAACACTTTTCCGGTCATCGGCGCCGGAGAAGAAGCACTGCCAGCTGTGGGTTTCTGCTACAGGCCGAAAGAACTCTAATCCAAGCTTGGAGAGCATCTAGGAGGTATAAGGAAGCTGTTGGCACGGTTAGTTTGGTCAGATAATCACCGGAGAAGCCTGGCGACGATCGCCGGCGACTGGTGAAATCCGGATTTGGGGAAACCAACAATTTAAGCTCAATCTGGAAATCTAAGTACACAGGCTTGCTTGAAATAACTCACTGATCATTTCTCTTCACAGGCTCGAGGGCTAATTCGAGATAGATTGGCCAGCATTGCCGAAACAGGGCAAACGGCCGTTTACGGCGATCACCGGCGATGGGGTTCAATCTGGTGCAATTAACTGGTATGACACAGAGAGGGAGGTAAAGGACGCTTACTGGTGGCCTTGGATTGGAGATTGGGGCTGTGGAGAGCTCTGGCGACGGTGGCCTCAAAAACAGCTCACCGGGGAAGAAGCTGTTCGCGGCGGCGCTGGAGAGTTGGTGGTTTTCTGGTACTGGAAACTGAAGCAATGCACTGTGGAGGTATTTATAGCTGCTGAAGCCATCTGCTGGTCGACAATTCAGGGAACAGCGGTGACGAAATCGACCGCGAAGCGACCGGACACAGCGGGAACTTGTGCCGGCGATGATGGCGAGGCACTGGCGTGCAGCGGTGCAGGATTTTGGCAGTGGATGGCACTGGCGCGAGCGACGAGAGAATGGTGAAGTGAAAGCTCCATCGACGCGTGGCCGAGACGTGTTGAACGGGCGAAGCTGGACTTGCTGGTTCGCGGGCTCGCGCGCGGGGAAGAAATTGGTTGTGCTGGCGCGGCCGAGGTGGCGTCCACGGCGGTGCCACGAATGCGCACGGGTGTCAGGTACGTGGCAAAGGTGGTGGCAGCTCTGGAAGTTCACCGGCGGCGAAGAACGCGGCGAAGCTTTGCGGCGGTTTCTGTTGAAACACGGCCAGGGGCCTAATTGCAATAAAAAGGACTGATCTGCAAGGAAAGTTTGAAATAGAATTGGGCTTGATTGCAAATCTGGAGATCTAAGGGTCCGATCTGAAATCTGATTTCGCAGATAAGTTGCAAAAGATTATTAGAACTTATCCGGCCAAAGTTTGACAAGATCGGGCAAGGTCTGAAGGGTTTCGACAAAAGTTGGGGAAAACGACTTTAGGGTAAAACAGGGTAATTAGGGTTTCAAAAACGGCGAGGGTCGAAACTCAGGTTTAGGGCAGGATTTGGAAATTCTTCCAGAAGGGAAAAATGTTCAGAATAGTGAATGGGAGATATTCACTGAATCAGATCAAAGTTTGGAGGTGGTCTGAGACTTTTAGTCTTTTTGGGCTTCTGACAAATCTGAAAAGGCTGATTTGTGAAAAGGTATGAATGACAAGAGTTTGATTGCCAACCTTTTTGGGGTAAGCTGCTGGCACAACAGGGATCTCATTCTGAAATAGAAAGGGACAAGACACGCCAGGATTTGGGAAAAAACGCGGGCCGCTCCGTCCGCTCGGCCCTTGAGAGCCTTGGCGTGAGCCTAGGCTCTGGGAGCAGCTCGGAGGTGCCCCCGGGCACACTCACGGAGGCTGTGTGTTTTCTTAACGCACAGGTCTCCGTGATCCCGGAGGCCGCAGATGCCCGGGCATGAGGCCGGGCAATCCCCGTGGTTGCGGCCGCAGCCGGGCTCGTGGAGCACTGGGGGGTGGGCGCCCGGGCGATCGGGGGCGACATCCCCCAGAGCTTCCCCGAGTTCTTTTAGCCCTCGCACTGGGAGGTGGAGCAACTCGCCGGGGGCTTCTATGACCGGATCGTCCGGGTGAGGTTCCCGGCACTAGCGCCTCCGACAACGGATGCCCTGGCGCCGGCGCCGGCGGAAGCCCCCCGGTGGGAGGACGCCAATGACAAAGTTTGAGCCTATTTGCTTTCTTAGAAGAAGCCCCGGACACTTGTGAAAAGACATTTTGAAATGCAATGGAATTGAAAATTTTTCTAAGTCTTGAATATATACATTGTTACTAGGATTCCCAGGAGGTTACTCCTGGGCGGAGGTCCGGGAGAAGTTCCCCGGGTTGGTGTCCCCCGGGCGACGCCCAAGCCGCTTTGATCTTGCTAAGTCTCATCTCCGGAGAGCGCAGCGGGGACGCTGTCCGGGAGCCGATCCGATTGAGATGGCACCCGGAGTGGCACTTGGATAATTTCGACAATCATCGCGCCGAATTATCCCCTCCGCGTCCGGGGTCCCGGATGATTCCCCCTCTTCGGATACTTCCACCGGCAGGCTACGAGTATTGGTCCGAGGATGTGCTCCGGGAAGCTCAGCGCTGCGCACGCGCATTGTACCGGTACCTTGCCCGGGAGCTAGCAGAGGGCCTCCGGGACTATTAGGCATAGGCGCCTTAGGATGTAGAGAATTTCTGGGTTATGACCCGGGTTGTACCGTTTCCGATGCCCACCGGAGGGGGAAGATGTCCTCCGGTTGAATGATCAATAAAGCTTTGTTTGCTTGTTGCTGCTTTGAGAGTCTTCTTTTAATATTTTTCTTGGATGGTCTGGACGACTTCTTTTGATAAGAATGAGCTAAGTTTGCTCGTGGATTGTCCGGACGACACCCGGGGGTTCCTTATCCCCCCCCTCCCGCCCACAGTGGGCCGGAGGGTAGCTCCGCGCGCTGTGGGGGTGACAAAGCCCCCGGGGTGAAGATGAAGACTTGTAGCATAAGAATTTTTCCAAGTTAGAAAATTTGAAAATGAGGTTTCCGGGGAAAAACCTTCCAGGAGACAATCGTCTGGTCGCCGTGAGAACGGGGAGCCGGGAATAAGGTCTTGGGGGAAGAAACATCTGAGAAAACCCGACAAAATTTCTGGAGGTGAGCTTTCCGAGAGACAATCGTCCGGTTGCCGTGAGAACGGGGAGCCGGGAATAGGGTCTCCGGGGAAGAAATATCCAAGAAATCCGCAATTTTTCGGAAGACAATCATCCGGTCGCCGTGAGAATGGGGAGCCGGGAATGAGATCTCCGGGAAAGAGATATCCAAGAAAGCCTGAGATGAGATTTCCGGAGACAAACCTTCCGGGAGGCAATCGTCCGGTCACCGTGAGAACGGGGAGCCGGGAATAAGGTCTCCGGAGAAGAATATCCAAGAAATCCGTCTCGCTGGGGAGACTATCAACTCCCGGAGGAGGATGTGCCCGATGACGGGTCTGAGTATTTGGGTAGGGGACTAGTCTACCAAAGTGACTCGTTACCGCGGTCCCTGAGGACCGGGTTGCCCCTTACACCCTCAGTCCATGAGGGCTGATCGTAAGTCGCCCTTCAGGAGGGACTTGTTGGGTCTGAGCCCACTTCCTCATGGGGAGGGCATCCTCGCGGGGAGGGCATCGCCGTTAGGGCGGTAATGTGAATAACCTACAGTGAGACAGTTGAAGAGAAAATCCAGTTGTATTGATAATGAAACGAAATACAACACCTCCCCCCGCGAAGTCGCGAAAGGGGAGGGAAAGGTTATTACAATGTCCCCCCTCCCCCTCCGGCGTGATCGCTTCAGGGGAGGGGATAGTAAGTACGAGGTCCCCCTTCCCCCTCCGGCGTAATCGCTCCGGGGGAGGGGACGGGCCTGTGTAGGCTAGACATAAAACTTGTGAAGTAAACGCAAGTTCCACGTGTGCTTCAGCTCCTGTTCTCGAAGGTTGGAGAGCTTGTAAGCCCCGGAGCCCAGGACTGCGGAGATCCTGTAGGGGCCCTCCCATTTGGGGGAGAGCTTACCCTGGGCATGGGGGTCTGTGACGCGCTTGAGGACAAGGTCCACAAGGCGGAAGGCCCTCTCGCGCACGCGCTAGTTGTATGCGCCCGCCATCTCACGCTCGTAGATGGCGTGGCGGAGGAGCGCTCGGTCGCGTTCCTCCTCCACGAGGTCGATCTCCAGTCGCTGGTTGGCCTCATTGGCTTGGTACGCTGCGGTCGTATCTCTTTCTAGGAGCTCGACTCACAGCGACTGGAAGCCAATCTCTGGGGGGAGGACTGCCTCCGCCCCGTAGACTAGGGAGACAGGAGTACGTCCCGTCACCCGGCTTGGGGTCGTGTGCATGGAGCAGAGGATGCTAGGGAGCTCCTCTGCCCATGCACCCCGCTTAGAAGCGGCCTGCTCGAGTCACCGGCGCAACCCATGTAGTATTACGCCGTTGACCCTCTCAACAGCCCCATTGCTCCGGGGATGGGCCACTGAGGCGAAGTGGATGACGAGCCCCAGGCCTTCGCAAAATTCCCGGAAATAAGCCGAGTCGAATTGGGTCCCGTTATCAACAGTGATCTCCTGGGGGACACCAAAACGACAAACGACGTTTTTCCAGAAAAACCGCTGGATGGCCCGGGATGTTATGCTGGCCAAGGGTTCTGCCTCTACCGACTTTGTAAAGTAGTCGACCGCGACCACCGCATACTTGTATCCTCCGGGCACTGGGGGGAAGGGCCCTAGGAGGTCCATCCCCCAGCGCACGAAGGGCCAAGTGATGGGGATAGTCCGCAGCGCTACAGGGGGGAGGTTCAAACCCTTGGCCATCTTCTGGCAAGCCTCGCACGCGGAGACAAGGTCTCGCGTGTCGCGCATGACCGTGGGCCAATAGAAGCCCTGCTGGAGAGCCTTGGCTGCGATGGCATGCGGGGCTAGGTGAGAGCCACAGCTCCCCGCGTGGATGTCTTCAAGGAGTTGGAGTCCCTCCGGCCGTGGGAAGCAACGGAGGAGGGCGGAAGCCCCTTGCTTGTAGAGCTTCCCCTCCAGCAGGAGGTATCCCCGGGCTTTGGCCCGGAGGCGCTTGGCTTCGGTCTCGTTGGGAGGTCCCCCTCCCCCTTGATGAAGGAGATGAGGGGATCCATCCATAACGGAGCCCGAGTGATCTCGGCGACCTCCGGGACGCGAGGCTCGTCGCCCGTGTTCGGGGAGGCCACCGAGGGCTTCGTGATGATCTCCAGGAAGGCCCCCTTGGGGAGTGATTCCCGGGCGCTGGCTGCCCGGGCCAAGGCGTCGGCCCGGTCATTGTCCCTTCGCGGGATATGCCGGGCCTCGAGGCCGTCGAAGTGCCTCTCCATCTTTCACACCTCCTGAAAATAAAGACTCAAGTTTGCGTCATGATACATGTAAGACATGTCCATTTGGCAAACTACGAGCTGAGAATCTCCCTTCACTAGGAGGCGTTGGATCCCCAGGGAGCGTGCAACGCGCAACCCGAGGAGCAAAGCCTCGTACTCGGCAACGTTGTTGGTTGTGGGGAACTCGAGCCGCGTCGCGTACTCGAGTTCCTTCCCCTCGGGGCTCCAGAGGACTACTCCCGCACCAGCCCCGGCGAGACACAGTGACCCGTCGAACATGAGTGAGGGACAGGGAGAAGGGGGCGAGCTCAGCCCCCCACTTCCCAATCCGGCCGGTGGCCTCTTTGTTCCGCAGCAGCTCCCCCAGGGGGAGGGACGACGGGACGGTGATGGGGTGTCCCAGGAAGTAGTGGCGAAGCTTCCAAGACGCCATTAGGAGGGCGTAGCAGATCTTCTCCATCTCCATGTACCGAGTTTTGGCCCCCTGGAGGGCCTCACTCACGTAGTACACGGGACACTGCTGCCCCCTTGCTCCTTCACCAATACCGCGCTGACGGCGACCGGGGTCGCGGCAAGGTAGAGGAGCAAGGGCTCTTCTGGAGACGTACTCACGAGCATTGGAGGGCTTGTGAGGTACTTCTTGAGGTCGTCGAAGGCCTCCTGGGCCTCGGGGGTCCATCGGAACCCCTCGAGCCCCCAGAGGATCTTGAAGAATTGGAGGCGTCGTTCTCCCGACCGCGAGATGAAGCGGCTCAGCGCAGCTAAGCAGCCGGTGAGCCGCTGGATGTCCTTGACGGAGCGCGGCGGGGGCATAGCCAGGAACGCCCGGATCTTTTCGGGGTTTGCCTCTATGCCCCGTTGGGACACGAGGAAACCCAGGAGCTTCCCCCACGCACGCCGAAGGCGCACTTCTCCGGGTAGAGCTTCGGCCCATACGCGCGGAGGTTGCAGAAGGTCTCCGCTAGGTCATTGACATGGGCGGCTGCGCGGGGACTTTTGACGACCGCGCGGGGACTTTTGACGACCGCGCCGTCTACGTAGACTTCGATGTTGCGGCCTACTTGGTCTTTGAAGACCAGCGTCATGAGGCGCTGGAATGTCACCCCCGCATTCTTCAGCCCGAAGGGCATCTGGACGTAGCAGAAGGTTCCGAGGGGAGTTATGAAACTCGTCTTTTCCTCGTCCCCTTCCGCCATCCGGACTTGATGGTAGCCCGAGTAGGCGTCCAAGAAGCTCATCAACTCGCACCCCATGGTCTAGTCGACCAGTTGGTCGATCCGCGGGAGTGGGAAGTTGTCCTTGGGGCAGGCGCGGTTGAGATCGGTGAAGTCCACGCACATCCGCCACTTGCCATTTGACTTCTTCACAAGGACGGGGTTCGCGAGCTACTCAGGGTGCAGGACCTCCCGAATGAACCCTGCCTCTCGGAGTCGGGCGATCTCCCCCTTGATTGCCTCTTGGCGTTCAAGAGAGAGTTTCCTTAGCTTCTGTTTGATGGGGGGTGACCGGGGGTCACCACGAGCTTGTGCTCAATGACCCCCCGGGCGACGCCCCGCATGTCCGTGGGCTTCCACGCGAAAACGTCGGAGTTCTCGCACAGGAAAGTCGTAAGTTGTGCTGCATGCTCCTCGGGGAGTTCTGCCCCGATACGGACGGTTTTGTCCCCGTCGTCCGGGGACAGCAGCACCCCCACCTCCTTGACTTCGCGCGCGTACTCCTTGCACTGGCGCTTAGAGTCCCGCCCAGAGGCGGACCCTCCCACGATGACGTTGATACGGCGCTGGGAAGTTTGGAAGGGGAGAGTTTTTGAAGGCTCGCCCTCCTGTGCCAACCCCTGCTGACCCCCCGCGGGGGCGGGAAGGGCCGGAACAGCTGGCCAAGGGGGCAAGGAGGCCGGAGCCCCCCCTGCCCATGTGGCTCGATGAATGTCGCGAAGTGCTGCAGCAGCTGGTGGCACTCCCGGGTAGCGTGGGTACTGGACCCGTGGAAGCTGCACCACGGTCCTTCCCTGTTTCTCCCCGCGGGGCCTTCCCGGCCGCGGGAAGACTGTGCTCCCCCATGGCCTTTCGGCTTGGGGAAGGGGCTGTTGCCCCTCGGGGGGTCGCGCGAGCCGCCTCTGCCCTCGAGGACAAAGGTGTCCCAAGGCTGTGGCTTGTTACGCCCCCTGCCTGGGGCGTTTGAGGGGGTCCCTGGCCCCTCGGTCGGCGGGGGCGGGAGCCCCCTGGGTCTTCTTCCAGAGGTTGTCTTCCTCCGCCCGAGCGTACTTTTCGAGTACATTGAAGAGCTCATCGACGGAGGAGGGGCAGCTCCGGGAGAGCCTCCGGTGGAGCTCCCCCGGGAGGATCCCGCTTTTGCACGCTTCGATGATCGTAGAGTCAGGGATGTGAGCCACTTTGCTCTTCACTTGGGCGAAGCGCTTGGAGAAGCTTCGGATGGTTTACCCCGTCCTCTACCAGACGGTGTACAGCTGCGAGGAGTCCAGGGGACGCACGTAGTTCCCCTGGAAGTTTGCGCAGAATTCACGCTTGAGCTAGGCGAAAGACTTGATGGAGCCGGCCTTCAGGTTGTAGAACCAGGACCGGGCGATCCCGGTGAGGTAGAGCGGGAAGACGTTGCACTGCACCGTCTCGTCCCCCCCAGCCGCGGAGATGGCTGTGGAGTATACCTGCACAAATTCGTAAGGGTCGGCCTCACCGTTATAGTGCTCGATGTGCGGCGGGCGGTAGGGCCGCGGCCACCGAATGCTCCGAAGTCTGCAGCATAGGGGCTGACTAGCCCCCTGCACTTCCCAGGGAGAGTCCCGGTCGCTGTCTCCTTTGACGAGGGACACGCCCTCGTTATCGGAGTCAGGAAACGGCCCGAGAGGTCCGCCAGTGTGGCGGTAGCGACTCTTCTCTTCCGTGCCGGGGATGAGTTCCCGGACGTCCGGGCTCTCCCCCGGAGAGGCTGGCTTCTCTTCCCTCGACCGGTGCGAGAGCGAGGCTCTCCGCACCCGCAGCTAGGGGGAAGTTCTTCCCCGCGCTTGGGTGAATGCATTCGCTCGACCTCCTCCCAGGAGAAACGGACCTGGTCCGTCAGGGGCACCCTCGGGGGGCATCCCCAGGGGAGGAGGGAGCTCATACACTGTAGCGGCCGGCCCGGAGACTATCGGGGCCGGCTGGGGGGATCCCCCTACGAAGACCCCTGGAACCGGAAAGGGGGAAGCCCCTGTATCATCCGGAACTGGGGAGGGGGCGCCCGCGGTGACGTTCGGAACCGAAGTGAAGGGAGCCCCCGTGGCGACGACTGGAGCCGGAAAGGGGGAAGCCCCTGTAATATCCGGAACCGGTGAGTGGGGAGCCCCCGCGGCGACGTCCGGAACCGGGGAGCCAATGTGGGGGGAAGTCCGCTGAGGCATAGGAGCTGCTCTGTCGACTGCCCCCGGCGCGGTAAACGCGACACGCGGGGCGGGACTGGCTCCCGGCACGGGGAAAACCCCCGGCATGTATTGGGACCCCAGCCCCGGGAATTGGCCCGGAAAGGGGTATCCCCCCGGTGCCACGAAGGGCCCAGGCATGAAGTTCCCTCCCGGCACCGGGAAGGGCCCGGGTGCCGGGAAGGGTCCGGATGTATGACTCGTAGGGGGAGGGTACCCCCCGCTGGGGTCATACGGGGCGGATAAACCTCCGGAGACAGGAGGGACCGCTTGGTGACCCATAAATGGGGGCATGGTCCCTGGATATGGGTACGGCGCATATGTGGGGGCCGGTGGCCGCGCCAACACGCGGAGCAGCTTATCCATAGAGCGCTGGGCGCGGAGCTGGCCCTCCACTAAAGCCTCGAGCAGGGCGTCCCGGGGAGCCGGGGGAGCCGTCGGGGGGAGACTGGTCCCGACCGAGGTTCCCGCGGTCACCGGGAGCGACCTGGAGGAAGAAGCACCTAAGTTAAGAGGGAAGGTGGGAGGCGGTACCTGGGTCTGGCCGCTGCACCACGGTCCTTCCCTGTTCCTCCCCTGCCAGACAAACACAACAAGTGACACGAGGATTTATACAGGTTCGGGTCCGGGTGGGGGCCCTAGTCCTGTCGGCGTGCTCCCGACCGGAGTCGGCTGGGGAGGCTCTCTCGGGGAGAGGCTTCCAGAGCACACCTGTGAGTTTGGCTATTCTAGCAATAATGAATCACTTGTTCTTACAACAGGGGGTACAAGGCTATTTATAGCCCCAAAAAGAGGCAAAAGGCCACATCCCCGGGTGAAAGGCGGCGCCCGGGACATGCACTGGAGGCCACGTCCCCGGGCGAATGGCGGCGCCCGGGATATGCCCTAGAGGCAATGTCCCCGGGGGGAAGGCGGCGCCCGGTGCAGGCACCGGAGGCCACGTCCCCGGGCGGAAGGCGGCTCTCGGGACATGCCCCGGAGGCAATGTCCCAGGGCAAATGGCGGCGCTCGGGGCAGGTACCGGAGGCCACGTCCCCGGGCGAAAGGCGGCGCCCGGGACATGCACCGGAGGCAATGTCCCCGGGCAAATGGCGGCGCCCGGGACATGCCCCGGAGGCCATGTCCCCGGGCGGAAGGCGGCGCGCGGGGCAGGCACTGGAGGCCACGTCCCCGGGCAAAAGGCGGCGACCGGGGCAGGCACCGGAGGCCACGTCCCTGGGCGGAAGGCGGCGGCCGGGCCGAAACTCTGTTGTATAGTCTTGGACGGTCTGGTCGCGCCGTTGGTACAATCTGTGCCAACGCTCCCATTTCTCCTCAAGGTAACCCATCGGATAGAATTCTTGTCGCAAAAGTCGTTTGAATTGACCCCACGCAAGGTCATCAGCTTCACCACTAGCGACAAGGGCCTTCCACCATGTCTTGGCGTGGTCCTTCATCTTCAAAGGTGCAAATTTGACCTTTTGATCGCTACTGAACCCTTTCAGGTCAAAGTAGGTCTCAAGTTGATCGATCCAAGAATCCAGCTTCTCGGCATCGATCACCCCATCATATAGGGGTATATCAATCTTAGCATCGACCTTAAAAGATCCGACAGCTAAGGAGGTGTTGGCGAGGTCATCGGTCTTGTAGTCGCCTTCGTCTTCATCTTCGTCTGCCCTGCGCAAGTGTTCACCAGCCTTCGCACCCATACCCTTCCCTACTTCAGGAGGTACAATCATGGCCTGCTGCTTAATCCAAGCAAGCATGGTTTTGTTGGGCCAAATCCTGTTCCTCCGGGTAGTCTTCGAAGGGAGCTCCCGAGCGCCCTCGGTCCTTCGTGCGGAGAAGGTTCCTGGCGGGTCCTGGGCGTCCGGGCCCCGGGTCCCGCGGGGTCTTCGGAGTGCCTCGGTCCTTCGTCCGGAGATGGTCCCTGGTGAGTCCCGGAGAGTCACCGGGACCCCGGTGAGACCCGGAGCATCACCGGGTCCCGGAGAGTCCCGGAGGGTCCCTGGGCCCCGGGTGCCAGGGAGTCACCGGGTCCCGGAGTGTCCCTGAGGGTCCCGGAGAGTCCCTGGGCCCTGGGTCCCAGGGAGTCCCGGAGGTTCACCGGGCTCCCGGTGAGACCCGGAGCATCACCGGGTCCCGGAGAGTCCCGGAGGGTCACTGGGCCCCCGTGAGACCCGGAGCATCACCGGGTCCCGGAGAGTCCCGGAGGGTCACCGGGACCCTAGTCCCATAGGTTCCCGGAGAGTCCCTGGGCCCCTGGTCCCAGTGAGTCACCGGGTCCCGGAGAGTCACCGAGCTCCCGGTGAGACCCGGAGCATCACCGGGTCCCGGAGAGTGCCGGAGGGTCACCGGGCCCCCGGTGAGACCCGGAGCATCATCGGGTCCCATAGGGTCCCGGAGAGTCACCGAGCCCCCGGTGAGACCCGGAGCATCATAGGGTCCCAGAGAGAGCCAACAGGACTAGGGCCCCCACTGGGACTCATGCCTGTATAAACCCCTGTGTCAGTTTCTGTGTTGCCCGGCGGGAGAAGACCAGTAACTCGGTCTGCTCGCGCCTTTGTACTCGTGCCGTGCACGTCCTAACCTGCCGAGGTATCCGTGATATCACAACAGGTTTCCATGTCGATGGAGAGCTTAGCCACTTGTTCGGCTAGGTTAGCTTGAACGGAGGTATTGTTAGACATTGTCGGAGACGCGGCTGTAGGAACCGTCAATTCACTAGTACAAAAATGCAGTCTTCTATCGGTTATTAGCGATTTAGTTGAAAACCGATAGAAAATGTGCCTCGAGGTCATAAATGGCCATCGGGTGTATTTTTCCTATCGGTTTGTAATAAACTTCCCGATAGAAGAAGCAGTATGATTTACTCTAGCGGTGATGAACATATTTGCCGTTAGAAGAGATGCATAAGTACTGATGGAGAATGTTGTGCGTCAATAGGACTGGTCGACTTCTACAACTAGACTTATTCTATCGGTACTGTATGAATATACCGACAGAGTATATTCAAAATTCCTTTCGGCAATATGTAGTGCGCCAATAGAATCGTTGGCCTTCTACAATATGTTTATTATATCGGTAATGGATTCTTGTACCGTTAGAATATATAGAAAATTGCTTAGAACTGTTCGTCTCAAATAGTTTTATTCTATCGGTAATGAATGTTTATACCGTTAGAATATAGCAAAAATATCTTAGAACTATTGGCCTTCTACCACTTGTAATATTCTATCGGTAATGAATGTTTATACCGTTAGAATATAGAAAAAATATCTTACAACTGTTGGCCTTCTACAACTTGTAATATTCTATCGGGAATGTACGTACACACCGATAGAGTATGTACAAAAATTCCTATCGGTAATATGTATTGTGCCGATAGAACCATTCGCCTTCTACAGATGTTTTTATTACTAACGGTATGATGTTTTTGTACCGATAGAAAATATATAGTTGTATAAATACACGGGTATGTCTCTTTCATTCTCACAATTCATCTGGGGCTCGTAGTCCTAACCTGTAAGCTCCATGGACGGCCAGCGCACCTCTACAGGGGACCGCTGCACCTCCACACCTCCATCGACGCCCTCTAGACTTCGGCATCCCAAGGAAGGTACGTAAAATTTCTGCAATATTGTTAGATTATTCTAATCCGATTATGGCAATAATTCTGCTTTTTTTGTATCCTTCATTTTGATGTGTCTTCTTTTCAATATGATTATGATCTGTTCAGGTCCTTGGATGATGCTCATGAGGGGCAACGTATTTCACGGTTCTTCATCACAGTACGCTGCCTACGTTGGCTTGTTGGCGAAAGAAACGGTGAAGATCACCGTCGAGAGCTGGAAGGATGTGAAGGGCGAGATCTTGGTTGGCTTGGTCGAGAAGATCCTTAGGCCCGGCGTGTTTCTCAAATCAGGACCTATAGAAAGCATCTTACATTTTTTTGCATGCACCAGCTTGTGGCCAGATGCTTACCTGCTTGGAGAAGAAGAATTGTTGTTATTTGCACAGCCATTCTACACCATCACTACACAGAACAACATATTGGAAGGTAGGTTCTTTTTGTTAATGGAGTTGAGTTGAGTTGAGTTGAGTTGATCGAGTTTGAGTCCGAGGAAATCACCAATACGTACAAATGTATGTCGACGGCAGTTCCAGCTCCTTGGGCGTCTTCGAATTGAACTCCTATGTTAAGTCCAATGTGGTTCAGGCATTTGCTGTTTTGGATGAATGGATTTGTGATGTATCAGGTCTAACTTGTAGTCGGTAGTTGGATTGTGGCAACCTGCAAAGGTTCTCTTTCATGTAAAATGTATGGGCCACTGGGTCCTCGTCGTGATCTGTTGTTAATTTTAGACGTGGCTTTTCTAATATACATCGAATGTGTGAATTGTTGTATTTGTATATTGTTGTATATTTGTGTATCATGTATTGCTAATTGGGACATGAACTTGAATGTGCAGGGAGTATTTGTGTATTTAATTGTATTGGTAGGTAGGTGTGTATTTGTACTGCTGTTTCAGACATGCACTTGAATTTGTGAACTGGCATGTGTATGTTTGTACTTGAATTTGTATTGGTGAACTGGCATGTGTATGTTTGTACCTGAATTTGTGAACTGGCATGTGTAATTTCTTTGGCAAGATGAAGTCCCAAGTACCTAAGAAAAGTATTTTTGTGTCTCCTAGTTAATCCACAAATTAGCATTTCTTGAAATATATTGCTTCATCTTCTAGTTAAGATCCGTTTGATGTAAGATCTGTTTGATGTTACATTGATATGATTCCTTGAATGTGAGAAATGGCATGTGCATGTTTGTCCCAGTTTGGTACCAGTACCTCCTCTAACGGTAAGTACACATATTTATCGATAGGAAAACACATATATTTGCTCAGTCATGCATATTCTAATGGTAAATACACATATTTACCGATAGAAAAACTCTTGCTCGTGTGTCATGCATCATCTAACGGTTCATACACTTATCTACCCATAGAAAAACTCATGTACGTGCTGTGTCATGCATGATCTAACGGTCAATACACATATTTACCGAAAGAAGAAGTCCTGTACTTGCTCGGTAATGTACATTCTCTAACGGTATGTGTGTGTTTTTACCGATAGAATATGTGAGCCTGCAAATTACCTAAGTTAGTCTAACGGTTATTTCATGTATTTACCGTTAGAAAAATGTCCATTATAAGGAAAACCCCACTCGACCATTGCTGAGCTGCTCTTTAATTTGTTCTGTTGCACTCTGTGTCCCTCTGTTTGTGACGAAAGTTCCACGCCCGCAGCTACACTGCTAGGGTGATCAGCGCAGGCTGGAGGGAAGTTGATTGCGCCCCTCTCTTTAAGGTACGCTTAATTGTCGACACTTATCTCTCTCTCCCTCTAAATCTCCCTTCCTCTCTACTTGCAAGCTAGCTGTATTGTGTAGTTCCAAGTTTGTAGCTCTAAGATTGGGAGCTTGGGAGCTTGGTAGTTGGAAATGCGTCATGTTTTAGGAGCTAACTAGCTTGTATTGTGTAGTTAGCTAGGTTAATTAGTGTTAATTTTGTCAGGCTAGGGTTCAACACATGTATCTGTTGTAAGAGGCTGTACATGTACATATACATAACTTAATCGGGCAGGTTTCATGCATGGCTTACTCGTTAAATTTTGTTAATTGTAGATGGACAGGAAATATTGGATGTATGGAATAAAACGTACTACTCTTGAATATTTGGATGGTGTGAATGAGTTTATTAAATTTGCTGAGTAACAAAAGGAGAGGAAGGGAGAGAAAAATATGCTCTGTCCTTGTACAGATTGTATGAACTTGAAGAGGTTTAGCAACTCTGATCAAATTAAGAGTCATTTGATTCGTCGTGGTTTTAACGCGTGATACACCCGTTGGATATGGCATGGCGAAGATCTTGAGGAAACAAGCACCACTACTACCAATCAGCATGACTCGGATGTGGATTGCAATAATATCGATGATCATACGAATTTTGGTAATGTTCATTTCAATGTGCACGTAAATGATGATGATGACAATCTAGATGAGATGTTACGTGATGTAGAGGAAGATTACAACGAAAATGACTTCTGTGAATTTGAGAAACTGATTGCTGACTCTGAGAAGCCTCTGTTCCCTGGATCTGCAACATTTACAAAACTGTCTTCTGTGTTGAGATTATATAACTTGAAGGCAGGAAACGGTTGGAGTGATAAGAGTTTCACGGCACTATTAGATCTTCTAGCGGACATGCTTGCAGAGGGAAATGAGTTGCCAAGATCTACTTACCAAGCCAAAAAACTGTTGTGTCCGTTGGGAATGGAAATCGAAAGAATACACGCATGCCCAAATGATTGTGTGTTGTACCGTAACGAGTACTCCAGTTTGCATGTTTGTCCAAGATGCGGCGCATCGATGTATACGCGTAGGGACCGGATTGACAGTGAACGTCACGAGGTAAAGAAAGGACCCCCGGCAAAAACTGTGTGGTACTTGCCTGTGATACCTAGATTGATGCAGCTATTTGCAAATCTGAAAGTCGCGAAGCACTTGCGTTGGCATGCTGAAGCCCGGAAACAAGACGGAAAACTGAGACACCCAGCTGATTCTATTCAATGGAGAAACATCAACAGAACATTTGCTGAGTTCGGCGGCGAACTTAGGAATGTAAGGTTCGGGCTGAGTACAGATGGTATGAACCCACATGGTAATATGAGCAGCCGGCACAGCACTTGGCCGGTTCTTTTATGCATCTACAATCTTCCTCCTTGGTTATGCATGAAGCGCAAGTACATCATGATGGCGTTACTAATCTCAGGACCTAGACAACTCGGAAATGATATTGACGTGTTTCTAGCACCTTTAATCGAGGACTTACAGAAATTGTGGAGCGAGGGTGTGCAGGTGTGGGATGCATACAAGAAAGAGAATTTCATCTTGCGGGCCTTGGTATTTTGCACCATAAATGATTTTCCGGCCTACGGAAATTTGTCGGGGTATAGTACGAAAGGAGCCAAGGCTTGCCCTATTTGCCTAGATGAAACTGAGAGCATGTGGCTGCGAAACTGCCGAAAAACAGTGTACATGGGTCACTGCAGGTTTCTTCCGGTGCATCACATGTACCGTAAGAAGAGGAAATCATTTAACGGGAAGCCTGAGAAGGGATCAGCTCCAGTGTTTCTGACCGGTAAGGAGATTTACACGCGCGTGAACGACATCAAAGTTGAGTTCGGTAAGCATTCTAAACCTCGAGAAAAAAATGTTTGAAAGAAGAGATCGATTCTCTGGGATCTACCGTACTGGGAGCACTTACAAGTTCGACATTGCATTGACATCATGCATGTAGAGAAAAATGTCTGTGACAGTTTGATTGGTTTGTTGTTGAACATTCCGGGAAAGACAAAGGATGGTGTGAAAGCTCGTCGTGACATGGTGGAAATGGGGATAAGGACTGAGCTTGCACCTTTAGAGAATGGAATGCGTACATACCTCCCTCCGGCCTGCTATACGTTGTCCAAGAGCGAAAAAACAGATCTCTGTCGGTGCCTGCACGGTGTTAAAGTTCCATGTGGGTACTCCGCGAACTTGAAAAAACTTGTGTCCATGAAGGACCTAAAACTGGTTGGCACGAAGTCCCACGACTGTCATGTCCTGATGTCACAAATGCTTCCCATTGCTATCAGAGGCATTCTCCCAGTTAAAGTCAGAGAGACAATCACAAACCTATGTTATTTCTTCAACGCAATATCTTGCAAGGTAAGTACGTGCACTTGTATTATAAGTTCATTACCTCCATCTGTGGAGTTTAATTAGAAGATTTTTCTGATATGAATATTTGGCGCAACTGTGTCCTCGTAGGTAATTGATCCAGATGGACTCGATGCTTTGCAACGCGACGTGGTTACAACTCTTTGTCAGCTCGAGATGTATTTCCCTCCATCCTTTTTTGATGTTATGGTCCATCTGATTGTTCACCTTATTAGAAAAATTAAGTTTTGTGGACCCGTGTGCCTGCGCTACATATATCCATTTGAGAGATTTATGGGTGTATTGAAGGGATACGTAAGGACTCGTCGTCGACCCAAGGGGAGTATCATGGAAGGTTATGCCGCCGAGGAGGTGATTGAATTTTGCACAGATTATATGGCCGGGGTTGACCCAATTGGCGTTCCTAGGTCCCGACACGAGGGTAGGCTTCAGGGCATCGGAACGATTGGATTCAAAGCTATCGTCCCCGCTCGTGATGTGTACGCAAAATCACATTTTTGGGTCTTACAACACATGACGGAGGTCGAGCCATACATACACGAGCACAAGGTAATGTTACGGTCACAGAATCCTTCGAAGTCAGACGTTTGGGTCAGCAGAGAACATAACAGGAAATTTGCTGAGTGGATCCAAGAAAGAGTCACGCGAGTTGCCGAGGGCTCCGTAAGTGAAACTGTGACATGGTTGGCTAGAGGCCCAAGATTCACTGTAGGGACTTGGCAGGGGTACGACATCAATGGGTATTCATTTTACACAAGAGCTCAAGATGCCAAGAGTAGCACGCAATGTAGCGGAGTGACACTGTTTGCTATTTCCGAGGATGCCAGGTCAGTAAGGGCGCTGAACTCATATTACGGTGCTATTGACGAAATATGGGAGCTCCATTACGGATTACTTAAGATTCTCCTGTTTCGATGCCAATGGGTCGAAATCCCTTGAGGTGTTCAAGTTGACAGTTACGGGTTTACTCTCGTTGATCTTGGTAGAGTCGGACACCAAGACGATCCATTCATACTTGCAAAGCAAGCCACACAGGTATTCTACATCATTGACCCGGCCAATCCAAACTTGCATGTTGTCCTCCACAGGAAGAGACATATTGTTGGGGTCGAAGATGTTGTCGACGAAGAGGAGTATAACCAATTCGATGAAATACCTCCATTTTTAGACGACATTCAATCTATCCATACTGAAGATATCGACGAAACAACATATCTGCGAGATGACCACGAAGAAGGATTATGGGTTGAGAACCATTGATGATTAATTTCTATTTCAGGGATAAATGCCAAGCAAACAGCCCACAAGTTCTGCAGCAAGGTGTGGAACTTATCATTAAAACATCAGGCAGTACATTTTTCTTTAGAACTTAATGATAAGCTAGTTCACAGCATTAATATATCTCAATTTTACTCCACAGCATGAGTTCTAACATGTACAGTACCTTTATCCTGTAAATACTTAATTCTTCCCTTCAAATAGCACTTGCAAAAATCTCATCGCAGCCTCTTGCTTCTTCAAATTAGGCTCTCCAAAAATCACTTTTTTTCTGATGGTATTTTGTTATTTCTACTGATAGAAAAGGACATCCGCTACTTTCATGTGTCTCAGGCACTTCTCTCAGGCACTTCAAAAGTTTTCGAAAAGTTTACTTTTTCTATTGGTATTATTCTATTTTACCGTTAGAATAAATTCGTTAGTCTCACGGTATTTGTTGTCTGACGGTTTTTTCCTGTTTTTACGGATAGAAGAATACTCTGGCGCTTTGAATTCTCAACCGTGTCGCCATGCGTTGCCTTGGAAACTCTATAAGTACCTGGCCATGCGTCGCAGTATTTTGTTGTTTTTCTAATTCTCAAACGGTTCGACTCCTCATCTTCTCTTTCACAATGGCAACCTCCATGGGATCGTCAGCCACGCCCTCCCTGGTAAGAACTCTAGATATCCTCGGTTTACCCCTGTATTGTTAATCCATGTTTAGTTCATTCTTGACCTGTTGATTTGCACAGGGAATGGGAGCTGTGGAAGACACTGCCAAAGTGAAGGCCGACCTGAGGGCCCTCCAGGAGGAGCACAAGCTCCTTACAGACAAGCACACTCAACTACGGCTTGACCTTGACGTTCTCTTCCAGTGCATTAAGCGCATGAAGACGGATGGTGACAATGCTAGGGCGAGGACGAGGCGTCTTCGCGAGGAGAAGAAAGCCTCGGATATGACCATCGCTGGCTGCGGTTTGACTATGAAGGATACCATAGCGAAGCTGAGGGAGGTCGCAGGCCTTCTCGACGTGGTAGTAGTTGATCCGAGGGACAACTTGTCACTAGAGGAGTCCTGCGTCCTGGCTGCAAGTCTAACTGACTCTATTCTACATGCAGCCAGGGCTAAGACCACCCCTTGACCTAGCATTTTGGGTTTTATTTTTTTTGTAAGTGATAAAACAACAATGAATGAACAATTTCTTTTTATGTCAATTTTCCAATTTTCTGGCTATCTTCCCTCTTTCTTTATCATTCTGCACCTTTCAACCACGGTCCGTTTGATGTTAAATTGTGTGTACCTTTTCATTACTCTGACGGTATTTTGTTGTTTTTACCGATAGAAAAAGGGCACCCAATACTATAATCTCAAGCACTTGGTATGAATATATGGCAATGTGGATGGGTCTTCGATGTATATGTTTCAAATGCCTATACATGACTTTTCCCAACCTAATAGATGTGAAGTCCTGATGACTCACATACAGGCTAAAGATTATGCACAGTGGCACTTAGATGCTTGTGTGCATATTTACGTGTGAAATAATAATGCTGGCCCATGAATATTAGTATAGCAAATCATCGAGAATGTTATGTGATGACAGTGAATGGTGGCTTGTCAACAAAATTCCATATATAGAGAACATTGTTAAGTTCTATCGGTATCTCATGGGTTTGCCGATAGAAAAATTGTCTTCTGTGGAGGTAATTGTTATGGTCTATCGGCAGCTCATGTGTTTACCGATAGAAAATATTTCTGAACAGTTCAGGAAGTAATTTATGCATGTCTTTCTTTTTGAATTATTTTCCCTTTTGCCGCCCTAATTAGTCTCCAGTTTTGGGCTGAGTTATGGAACTCCACGGTGAATTAATTGCCATATGGTTTGTTGATGGTTTTGTAGGGGAAGACATGTCGTCGTCTTCATCGGATGGTACTAGTGGTTCGACTAGGGCCAACCCCATTGTAACTACTGAAGATGCAGCTGTTACATCCCAGCGCAAGAGGGTGGGGCAAGGCGCGATGACGTTGGGGCGTTTGGCCAAACGCACGGATCTTTCTTGGGAGTTCAACCAATTTGGGAGGCCGATTGGAAAGAATGCTGGGAGGTACGCGGCCTACGTTGGGCTGTTGGCGAAAGAAAGGGTGAAGATCACCGTCCAGAGCTGGAAGGACGTGACGGCGGACGAGAGGGATAGGTTGTGGGCAGAAGTGAAGGTTAAATTAACTGAAATCGCTGAACTCTTTCCTAATCACGTTCTCTTGGCTTATACTAAAGTTTAACAAACTCGTGATTAATTGTATGCATTTTTCAGAAACAGGCTAAGTGGAACATCCCCAACGATACACCTAGGACTGCCTGCTTGAAGGACATGAACGGAACATGGAAAACCTTTAAGAGCTGGCTCATCAGTAACTTCCTCGCTGCGGGAAAATCTCCTTGCGAGAAGTACCCCTTCATATCGGAGGAGGCATGGGACGAATTCACCAAGCATAAGGGGACTGAGCAGTTCAAGGCCCTTAGCGAGAAGAATAGGGCGATCCAGAAGAGGAACGACCACCCGCATCGGCTCGGATCCCGGGGCTATGCGGGGAAGGAGGAGCAGTGGAAGAAGGAAGACAAGCAAAATCCTGTCATTGACACCCCTGAGTTGCCGCTCTCCGAGATCTGGGATGAGAGGTGCAAGTGATGGTGGAGGGGGAGGGGGTTCGTGTCGTTCACGGGTCTGTGCAGTTCGCAACCCCTGGGGACGCCGACGTTGTGAGGCGAATGGTAAGTTGGCTAACCTCATAAACTGTGTGCGCACAAGTGTATATAAGGCAATTTGTCTCACAAGGTACCTTTAAATGTAACAGATCTCTTTTGAGAAGGAGGCAGCGGAGGGATTGTTTACCCCGCAGAGGGAGAACGACATCCTCACCCGGGCTCTAGGAAATAAGGAGCATCCCGGGCGGACACGGGCCGTGGGAGCCATTGTGTCGTGGAAGGCCGGTTTCGTAGATCCGGCTTCACCGAGGAAGAAGGCCCGCTCCTGGAAGGAAAAGGAAGCTGACCTCTCCGATAAGATACGAGCTGAGGTACGGGCGGAGATACGGGCGGAGATGCGGGCTGAGATACGGGCTGAGGTGCAGTCTGAGGTGCAGTCCGAGGTCGCACAACTGAGGGAAGAGTTTGCACGGTTGAGAGAAGCATTGCTGGCCAAGAGTGCAGATGCGGATCCCCAGGACGACGGTACCCCGCGGGGTCGGATAAGTAGTTGCGCTTCGAAGGTACTCGCGGATCCAGTGGATCTACTTGAGGTACTGCAAGCCTTCATCTGTGCACTTAAGTTGATGCCACTCCCATTCTGTTAGAGTTGTTTCGCTAACCTGTTTTAATTGTTACAAATTTGCAGAAGCCAGAGGGCTGCATCCTACAGAATCACGTAGGCGCCGAGCAGGAAGTGGTTGGACACGGCTTCATATATCCGTCTGGGCCGGATGTCCGGGTCCACTGTGTACCTCTGCGGTTGGGGTTCGCAAAGGTACAGGTGGACATGGCCATGCCGGGCTACAACGATTCTCTGTTGCCAGTCCCAACAGAGGAACTGCAGACACTTGCTGAGGCAGTGGGCTCCTACGTACAGTGGCCCAAGAAGTGTCTTCCAATACAACAGGTAAATCCTACACATTTTAGATTACATCCTACTCAGTACACTCAACTTGCATAATCTAACATACGTGCTCATTAATTGAAGTGGCCTGCCGTTGGGCTACCAGGGGACTGCGCCCCCAGCTGGGGGCATGACGCCCGATCTCGTGCGACCCTGGACACATCAAAGACGGCCTCGACCCCACCCAATGCATCCACGCCTTCACCTCGGAAGGAAGCCGCCATCAACTCGCCCTTGCCTTCGAAGGTACGAGCTCAGTCCCCGCAAAAGGCAAGGGCAAAGGCAAGGGAAAAGGGCAACAGGGACAGCCGGAGAGGTTCAGGAATGGGTTCCCACTCATGTCGGAGGCAGCTTTGCGCAAATTGGATCGATCAACCAGAGACCTCCACGAGTGGTACCTACACCAAGCTCGGTGCAATCTGAACTTCTTAGTTCCCTACAGGCCTGGGTGTGACAAGGTGGGTTTCCTCGACCCAGAGAAAATAAGCCTCACGATGCTAGAGCACGACGCCGCGCACGCTGAGCAGTACATATCCAAGGCGCTGATGGCGCAGCAGGACAGGGAGTTCATTCTGGTGCCGTACCACCAAAGGTTAGTGCATTTCGTACTAATTTAACTCGATCTTGTATGTTACACCTGAGATATGTTGAATCTTGAGCCCTAATTAGGGTTTTGGTGATTAATGACATCCGTTAGATTTGCGACTAATCTCTGTATGTGAGACACAGGTAAATCAAAGGAGAAAGCATCAAGAAAAGAAAACGCAAGGTTATCAAGACTCCGTAAAGCGAAAACGACGAAAATCTCGACAAAAGTACAAATACCTAAACCTAGCGTCTTCTCGTTTTGAAATTTTCTAGGTTAGATGGTCGTACTATTAAGAGGGGTCTTAGCACAAGTATTTTGATCAACCTTGAAGTTTTTAGAAGCATATTTGCATTTGCTTTTGCCCCAAATCAAAAGCTGAGTAAAAATTCAGAAGTCTGTTTTCGTTTTGTACTGGCAGGACAGTGTCTGAAGTGACCGGACAATGTCCGGCCAATACAAACAATTTCAGTGCTTTGCAAACATACGCAACAGAGACAAATACATTTGTCCGGTACATCTGTCCGGTGAAGGCCGGACATTGTCCGAAGTGACCGGACAATGTCCGGCCAGTACAAATGTTAGCAGCTTATTGATTTGAGACAAATACACTTGTCCGGAGGATTTGTCCGAAGTGACCGGACAATGTCCGGCCAATACAAAATCTGGGCTAGTGTTAGGGCCGTGTTAACAGAGACAAATCCATTTGTCCGGACATTTTGTCCGGACAAATCCCATATGTCTGGCCCATACAAAAATCTGGAGTATAGTTTGTTAAGTGTTAACAGAGACAGATACATCTGTCCGGACATTTTGTCCGGACAAATGCATCTGTCCGGCGTGTACAATTCTTTTTATACAAGGGTGTCAACAGAGACAAATGCATCTGTCCGGACAAATACATTTGTCCGGCCTTCACATTTTGATCCAAACGGCTACTGACACTGGCAATTCACGTGAATAACGGTCAAAATTTTTGTACTGACCGGACATTGTCCGAAGTGGCCGGACAATGTCCGGCCAGTACAATTTTCGCCTAATCTTCTTGATTTCGACCGTTTTTGTTGAGAGTATAAATAGATCACTGTTGTAGATGTGTTATACACATGAAATACATCTCATAAACCTTGAGCAACAGTGTGCAAGCTCTCTCACATCCATTCTCTAGCAATTAGAGTCAAATCTTGAGAATTCTTAAGTGCTAGTTGAGTGAATTTGGTTCCAAGCCTCTTTGCATTTGCATTGTGTTCATCAAGCTTTGAGGTTGATCAAGCAAGGTGCTAGGCTTATTGCTCTTGGTGATTTCCGTCACCTAGACGAGCCGGGAGGTCCGGCGATCTCTCCATCGACGGTGTGTCGGAGAGGCCCGGCGAGTGGTTGTAAAGGCTTGGAGCTCGCCTATCCGGAGTGGAGAAGGGCTACCTCTAGTGAAATCGAAGCTTAAGCTCAAGCGAAGAGCGCTTCAACGAGGATTAGTGGAAATCGGCAAATTTCCGAGACCTCGGGAAAAACTTGATATCTTCGGTTACCTCTACTACTTGCTTAATTTTCATTGTGATTGAATTGTTGCTAGTAGTATTATAGAAATTGCTAAATCTGAATTGAATTGTTTTTCCATACCCTTAGAATATTTGTTATTGCAATCTTAGGTTGTTAAACCCTAATTTAGAAGAAAATTTTAAAACCGCCTATTCACCCCCCTCTAGTCGGCATCCTTCGATCAACACATGGTATCAGAGCACTAGGTCTCTCTTTTTAGGCTTAACCGTCTAGGGAGAGGATGTCGTCGATCAAAGAAAACTATAATGGAAAGGTTCCCTTCTTCAAGGGTGACAATTATTGGTATTGGAAAATTAGGATGGCGGTTTATCTAGAATCCATTAGTCTTGATGTTTGGAGGGTCACTAGAGATGGTTTTAGGACTCCAATTGACTTAGAAAATCTCACACCTCTAGAATCGAAAAACCTTCAAGCAAATGCTCAAGCAAAAAATGCCATATTTGATGGTCTTGACTTAAGTGAATTCAATTGCATTAGCAATCTTGATACATCCTATGAAATGTGGAAAACCTTAGAGGTAATTCATGAAGGAACATCAAAAGTCAAAGAAGCTAAGCTAATTAAATTAACTAGAGAATACAACTCCTTTTTCATGCTTGAATCTGAAAATGTTAGTGACATGTACACTAGACTGAATCTAGTAATCAATGATCTCAAAGGTTTAGGTACAAAATTTGAAGATATTGACATTGTGCGTAAAATGCTTATGATTTTACCATCGAGTTTTGATACAATTGTGACAGTGCTTATCAACGGCGATCTCTCTTCCACAACTCCTACCGAACTCCTGGGTACTCTTATCACCCATGAAATGCAAAAAGAAGAAAAGAAAGGGATCGTGGAAGCATCCGGATCAAAGAAGAAAAACTTGGCATTTAAGGCAAAAGTCGAGGAAGCCAAGGAGGATAGTTCGGATGAAAGCTCCGATGGTGATCTAGCTCTTCTTGTAAGAAAAACTCGCAAGCTCCTAAACAAGATCAACAAAAGAGGATTTGAGTTTGACAAAAGGCGAGGACCTCACAAGAAGACCGGATTCAAGAACATTATATGTTATGAATGTAATGAGAAGGGACACTTTGCCTCAAGATGTCCAAATAAAAAGGGTGATCATCAAAGATTTCATGAGAGGAAAGATGACGGTGAAGGGACAAAAGGCAAAAAGAAGCTTTTCAAGAAGTTCTACAACAATAAAAGCAAGGGCCAAGCCTATGTTGGTGAATGGTATTCCGGATCGGAGGAATCCGAATCGGAGGATGAAGTACCATCATCTTCTAGGAAAATGGCGGGAATTGCTATCGGAGAAGCCACTTCGTTTGAAGACAAGTCATCATCATGTCTTATGGCAAGTGATGATGCTAAGGTATCGGATCTTGAACCTTCTTATGAGGACCTTGTTGATATGGTTATGGAACTAAATGAGGCATTAGGTAGAGTAACTAAGGAGAACAAAATGCTTAAGAAAGAATATTCAACACTTAGTGAATTATATGTAGAACTAAATGACTCGCATGAGACACTTCTAATAAATGAAATTATTGATTCTAAACAAACAAATGAAATAGGCATTACGTGTGATATTCTAGATGAATCAACTCATAATGTCTCTCTTTCAAAATCATTCACTTGTAATGCTTTAGAAATTAGTCATGAAAATGTTTGTGATGAAATTGTTGATAACAACTCGAACTTGATTTTATAAAATTTAGAACTCAAGGCACAAGTAGAAAAACTAAATCTAGGACTAGCAAAATGCTTTAAAGGAAAAGAAACTTTGGACAAACTTCTTAGTGAACAACGATGTTCATTTAGAAAGGAAGGCTTAGGATATGAACCGAACAAGAGAAAGAAATTGAGTACTAAAATGACTTTTGTAAAGGCCACTAATATGTTTTGTCACAAATGTCATAATGTAGATCATTTGCCAGAAAATTGTCCATCAACTTCTAGAGCTAAAGAAAATAAGTATCACTCCCATTACATGCTAAAGAAAACAAAGCACGGACGAGTGATTGCAAAATTCATAGGTATACCTCATCAAAATAAACATAAGAAGAAAATTTGGGTTCCAAAAACTCTTGTTGCTAACTGTCTAGGACCCAAACAAGTTTGGGTACCTAAAAGCATCTAACCCTTCTTTTAGGTAAACTACAAAACCGGTGGGAGGCATTGGGTGCTTGATAGTGGATGCACCCAACACATGACCGGTGATGGAAGTCGGTTCTCTTCATTTGAGAATGGTTGCAATGACATTGATAAAATCACGTTTGGTGATAATAGCAAAGGAAAGGTAATTGGATTAGGCAAAGTCGCAATCACAAACAACCTTTCCATCTCAATTGTATTACTTGTTGAATCTTTGAACTTCAATTTGCTTTCGGTTGCAAAAATTTGTGATTTGGGTCTTAGATGCATTTTTGAACCAAATGGCGTTATCATTGAAAGTCTAGAAGACAAGTCTTTAATTTTCAAAGGTTTTCGATATGGAGATTTGTATTTGGTTGATTTCGGTTCAAAAGACTCTTGCATTTCAACATGTTTGGTTGCAAAAAATTCCTTGGGATGGCTTTGGCATTGTCGTTTGGCTCATGTTGGGATGCATCAATTAAACAAACTTTTAAAAAGAGATTTAATCCTAGGTATGAAAAATGTAAAGTTCGAAAAGAATAAACTTTGTAGTGCATGTCAAGCGGGAAAACAAGTTGCTAGCACTCATCCCGCTAAAAATATTTTGTCAACATCTAGACCACTTGAGCTTTTGCATATGGACTTGTTTGGTCCATCGGAAACTCAAAGTATTGGTGGTAGTAACTATTGCTTTGTCATTGTTGATGATTTCTCTCGATTTACTTGGATTTTCTTTTTAAATCATAAATCCGATGCTCCAAGTGTGTTTAAAAGATTTGCAAAACGAGTTGAAAATGAATTTGAATTCTCCATCAAGAAACTTCGAAGTGATCACGGTGGAGTTTCAAAATTCTGATTTTGTTGAGCTTTGTGATGAATCTGGAATTCAACACGAATTTTCCGTACCATATACTCCTCAACAAAACGGTGTTGTGGAAAGGAAAAATCGAACATTAATTGAAATGGCTCGAACCTTGTTGGATGAATATAAAACCCCCACTAGGTTTTGGGCCGAGGCCGTAAATACTGCTTGTTATGCCATAAATCGGCTTTATACTCATCCTTTATTAAACAAAACCCCTTATGAGCTAATTATTGGAAGAAAACCAAACATCTCATATTTTCGAGTTTTTGGTTGCAAATGTTACATCCTTAAAAAACGCATGCATCTTGGAAAATTTCAAAGACGTGTTGACGAGGGCTTTCTTGTTGGATATTCGTCAACTAGTAAGGCTTATCGTGTTTTTAACATCATAACCGAATGCATTGAAGAAACATGCAATGTTGAATTTGATGAATCTAATGGCTCTCAAGAAGAGTATGAAGATGTTGAGAATGTAGGAAATGAAGAATTACGAGAAGCTATGAAGAATATGACGATTGGAGATATCAAGCCCAAAGATGAAGATTCAAAGTCACCCGATCAAGAAAATGAAATAGCTTCTATGATTCCGGAGGCCCCTACTCAAGTTGACCTTGATTTAGAAATAAAGGAAAATGAAGATCAAACATTGCAAAATCCAAGACTGTATCAAACCATCACTAAGGATCATCCCGTCAACCAAATAATAGGTGATGTTGGTAAAGGTGTTCAAACTCGCTCTAGAATTGCATCCTTTTGTGAACATGCATCTTTCATTTCTAGTATTGAGCCTAAATGCATTGATGAAGCTTTAGCGGACCCGGATTGGGTAAATGCTATGCATGATGAGTTAAACAACTTTACTAGAAATAATGTTTGGGAACTTGTAGAACAACCTCTTGATCACAATATAATTGGTACAAAATGGGTCTTTAGAAATAAACAAGATGAAAATGGCATAGTTGTAAGAAATAAAGCTAGATTGGTAGCACAAGGTTATTCTCAAATTGAGGGATTAGATTTTGATGAAACTTTTGCTCCCGTAGCTAGACTAGAGGCCATTCGCATCTTACTTGCATTTGCATCATGTTTTGAAATCAAACTTTTTCAAATGGATGTTAAAAGTGCTTTCTTAAATGGTGAAATCTCGGAACTTGTATTCGTAAAGCAACCACCGGGTTTTGAAGATCCAAAATATCCAAATCATGTCTATAAACTCTCAAAAGCCCTTTATGGTCTTAAACAAGCCCCTAGGGCTTGGTATGAAAGGTTGCGAAATTTCCTAATTTCACAAGGTTTTAAAGTTGGAAAAATTGACACAACTCTCTTTACTAAAATCATAGACGATGACTTCTTTGTTTGCCAAATCTATGTCGATGATATAATTTTTGGTTCCACTAACGAGTCTCTTTGCCAAGCTTTTGGTGAAACCATGTCCAAAAAATTTGAGATGTCTATGATAGGAGAATTGAGCTTTTTCCTCGGACTTTAAATTAAGCAAATCAAAGAAGGCATATTTGTGAGTCAAAGCAAATACGTGAAGGATTTGCTCAAAAGATTCGGTATGGATGATTCAAAACCAATCAAGACTCCTATGGCTACAAATGGGCATTTGGACCTGGATGAGGGAGGTAAACCGGTAGAACTCAAACTATATCGTTCTATGATTGGTAGCTTATTATATTTTACTGCTTCTAGACCTGATATTATGTTTAGTGTATGCATGTGTGCTAGGTTTCAAGCTGCTCCTAGAGAGTGTCACCTAATTGCAGTAAAAAGAATCTTCAGATATCTAAAACATACACCAAACATAGGACTTTGGTATCCTAAGAATGCTAGTTTTGATCTCCTAGGATATTCGGATTCTGATTATGCCGGTTGTAAAATTGATAGAAAAAGTACTTCCGGTGGTTGTCAACTTCTAGGGAGATCATTAGTCTCTTGGACTTCAAAGAAACAAAATTCAGTTGAACTCTCAACCGCCGAGGCGGAATATGTTTCGGCCGGTAGTTGTTGTGCACAACTTCTTTGGATGAAGCAAACCTTGTTAGATTATGGCATAAAAGTCAATTGTGTTCCACTTTTATGTGATAATGAGAGTGCCGTTAAAATTGCCAACAATCCTGTTCAACACTCTCGAACAAAGCACATTGACATTAGACATCACTTTCTAAGGGATCATGTATCAAAAAGGGATATAGTGATTAGTCATGTTTCAACCGAAAATCAATTAGCAGACCTATTCACTAAACCCTTGGATGAGTCAAGATTTAGTAAGTTAAGAAATGAATTGAATGTTATTGATATTTCAAATGTCATTTGATCTCTTGCTTATCTTGAATTGATTGTTAGTTTGATTGTATCTAGCATATATACTCTTGGCTATAAATTTATATATCAATGTAGGCATCTATGCCCATCACTTCCTATTTTGAAGAAAAAGTCCAAGAAATTCACCACTTTTGTCGTTTTTCAACAAAACTCGGAGAACACATTAAGGGGGAGCAACTTCAAGATCATTGAATGCTTGTATACCCCAAAATTGTGTACAAAAAGGAAAAATATGCATGTTGTTTATAAAAAGGGTCAATTTTAAAATCAAAAGGGCTAAAAATGCTAAAATGTTCAAAATATGTTAAAATAAAACAAAATCTTCAAAAATATCTTTCAAATATGTTTTCAAAGGTTTTGAAAGTGAAAATAAAGGGTTTCGAGCTAAAATGTTGAATTTTGACAAAATTGAACATCTAAGGATCTTGTTTTGGCCTAAAATGACTTATTTCTATAAAACAAAATCGGTTGAGTTTTGACAAAAAGTTTCTACATGAAACACTTAGAGATCAGTCATTCGAAGACATTTCATGTTAAACTTTTTCTCAAAAGACCTATGGTTTGAAAATTATCACATTTTGCAAATCGCCCGAAAACGAGCTTTGACACGAAAATACCCAAAATGTGCATTTTGTGAATTTCGCTATTTGAGCCAAGATCTCTTCCATGTTTTGGCTTGAAATAGTATTTAGAATTCATACAAGGCCAAACATCTCAGAAAAATTCGAGTTTCATGAAAATTTGACAAATTGGTGAAAAACCGTTCTGTTTAACTCTTTTGCCTTAAAATGCGATTCGGAGGCTCATTCTAAAGTCGATTTCTCTCAAATTTCTCCTCAAAGCTAGCTGGATATATTCCAAACATGATACTTGAGCTTATCGAAAATTCAAATCTCTATTTGAGTCAAATCTGACAAATTTGCAAAAATTTCAGAAGTTTCAGAGGCAAATCTGAACTGACCGGACAGTGTCCGGCCAGATCGGACTTTGTCCGGCCATATCGGACAGTGTCCGGTCAGATCGGACATTGTCCGGCCTGTGCACGTTGGTTCAGTTATTAAAACCACCCGTGATTCCTTTTCTTCCCCAAATCGATTAAAACTTCTTTGCTGCTGCTCTCCACCACCACATCCACTGTTCATCTTCTCTTCTCCGGACAAGAGGATAAGTCCGGCCATCTCCCGTCCAGCCTCAAAGTTGATCCCTTGTGCATCTCCCCTTTCCTGGATTGGGTCAGTTTTGTGTCTCCTCCTCCTCTGGTTCATGCATTTCATCTCATGCCATACTAGGGTTTGATTTTATTCAAATGTGTTTGCATGTCAAATCTAGATATGGATTCATGAAATTAACATCTAGGAGTAATCATATTTGAGATGATTTGTACAAAATAGCAGTTTATCATTGACATGCATGATATAAGAGGATCAAATTGCCATTTAGAGTTAGATTTTGGAACAATATCAAATATGTTTTGTATGGAAAGATGATGGTCTGATAAAATCAAAATCCCTAGAGTTAAATGACGTATTTCTATCGGATTTGTTTAGATTATTTTCCATGCACAAGATGAGTGGTTAAGATGAGCAATATCGTAGATGATTTCTTTAGAGTGCCCTAGATCCTTGATTTTGATCAAAGCAAATTGAGTAGAACAAAATTGAATCAAAGAGCAGAAAAGGATGATATGGAGTAAAAATTAACATCTATTAGCAAATGCATGAGTAAGAATTGATTCATATAAGAACTAGGTCATGCATCCACATCCTTCGGAAGATTAGTTCATTATCAACTCTTTCGAGTCATATCACGAACAAATTATCTATCCTTTCTCTCCAGAGTCACTATGACTGGAAGAATGAAGCAAACTAGCCGTCGTCATGGGCCTGGATCTTCTCAACAGGCTCAACCTATAGACTGGGACTCCTTGGCTATTGATGAGGATGATGCAGCTCCAGCATCTCCCATTGGATCTCCCATTGATGATTCTGACTCAGTCGATAGTAGCAGCAGTAGTGGTGATGAGCAACCCAGAGGCCATCCAACCTTCACCGCTAGTGCTATTCGGCGACTTCGTCGAAAGAACCCATATGAGCATCCGAGGACATGTACTGAGAGGAATTTCTGGAATGCCTTCCAGATGTCTCAGTATCACACCAGATTCTCCTCTGCTAAAGTGTTTGGGCATCAGGCCATTGACTGGAACTTGATCGAGAGCAAAGTTCACTATCCTCTCCGGGGCAAGTTCATGGCTGTCAGATTGCACTCCTTCACCGAGATGAGGGAAGACTGGAAGTGGAACGTGGATATTATCCGCTCATTCTTCGCGACTCTTCATGTTGCCTCGGATCGATCCCATGTCGTCTTTATGAACAACAACTCCAGAAGAACTCTCACCAAGGCACAGTTTGAAGAGGCTCTACAGATCGAGCATGTTGACAACAGCCTCTTCGCCTTTGATGAAGTTCGCGTTGAAGACGTGGCTCATCTCTTCGACAATCCAGATCCAAATATTGGTAAAGTCTCTCAACTGATCCCTCCGGTGGCAATACTAGAAAAGTTGAACCGCATGACTATCTTGCCAAAAACCGGAGATCGCGGGGCTGTCACCTCCACCATGCTGCGACTTCTGAGAGCCCAAGTTGACGAGACACCATTCGACATTGTGGAGTTCATGTTCCACGAGATGCAGGAAGTTCAGATGGATATGAAGAGGCTATTGCCCTTCGCACCCTTCATTGCTCACACCCTGACCTACTTTGGACTGCATCGAGCTTCCCGTCCTTCTTCTATGGAGTACTACCGGTTGAAGAGCCTGGGGATCCTTGTTCGTTATGAAAATCAAGTTGGATCACCAGTTCATGGAGACGCGCCTATGTCTTCAGTCGTGGGAGCTCCCTCTCCACTTTAGTCCTACTCCATCTCTCAGAGCCCCGATGTCTCAGCTCCATACATGATGATCATGGAGCGGCTGGATCAGATGTCCATGCGATTCGAGACTCGCTTCGATGAGGTCGACACCAGATTGAGCTCCATCGACCATCGCCTCAACGTTATCGAGCCTCGCATCGATTCTATGAGTCAGGATATCTCTGAGCTGCGGGGACGTTTCGATGCAGGCCAGTATCAGCGTCGTCGTCGCGGCGATTCTTCTTCTGATCATCCTCCGCTGTCCTAGATTATCCGTCTCTTGTATCTATGTCTCCTCTCCTTTTATGGATGTTTGATGACAAAGGGGGAGAGTTATGTATGGATATATGTGATATATGTGATGTTGTTATGTTTTTTATGTCGTCGTCTTATCGTTTATGAATGTATGAACATGAACATGGAAATAGATTTGCTATAAAAATGCTGCTTTGATATCTCTCTTGTGTATGTATGTATGTGTTGATACGTATGGATATCTTGTTATACCTTGTCATGAATATGTTTATGAACTTGAATGCAAGATTAAGGGGGAGCATCCCTTGCTTATACTCATATTTGTTATATCCATATGTTTTATGCATAACGGTTGTCATCAATCACCAAAAAGGGGGAGATTGTTGAATCTTGAGCCCTAATTAGGGTTTTGGTGATTAATGACATCCGTTAGATTTGCGACTAATCTCTGTATGTGAGACACAGGTAAATCAAAGGAGAAAGCATCAAGAAAAGAAAACGCAAGGTTATCAAGACTCCGTAAAGCGAAAACGACGAAAATCTCGACAAAAGTACAAATACCTAAACCTAGCGTCTTCTCGTTTTGAAATTTTCTAGGTTAGATGGTCGTACTATTAAGAGGGGTCTTAGCACAAGTATTTTGATCAACCTTGAAGTTTTTAGAAGCATATTTGCATTTGCTTTTGCCCCAAATCAAAAGCTGAGTAAAAATTCAGAAGTCTGTTTTCGTTTTGTACTGGCCGGACAGTGTCTGAAGTGACCGGACAATGTCCGGCCAATACAAACAATTTCAGTGCTTTGCAAACACACGCAACAGAGACAAATACATTTGTCCGGTACATCTGTCCGGTGAAGGCCGGACATTGTCCGAAGTGACCGGACAATGTCCGGCCAGTACAAATGTTAGCAGCTTATTGATTTGAGACAAATACACTTGTCCAGAGGATTTGTCCGAAGTGACCGGACATTGTCTGAAGTGACCGGACAATGTCCGGCCAATACAAAATCTGGGCTAGTGTTAGGGCCGTGTTAACAGAGACAAATCCATTTGTCCGGACATTTTGTCCGGACAAATCCCATATGTCCGGCCCATACAAAAATCTGGAGTATAGTTTGTTAAGTGTTAACAGAGACAGATACATCTGTCCGGACATTTTGTCTGGACAAATGCATCTGTCCGGCGTGTACAATTCTTTTTATACAAGGGTGTCAACAGAGACAAATGCATCTGTCCGGACATTTTGTCCGGACAAATACATTTGTCCGGCCTTCACATTTTGATCCAAACGGCTACTGACACTAGCAATTCACGTGAATAACGGTCAAAATTTTTGTACTGACCGGACATTGTCCGAAGTGGCCGGACAATGTCCGGCCAGTACAATTTTCGCCTAATCTTCTTGATTTCGACCGTTTTTGTTGAGAGTATAAATAGATCACTGTTGTAGATGTCTTATACACATGAAATACATCTCATAAACCCTGAGCAACAGTGTGCAAGCTCTCTCACATCCATTCTCTAGCAATTAGAGTCAAATCTTGAGAATTCTTAAGTGCTAGTTGAGTGAATTTGGTTCCAAGCCTCTTTGCATTTGCATTGTGTTCATCAAGCTTTGAGGTTGATCAAGCAAGGTGCTAGGCTTATTACTCTTGGTGATTGCCGTCACCTAGACGACCCGGGAGGTCCGATGATCTCTCCATCGACGGTGTGTCGGAGAGGCCCGGCGAGTGGTTGTAAAGGCTTGGAGCTCGCCTATCCGGAGTGGAGAAGGGCTACCTCTAGTGAAATCGAAGCTTAAGCTCAAGCGAAGAGCGCTTCAACGAGGATTAGTGGAAATCGGCAAATTTCCGAGACCTCGGGAAAAACTTGATATCTTCGGTTACCTCTACTACTTGCTTAATTTTCATTGTGATTGAATTGTTGCTAGTAGTATTATAGAAATTGCTAAATCTGAATTGAATTGTTTTTCCATACCCTTAGAATATTTGTTATTGCAATCTTAGGTTGTTAAACCCTAATTTAGAAGAAAATTTTAAAACCGCCTATTCACCCCCCCTCTAGTCGGCATCCTTCGATCAACAAGATATACTTTGAGCTAGCGGTCCTCTTTTACGTACAATGTAGGGGCCACTGGATCCTCATCGTGATCTGTCCGCCGAGGAACGAGGTGTACTACCTCGATTCGATGTGTGACAGATTATCGATCGAATATGTGGTCAAGGGGAATATGGAGGCGTAAGTAACTTATATGTTTGATTTAAATTTTCACCTCACTAGCTAATGATAATACATTAACCGGCAATACTAACTGAAATGCAGGGTTTTTGATAAATATGTGTCCGCTGGAGGGAGGCATGCCGCACCGCAAGGCTTCCTACTAGCTTGGAAAGAATATGAGGTACTCACGAGACTTTTTGTTTATGCTTAATTAGTTTATGGAAACAATAGCTAACATGTCTTCGCATATGCAATTATCTCAGTGCCATCAGCAGCAGCAATCGTGGGAATGCGGGTTTTATGTGTTGCGCTACATGTACGACCTAGTGCAGACAAACTTTGCCCAATTCCCCCAGGTAAGCATCGATAGCTAACTCAAATTTGAAAATTGGGTGTCACGTTCTAAATTAGGAAGTTAGTTACTAAGTATTCACACATTCTTGCAGATCGCCATGTCGAAAGACTCATACGAAAATGCAAAGATTAGAGATCTTCGACAAATCTGGGCTCAATATGTCATGGAGGAAGTTGCGCCCAACCATCCGCCATGATAATTTTCTCTTTTTCGTGTACTCTGTGCATAGACCGTTTATATACATGTGAATAAATATATATGTCAATAAATGTCCACATTGGATTGCAATTTGTATTTGTCCATATATATGTGAATAACTGTCTAATGTGTCAATCTGTTCTATGAATTTACCCTTCTTTGCATCTGTACTGTATTGTGTATCCAATCTATAATGTATTGCATCTGTACTGTATATGTGAATGTATTGTATTGTGAATGTAAATAACGTATTGTATATGTGAATGTTCTATCGGTAAATTCATTCACAGCCGACAGACTACTACAAATTTTCTATCGGTAAACTCATCCACAATCGAGAGACTACTACTACTTTTTCTATCGGTAAACTTGAAATTAACGGTCAGAATAGTGTGACTGTTGGGGGAAATCTCCACGCGGCCAAGTCCAGGTAAGTTCATGATTGCCCGGGGATAGTGGCCTCCGGTGCCTGCCCCGGGCGCCGCCTTTTAGGCTCCCGGGACCGTGCCCCCCGGGCATGTCCCGGGCGCCGCCATTGGGCTCCCGGGACCCTGCCCCCCGGGCATGTCCCGGGCGCCGCCATGTGCCCGGGGACAGTGGCCTCCGGTGCCTGCCCCGGGCGCCGCCTTTTAGGCTCCTGGGACCGTGCCCCCCGGGCATGTCCCAGGCGCCGCCATTTGGCCCCCGGGACCGTGCCCCCCGGGCATGTCCCGGGCGCCGCCATGTGCCCGGGGACAGTGGCCTCCGGTGCCTGCCCCGGGCGCCGCCTTTTAGGCTCCCGGGACCGTGCCCCCCGGGCATGTCCCGGGCACCGCCATTTGGCCCCCGGGACCGTACCCCCCGGGCATGTCCCGGGCGCCGCCATGTGCCCGGGGACAGTGGCCTCCGGTGTCTGCCCCGGGCGCCGCCTTTTGGGCTCCCGGGACCCTGCCCTTCGGAAGAGGTCCCGGACGTCACCGCCCTCCTAAAAGGTAAAATCCCTGTTTGTTTATCACGTGCAGGTCACGCGAGGGACGCCTCGGGAATCAGCGACCACCTGTCAAGCATCCAAGACGTTTGACCGGGAGAAGGACGGTCCTACCCTTCAATCCGACGGTGGTTCCCGGGGTAGTTTAGGTTTTTTGCTTCTTTTTGGGGCTATAAATAGCCCTTGTACCCCTCTGTTGTAAGGGATCAGCTCATTATTATTTGGAATAGCTAATCTCACAGACGTGCTCCGGAAGCCTCTCCCCCGGAGAGAGCCTCCCCAACCGACTCCGGTCGGGAGCGCGTCGACAGGACTAGGGCCCCCACCGGGACCCGAACCTGTATAAATCCACGTGTCAATTCTTGTGTTTGTCCGGCGGGGGAGGACCGGTCACCCGGTCAACCCGCGCTGCGTGATCTCCGCTAGGATCGTCTTCAAAACCTGCCGGGGTATTCTTAATACCACGACAGTGACTTTTCCTGCCGGTGAACTCATACACAACCGAGAGAGTACTAAGCTTTTTTCTATCGATAATCTCATTTCCAACCGAGAGAGTGCTAAACTTTTTTCTGTCGGTAAACTTGTAATTAACCGTTAGAATATCGGTATTTTTCCCAACGCTAAACGTCAGACGACGACGGGTTTTCTATCGGTACAATCATAAGGTGACGATAGAATAGTAATATTTTCCTGTCGGTAATCATGTAATTAACCGTTAGAATAGTGGTACTTTTTCCACCGTTAATCGTCAGACTACGACGGGTTTGCTATCGGTACACTCCTAAGATGCCGATTGAATTGTTAATTTCTTCTGTCGGTTATTTACCGATAGAAAATGTTCTGTCTTGTTTTATCGTGTCTATCTATATCGGTACGAAAACCGATAGTAGAAGGGTGTTTTTTACCGATAGAAGAAAGCTTTTCTGTACTAGTGATTGATCGTTTGGAGTTTTGCCGGAGGTTTTGTAACCCTGGCGAGTCTTCACCATCCACAGGATAGGAAAGTTGCTCTCATACCAACTTGATCCGTTTGAGACCTAGCCTTGGTTTTCGCACTAGACTCGCCCAGATTCTAATATGCGGAATAACGGGATCTTACTCAGAAATACCAAAACCCAAAGGTTGATCGAAAACATAGTTCAAAGTAATTGCACAACTCTTTATTTCAAAGAGGGCTTTACACGTCGAACTTTAGACACACTTGTCTACGTCGAAGGAACTATAAATGTCTAAAACTCAAATAAGTTCTATGACTCTTCGATTGAATTCGATTGTGTTCGATGATCTAAACTAGACCTATTACAAGGTATTTATAGTCCAATTGTATGAGTACGTATCAGACTCAATAACCTAAGCGTATTAGACTCATATAACTAATCTTAAACAGATAAGCTTAGTTATACAAATTCTGATCGGATTACAATTCCGAACAGGGAACGAATTCCTTTTCCTGGTCACGGACCAATCCATGGTCGCAGACCCATCCATGTTCGCGAATCCTTCCCAAACACGGTTAAGGTCGCGAAGCCGTATACGATCAGGACTTTGTCGCGAAGCCGCATGTGATCAGGACTTGGAGATCCTCCCGAATCAGTGTGATACCTAGATTGAAGTGGCTGTTTGCAAATCCAAAAGTCGCGAAGTACTTCTGTTGGCATGCTGAAGGCTAGAAACAAGACGAAAAACTGAGACACCCAGCTGATTCTATTCAATGGAGAAACATCAACAGAACATTTACTGAGTTCGGCGACGAAGTTAGGAATATAAGGTTCGGGCTGAGTACAGATGGTATGAACCCACATGGTAATATGAGCAGTCGGCATAGCACTTGGCTGGTTCTTTTATGCATCTACAATCTTCCTCCTTGGTTATGCATGATGCACAAGTACATTATGATGGAGTTACTAATCTCAGGACCCAGACAACCCAGAAATGATATTGACGCGTTTCTAGCGCCTTTGATCGAGGACTTACAGAAATTATGGAGCGAGGGGGTGTAGGTGTGGGATGCATACAAGAAAGTGAATTTCATCTTGCGGGCCTTGATATTTTGCACCATAAATGATTTTTTTGCCTGCGGCAATTTGTCGGGCTATAGTACGAAAGGAGCCAAGGCTTGCCCTATTTGCCTAGATGAAACTGAGAGCATGTGGTTGCGAAACTGTCGAAAAACAGTGTACATGGGTCACCGCAGGTTTCTTCCGGTGCATCACACGTACCGTAAGAAGAGGAAATCATTTAACGGGAAGCCAGAGAAGGGATTAGCTCCAGTGTTTCTGACCGGTAAGGAGATTTACTCGTGCGTGAAGGACATCAAAGCTGAGTTCGGTAAGTATTCTAAACCTCGAGAAAAAAATGTTTGGAAGAAGAGATCAATTCTTTGGGATCTACCTTACTGGGAGCACTTACAAGTTCGACATTGCATTGATGTCATGCATGTAGAGATAAATATCTGTGACAGTTTGATTGGTTTGTTGTTGAACACTCCTAGAAATACAAAGGATGGTGTGAAAGCACGTGGTGACATGTGGAAATGGGGATAAGGACTGAGCTTGCACCTTTGGAGAAGGGAAAGCGTACATACCTCCCCCTGCCTGCTATACATTGTCCAAAAGAGAAAAAACAAAACTCTGTCGGTGCTTGCACGGCGTTAAAGTTCCATGTGGGTATTCCACGAACTTGAAAAAACTTGTGTCCATGAAGGACCTAAAACTGGTTGGCACGAAGTCCCACGACTGTCATGTGATGATGCCACAAATGCTTCCCATTGCTATCAGAGGTATCCTCCCAGTTAAAGTCAGAGAGACAATCACAAACCTATGTTATTTCTTCAACGCAATATCTTGAAAGGTAAGTACATGCACTCGTACTATAAGTTAATTAGATCCATTTGTGGAGCTTAATTAGAAGATTTTTCTGATATAAATATTTGGCGCAACTGTGTCCTCATAGGTAATTGATCCGGATGGACTGGACGCTTTAAAACGCGACATGGTTACAACTCTTTGTCAACTCGAGATGTATTTCCCTCCATCCTTTTTTAATGTTATGGTCCATCTGATTGTTCACCTTATCAGAGAAATTAAGTTTTGTGGACCCGTGTGCCTGCGCTACATGTATCCATTTCAGAGATTTATGGGTGTATTGAAGGGATACGTAAGGACTCGTCGTCGACCCGAGGGGAGTATCATGGAAGGTTATGCCGCTGAGGAGGTGATTGAATTTTGTAGAGATTATATGGCCGAGGTTGACCCAATTGGCGTTCCTAGGTCCCGACACGAGGGTAGGCTTCAGGGCATCAGAACGATTGGATTCAAAGCTATCATCCCCGCCCGTGATGTGTACGCAAAATCACATTTTTGGGTCTTACGACACGTGACGGAGGTCGAGCCATACATACACGAGCACATGGTAAGGTTACGGTCACAGAATCCTTCGAAGTCAGAGATTTGGGTCACCAGATAACATAACAGGAAATTTGCTGGGTGGATCCAAGAAAGAGTCACGCGAGCTGCCGAGGGCTCCATAAGTGAAATTGTGACATGGTTGGCTAGAGGCCCAAGATTCACTGTAGGGACTTGGCAGGGGTACGACATCAATGAGTATTCATTTTACACAAGAGCTCAAGACGCCAAGAGTAGCACGCAATGTAGCGGAGTCACGCTGTTTGCTATTTCCGAGGATGCCAGGTCAGTAAGGGCGCTGAACTCATATTATGGTGCTATTGATGAAATATGGGAGCTCGATTACCGATTATTTAAGATTCCCTTATTTTGATGCCAATGGGTCAAAATCCCTTGAGGTGTTAAAGTTTACAGTTATGGGTTTACTCTCGTTGATCTTGATAGAGTCAGAAACCAAGACGATCCATTCATACTTGCAAAGCAAGCCACACAGGTATTTTACATCGTTGACCCGGCCAATCCAAACTTGTACGTTTTCCTCCACAGCAAGAGACGTATTGTTGGAGTCGAAGACGTTGTCAACGAAGAGGAGTATAACCAATTCGATGAAATACCTCCATTTTTAGAGGACATTCAATCTATCCCTACTGAAGATATCGACGAAACAACGTATCTGTGAGATGATCATGAAGAAGGATTATGGGTTGAGAATCATTGATGATTATTGTCTATTTTAGGGAAAAATGCCAAGCAAACAGCCCACAAGTTGTGCATCAAGGTGAGGAACTTATCATTAATACATCAGGCAATACATTTTTCTTTAGAACTTAATGATAAGCTAGTTCACAGCATTAATATATCTCAATTTTACTCCACAGCATGAGTTCTAACATGTACAATACCTTTATCCTGTAAGAACTTAATTCTTCCCTTCAAATTTTCTTGCAAAAATCTCATTGCAGCCTCTTGCTTCTTCAAAAATTAAGCTCTTCAAAAATCCCATTCCCTGAAACATCATTTTCCAATGCCTTGCCCACTTCAAATATTACTCTGGGAGAAATTTACTTCTTCCATCTGTATTATTTTGTTGTACCGTTAGAATAAAACCATTAGTCTGACGGTATTTCGTTGTTTGTACCGATAGAAAAGGGCATCCACTACTTTATTTAACATGGCCCTTGAGTTTCTCTCCAGTCGGACCTTTTCCAACTTATAGCACTGCGTCTCTTCGAGCGCGAAAACCATAATCTCCGCAGTGACCACTTACTTCCTCACTCCCACACGACGATTGCCGCCTGGATACTGGTTCGCCACTACCACCGGTCCATATTTTCGTCTCCTTCACCACAACTGATCGCCGTAAAATACCCTAATTCATCGTTCTTTTTTCAGCATCTTCCTTATTTGATCTTAGTGTTTTGTACGTACTAATTCTTCAAGTTTTGGAATTAAACTAGGGTTCTCTATTGTGTTGGATTATGTAAATTCCGCAGGCAATGTTGATTTAAATTAGGGTTGACTTAATATGTTCCAGTGTTGTAATGAACCTATTTTGAGATTTTAAATTATCTATACTGCTGTATGTGTGATCAATTGTATCCAACTGCCATGTAATGCACTTTATATGTTGGAGGTGTTCTTACACATCTTCTATCGGTATCTCCTGTATTTGCCGATAGAAAAAATTGTTATGTTCTATCGGCAGCTCGTGTGTTTACCGATAGAAAAGATTTCTAAACAAGTATTGAAACTTTGGATCTGGAAGGACATGAGCCATGTGATGTACTAGTTTGGTTGGGAATTTTGACTCACTTGGTATGAATATATGGCAATGTGGATGGGTCTTCAATGTATATTTTTCAAATGCTTATACATGACTTTTCCCAACCTAATAGATGTGAAGTCCTGATGATTTGCATACAGGTAATGCTAAAGATAACGAAGAGAGGGTGATATAAACCATGTTATTCCTTTTTTGGTTGTGAACTACTTTCTGTGCTGCTTCAATATCTTTATATTCCATTAGCATTTGGTTTGTCAGATTATGCACAGTGGCACTTAGATGCTTGTGTGCATATTTATGTGTGAAATAATAATGCTGGCCCATGAATATTAGTATAGCAAATCATGGAGAATGTTGACTTAAACCAAGATTATGTGATGCCACTGAATGGCGGCTTATCAACAATATTCCATATACACATAGAGATCATTATTATGTTCTATCGTTATCTCATATCTTTGCCGATAGAAAACATTGTTATGTTCTATCGGTATCTCATGTGTTTACCGATAGAAAAAATTGCTGAACACTTCAGCAATTAATTTTTGCATGTCTTTTAGTACTATTTTCTTCGGACATCCCTTTAGCAGCCCTAATTAGTCTCCAATCCTGAACTGAGTTATGGAACTCCAAGAAGAATTAATTGCCATATGTTGCCTGCTTCCTATATCAAAATGTGTAGATGAAAATGCTCAGAAATAGAATCTTATCTTCTATTGGTAGTCTCTATGTTTACCGATAGAAAAATATTTAAAATAGGTCCTTTTGCTTTGTAAAATGATTTGGTTTGTGTTTCCATTAAATTTTTGATGGTTTGTTGATGGTTTTGTAGGGAAAGACATGTCATCGTCTCCATCGGATGGTACTTGTGGTTCGACTAGGGCCAACGTAACTGAAGATGCTGGTTTGTCCCAGCGCAAGAGGGTGGGGCGAGGCGAGATGATGTTGGGCTGTTTGGCCAAACACACTGACCTTTCTTGTGAGTTCAACCAATTTGGGAGGCCGATCGGAAAGAATACTGGGAAGTACGCGGCCTACGTTGGGCTATTGGTGAAAGAAAGGGTGAAGATCACCGTCCAGAGCTGGAAGGACGTGACGGCGGACGAGAGGGATAGGTTGTGGGCGGAAGTGAAGGTTAAATTAACTGAAATCGCTGAACTCTTTCGTAATCACGTTCTCTTGGCTTATACTAAAGTTTAACTAACTCATGATTAATTGTATGCATTGTTTGAAAATAGGCTAAGTGGAACATCCCCGACGATAAACCTAGGATGGCCTGCTTGAAGGACATGAATGGAACATTGAAAACCTTTAAGAGCTGGCTCGTCGGTAACTTCCTCGCTGCGGGGAATTCTCCTTGCGAGAAGTACCCCTTCATATCGGAGGAGGTATGGAAGGAATTCACCAAGAAGAAGGGGACCGAGGAGTTCAAGGCCCTTAGTGAGAAGAATAAGGTGATCCAGAAGAGGAACCACCACCCGCATCGGCTCGGATCCCGGGGCTATGCGGGGAAGGAGGAGCAGTGGAAGAAGGAAGACGAGAAAAATTCTGTCATCGACTCCCCTGAGTTGCCGTTCTCTGAGATCCGGGATGCGTGGTGCAAGCGATGGTGGAGGGGGAGAGGGTCCGTGTCGTCCATGGGGTCTGTGCAGTTTGCAAACCCTAGGGACGCCGACGTTGTGAAGTGAATGGTAAGTTGACTAACCTCGTAAACTGTGTGCTTACAAGTGTATATATGTATTTGTCTTACAAGGTACCTTTAAATGTAACAGATCTCTTTTGAGAAGGAGGCAATGGAGGGATTGTTTACCCCGCAGAGGGAGAATGACATTCTCACCTGGGCTCTAGGAAATAAGGAGCATCCCGGGCGGACACGGACCGTGGGAGCCATTGTGTCGTGGAAGGCCGGTTTCGTAGATCCGGCTCCACCGAGGAAGAAGGCCCGCTCCTGGAAGGAAAAGGAAGTGGAGCTCTTCGATAAGATATGGGCTAAGGTACGGCGGAGATACGGGCTGAGGTGCAGTCTGAGGTCGCACAAATGAGGGAAGAGTTTGCACAGTTGAGAGAAGCATTGCTGGCCAAGAGTGCAGATGCGGATCCCCAGGACGACAGTACCCCGCGGGGTTGGATAAGCAGTTGCTCTTCGAAGGTCCTCGTGGATCCAGTGGATCTACTTGAGGTATTGCAAGCCTTCATCTGTGCACTTAAGTTGATGCCACTCTCATTCTGTTAGATTTGTTTTGCTTACCGGTTTTAATTGTTACAAATTTGCAGAAGCCGAAGAGTTGCATCCTACTAACTCACCTAGGAGACGGGCAGGAAGTGGTTGCACACGGCTTCGTATATCCGTCTGGGGAGGATATCCGGATCCACTGCGTACCTCTATGGTTGGGGTTCACAAAGGTACAAGTGGACATGGCCATGCCAGGCTACAACGATTCTCCATTGCCAGTCCCAACAGAGGAAGTGCAGACACTTGCTGAGGTAGTGGGCTCCTACGTGCAGTGGCCCAAGAAGTGTGTTCTAATACAACAGTAAATCCTACACATTTTAGATTACATCCTACTTAGTATACTCAACTTGCAAAATCTAACATACGTGCTCATTAATTGAAGTGGCTTGCCGGCGTGCTACCAGGGGACTGCGCCCCCAGCTCGGGGCATGAGGACGGATCTCGTGTGAACCTGAACACAGCAAAGACGCCCTCGACCCCAGCCAGCGCATCCACGCCTTCACCTAGGAAGAAAGCCACCATCACCTCGCCCTTGCCTTTGAAGGTACGCGCTCAGTCCCTGGCAAAAGGCAAGGGCAAAGGCAAGGGCAAAGGGAGAAAGGGACAGCCGGAGAGGTTCAGGAACGGGATCCCACTCGTGTCGGAGGTAGCTTTGCGCAAATTGGATCGATCAACCAGAGACCTTCACGAGTGGTACCTACACCGAGCTCAGCGCAATCTGAACTTCTTAGTTCCGTACAGGCCTGGGCAGTTCCACCGTGAGCCCGGGAGTCTATCTGTGGCACACGAGGATCTGTTCGACCTCTACAACTGGTGGGAGCTCGATATGTCCATCATATGGACTGGAGTCCTGTGAGTTTGCTGATCCTATATATTGCTGTTTTCTAACTTTGTATGCTAACTCTGCATTGTTGTAGTTCATTTGAAATGTAGTAACTTTCTGTGCAATACTAATGTTGTCCTTTGCATGCTGGTGCATGTACAGGCTAGCATCGGAGGCTGCGTGTGACAAGGTGGGTTTCCTCGACCTAGAGATAATAAGCCTCATGATGCTAGAGCACGACGCCGCGCACGCTGAGCACTACATATTCAAGGTGCTGATGGCGCAGTTGGACAGGGAGTTCATTCTGGTGCTGTACCACCAAAGGTTAGTGCATCTCGTACTAATTTAACTCAATCTTGTATGCTATACCTCATATATACTTTGAGCTAGCGGTCCTCTTTTATGTACAATGTAGGGGCAACTGGATCCTCATCATGATCTGTCCGTGGAGGAACGAGGTGTACTACCTCGATTCGATGCGTGACAGATTATCGAATGAATATGTGGTCAAGGGGAATATGGAGGCGTAAGTAACATATATGTTTGATTTAAATTTTGACCTCACTAGCTAATGATAATATATTAACCGGCAATGCTAACTGAAATGCAGGGCTTCTGAGAAATATGTGTCCGCTGGAGGGAGACATGCTGCACCGCAGGGCTTCCTACTAGCTTGGAAAGAATATGAGGTACTCACAAGACTTTTTGTTTATGTTTAATTAGTTTATGAAAACAATAGCTAACATATCTTCGCAAATGCAATTATCTCAGTGCCATCAGCAGCCGCAATCGTGGGAATGCGGATTTTATATGCTATGCTACATGTACGACCTAGTGCGGACAAACTTTGCCCAATTCCCCCAGGTAAGCATCGATAGCTAACTCAAATTTGAAAATTGGGTGTCACGTTCAAAATGAGGACATTAGTTACTTAGTATTCACACATGCTTGCAGATCGCCATGTCCAAAGACCAATACGAAAATGCAAAGATTAGAGATCTCCGACAAATTTGGGCTCAATATGTTACGGAGGAAGTTTCGCCCAACCAACCGCCATGACAAGCTTTTCGCTCACTTGTTGTCAATTTTTTTTTTTGGTGTACTCTGTGCATAGATTGTTTATATATAGTCATATTGGTTAGTATTTGTCCATATTGGATTGCAATTTGTATTGGTTTATGTATATATGAATAAATGTGAATAACTGTCTAATGTGTCAATCTGTTTAATGTATATGTGAATTTACCCTTCTTTGCATCTGTACTGTATTGTGTATCCAATCTATACTGTATTGCATCTGTACTATATATGTGAATGTACTGTATTGTGAATGTAAAGAATGTATTGTATTGCATCTATACTGTATTTCTATCGGTAAACTCATACACAACCGAGAGAGTACTAAGGTTTTTTCTATCGGTACACTCTTAATTAACCATTAGAAGAGTGCAACTTTTCCTACCAGTAAACTAATACACAACCGAGAGAGTACTAAGGTATTTTCTATTGGTACACTCTTAATTAACCGTTAGAAGAGTACAACTTTTCCTGCCGGTAAACTCATACACAACCGAGAGAGTACTAAGGTTTTTTCTATCGGTACACTCTTAATTAACTGTTAGAAGAGTGCAACTTTTCCTGCTGGTAAACTCATACACAACCGAGAGAGTACTAAATTTTTTCTATCGGTACACTCTTAATTAACTGTTAGAAGAGTGTAACTTTTCCTGCTGGTAAACTCATACACAACTGAGAGAGTACTATCCTTTTTCTATCGGTAAACTCTTTCACAACCGTCAGGCTAGAATGGTTTTTCTACCGGTTTTCACCTAAAATGCCGTTAGAATAGTTACTTCTTCTAACGGTTATTTACCGTTAGAAAATGACCTGTCTTGTTCTATCGTGTCTATCCCTAACGGTACAAAAACCGATAGTAGAAGGCTGTTTTTTACCGATAGAAGAAAGCTTTTCTGTACAAGTGCCCCCTTCTCGCACGGGAGGAGGGGGATCGGGATTTGTCCGGCCCAGTGGCCCCCACAAAAGCCGGTGACCCGACGTAAGTTCCCGGCTACTTCGCTTGTTTCTTTGTTGATTTTTCTATCTCTACCTTTTGCAGTCCGGCCATATCCAGTCGTGCGGGAGAAGGCAGAGAACCTCCTCGGGAGGTACTACACCGACGAGCACGAGCACATCGTGTGCGTCATCGGGGAGGGTCCTATCCGAAACTTGGTAGCTAAGGCCTTTGGGCTGAGGCTACCGGCGAGGACGCCTCTCCCCACCCCCGGTTCCCATAAGAGGGGGAAGGAGGTCGCCGGGGGGTATGTGATGAGACCATGTACATCATCGTTATGACCAAGACGACATCAACATGGTGGTCATCAAGATGTCATCGTCCGCCACCTTGGCTAGGACGCGAAAGCTGGCAGCACGTACATCGTCTGGATTTTGTGCTGTCGCCGCCACAAGTTCGGCCTCCACCTTGGCCACCTCCCCAAACACAAGACGTGCTCAAGAAAGGCGCCTCTACACCTCTAAGGTCGCACAAGCCACGTCGCTCCAAGGCCAGCCCACAAGTGAGCTCAATTCATCCGCGAGTCCGGTTCGGCCATCTGCGCGTAGTCCAACTTCAAACGGACGTACAGGCCACATACGAAGTCTATTTTCGACGTTCTTGGACTCTACGGACAAGAGAACGACGAGAGCTTTCCAACGGATCCAGTCCCATGTCCAAATTCCTTACGAATAAATAGGACTTATCAAAACGAGATTACGACCAGAATCTCACGTGCGCTGCGACGCTCCACTTTGGGCCCAAGGCCCATGTACCCCTAGGGTTTCCTCCTCCACCCCATGGCCGCCCCATACAGTATATATATGGCCGCCATGGCTGTCGTTTAGATTTGGGTTTTGCTTAGATCAATTCTGTCTTTGAACAGTATCGCCGTTCATCGGTTTGTGAGACCCCAACTCGTGAGCTTCATCCTCAATTGCAAATTCAGTTGCATCTTTCTCGTTCTTGCTTGTGTTCTCGATTCGCATGCAGGGATAAGCCTTCTTGGCGAGGTCAATCGTGTTTGTGCATGGTTGATAATCAATGGAGCAGTGGTGTAGCGATTCCTGGGTTCGGATCGGTTCTGATCGGAAGCCGGATCGTCAACGTCGAGTCTCCAGCAATCGACTTACCTCTACCTGTCGGAAGATCGGGCCACCGTGCGCATCAAGTGGTATCAGAGCCTCGGTTGCCCGTCAGGTATACTTGTATCCCCTTTGTTCATTATTCATCTTTCACCTAGAGTCCAAAAAATTGCCCCACAAAAATATTTGAGTTCGCCGTCATATCCATCGTCCAAGCCACTTTGTGCACTTCGCGATTTCGTTTTCAGTTTCGCGTTGTTGAATTTGTATCCATCGTCATCGTCTTGTTGCTGGTTTAGAGTAAGTTCTTGATCTAGTTTGAGTCTTGCATCTTGACGTCGAGTCTAACGCCATCACGTCATCGTCGCCGCCGCGTCCAAATCGGGTGTCAATCTGTCAAGTTCGGTATTTTGCTTTTATCTCCTTCGTCTGACCACCAAATTGGACAAATTCAGAGTCTAAATTGTAGCTCCGAAAATTCTCTACAACTTTGTCCATTGTGAGAAGTTCTAGAAACGCCGTTTTCAAGTCCAAAATAGCGTTGAAAGTGAATCTGTTTGATTTCGGATTTCCTACACAGACTGTAATTGCGGGGCCCATATCGCCTAGATTCGTTATCCAAAATTGGTGTTCCATATATGCAAATTGATCAACACGAAACGATCTACAACTTTTCTGTTATACGTTTTAGCGTTTGAGGCCTCCAAAATCCGAAAACAGCATAGGAAGTTTCTGCATAGTAGATCTGTTTTTCCAGCGAGAGAAAATTGAGTGTTTGTGTATATATCTTGTAATCTCTCATATGTGGCACTATTGATATGAAAAAAAAAAGGTGAAAAAGGCGAGTGCAAAAAAAAGAAGCCGCACAAAGATAAACAAATAAATAAATAAAAAGCAAGGAAAAAAAAAATCAAAAGTGCTTGTATCCTTTGTATCGACAGTGTTACGTCATTCGTTTTGCTTGCTTGAGCTAGGTCTGAGAACGAGTTTAGGCCAGCAACTTTGACAAGTACTTTGGATATTTATTCAGCTTTGCTATTCTGATTTCGATGATTGCATATTCCTTGCTACTAAATATTGCATATCCAAGCTCCACAAATACATCCTTCTGATCAGCACAGGTTATTGACCCTTGCAATCGCTTCATCACGCTCTCACGGTGTCACGAACCAGCCACCGGTTGCACCGTCCCTCGCTGTGTTGGTAAGAACAGGGTAAGAACTTGGTAAGATTGCTTGAAAGCGTGAGATCTAACCTAGTAGTTGATAGGGATAATACTTTTGTGTTATCTTTTGTTTTCGACTGACAATGGCAGGTTCATGGATCATTGGGGAAAATGTACAACTATATCAACGCTGGAATCACGATCGAAAAGATAATGGAGGTGACAATGCCAATGGTAAAATAGCCTTACCTTCTTTTTATGGTGCATATGATGGTGAAATTTACTTTGATTGGGAGATGATAGTTGAACAGAAATTTAATTCCCATCTAGTTCCCGAGATTCATAGAGTTAGACAAGCCACTGGTGAATTTAAAGATTTTGCTATAATCTGGTGGAATGAACTAGTAAATGCCCGTTTACAACCTGATTCTTGGGCGAGATTAAAAGATGCTATGCGTAATAGATTTGTTCCTCCTTCCTACCAACGTGATATGCGCAAGACATTGCAACGATTAGATCAAGGTAGTATGACTGTTCAGGAATATTACCAAGAGCTTCAAAAGGGTATGTTACGTTGTGGGGTAGTAGAGGAACCTGAGGATAAAATTGCTCGTTTTTACGGTGGTTTGCGTCCAGAAATTCAGGATATTGTTGATTATAAAGAATATACAATTGTCAATCGCTTGTTTCAACTTGCTATGTTAGCAGAGAAGGAGTTGCAGGGACGCCATTCTAAGAGCAGGAGCAACACCGGCAGCACCTTCACGCCCCGAATGACTACGGGACAAGCGAAGACAGTGCCTTCTTCCACCTTCCGACCAGCTGCACCGCCACCTTCGACGAGCACACGACCGGCATCGACGGCACCGCCCGCCCGTGCCGCGGACAGCAGCAAGTCGACCCCGCCAACACCGGTCAAGAGCTCCTCCTCCGTCGCTTCCACGGGCCGTACATTGATGGTAATTCGCTGCCACAAGTGCCAAGGGATTGGCCACGTCAAGAAAGAGTGCCCCAGCCAGCGGGCATACATCGCCACAGACGACGGAGGTTACATCAGCGCCTCCGATGTTGAGGATGAGATCGACGACACCAGGGTGGACGACGACGAGGTTGATGCTGATGCCACCTTTGGTGCCGAGGATACCGCTGCGTACAGGTCCATCATTGTCCAGCGTGTCCTTAGCGCACAAATGGAGCAAGCCGAGCAGCAGTAGCACCACAACTTGTTCCAGATTTTCTTCGTCATCAACAACCGACGAGCGCGCGTGATCATTGACTCTGGCAGCTGCAAGGTGAGTACAGATTTGGTCAAGAAGCTTGGCTTGACCACACGCCCGCATGCACATCCATACCACATTCAGTGGCTGAATGATTCCGGCAGAGCTAAGGTAACACAAACAATTCGGGTTCATTTTTCCATTGGTTCCTATTCTGATTTTGCTGATTGTGATGTGGTGCCGATGCAAGCTTGCTCTCTTTTATTGGGTCGCCCATGGGAATATGACACTGATGCACTTCACCACGGTAGAAGTAATAAATACACTTTTATGCATAAGGGAAAGAAAATTACACTTCTACCTTTGGCCCCCGCTGAAATTGTTAAATCCGATAGGGAGCGGCTTGCTAATGACAAGAAAACCATTGATGAAAAATCTGAAATTCAGCATGTAGCCAACCAAATTAAATTGAGGAATCCCGTCTTGCTTGCTACAAAATCTGATCTTGCTGCAATTAATGAAAATGCCACTAATCATGTCTTGCCATGTCACTCTAATTCAATTTTCAAGGTATATGATAGTTTTCAAGAAAGGGAGTATATAAATGTTAATGGTTCTGTGTCTAATGATTTGATTATCAAAGATATGCATATTGCTGTGCTCTCTGTTGGTGCTAACATTTTGCAGAAAAACACAATGGAGTCGAGGACGACTCCACATCAAGAAAGGGAGAATGATGAGACCATGTACATCATCGTTATGACCAAGACGACATCAACATGGTGGTCATCAAGATGTCATCGTCCGCCACCTTGGCCAGGACGCGAAAGCTGGCAGCACGTACATCGTCTGGATTTTGTGCTGTCGCCGCCACAAGTTCGGCCTCCACCTTGGCCACCTCCCCAAACACAAGACATGCTCAAGAAAGGCGCCTCTACACCTCTAAGGTCGCACAAGCCACGTCGCTCCAAGGCCAGCCCACAAGTGAGCTCAATTCATCCGCGAGTCCGGTTCGGCCATCTGCGCGTAGTCCAACTTCAAACGGACGTACAGGCCACATACGAAGTCCGTTTTTGACGTTCTTGGACTCTACGGACAAGAGAACGACGAGAGCTTTCCACGGACCCAGTCCGATGTCCAAATTCCTTACGAATAAATAGGACTTATCAAAACGAGATTACGACCAGAATCTCACGTGCGCTGCGACGCTCCACTTTGGGCCCAAGGCCCATGTACCCCTAGGGTTTCCTCCTCCACCCCATGGCCGCCCCATACAGTATATATATGGCCGCCATGGCTGTCGTTTAGATTTGGGTTTTGCTTAGATCAATTCTGTCTTTGAACAGTATCGCCGTTCATCGGTTTGTGAGACCCCAACTCGTGAGCTTCATCCTCAATTGCAAATTCAGTTGCATCTTTCTCGTTCTTGCTTGTGTTCTCGATTCGCATGCAGGGATAAGCCTTCTTGGCGAGGTCAATCGTGTTTGTGCATGGTTGATAACCAACGGAGCCGTGGTGTAGCGATTGCTGGGTTCGGATCGGTTCTGATCGGAAGCCGGATCGTCAACGTCGAGTCTCCACCAATCGACTTACCTCTACCTGTCGGAAGATCGGGCCACCGTGCGCATCATTATGAGCCAAAGTGGGCCAAGGCTCAGAAGGCCCCAGGTCCAGCGACGACACCGGGCTCTACACCCGTAAAGGCCCGGGACGTCGGCCCCGGGTCAGGGCGCGCGCGGGCACTTTCCCGCCACGAAGTGACGCCGCCCCTCTCGAAGAACTCCAGGGGGGAGATGGAGGCGCAAGAGCTCGTGCGCCTCCCCGAGGCCTCCGGAGAGGCTCGGGGAAAGGAGCCAGCCGATGACGGGGGGGGGGGGGGGGGGCATCCGACTCGGCGGATTATGCCCCCTCACCCCCTTCGGCAATTGCTCTCCCAACGGCCTCGGCGCCGCCGGAGCCGGAGAGGCCAGAGGTTCGATTCGCGGAGGCTTCCCCTCCGCGCGTCGAATGGCCAGTAGATGAGGGGGGAGCCCCTCGGTCTACGAGGTCCCCTCGGCGACGGAGGTGCCGGGGGCCCCGGGGCCCAGAAAGGGGAAAGGGCTCCTTATCCCCCTGGGGAGGTACCCCCTTGAAGAGCTCGTCGGCCTCCTCTTCGGACACCTCTTCGGCTCTAAGGACTCCGGTCCTCATCACTCCCGCGACCTTCACGAGGGGGCCCACCGCCAGTCCTGATGGGTCTGGAGGGAGACGCCCCTGCTGTCCGCGGGGGAGGTCTTCTGGTTCGCGGAGGGGCTCCAAACCCAGAAGGTCCAGGACTATGTCTCGCAAGGGACGCTCCGTGAACGCTACGGGGAGCTTCAATCTCTCCACATCCGGGATCGTCCTCGAACCGGTGGCTTGTTTTCTCTGGGATTCCAACTCGGGTTTCGGCTAACTCTTACGTTCGCAGGGGGCGGCCATCGCCGGGGGCATTGAAGCGCGCTTCGATAAAGCACAGAAGGAGGTGGAGGGGAAGGCCACCGCATTTTTGGAGGAGCGAGACGGTGCACTCTGAGAGTTGGCCCGAGTTCGAGCCCAGCTCCACGCCTCTGAGAACGCCAACGACTGGCTCTGTAGGCAGGCGAAGGCCAAGGAGGATGCCCTCCAGGAGCTTGAGGGCTCCAGCGCTTGGGTGGTGACGGACGCGGGTCACCCCGTCCTCTCAGCCCTCGAAGGGCTCGGGGTGAGCCTTGGCCCGGGGGCCAGCTCCGAGGCGGCACCGGCGACGCTCACGGAGGCAGTACATTTTCTTAACGCACATGTCTCCGGGATCCAGGAGGCCGCCGATGCCCGGGCGTGTGGCCGGGCGGTCCTGGTGGTAGCTGCTGCAGCGGGGTTCATGGAGCACTGGGGGGTCGGCACCCGAGCGATTGGGGGTCGGATCAGCCAAGGTTTTCTCGAGTTCTTCGAGCCGCTCCAGCGAGAAATGGAGCAGCTTGTCGGTGGCTTCTACGATCGGATCGTCCACGTACGATTCCCGGCGTCGGCGCCTCCGAGGGCGGATGCTACGGCTCCGACGGGAACCTCCTGGGGGAGGACACCAATGAACATGTATGAGCCTCCCCCCTGGGCCTTTAGATAGGACGCTTTTTTGTTTTAGGGTTTTTGCTCCCGGTAGCTTCTTAGAAGAAGCTTCGGACATTTGTACAAAAATATTTTGATGCAATAGAAATGAAATTTTTGCTAAGTCGTCGAATTAAATTTACCAGGTTTCCCGGGAGGTTACTCCTGGGCAGCAAGAAGTTACTTCCGGGCAAAGACCCCCGAGGTTGGAGCGCAACCTCAGTGGCGTCCCAATGTTGCGGGGAGCCTCTCCGTAGGTGGAGCCCCCGGTCTCAGGCGGGTGTCACCCGGGGGATGCCCAGGCCGCCTTCATCTTGTTAAGTCTCTTCTCTAGGGGACATGGTAGGGGTGTTTCCCGGGAGCCAATCCGGTTGTGGTGGCTTCCAGAGTGGCACCAGGACAACTTCGACAGCCCCTGCGTTGAACTATCTCCTCCGCGACCAGGGTCCCAGAGGGTTCCTCCGCTTTGAATACTTCCATCGGCGGGCTATGAATATTGGCCTGAAGATTTGCTTCGGGAGGCCCAGCGCCGTATACGAAGCTTGTATCGAGACCTGGCTCGGGAGCTATCAGAGGTCCTCCGGAATTATTAGGTGTAGGAGCCTTCTGGGTTGCATTCCGGGTTGTACCATGTTTAATGTAGCGATGCCCACCGGAGGGGTAAGATGTCCTCCAGTTACATGTTTTTAATAAAGCAAAGTTTGCTTATGTACTTTGTGAATTTTGGAATAGTCCGGGACAGGGTGATCCCCGGGTACAGGTTATCCCCCCCCTCTCCACAGCGGGCCAGAGGGTAACTCCGCGCGCTGTGGAGGTGACAAAGCCCCGGGGTAAGAAATCAATTAAGAATTCCTCAAGTTTTCTAAAGGTTCTGATGAGAAATTTTCCCAGTCGCCGTGAGAACAGGGGGTCAGGGAAAACTTCCGGGAACAGTTTTTTGAAAGTCCCGGTGAGATCCTCCAGTCGCCGTGAGAACGGGGAGCCAGGAAAGAGCTTTCCGGGAGACAGTGCCCAAGATTTCCGAGAGAAAACTCTCCGGTCGCCGTGAAAACGGGGAGCTCGGAATGAGGTCTCCGGGGAAGAATATCCGAAAAAATCTGAAATTCCCAGGAATAATTTTTCCGGGAGAAAACCCTCCGATCGCCGTGAAAACGGGAAGCCGGGAACGAGATCTCTGAGAAAGAATATCCGAAAATTTTGTCTTGCTAAGGCGAAAATTGAATCCTGGAGGAGGATGCGCCCGATGACGGGTCTAAGTGTTTGAGGAGTGGACTAGTCTCTCAAATTGACTGGTTACCGCAGTCCTTGAGGACTAGGTTGCCGCTTACACCCTCAGTCCACGATGGGTAATCGCAAGCCGCCCTATGGGAGTGGGACTCCCGTTGTAGGGACTTGTTGGGTCATGCTAGCCCACTTCCTCATGGGGAGGGCATCCTTGCTAAGAGGGCATCCTCACGGGGAGGGCATCTCCGTGAGAGACGGTAAAGACCTACCGTAAGCTGGAGCTGAGGAAAAAACCAGTTGTATTGATAATGAGTTAAGATACAACGCGTCCCCCTGCAAGATCACGACAGGGGAGGGAATGGTGAGTACAATGTCCCCCTCCCCTCTGACGTAACCACTCCGGGGGAGGGGATGAGCCTGTGGGCTAGACGTAGAACTTGCGAAGCAAGCGTACGCTCCATGTGTGCTTCAGCTCCTGCTCTCGAAGGTTGGAGAGCTCGTAAGCCCCGAGCCCAGGACTACTGAGATTCTGTAGGGGCCCTCCCACTTGGGGGAGAGCTTGCCCTGGGCTTGGGGGTTTGTGACGCTCTTGAGGACGTGGTCCCCGAGGCGGAAAGCCCTCTTGCGGACGCACTGGTTGTATGCGCGCGCCATTTCACGCTCCTAGATGGCGTGGCCGTGGAGCGCTCGGTCGCGTTCCTCTTCCACAAGGTCGACCTGCAGTCGCTAATTCACTTCATTGGCTTGGTACGTTGTGGTCGTAGCTCCGTCTAAGAGATCGACCCGCAGTGACCGGAAGCCAATCTCCGGGGGAAGAACCGCCTCGGCCCCTTATATAAGGGAAAAGGGGGTGCATCCCGTCGCCCGGCTCGGGGTCGTTCGCATGGAACAGAGGATGCTCGGGAGCTCCTCCCCCCACGCACCCCGTTTGGAGGCAGCTTGTTCGAGCCGTCGGCGTAACCCCTGTAGGATCACGCCGTTGACCCTTTCGACGGCCCAGTTGCTCTGGGGGTGAGCTACCGAGGCGAAGTGGTTGGTGAGACCCAAGCCTTCGCAGAATTCCCAAAAATATACCGAGTCGAATTGGGTCCCATTATTGATAGTGATTTCCCGGGGGACCCCGAAGCAACATACGATATTCTTCCAGAAAAACCGCTATAGTGCTCGGGACGTGATGCTGGCTAGAGGTTCGGCCTCTACCCACTTGGTAAAGTAGTTGACCGCGACCATCGCATACTTGTAGCCCCCAGGTGCAGGGGGGAAGGGACCAAGGAGGTCCATCCCACAGCGTGCGAAGGGCCAAGTGATGGGGATAGTCTGCAGCGCTACAGGGGGAGGTTAGAACTCTTGGCCATCTTCTGGCAGGCTTCACACGCGGAGACAAGGTCTCGCGCGTCGTGAATCACTGTGGGCCAATTGAAACCCTGGCGAAGAGCCTTGGCCGCGATGGCGCGCGGGGCCAGATGAGACCCGCAACTTCCCAAGTGAATGTCCTTGAGAAGCCGGAGCCCTTTCGGTCGTGGAAGACAACGGAGCAAGGCGGAAGCCCCCTGCTTGTAAAGCTTCCCCTCCAGCAGGAGGTATGCCCGAGCCTTGGCTCAGAGGCGTTTGGCCTCGGTCTCCTCGGAAGGGTCTCCCTCCCCTTTGATGAAGGAGATGAGGGGATCCATCCAAGATGAAGTCCGGGTGATTTCGGTGACTTTTGGGACGCAGGGCTCATCACCTGCGTCCGGGGAGGCCATCGAGGGCTTCGCGATGATATCCAAGAAGGCCCCTTTGGGGAGCAGTTCACGGGCGCTGGCTGCCCGTGCCAGGGCGTCGGCCCGGTCGTTGTCCCTCCGCGGGATGTGCCAGGCCTCTAGGCCATCGATGTGCTTCTCCATCTTGCGCACTTCCTGCAAATAGAGGCTCAAGTTGGCATCATGGCACAAGTAGGACTTGTCCATTTGGCAAACTACGAGCTGGGAGTCTCCCTTCACTGGGAGGCGTCGAATCCCCAGGGAGAGCGCGAGGAGCAACCCAAGGAGTAAGGCCTCGCATTCGGTGACGTTGTTCGTGGCAGGGAACTTGTGCCGCGCCGCGTATTCCAGTTCCCTCCTGTCGGGGCTCCGGAGGACTACTCCCGTGCCGGCCTCGGCGGTACAAAGGGAGCCATCAAACATAAGCGTCCAATGGTCGCTGCATCGGGGCGGCGCGGGGAGGTTCTCGTCCCCGGACCCGGAGGCAGGAGTCCACTCCGCCACAAAGTCTGCGAGGACTTGTGACTTGATGACGTTGCGCCCTGTGAGGGAAAGGGAAAAGGGAGCAAGCTCGGCCCCTCACTTTCCTATCCTCCCAGTGTCTTCCTTGTTCCGAAGCACGTCCCCCAAAGGGAGGGACGATGGGACAGTGATCGGGTGCCCCAGGAAGTAATGATGAAGCTTCCTGGTCGCCATTAGAAGGGCACATCTTCATCTCCGTGTACCAAGTTTTGGCCCCTTGGAGGGCCTCACTCACATAGTACACAGGACGTTGTTGTCCGTACTGTTCCTTTACCAATACCGCACTTACGGCGACCGGGATTGCGGTGAGGTAAAGGAGCAAGAGTTCTTCCGGAGACGGGCTCACGAGCATCGGGGGGCTCGTGAGATATTTCTGCAAATCATCGAAGGCCTCCTGGGCCTCGGGGCCCCAGCGGAACCCTTCGAGCCCCCGGAGGATTTTGAACAAATGGAGACCGCGTTCCCCTGATAGCGAGATGAAGTGACTTAGCGTGGCCAAGCGGCCGGTGAGTCATTGAACGTCTTTCACCGAGCGCAGCGGCGGCATGTCCAATGGCGCCCAGATCTTTTTGGGGTTGGCCTCTATGCCCCGCTTGGACACGAGGAAGCCCAGGAACTTCCCCCCGCATTCGCCAAAGGTGCATTTCTTCGGGTTGAGCTTCAACCCATATGCACGGAGGTTGCGGAAGGTCTCCGCTAGGTCGTCGACGTTGGCAGTCGCGCGGGGACTTTAGACGACCTCGTCGTCGACGTAGACTTCGACGTTGCGACTGATCTGGTCCTTGAGGACCAGCGTCATGAGTCGCTGGAAGGTCACTCCAGCATTCTTTAGCCCAAAGGGCATGTGGACGTAGCAGAAGGTCCCGAGGGGAGTTATGAAACTCGTCTTTTCCTCGTCCCCTTCTGCCATCCAGACTTGGTGATAGCCCGAATACGCGTCTAGGAAGCTCATCAGCTCGCACCCCGCGGTCGAGTCGACCAACTGGTCAATTCGCAGGAGCGGGAAGTTGTCTTTAGGGAAAGCACGGTTGAGGTCGATGAAGCTCATTTTCCACTTACCGTTCGACTTCTTCAAGAGGACGGGGTTTGCGAGCCATTAGGGGTGCAAGACCTCACGAATGAAACCCGCCTCTTGGAGCGTGGCGATCTCGACCTTGATCGCCTCTTGGCATTCAAGGGAGAGTTTCCTCAGCTTCTGCTTGACCGGGGGGTGGCCGGGGGTCCCCGCGAGCTTGTGCTCGATGACATCCCGGAGGACGGCTTGCATGTCGGAAGGCTTCCAGGCAAAAACATCAGAGTTCTTGCGCAGGAAAGCCATGAGTTGCTCCGCGTGCTCGTCGTGGAGATCCGCCCCAATCTTGATGGTCCTATGCCCGTCGTTTGGGGGCAGCGGGACCTTTCGGAGGTCCCCTTCTGGACGTGGCTTGGGGAGATCCACCTCCTGACGGGGTGGATCGTCTTCCCAAGACGAATCCCTGCGAGGGCCCTGCTGCGGGCTGCAGTAGCTTCTCATCCACCTACATCTCCCTAAATGCCTTCAGGTAGAGGATGTCGGCGGAGCTCCCGCCATCCACGAGGATGCGGGCCAGGTGGCAGTTGTAGATGGTAGCGGAGACGATGAGTGCGTCATCATGGAGGAAGTGAACCCACGCGCGTCCTCTACCGTAAAAGTGAGGGGGATGTCCGACCACTTGGGTGGCCGGAACGTATGCAGTACCCCCACCACCTTTACTTCGCGCGCGTATTCCTTGCGCTGACGCTTAGAGTTCCGTCCGGAGGCGGATCCTCCCATGATGACGTTGACACGCCCTTGGGAGGTTTGGAAGGGGAGAGTCTCTGACGGCTCCCCCTCCCGCGCTTGTCCCTGCTGTCCCTCAGCAGGGGCAAGAAGGGCCGGTAAGGCCGGCTGAAGAGGCAAGGTGGCAGGAGTCCCCCCCTGCCCATGCTGGTCGAGGAATGCGGCGAAGTGCTGGAGCAGTTGGTGGCATTCCTGGGTGGCATGGGTATTAGAACTGTGGAAGGTACACCACAGGCCTTCCCTGCCTCCTGCCGTGGGGCTTTCGCGACCGCGGGACGACTGCCCTCCCCCACGACCTTTCGGCTTGGGGAAGGGGCGGTTGCCCTTGGAGGCATCGCGCGAGCCACCTCCGCCCTCGAGGACAAAGGTGTCCCGACGCCGTGCCTCGCTATGATTGCCCCCTTGGGGCGTCTGAGGGGGTCCCTGGCCCCCGGTCGATAGGGGCGGGGGACCCTGGTTCTTTTTCCAGGGGTTGTCCTCCTCCACCCGAGCGTACTTCTCAAGCACGGTGAAGAGCTCATCGGCGAAGGGGGGCAGCTTCGGGAGAATCTCCGGTGGAGCTTCCCGGGGAGGATCCTGCTCTTACACGCCTCAATGACTGTGGAGTCATGGACGTGAGCAACTTTGCTCTTGACCTGAGCAAAGCGCTTGAAGAAGCTGCAGATGGTCTCCACTGTCCTCTGCCGGACAGTGTACAGCTGCGAAGAATCCAGGGGACGCACATAGTTCCCCTCAAAGTTTGCGCAAAACTCGCGTTTGAGCTACGCGAAGGACTAGATGAAGCCGGCCTTCAGGTTGTAAAACCACGAGCAGGAGATCCCGGTCAAGCAGAGGGGGAAGACGTTACATTGAACTATCTCGTCCCCCCTGCCACCGAAATGGCTATGGAATACACCTGCACAAATTGGTAAGGGTCGGTCTCACCGTTGTAGTGCTCGATGTGCGGCGGACGGTAAGGCCGCGGCCATCGAATGCACTGGAGTCTGCGGCACAGCGGCTGGTTAGCCCCTTCCACCTCTCAGGGAGAGTCCCGGTCGCTGTCCCCTTTGACAAGAGACGCGTGCTCGTTGCCGGAGTCAGGAAGGGGCCCAAGGGGTAGCGCTGCTTTTCCTCTGGGTTGGTGAAGATGACCTCCAGGACGTCTAGACACCTCCCACGGGCGGTTGGTTCTTCGGCAGGTCTCTTTCCCCGGTCAGGGCAAGATTGGGACTCCCCACGTCCACGACCCGGGGGAGGCTCCTCCCCAGACTTGGTGGTACGCATTTGCTTAACCTCCTCCCGGGTGAAGCGGACTTGATCCGCCGGGGGAGCCCTCGGGGGTGGCCCCGGGGGAGGAGGGAGCTCATGCGTGTCGACTGCAGGTGCGGGAGGCGCAGCCGGGGCGTGCGTGGAATTCATTACAGGGTGGTCTCCAGTAGCACCGTCCAGAACCGGAGAGTGGGGGCCCTGCCGGTGGGCCACCTCCGGAATGACGGGCATAACCAGCGGGAAGAGGCCGGCGTCCGGTCTCGGGAATGCCCCTGGAGTGGAGTGAACCGTTGGCATGGAGAAGACCCCGGGGATTGGGTAAGTCCCCGGCCCCGGGAACGCCCCTGAGGTTGGGAAGGCTCCGGATGACGGGCCCACCAGAGCGTAACCCCCACTGGGACCACAAGCCCCGAGAGCCACCAGACCTTCGAGGAGCGGAGGGACCACCGGATGTCCCATAAACGGGGGCATTGCCCCCATGAACGGGAACTGTGGGTAGATGGGGGTCGGCGGCTGAGCCAGAACGCGGAGGAGCTCGTCCATCGAGCGCTGGGCGCGGAGCTGGCCCTCCACCAGAGCTTCGAGCAGTGCGTCCCGAGAAGCCGGCGGAGCCACCGGGGGAAAGCCAGTCCCCCCAGGAGCATCCGAGGTCGTCGGGTTGGACTCGGTGCCCTGTCTGCTGGAAATTACCGGGAGAGTTAGAGGTGGTACCTGTGTTTGGCCGTGTCCGGGCGGTAGCACCGGGACGGCCACGCTTTGGAGGGGTGGCGCCGGGTCACTGGGACCGGCGTCACCGGGAAGGGTGTGAGCCCCCATTGTTGGGGGAACCTTGGTGATTTGTCACGACTCCCAACGGTTGGTGCCAACTGTCGTGGTATTGCGAATATCCCGGCAGGTTTTGTTGAGGTTCCTAGCGAAGAAAAGACAACGCAAGCTGACCGTGCGACCAGTCCTCTCCCGTCGGGCAAACACAGTGAATTACACGTGGATTTATATAGGTTCAGGCCTCAGTGGAGGCCCTAGACCTGTCGACGTGCTCCCAACGAGAGTTGGCTAGGGGAGCTCTCTCGGGGGAGAGATGGCTCCGGAGCACGCCTATTTGATTGTCTATTAGAGTAAAAAAGAAAATTGTCCTCTTTACATGTGGGGCTACAAGGGCTTATATAGGCCCAAAAGATGCGAAAAGACTAAACTACCACGCTTGCCACCGTTGGATCGAGGGGCACCAGTGTCTTTCTTCCGGTCAGGAGCCTTGGATGCTTGACAAGTGTCCACCAGTTCCTGAGGCGCTTCTCGCTCGACCCGAGACAGGGGACCCTTGTCCTCGGCCAAAAGGAGGCCACCTCTTACCTGGACTTGATCCCGCGGAGATTTCCCCCAAGAGGAATTGTTAATGCTAGGATTGCGAGCTGTTGTGTGATCTCAGCCTTGTCACATGCATAAAAGTAGCATGGAGAGGTACCGACTTGAAAGCTGAGTGATCAGTGGATTAAAGTAGTACACCTTTGCAAAGATTCAAAAAGTGTCGGATACTCTGAGCTTCTAGGTTATGGAGTCTGTGTGCGGTGGATTCTATCCACATTGATGCATCATTGATGATAGTGATGACTCATGGAAGACCGCCACGCATAACATCTTCTAAAAATCTAGTTGAGGATTTTAAGGTGTCTCTCTTTGAAAGAAAAACCTTTCTTCAAAACATTAGAGTGCAAAATCTATCTTACCCTTATCTATAAACCAAAGATCCCATCTCTTGGAGATCCCCCTATCTATATACCTGCATTCTTAAATAAAGACTTGTTGAGCACCGTGTGGACAACGTGCTTACCCTTGCTTTTGCAAACAAATTTAGAGGAACGATTCATTGATCCCGACTCCTACGGCCTTGAACCCAATGAGGAAAAAGGAACCATCTGATGAGGACAAGGATGCTCGATCTTCTGGCGAGAAGGATAACTTCGATTAAGGCACATGACGGCCTTGACGATCTGGCTACCAACCAGCAAGCGACTGGAAATCCGGCGATCGCTAAACCGCCATGATGAAGCGTTATCAATCGTGCCAAGACACGATCGACCTGATCACGAAGATTTGTTCCTGCAGGCAACCGAAAAACAATCAAGAATAAAGATAGGCAATCTGAAATTGCGAATTATATTAAACCAAATGAATTGGGGTTCAGAACTCGGTCCTGTTGGTCTTGCCGACACAAGAGGAGACGAGGTAGTTTTACACCGTGGAAAACTAAACTAAACAAAACCCAAGGAAGAAGAAGGGGGATGGCGGCCATATATAGCAAGGATATGGTGGCCAGGGTATGGACGTTGGCCAAAGCACCCATGCCCATGCAACCCTAGGGATACACGAGCCTACGGCCCCAGGTGGAGGTGGCACAGCAGCCGGTAGGTTCTGTCCACAGATTGTTTCATCTATTGCAGACAATCTAGAAGGAATTTGGTCATGGACCCAAGCCCATTGGAAAGGTCTCATCGTGGGTTTCTCCGTCAAGTACTTATTTGCCCCAAACGAACTCCGTACGTGGCCTGGGCATCCGTTTGAAGTTGGACTGCTGCTGGATGGCCGAGCTGGCCTCGCCGACAAGTTGGGCTTGATTTTGGGCTGGGTTTGATGCGTCGTGGTTTGCTCCGTATTGGATGTGGCTCGCTGACCCTCCAATGTGGACGGTTTGAATGGTTCGGCACATGGATTCATGCCGACTAGTCGTCCTCCTTGGTCTTGTGACGATGTAGTGGAGGTAGCGAAAGTAGTCCAAGAAGTGAGAGGCGCCATGTTCATGTGCGTGCTGGTGATGTCCTCATCACCATCCTGGAAGATTCAGCTTACTAGAGGGCCACTCACCAAGTGGAGTCCGATGTGGAGGAATCCCATGCAACACAAATGCCAATGAAGATGAAGACCATCGTAGTCTTACCGCTTGTTGTTGTTCTGTTTTTGTGCCGACCTTTGTGTTGAAGAAAACTACTTAATTTTGTATCAACTTCAAATTCCGTCATCTTTGGCGCCATGGTATTGCAATATTGGTCCTTGTGACCCGGTACTTGTTCTAAATATTTGCATTGCATTATAATGCATTTTGTTGTTGTGAGCTTGCGATGTATCATTCTGTGTGCAACACACCTGGGCGATTGCCACCGGATTCCTCAAATGAGGGTCCTACACTGTGTAAAAGAAGTAAGGAAAAAAAACCATGGTGTATCAGTATCAATATTAACATCAGCAAAATTGACAATCCTATACGCAACAAGTGGTCAAAAAGTGAGGGCCATCAATATTAACATCAGCAAAATTGACAATCCTATAGGCAAAGCTTCTAGTCTAGATGGTGTTCCATTTGGTGCTGAGTGATCTGCAGGTTTGGTTTCATGGGATCATTATCATTATAAACAACAAAAATAATACTAATATTACCTGATTGCAACTGATTTTTCCAATGATGAAAGTTGATAGCAACAATCTCCAAGTTGGAAATACAATCTATGAAATATGAAAGTATGGAAACAGAAAATAGATTGAAGAAACAACTTTCAAGACAAAAAAAATACAAATGCAATTTAAGAACAGGCTTCCGAGGTTATTCAAGGCAGCGACAATTTGTAATAAGGTAGTTTTATTATTGATCAAAGTTGCTGAAGCAACAAGCAGATATACTCAAGAATATTAAAAGCATCCAAGAGAGGATTTCTTAAAGAAATTTGATCAATAATAACTCTTACTTGTACATTACTATTTCTGAGTATGCTATGAGTTAAAAGAACTACAAAAATACAATATAATAGCCACAAAATTATCATAATCTTGATAAGTAAATTAACTACGTCAGAGAATTGCTTGACTTGAGTCAAATATGTCATGTGTAAGAAGTGGTGGGCACCAGCTGTGAAAGTCACATTAATCCCATATTGCCAAGAGCCTCTTGTTTTTAGATAGAGGAAGTGGAATAAACTTAGCAGCATCATCGACGTCCAACACATGCTGAAATAAGTCTTTGTCCACTAGTTTACAAGGTACAAAGATTGCAGATATTTCTTTTATGTTTTGAACATTTGGAACATCTGTCAGAAATTTGAAGGAGATAAGTTGACAATATCTCATTATAAAACCGTGCACATGAATCTTGTATCAAGCTAAAAAGCTATTACACTATGAATATGAGTTGTACTATTTCTTTATCAGTAACATTGTTCTAAATAGCGGACCCTACGACCTTGTATGTGGCTGATAGAGCCGTAGTGGTGGCAGGCCCACAATGCCTATTGCATAGCACCTTGATTTAGTGGTTTAATGGCCTATTAGTGTTCAAATTAATGGCTTTTTTTTTTGCTACATATAGCACTTTTTTATGTCTTCATATGGAACAATATGTGTTATAATCCAACTCAATCTAAAAAAAGTGGAACACAGAGCACAAATTTAAGCATAATATGCAAGTGAGAGCAAGTTGTTGAAGCTCCATCACTTTATTTCGCAACAAAAAATACATATTTTTTAGGATCCCTTTCACCCCTCCTGATGGATTAAGCACAATTTTTAAGTCATGCAAAAGAAAACAGGCTTGTTGAAGGGACTAGGGCAAAGAACTATAGATGGTGGCATGTTAAATTTGCAATATGTAGATGACACCTTGCTCCATGTCGAGTACAATTTGGAGATGATTATAACTTTGAAGTGGATTCTTTTCATTTTTGAAAACACCACTGGTTTATGAATTAATTTAGCAAAGTGAAGTAATAAACAGAACAATCCATGTGAAATGTATAAATATTTTTGGAAAAAACATACGCCATGTGAAAACTTGTCGTCTAATGCATATACACTTTCCTTTTCTTGGCTAGAGCTCCAATATCCAGACGAGGGAGACAATATGGCAAAGTTGATGAAGCAGACTGGAATAGAATGGAAAGGCTAGAAGTGTTAAAAAATCGATCTCCTGGAGGATGTTTCTATTTTCCTTAATAAAAGTTTTTCGTTTGGTTTGTAATATGTGAAGTTTTAGTTCTAGAGATACTTCCTGGTACCTAGCAAAAACAGGATGTATCTTGTTTGTGTGAATCTAGACAATCGCTACTACTATTGTACCCAAACTCTTTATTTATGGTACTGTTTTTAATTTGGCCTATACCTGCCTTGATTAAAGAAAACCCGACTCAACTCGGGATGCTCAGTCCCATCCCAAGACAACGTTGAGTGGATGCAAGTTTGAGGTCAACCTGAGCCGCGTTGCTATGATTATATATGATGCAATAGATTTGTTACAATGCGTAGAGCTACAATATGTAACAAGTTAATGGTTTTCCAAGTTCTCAAATTTATTTTTTTTTGAAAAAAAGAAAACATAAAGGAAACAATATTATAGAATCTCATAAAATCTTATGTGCAAATAACATCATATGTAGGAGAAACAAAGAAAAATTCACACTAATATATATGATTGTATGTTCATTTTTCTCTCATATGTAGTTGTATTTTTGCATTAAATTTGTAGGGTTTTATAATATGCCACCTATATTCACTAATTTTAGAATTTTTGACAACTTTAAAACCATGAACTTGTTATGTATATAGTAGCTACTATGCATAAGAACAAATAATTTCCCAATATAATTGCATTTGCTCATTCTCTTTATCATTATTGTAAAAGTACTAATTAATGAAATCATAGTTAGCAGCATTGAACAAGCGACCATTACATGTATCAAGAGAAATTAAGTGGAGTACAAATTTATTTTGAAAATATAGAATAATATGTATCTTGAAACAAAACAAAAAAATATAGTAATAGATATTTCCGAACATATGTAGAAAGACTAAGCTAGACTTGCATGTCCTTATTTTTTTAATACATTCTCTCTTTTATTATTGAAACAATACTTGTCGTTAAAGTATTGCAAGATGATGTTCACTCAATATTGTTTGATACAATTAAGCTAATTTGAAATGTACATTGCAACAGACTGGGAGTGAAATTTGAATCTTACATCGATCTGAAAGCCAACGTATTGGACTTGTGTCATGTATTATTTTACCCCCAATGATTTTACCTATTATTTTTCGTGATGCATGAATTTCGAGGCAAATAATAGTGTAGACAATTGTATAACTAGATATGCAAATGTCAAACCCACATCCTACATAGTATGCCCTCATGGTGGTAGAGAACTGAAGAGAAAAAGACTTTTTTTTTTATATTCTATAAACTTCTAATAACAAAGTTTGTGGAACAGTTTTTAAGCTGTTTAAAAAAAGTACTGCTCAAAAATACTAAGCTGAAGCTACTTTTTATTAGAACTTAACCACCCAAAACACGCCCTCAACCCAACTAGGTGTAGATTCATGCAGACCAAAGACCTACTTTTGATCATTGTTTATGTATTCTCCTTTTGTATTAACTATTGGAAAGAATACTAATTAATGAACCATGGTTAGTAGCATTGAACAAGCATCCAATTTCTCTAACAAAAATTTTCTTAAATAACCTGTTAAAATTTTTTTAAAAAAATAAGATGACAGCTTTTGTGACATCCGGGATAATGTATGTACTAACATTTTGTACTACCAACATGTTGAGGTGGAAAAAAATAAGACGATATTGTGTTACAAACATGTTGACATGAATATAAATCACCATATTATCTATGCACCTAAAACAATATCATCAAAACAAATTGCAACATGCATCAAATTCACAACATGATCAAAACAGACTGCAACAGGACCAAGCCACGAGAAGACAATGCGGAATGGATCACACACCTTTGCTTGCGCTGATGAGGAAATAGCCGCAGGCATGATGCAGCTGTAGAACAGGTCTACCACCGGCTGTGAATTACTGTGGCATCAGCCCTCACCCCCTTCTGGCCCTTTACCGCACTGGGCCTCGTTGGCCCCTCTGGGGCACCGGGACACCGGCCTCAACCCATTACCAATCCCCTTTGTTGTACACCTATGACAGGCCAGCTAATCTGTCACGCTGCACTGGGCCTACTAACCTTGTGCCTGGCCACTCCACCTTCGCCCTCCGCCACTGCCGCTCTACCTCCTCCCTCCACTGCACGCCACTGCCACTAGGGTTTTGAGGTGGGGGATTTGTGGGAGAGTAGAGGTGGGGTGCAGTGAGGGATTGGTGGGAGAGAGGTGGGGGTGTCGGTCGGTGGTAGGGGAGAGGCGTAGTGAGGAGGAGAATTTGGTGGGGATCTTCTTGCCTTCGGGATTAGGGAGGACGAAGGAGAATGGTTTTATGCCAAAAAATTTTCTGTTGCGCTGAAAATTTTCCCTCTCATAAGAATAAATATGTTATTTTTGTGCTGAAAATTTTCACTTTTGACGAGGATTGTTAGCTGTGCTCAAGCTCCGATGGTCACACATACACCTCCATTGTATCGCATAACACTCCATGGTCGCGAATACCTTCCCATGGTAACAGAATGCCTAAGAAAGAGATACCTGGTAATCCAAGCATGTTCTGGACATAGCCCAGTGGTCAGATTTATTTCTTGGATATTATGATGACATTGGTATGTATCTTAAGCACTTATCATAAAAACCACAATCTCGTGATTGTATCTGCGAACACCATGGTCACAGAGGCATCTCCCTATGACCAGACCCTCTCACAGATATAAGGCATGATATCATTACAATAGTTGCAGAGATACGCGATCACCCTTTATTATAACTATTCCTTGATTTTTATGATTATCACTGAGATAATCATAAGTCCCTGACAAGGTAACCGTCGAAGTAGACTTGAATGGTGAGGTAGTTCCACGACACCAAGTTAAAGCTGTCCAACTTCCACATAACCATGATCTACGGCAACCACCACGTACCCACAACCCACAGCTACCACCTTGAAGCAGTTGTTGGCAATTGAGAGACGTGCCTTCAGAAGGATAGCCGATGATCTTTCCGACAAGTATAAAAAGACCTTCAAGGGAAGGATTAAGAGAGGACGATAAACTACAGTGAAGACTAGACATAGCCAAATAGGATTAGCTAGCACACTGAGTTTGTAACAATTTCTCTATAATCCTTTTTTCACATAAACAAATACGCAAAAAGTAGGGTCACTACTCAGCTACGAGGTCCCGAACCTAGATAAATTCCTGTGTCTCTGATTCGTAGATACTTTGAATACATTGGTACTTGTCTGATTGCCTCCCTTCATTACCCATCTCATTCTTGCGTAAGTTTGGACAAGAGGACCCCCCTTATTTCAAGCGGCCGGAGGAAAAAATGGGTTATGGAAAATTATTTGCCAACGGTGCACGAGGGCCCAGCACGGACCTAGTTCTTGAACCAACCAGACGGATTGATCTACAGCTGGGAGATGATCTTCATCGTTTGCGCCAAACTATGGCTCAGACTCATCGGCAGTTTGTCAAAAGATTTGTAGCAGTGAGGAATACCATTCCTAACATATCTGATACGTCGGATATTAGAGCCTTTAAGCACGGTGTTCAATACTGAAGGTTCACGGAGGATTTGAGTATCCACCCCCCACGATTAGTGTCAGATTTTTTCGACATGGCTGATCGATATTCCGACGCAGCTAAGGCTGTAGAATGGAATAGAAGGGTGGATAAAGGCAACCTGCCTCGTCAACCTTGCCTAAAAACTGAAAAGAAAGACGACTCGAACAAGAAATGTGAATCCTCTGCAAGTAACAAATCCAAGAAGCCCGAGATTAATGGAGTAGGCCGATTCTGTGAGGTCGCAGTCTTGGACAAGTAACCACAGGAGAAAGGTAAAAAATTTCCATTCAAATTTAATAAACCTCCTTCCGGTGGTCACAATGGTGAACATGCCGAAAAACAAACTAACCCACAGGTAAACAAGAAATGGCGTCCATTACACAACGCTTCTGGGCACGACCTCAAGAATTTTCATAGTTGGTTGAAGCGCACAAAAGATTTTTACCAACATAACGGACCCATGCCTACTATACCAGAACAGAAGCAATCCTGCAGAATTAAAGACGCCGATGGAGATGAGGTAATGCCATACCAGGTACCTAGTAATCATATTAATGTTATTTTTGGTGGGTCTTCATCTTATTATTCTAAGCGTCAGTTTAAAGTTGTTTGCCAGCAGGTAAATAGTGTTGAAGCTCCTCTTGGAGTGCTTCAATTTCCCCATTGGTCAGAGCCCTCCCTGACCTTTAGCCGGGAAGATTGCCCCAAAGGGTTGCCGCAACCACGATAACTTCCTTTGGTAATTTCCCCATTATTACCAACGCTAAAGTGGGATGAGTATTGGTCGATGGGGATAGTTCTCTCAACCTATTTATTCACCAAAGCTCTTGATGAGATGCAAATGCCTTCCTCAAAGATTAAACCAGTGGCTCACCCATTCTTTGGGATAATCCCTGGTTCCTCGATGATGCCCATCGGGCAAATAGTGTTACCTGTAACACTCGGAAGAGTAGAGAATTTTTGAATAGAGTTAATTACTTTCGATGTAATTGGTTTTTATTCAGCTTACAAAGCTAGCTTTGGCAGGCCCCCACTTGCCAAGTTCATGGCGGCGACACACTACGCTTATCAGTGCGTCAAAATACCAGGACCAAAAGGTGTAATCAGGGTCAAAGGCAGTCAGAATACGGCTCTCACTTGTGATCTCATTTCTTTGGAATTGGTCGACCAACTCCCCCTATAGGATGTAAAATTGGCAACCAAAGAGCCTGATGCGGTCAAGACAACTCCACGGCCAGACAAAAACTAAAGCAAATTCCCTTGTTCCCAAATGACCCATCTAACACTGTTCGGATTGGGTCAGCACTGGATAACAAATAAGAACTCGTGCTCATTACTTTCCTTTGAACTAACGTAGATGTGTTTGTAGGAAATCCATCCGACATGCCCGGAGTCCCAAGGGAAGTAATCAAGCACAGGCTAGCAATTCAGCCTGGACAGCGGCCAATAAAGCAAAAGCTTCGATGCATTGCTCCTGATCGACAAGAAGCCATTCGCTCTGAGTTGACTAAACCCGAGGAAGCTAGCTTCATTCGTGAGGTTAACCATCCGGAATGGCTTGCGAACTCAGTCATGGTCCTCAAGTCCATTGGTTAGTGGCGCATGTGCGTCGATTACACCAGCCTTAACAATGCCTGCCCGAAGGATGACTTTCCCCTTCCTGGGGTTAATCATACTCGGGGCTGGAGTGGTCTTAATCACGCCTCAGGGCGACCAACTCCAGTACGTTATACAACTCTACTTTGTTGCTATCAACAATGTAGCAGAGTATGAAGGTCTTCTAGCTGGGCTTCGAGCAGCCAAATCCCTTGGAGTCCATCAACTAGTGGTAAACAAGGAGTACAGCACCTCCGATGAGACAATGGCTCGTTACCTGGACGAAGTGATGAAATTGGAAAAATACTTCAGAAATTTTGAAGTCCAATTCGTTCCACGAAGAGAGAATATTCTCACAGATCAATTATCAAAACTTGGGTCCTCATGTGCATCCGCTCTGACAGGAGTGTTCATTTAGCAGTTAAAACATCCCTGGATCATCGAGAAGACTGAGGCGATGACTAACGTCACTACCCTCGAGAATGAAGCATATTGGATCCAACCATTGCGGATCTATCTTGCACATGGGACCTTGCCTGAGGACGAGACTGAAGCTGATCGGTTAGTTAGAAAGTCACACATGTAGAGACTGGTCGAAGGGACCTTGTACAAAAAGAGTACACAAGGCGTACTCATACGATGCATCCCTCACGAAGAAGGACAAAACCTTATGAGAGAAATCCACCGAGGCATGTGCGGCGCACATGCATCCTATTGAATACTGGTCGAAAAGGCTTTTTGACAAGGGTATTACTGGCCTACGGTACTTAATGATGCTAGACATTTGGTCATCGCAATTCCAAGTAAACAACTTGGCTCTCGTCACTTGGATAACTTTGATATCACAAATCCAAGTAAAATACGCGAAATTAAACTTGTTCTCCTGGAAGAAAAGCGTAATCAAGCACTATTTTGATCCGCAGCGTAGTTACAGGCTTTGTGTAAATATCACAGCAAAAGGGTGTGACAACGTAGCCTTAATGTAGGAGACTTGGTCTTTTGAAAGATCCAAAGCTAGTTTGGTCGCAACAAATTCTCTCCTCAGTGGGAAGGTCTTTACACTGTGGTCTCAATGCTGCGACCCAGATCAGCTCAATTAGCTACAGAAGATGGCAGAATTCTCTCTAACACACCTGAAACATAGAATAGTTGCAAAAATTTTATGTGTAAGTTCTTCCACTTCCTTTGTACTTTTAAAAATTTAATCCATCATTTTTTCCACTTTATGTTATAGTTATTTTCCTACCTTTCGTCCCTATCTTTTTCTCGGGTCACACTCGGGGGCTGGTCACAATAAGTATTTTTATCATCATGCCTAAGTAGATTCACTGACCGATCTGATGATCGCATCTAGTCAAGACATCTCTTTTAAAGTCATTTCTCAACGCATAAGGGACTTACTAGCATGTTACAGATCACTCGAGTGCTGTCAGTTCGCAAAAAGCTTACGCATTTTTCATTCAAATGTTTATTCCTGTGACCGTGAGATCGCATATAGCCATAGCTCCTCTTTTTAAGCCGTCATCTCACGCATAAGAGATTGCCTTATATGTTCTCACTCACTAAGGCCATGAGTTCATTTCAATCCTGAGATCATGATACCAAACAACATATGCATGATCACAGGAGGGGGCTTGTGAAACATAACTATGGTATTAAGTAAGAGAAAGTACTTAACATTTCAATATTGTTTTGCATTATCAGAAACATTGCTAACTGTATGTATTTGCAAGGTACAAAATCTTTGCTAAACCAGGTAAACATTTCTATTTTCATTTCAATAAAGTTACTATTACAAGATGTCATCGTAGATTTTACATCAAATAAGACCAAGATCTTGAAGCAATTTCTCAACCAGAGGTTTCACCTCATCCATTATAGCACCCAGCTGACTCTCAGTGTCAAAAGTAGCATCTTCAACCATAGGGTTCAGATCCAGATTCGGACCATGGTGATGCCTTAACTTGCTAAGGATGGTGGAAGCAACAGCCCCAATGTTGGACTTCAAAGCTTCCTTTTTCCTCCTCGTAGTTTCAGGAATGCTTTCAACTAGTGAATAAACTTGAGCGGTGACTAATTTGCAGGTCTCACTGAGGCTTAAGTCATCCTTCCTAGGATCGATAATGTCTGCCCTTAGTAAGTCCGCTGCCATCCTCAATTTCTTGAACTTGTCCAATTCGACACTGCTGCTACAGCTCTTGAGAGTTGCTTCTAAAGCGTCCTTCTTGTTGCGAGCAAGCTTGGCAGTGTCTTCAGCCTTATCGCTGGAAGCTTGGTGATGCACAAAAGCCTTGTGAATCGTATCGATGTCTATCCCCCTCCAGAGGAATTTTTCCTCAAGTTGATCCCTCTCTCAGCTACCACCTCAATATGCTCTTCTTGTATTGAAAAGAAGAAGGAATAATATCAGTTAAAACTCGCCAAGGTAAGGAAAACTTCTACTAAAGTGAAATAACATTTCATCTTGGCTTGCTATCGTTCGCAAAGCACCAGGAGATGTTCAAATTTCACTTTAAGTGCTTCGTACAATCCTGATACTTGGTCCAATGTCACAGCTCTTTCCTTGGCCTCTTTTAACTTGGCTTCAAGGGCCTGGGATTTGTCGAGCCTTTCTTCAGCTTCAACCAGCTTCTTCTGCAGAACAGTATTTTCCCTGCAACAATAAGTATTACTAGAGTCCAAACAAACTAGGTTCAAAAGCAAGACACGTACTGCTTCAATTGGCAATTCTCCGTCTGAGCGACCTTCACAAGCTCGGCCAGTAAACCAGACGTGCGAGCCACATCCTGCATAAAACAAGAAATACTAGGAGCACAATCACTAAGGAAACAATGCGAAGCCAAAATGATAAGCACCAACCAGCGACCAACACTGAATGGCGCGTGGGTTGCCCGATCTTTCATGGTACCTCGAATGGGGACATGCAAACTGATCGGAGTTGATCGAATTGCAAGTAGATAGTGTCTCGTATAACCTATGAATTGGGTATTCTCAGCTTACACAGAGATCATATGATTTCTAACTCTCATGATAACTCACAACTTCAACATAGCCAAAGCTATAGCGCTCGAAGAGCCTTTTTCTGAATTTCTATTCATCTCATGATTAAAAGTCCTCTGCAATGAGAGGATTACATATGTATTTATACTAGGAACAACCCTCCTAGTTTAGGTGTGAAAGCACCCATTAGATGAAGAGTTTCCTTGGCTATCCAATAGACCAATTCGTTTGGAAAAGAGTTGCTTCAATTTTCGCGCAGGTTGGACTGGTTGTGCAGCTTCCACTAAAATGACCATAACTTTTTACTCGGAAGTCGAAATGATGCATGGTTTGATGCATTGGAAACTAGACTTCATTAGGTTTCCAACCATGTGGCCTATGTCTAGGTGGAACGCAAGAATCTGCCTTGAAATGTCTGCAAAAGGACGGACAGAATTGGATGAATCATAGACACATGATCCCCTTTTCTTTGGGCGCCAATATGATGTCCACCTCCTTTGTTGTGCTACACCGTGATTCCATTCTTCTGCAGTACTAAAATACCTCTGAACATTAGCAATGAGACATGGATTTCTCATCCTTTGATTGCTCTTTGAACGATCAGCCTTTAGTTGTTCGAACCTTGGTTGAATGCCATTGCTCCAAGATCGATATTCCTTATATTTTCTCACACAAACCATATCTCTATGGCGACATGCTTGTTGTATTCTGATTTTACCATGGATGGTTCTCATGGGAATATCACAAAAGGAAAAGAATTCTACTTACCTCCAGAAACTCGCGAACAAACCCCTCACTAAGATCGTCCGATGCACTTGCCTGGCTAACAAAAGCCAAGCAAGAAGGTGCCAGTGGAGGTTGCAAGTTCTCAGGAGGGTGCTGGAACTGGCCAAGATGGTCCACCATAGTTGGCTCTACCTCCTCTCCTTGTTCTCCCAAACAATAGGGAGACATGTTTCCTTCAACCGCAAGGGAAGCAGAGGTGTTTACATGTTCGCCTATCCTCGTGGCCGGAACTTCAACAGCGGCCTGCCTCATCCTGGGCAAGAACATCTGAGTGGATGTATCTTACTACCTCACCAATGACGGACGCAAGCTCTCCACTGACGGCCCCCGAAACCGCAACCCCGGTTGTCACAGTGATACTTTCTATGGCCACCACCTTTGTTGCTCTGTCCATAGCCTCGGTCGATGGCATCAGCAAAGCAGTAGAAGGAGCCCTGCATTTCGCAAATGCAACTGAGTGTCACGAACTACTCAATGTAACTTGGTTAGAGAAAGGGTAAACATGTACCTGATGTTGAGGCCCAGGACGTTGCCAGAACTCGAGGCCACCTTGGGATATAAGAGCGTGGACAGCGACTCGGAATCAAAGTCGCCAGAGGAAGCCTTTGTTTTCCTCCTTGAGAAAAATAGGGAAGCGTTCTCCTCCACGTGGCTCCCCTCCCCCTGTACAACCTTAAAATGAATTGCAGTTGTATAAGAGAGAAGCCAGGACGTCAGAGATATTACCACAACAATCCTTCTAGTTGCAACATTGGGGTCAGCTATGGTCACGACTGTGGCCGGTTCCTGCACTCCTGCAGCCACCCTAGTCGCAACAGGTGAGGTTGTCGCAGAAACCCCCATAGTAGTGGCAACCGCGACCTTCACTTCAGAAGGGGAAGTAGAGCTTATTCGTAAAGATCTTTCCTTGGCCAAGCCCTTGGTCACTGGGGAAGTACTCTTCGGCCTATTCGATGAGGAACCACCAGAAGGTTCAATGTTGCCGCCAACAAGCCTTGTCTAGGCTGGTGGTTGCGTGAACAGCTACGCAAATCCAAAAGAACTTTGGTGAATCATCTCCTAAAAACAGAATGTGCACAGGTTTCTCGAAAGAGACATACCTTTCGACGTGCCTGGCCAATTTTTTCGGTGCTCCTGATGGCACCTCTAAGGAAAAACAAATTGAGACACACACACTACCAATTTGACTAAAACTCAAAGATTGAAGTCCTTACCAGGGATGCAGTCCCTGGTGGCGTCCTCTATAACCATGACCTCCCACGCCGGGTGGGCCTCTTATTCAAAGGACTGATCTGATTTTACACAAAATCTTGGATCGCGTCCCTTGTTCAACAGGTGTTTAAGTACTTGGCCTTGCCTCTTCTGCTCATCGTCAAGAGGGGGAGCAATGTCCTTCTCCTTGCTCTTCTTGGGCCGCCAATCCACGAACCAGAGATGACTCTCTTTCGGTGCGGTGCAGTAGAACAACCGCTGATACCACTTGTGAACTGAGTCACAAAGTGGAAAGGGGGAAGTCTTTCTTCTCCTGAAACCAAAAGTAGACACAACCTGGCGTAGCGGTGCCCTTCGAACTCGCCAAGAAGTAATACTGGCTAAAGAACGACACACTGGGCAAAACCCCGATGTATGCCTCACACAAATGTTGAAATGCGGCAAGGATGAACACCGAGTTGGCATTCAGATTCACCAACTCTAGGTCATAGTGGGTGAGGATCTCCCGCAAGAAGTCGCTCTCCGGGAACAGGAAACCACAACGTAGAAAATCCTCGAACACCACCAACTCGCTCTCTTGCACCTTCCGGCTCTCCTTGTCCTCCCTAGTAGGCTGCCATGGAATCAGTGACCTAGAGGTAAGGTAACCGTTGGCCTCCAATGCCAACAAACTCTCCACTGATCAGTGACTGGATCGCATCCAACATGCCATCGGGTTAAGTTTTGGTAGAAGAAGATGAAGGCTGAGAGCTCCGCAGACAAAGGGAAAGTGAACAACTCAGCAAAAACTTCAGAAATTTCATGAAAGGTCGCGTGCATAGACAAGGCTCAGGACAAAGGGTTTAAAAACTCACTTCTCTTGGGTTCTTAGACATTGTTCACGCCGCATGACAAAAAGGAGTTTTTCGCATTAAATGCCCATAAAAAAAACTTGACAAGGGCACTCAAAGTTCTTCTTGGGTTCAGCGGGAACTCAGAACAAAAAGATGCTTTTTCAAAACTTGAAACGCCTTTTTAGAGCTTGCAATGCCTTTTTTTTAGTAAAAAGAAAGCCTTTTCACTTGGACTTCAGGGGCTAGCCAACAAAGTTAGTCATTCTCATGATCGCACATAACCTTCTCATGACCGCGATAGTCATTCCATGATCGCGCATAACGTTCCGTGGTCACATATACCTTTCTATGGTCGAAGCAAGCCCAGGAAAGAGATAGAGAAGTAGTCCAATGTTGTTCTGGACAAAATTTATCATTGATACTGAAGTTTTGATAAGGTAAAATTTCTTCTTTTCATTGATAACATATGCAGTTAAAATTTTTTACAAGAAATTTACAACTGAGAAGGGATACATTAGGCGAGGTCGAGGTCATGTAAAAATCTATCTACTAACACTATCACAGATTCAGACATCCAGGAAGGACATCACAAACGGTTCTGAACTTTTCAATGGAACAACGTCTACGAAGGCCTATCGGGAGAATTTGTTAAGTTATCACAGTCGGTTTTGAGGTCAACACCAACTGTGATAGTCAAGCAGTCGGTTTTTAGCACGGAACCATCTCTGATATTCTACTTATCACAGACTGTTCTCAGTTCAAAACCGTCTGTGATAGTTCTGCCATACCACAGATGGTTATAAATTGAGAACCGTATGGGATAACTAGAATATCACAGATGGTTCCGTACTCAAAACCGTCTCTTCTATCACAGTCGGTTCGAAACTCAACGCCGTCTGTGATAGTATGGTATTACAGACGGCGTTGTGTTCTAAACAGACTGTGCTAGTCCCCTGGCACTTCGAATTCTCAACTATGTGTTCACGCGGTGCCCTAGGCTGGGAACACGAAGCGTCGCCTTAGAAATTCTATAAGTAGCTCGACAGTGGAATTGCCAACTACTTTATAAGTTTTTCTAATTCTCAAGATCTTCGACTCCTTAGCTTCGCTGCGCCAATGGCATCCTCACATGCATCCTTAGCCTTGCCCTCCCCGGTAAGAACTCTCAATCTTTTGGACTTACCCTCTATTGTTAATCCCTCTTCAGTACATTCTCGAACTGTTGATTTGCACAAGGAAGGGGAGATGGGGAGGACTTGGGCAAGGTGAAGGCCGAGCTGAGGGCCCTTCAGGGTCAGCACATTCTCGTTATGGAGAAGCACACTCAGCTAAGGCTTGACATAGACGATCTCATCCAGCGCATTAAGCGATTGAGGATGAATGGTGAGAAGGCTAGGGAGAGGACGAGGCGACTTCACGACGAGAAGAAAGCTGTAGATATAACAATCGCTGGCTACGGTTTCACTATCGAGGATACCTTCGCGAAGCTGAGGGAAGTCGTAGGCCTTCTCGATGTGTACGTAGTTGATCCTAAGAAGGACAACTTGGTGCTGGAGGAGTCCTGAGTCCTGACTGCAAGTCAAACTTACTTTTTTGTAGATGCAGTCAGGGATAAGACCACTCCTTGCCCTAGCCTTTTGTATTTTTACTATTTTGCTTTTGTAAGTGATGCCAAACAATTAATGAAAAATGTGTTCTTATGTCAATTTTCCAATTTTTGAACACGTACATTCTTGGACTGCTATCTTCTCTCTTTCATTAGGTTTTGGCAACCATGCAACCATAGAAAGGTATGTGCACTGTGTGTGATCACGAAATGACTATCGCGATCATATACGATTATCGTGAGGTGATTAAGTGCGAACATGGGAGCGGCAATCTTTGGCGGGAGGGAGAACAGTTATCACAGTTGGTTCAGAGATCAAAACCGTCAATTATTATAGTTAGTTCTGACATCAAAACCATCTGTGATAGTTATCATAGTCACTTCTATGATCAAAACCGTCTGTGATAGTAGTATGGTATTACAGATGGTATTGAGTTCAGAACCTACTGTGATAGTGCTCTGGCGCTTCGAATTCTCAACTGTGTGTTCGCGCGGCACCCTAGGCTGGGAACACAAAGCGTCATCTTGGAAATTCTATAAGTAGATCAGCAGTGGAATTGCCAACTACTTTACATGTTTTTCTAATTCTCAAACTCTCCGACTCCTTAGCTTCTCTTTGACAATGCCATCCTCAATGGCATCGTCAGCCTCGCCCCCCCGGTAAGAACTCTCAATCTTTTTGACTTACCCCTGTATTGTTAATCCCTGTTCAGTATATTCGACCTATTGATTTGCACAGGGAAGGGGAGCCATGGAAGACTCAGGCAAGGTGAAGGCAGTGCTGAGTGCCCTCCAGGAGGAGCACAAGCTCCTTACAGAGAAGCACACTCAGCTACAGCTTGACCTGGACGATCTCTTCCAGCACATTCAGCGCATGAAGACGGATGGTGACAATGCTAGGGCGAGAACGAGGCGTCTTCGAGAGGATAATCAAGCCATGGATATGACCATCGCTAGATGTGGTTTGACTGTGAAGGATACCATAGCAAAGCTGAGGGAGGTCGTAGGCCTTCTCGACATGGTAGTAGTTGATCCTAAGAAGGACACTTGCTACTGGAGGAGTCTTACGTCCTGGCTGCAAGTTAAAATGACTTTATTCTAGATGCAGCCAGGGCTAAGACCACTCCTTGGCCTAACATTTTGTATTTTTACTGTTTTTTGTATGTGATGAAAAACAATTAATGAAAAATTTGTTCTTATGTCAATTTTCTTATTTCCCAGCACGTTCTTGGACTGGTAGCTATCTTCCCTCTTTCTTTATCTTTATGTAGCTTTCAAGCACGGTTTAGATCTCCCAACCGTCTAGTATTAAAGACGGTTTTGATGTCAGGACTGACTGTGATAGTCCCAACAGTGTCCGACGCTTCGAATTTTCCAGCACGTTGGAATATCACAGACAGTTTTGACATCAAAACCGTTGTGATATTCTAATGATCACCGATGGTTCATATCTCAAAATCCTCTGTGATATATCTATCATAGTTCTATACATATGCACCAGTATTATCGACGGTTTAGAAGTGAAAACCGTTAGTGATAGTTTGTTATTACAAACGGTATGATGCTACAACCGTCTGTATTGAACCTGGTATAAAAGGTCTTTTAGTTATGCACAAATGCACCGATAGTACCGACGGTTCTAATGTGAAAACCGTCAGTTATCGTTTGTTATTATAGACTGTATGATGCTCGAACCTTCTGTATTGAACCTGGTATAAAAGGTCTTTCAGCGGATGTTTCGAGCTAGTCATACACTCTTGCTCATCGTACTATCCAGTTGGAAGAGATATGGGGCAAGGAAGAGCAATATCTCGAAAGGGGAGCATTAGGGGACAACAATTTACAGATCCAAGGTTGGTACTTGCTCCTAAGGCATACACATTACCTAATTTCATCATCAATATCGATCTCCATTGATTGATCAAATTAGAGGGAGAGGGAGGGGAAGCTAGAGTAGAAAATCCTGGTTGTAACTCTCATTTTTCGACCTATAACTATTTAATTTCTTTATGATGTGTGTTATCCACGCCCCCAATTAGTTACTAACTAATTGCTTGCAGCTCAAGTTGTAGTTAATTATTTATACCGTAAACTCCACAAACACTAGCTAGCTAGATTTATAATTTATTCCGTATTGATCGTAGAGTATTACTTAGCATGTGTATGAATTTAATTGCAGATGGTCCATCGAGACTGGATGTATAATGACAACCGAGTGAGTGAAGAATATATGAAAGGTGTTTTAGATTTCCAAATAGTTGCTGAGCAAGACATAGCGAAGAAGAGTTTACAATATATGTACTGTCCTTGCGTAGACTGCCACAATCTTAAGATGTTCACCAACTCATCTCAAATTGTCGCCCACTTGATCTGACGTGGTTTTAGAAAGGGGTACATGTGTTGGGTCCACCATGGCAAAGAGCAAACTGTAGAAACAAGTGCTACTCAGGTTGAGGAACAGGACATGTCGGATCCCAACAACGATTTCGATGAGGATATGCCAGAGGATGACAATTTAGATGACATGTTGTGTGATGTGGAAGGAAATTACAGTGAAAGGGAGTTTGGCAAATTCAAGCGCTTGATTCAGGACTCAGAAAAGACATTGTTCCCTAGTTGCAAGTCGAAGTACACAAAGTTGGCCTCAGTGCTTAAACTGTTAAAATTGAAGGCAAGTAACAGCTGGATCGACAATAGTTTCACGGCACTCTTAGATCTTTTAGCGGACATCCTTCCAAAAGGAAACGAGTTGCCAAAAAACACCTATCAAGCGAAACATTTGTTGTGTCCTTTGGGAATGAAGTAGAAAGGATACACGCATGCCCTAATGATTGCATCCTTTACTGTAATGACTACAAGGATATGCATGTTTGTCCGGTGTGCGGCACATCCCATTATAAGCGTAAGGACCGAACCGACGACGGTGACTGCACTGAGATAAAGCAAGGACCTCCTGCTAAGGTGTTGTGGCATTTGCCCGTCATTCCCCACTTGAAGCGTTTGTTTGCAAACTGTAAAGAGGCAAAATTATTGCGTTGGCACTCAGAAGACCGGAAGAAGGATGTAAAGCTGAGACACCTCGTTGATTCTTCGCAGTGGAGAAACATTGACAGGGAATTTGTTAACTTCAGAGCAGAATTGAGGAATATAAGGTTCGGGTTGAGTACTGATGGAATTAATCCTTTTGGTAACATGAGTAGTCGGCATAGCACTTTGCTAGTTCTTTTGTGTATCTACAACCTTTCTCCTTGGTTGTGTATGAAGCGCAAGTACATCATGATATTGATGTGTACCTAGCAACATTGATAGAGGATCTGCTAACAATGTGGAATGAAGGGGTGTAGGTATGGGACGCATACAAACGAGAGACCTTCATCCTACGTGCTATGATATTCTGCACCATCAACGATTTTCCTGCCCTTGAAAATTTGTCGGGCCGTAGTACGAAAGGAGCCAAAGCTTGTCCACACTGCGAATATGAAACTGAGAGCGTGTAGCTGAAAAATTCCAGGAAAACAGTGTACATACGTGTGGGACCCTCATTTGAGGAATCCGGTGGCAACTGCCTAGGTGGGTTGCACTCAAAAAGGTACATCACAGGCTCACAACAACAGGATTTACTTTAAATAGTAAAGCAGATAGTTCAAACAAGTACAAGGTCACGAGGACCAATATTACAGTACCATAACGTCAAGGATGACGCTAATTAAAGTTGATGTAAAATAGTGAGTTTCTCAACACAAGAATCGGTATCAAGGTACCAAACACAGAAAATAACTCAGAAAGCAACAGCAAAGGTCTTCGCTTCAATCAACAGCGACTCTGGGAGGGCTTCCAAAACATCTGACTCAACTCGGCACATGACCCTCCTACAAGACTGCATCATCGGGAACACTTCCTTCTTCCTCTTGGTACTCAAAACCAAAGGAATCAGGATCGATGAATCTCTCTTCTGAATTTGTATGCAAAGGCAAGGGTGAGCACATTTTTACACGATGCTCAGCAAGTCTCGTTATGAGAATGTAGGTATATAGATGAGGGGTTCTCAAGAAATGAGGTTTTTGTTTTATAGATAATAATACAATAGGTTTTCACTCTAAAATTATAAAGAAAGGCTTTATTTTCTGAAGCAGGGCTTTAGGAAAACGTTATGTGTGGCGGTCTTTCATGAGTCACCACTTTTATTAACACACATTATGAAAACATTCCAAATATTACTTTTGCTAAAACACATGGATAAAAATCCACCGTGAACAGACTCCATAACTTGAGAGTACAGAGTATCTGATACTTTTTAACACTTTGCAAAGGTGTACCTCTTTTTAAATCCACTTCTTCACTCGGCTTTCAAGTCAGTACAGCTCCATGCGACTTTTTCGCATGTGACAATGCCGAGATCACACAATGGTTTTGCAGTCTAGTATTAACAGTATCCCTGCCCAGTAACTAGATAATTAAGTCTAAAATACCGTTGTGGGTCCTCCCCACTGCCTTTCTTCCTAGCCTTGGCCTATGTCCTCGCAAGACATATGACCTATGGTTGCAGCCGTGCACGACTCAATCCAGGCGTAGGGCGACTTCCTTCTTTACTCTTTATTCTCTCATTCTTTTTCTGATCTGACACCACTCATGGCCATCTGCGGCCCACCAGTTTCCTCATGAGAAACTGGACCGACATACCATGCAGGGAACGGTTAATACCAAGAAAGCTACTAAGTTGTGCGTGTTCCATACCAGGCAAGTGGTTGGTACATTTTCATGTCGCATAGAAGCACAACACAAGGTTCTTGTCCTTATGAATCGATAGTGAGGAGACATTCACATTCCCGGTGCGCACACAGCAGCCAACCATTCAAACCATCCTCACTATCAATTCTGATTCACATTTTCTTTCACAAAAAGTGTTTTCAAGCATGTTTATCATATGATTGAACATTTAACACTCAACGCATGTATTTAAGTATAAGCATAATCTCCTAGGGTGACAAGGGTGCATGAGAATACAAGCATGAGGGGCTTCACAAAGATTTAGGTCATATCTATTCACATTTATCCAATATAATTCTTATTTGAATATAAAGCAAGCATCTACTTGGAAAATAATCAATCTAATTCATTTTCAAATTATTGGGAGAGACATGATCAAGGGGTGGAGACTTGGCTTGCAACAAGGGGTCTAACTGCTCTGCCAAGTCTTCAAAGTCTCCTTCTGCTCCTTTCGCTTCTGGCTCTATTCTCGAACGCAAACAATGAAATGACAACACACAAAAGCATTCATAAACTACTCTTTATAGAAAATAATAGGTAAAGTATAAGCATGTATGCAAACTAAATGATCTGGTCGAAGATACTTGGACTTGGCTTAGAGAATTTGGCTCAGATGCATCGAATGTCTAAGGGCTGACATTTGGTTCACAGTCTGACAATGCCTGAGAATGGCATAGAGCTAATCTGGAGGTTCCAAAAGATCAAGATGGGTTTAAAAGGGGGCATTAGGTGCCAAACACAGTAAGGCATCTAATTGACAAAGTGGTTACAACAGAAAAGTCCCTGGCACAGGAAAATCGAATGCCAGTGCACTACAGCGCACTAGGGCACGCGCGTCTGGACAATCAATGCATGCGCTGCTTCGCTAACTTTGCCAAATATGTAGGCGAGATCAAGATGGGGCTACTGGTTAAATGAACTGGATAGAGGTGGCTTGACGGTGGCGAACGACGAAGTTAAAGTTGTCGGCCGCTAGAAACAAAGATGGGCTACGATGACAGAGAACTGGGCCTGATAAATCTTGAAAATGATCGAGGGGTTTTAGTCCTGGGGTGGCACTGATCATGCTGGAGCGAGGATTTGGCTCGGGAACGACGATGAAAGAGGCGTTGTCGATACACGGCAATGCTGGACAATTGGCTTGGGCTACACCATCTACGGGGCACAAGGAAGGTGTAGATTGACTTGAATTAGTTGGAAGTATAGTGGAGCGTGCCGGTGACGTGAGCCACTCACGACGACGGGCGAAGAATCAGGAAACTTCTCAAATCGGCTTAATTTCAAAATGTGACTGAACAGGATTGGTAAGAATCTCGAGAGGGTTGATTTGTTTCACTGGAAGCGGTGATGAAAAGGGTGGAGATGTTTAAATTTTGGGAATTGGGCATTGGAGGATTTCGTCGATCACCGGCGATGGGGATCACTGGAGTCCAATTGGCTGCTATGACACAGATATATAGGCATAGGGAGCTTATTGGTGTGATCAAAGTGGAGTTTGGTGGAGCAAAGGGCTCTGGTGACGATGGCCTCCACGGCGGCTTGTCGGGGAAGAAGAAGAAAGTCGGAAAAAGAACTAGGACTTAGCTGATTCTGGAGGTGTGAAGATCACACAGAGCGAGGGGGTTTAAATAGGCGAGGGATGGAGCAAGCAAGGGAGAACGGCACGAGACTTGCGTCGGGGATGAGACTGGCTGGGCATAGAAAGAACAGCGGCAAACGGCGACGCAACTGCCAGCAGGCGGCTCACCAGCTTTACCAGCGGTGGTTGGGGCATTGGAACTCATTCCAGGCCAGCGTAAATGCAGAGGTGACGAAGCTGCTCTGGCGATGACACGTACGCGCATTCAACTTAAATCCTCTCGGGCGCGCGCTGAAGTTGCTGCTGTAACGCTGGCCAAGAGGGCTACCACGGCGATGATCCAGGCGAAGACAAGTGCGCACATGCACGACGAAAAGGGCATGAGCACGGGCGATGGTGAACACTGGCCGACGGCGTAGAAACGCGGTAAACAGCATGGCACAGGTCTGGTCGAAGCACTGATCTACTTTGGTCGAAAACAGCAGTTGAGCTCTGGTCGAAAAGGGGCTGGAAAAGAGACTTAGGACTGATTTGCAATTAATGAAACTTGATCCAAGGACTAATTTGTAAATCTGGCAAAAGGATTAGATCCAAAAGAAATTGGTTTCACAAAATGGGCACACTAAACTCAACAGATAGTTTAGCAGCGATAGATGACAAAATCTGGGATCTTAATCAGTTTTGAGCCGAAACAAAAAAAGGGTATTTAGGGTAATTAGGGTTTGAAAAATTGGCGAGGTCGAAAACTGAGGCTTCAGATGATATTTTGAAATTCTCACAGAAGGGTTGACGCCTGCCCAGTGCTGGAAGGTCAAGGGAAATTTGCTCAGAATAGTGAATGGGAGATATTCCGTAAATCATATCAAAATATGGAGATAATCTATGGGATTTAGCCTTTTCGTGCTCCTGGAAAATCTGAAAAGACCAATCTGCGATACTTCTGGGCTGATTTGTAAAAAAGGGCTGAACAAAAGAGTTTTGCTGTCAACTTCTTGGGTTAAGGTATTGGCATACCATGGATTATAATTCTGAGACAACAGACTTAGATTGGGTCAAGATTTGGGGAAAATAAGGATGTTACAATGCGTCATCGTCGGTTTCTTCCCAAGAATGACGGGTATCGTAAGAGGAAGGGGGCATTTGACGGCTACAAGGAAGATGGTTCATCCCCGAAGCCTATGAGCGGGAAAGAAGTTTACTCACGGGTGAAGGACATAGACGTTGTGTTTGGAAAGGGTCGTAAATTGAAACCTCGCACAAAGAACTCTTGGAAGATGAGATCGATATTTTGGGACTTACCGTATTGGGAGCATTTAGAGATTCATCATTGCATTGATGTCATGCATGTAGAGAAGAATGTTTGCGACAGTTTAATCGGCCTATTGCTGAACATTCTGGGATGACAAAGGATGGCATCAATGTGCGGCGTGACATGATCAAAATGAAAATCAGGCCCGAGCTAGCACCGAGAGAGGACGAGAAAGGCCATATATACCTCCCCCTGCATGCTACACTTTGTGCAAGACTGAGAGGACAGAACTCTGTAAGTGTCTCTAGGGTGTTAAAGTTCCATCGGGTTACTCCGCAGATATCAAAAAGCTTGTGTCCATGGGCGATTTGAAATTGCTTGGTATGAAGTCTCACGATTGTCACGTGTTGATGACACAAATGCTTCCTATTGCCATTCGGAGTATTCTGTCGCATAAGGTCAAAGAGACAATCACGAGGCTGTGTTATTTTTTCAATGCAATTGCTTGCAAGGTCATTGATCCCGAGGGACTAGATTCTCTACAAAGCGAGGTGGTTCGAACTCTTTATCAGCTTGAGATGTATTTTCCTCCGTCGTTTTTTGATATCATGCTCCATCTCACTGTCCACCTTGTCAGAGAAATCAAGATATGTGGACCAGTGTTCCTACGTTATATGTATACATTCGAGAGGTACATGAGTGTACTTAAGGCATACGTGAGGAATCGCTCTCGGCCAAGGGTAGCATTGTCGAAGGTTATGCAGCAGAAGAGGTTGTTGAGTTCTGCGTCGATTACATGGCCGAGTTAGAAGCAATAGGAGTTCCTGTGTCTCGTCGCAAGGGGAGTGATGAGGACATCACTCCTATGCATACGCCCGAGACTCCTCCAGTTGTGATGCAAGGACCCATCACAAGAGCACGAGCATGGCAATTGAATCAACAGGTGAGCTCGTTCCTAAGTGCCCGTGTATATACTTGTGAGGATAGTATGCTACCTAATGATATTATTGATTATATTGTACTTAGGAACTTTGGAGAGGACCATGAAGGCCTTGGGAACCAGCAAGGGCCAGGAGGGAGGCAAGGAGGGCGTCCAAGTCAAGTTGGAGTCCCAATTCATCTCGGAGTCGGAGTCCCAATTCATCTCGGAGTTGACTACCTCGGCCACCAGGAGCAGTGTTCACTAAAATCGTCGCCCAGGCCACAAACGGACTCCGATTTCAATGATCCACATATGTATCGAAAGCTAAGGAGATAAACTTTCCAATGGCGCCGGTTTCAGGTCAATTGGACTGCTTACTCGACGGGAATTCGCATTACAAGTTGGCGGACAGAATCTGTCCCAGGGTGCTGCATCACCAATTTGGGCCTTTGGCCCATGTATCGTGTTGGAGTCCATCACGGACACGTCTAGGGTTTCTAGGACATCCCTTAGCCCTTATATTCAGTAGCCGCCACTAGGGTTTGCTTTGGGTTTTGCTTAGATTAATCTGTCAAAGAACAGTTTCGCCATGTATCGGTTTGTGGAACCCCAACTCGTGAGATTCAATTTATATTTGCAATATTTCAGATTGCTTCTTTCTCGTTCTTGCTTGTGTTCTCGATTCGCATGCAGGGATAAGCCTTCTTGGCGAGGTCAATCGTGTTTGTGCATGGTTGATAACCAACGGAGCCGTGGTGTAGCGATTGCTGGGTTCGGATCGGTTCTGATCGGAAGCCGGATCGTCAACGTCGAGTCTCCACCAATCGACTTACCTCTACCTGTCGGAAGATCGGGCCACCGTGCGCATCAGGGAGGCTGGATGGCGTTGGACCTATTGGACTGAGAGCAATCACTCCTGATTCCGATATGTAGTCGAAAGCACATTTTTGGGTCTTGAAACACATGACAGAGGTGTCTCCATACATCGACGAGCACAAAGAGATGCTACGACAAGACAATACTCACCAATCCGAGGTTTGGCAAATGAGGGAACATAACAGTCAATTCAACGCATGGATGATAGTGCGAATTACAGGGGATTCTGCAAGTGAGAACCTTAAATGGTCGGCAAAAGGATACGACATCAATGGGTACACATTTGACATGAAAACTCAAGATCGAAAGAGCACTGTGTAAAATAGTGGAGTGAGCATAGAAGCTTTTCATGAGGAGTTCAGTGAGACGGGCCCAACAAGGGTAGTACATGGATTGAACTCGTACTACGGGTTCATAGAAGAAATTTTGGAGCTCGATTACGTACTGTTCAAGATTCTCCTATTTCGATGCCGATGGGTCCAAATCCCATAGGGTGTGAAGGTTGACAGTTACAGTTTCACTTCTGTGGATCTCGATCGAGTTGCTTATAAAGATGAGTCATTCATACTTGCAAGGGAAGCCATTCAGGTCATTTATGTGTCGGACCCAGCCAATAAGAAGTGGGACGTCGTCCTTCATGGCAAGAGAAAGATTGTTGGAGTTGAAAATGTTGTAGACGAGGAAGAATACAATCAATTTGATGAGATGCCTCCATTTGGAGATGGCGTACAAGTTGATACTGAAGACACTGACAAAACCGGTTACATGCGTATGGATCACCAGGAAGGATTATACTTTAAAGGTAATCAACCGTCCTTATCTCTTTGTTTCCATTGGTATAGCTTATCCTCTAATTTTCGCCTTTGCAGGGCTGCAGCAAGTGGAAAGTTGAGGATAACATGGTGTACGTACGTATATGGAAATTGTCGGTCAAAGTCCTCATTTGTATGTAAGATTTGTTTGAGCATGCTCCACATTGTATGTTAAATTTATTTGAGCATGCTCCACATTGCAACCTATTTTCGGAGCATTTGGACACCATTTGCAATATCTGAGTGTCCCTTGAGGTTTCATTTAAAATAAGTTTCCGAGCATTTGGACAACATTTGCATAGATTTGAGGCTTTTTGGATACTGAAATTTCAGTATTCAGAGTTACTGAGTTTCTGATTGTAAAGCAGTACATCATTGCGTAGAAGTGGGCAAACCGTCTGTGATAATCTCTCTCCATAGTACATAGTTTAATGCGGACTTTGTCCCGCTCATTTCCACACTTCGTGACTCTTCACTTCACTTTCCCTAGCTCACTCTGCCCTCTCACCGTCTGGCGCGATCACTTCCATCGCCTCCCCACAGTCCGTCGCGATCACCTCCATCGCCTCCCCACCATCAGGCGCGATCGACTGGCTGTGATAATCTCTCTCCATAGTACATAGTTTAAGGCGGGCTTTGTCCTACTCATTTCCACACTTCGCGACTCTTCACTTCACTTGCCCTAGCTCTCTCCGCCCTCGCACCATCTGGTGCGATCACCTCCATCGCCTCCCCATCGTCTGTCGCGATCACCTCCATCACCTCCCTACCGTCAAGCGTGATCGAGCAAGATCGATGATGACCTCCTCCGGAAGCGTCTCTGTGAATAACCCTGCGGACATGGAAGTGATCGACCGGCTGGTAAGATTTCTAACTTTGTAGGATCACTTACTATCCTCGTAACACGCATGCAATGGGTTGTTTTTCTAAGTTCTCCTGTTGCAGGCCATGCTGAGTGCGCAGGCGGCATTCGGAGAGTTCAACCCTAGCAGGGACAGGGATATCCTCTGTCGCGCCCCCGCCTTCAGGACAACGACTACTCCTGTGGGAACCCACCTCGCTGCAGCTGATCCCATACATGCATACCATTGACTTCCCAGGATAAGTCAAGCACAAGAGTATATTTACATTACAGCAGAGTAACATACAAAATATTTAAGCAGTGTGGCCTGCTAGCCTTAATAGAACATAAAGAGATTACAATTCCTTCGCGGCATACAAGGCCTAGGAAAATAACAACTACACAGTGGAAGTTAGGTGAACCCTACAGCAAGAAGTTGATGGTAGAATAACACGCATCAGGGCTCTGGTGGAACTGGCTCTCCTCCTTCTAGATCCAAGAAGTTCTCCACACCTTCATCTTGATTATGGAACGCCCATCTATTGGATTGTAGGTTGCAAGTCATAGGTAAGAGTATGTATACATATAGTAGTGACGATATGAACCTATGCTAGTAAAGAAGTGTGGATGGCTGTAAAATAGTCTTTTCCTTTTTGTCTCATCTCATGGCAGTATTTTTCGTAGCATGGCATCGCTATTCATGTTCCACTATTTATAGTACTACCTCGACACGTCAACACACGACAGCCCACGGCAGCACCCCTTATCATGACAACACATGTCATTTGGGTAAATCTTGACTTATCAAATTTTATTTAGAAAACATACTTGTGCCACACCCCGTGGATTTAATCCACCGCAGCAGACTCCAATAATCCCGGCAGATCGGAGTATTCGAATACGTTTTTAACACTGCAGAGGGGTAACAATTTACCTGCAAGATATTCCACTTTCATGCCCATCACTGCATAATGTCAGTGGCAAGGTGGAGATAACAAGAACTTTTGTTACGTTTCACTCACAATTCACCCCTGACCCTGTGGTCGGACTACCAGACCTTCCATAGTTGTGGCTGGCTATACCCCCACCTTGAATGCTTCTTCCCATTATTGGGTCAGCGTGCAATCACATCCAGTGATATGTGTAGTAGCCGCACTCCGTGCCAATCATGCACCACTTTCCATCTCATGCAGGGGTTTCATGTGCGATCCGCATACTTACTTGTTCAGGCCTATCCTATACCAGGCTTGCAGTTAGTACATTTTTCATGCCACTAGACGCACAACACAAGGTTCTAGTCCTTATATTCCAGTGACCAGACCATCCGCAACAACGCACATCCAGTGCCACCACCATTCCATACCAAAGTCTGGTCACGGCTAGGGATTTTATTCATGAATATACATAAATACACATATAATACTTCATGGCTCATTACTTGATCATTTCACATTTCACAGGCATCCAGCCTAATACTGCCATTTCATATCTCAATCATTCTTTCACATGGAATACTACTTATATTCAAGGTTATATTATAGCAACTCTTAAAATATAGGTTCAAGCTACTCAAGAATATGACTTTACTTCCGCTTCGTAAAAATCAGCAGTTGATGTCGGGTCAATAGTGAAGTCCTCGAACTCAGCTTATGGATCTGCTCGGTGACAAACAAACACATAATGATTACTAACTATATTAAAATGTTTTATGATCTATATTCATAGATGCTTTAAAAATAATAACTGAACGATGCTGAAGGTGATTTAGACTGCAAGACGAACTGAGTCGAGATTCTAGGGTTCCAAGCAATCTATGTAAGATTGAGTACTGGAGGTTACTATAGTTTCAAGACATCAATATGGACATTGAGTCCGCGGCTGGTTTGCTCAAAAATAGCGTATGTCTGCCGATTGACATTCGGTTCGCGTCCTGACATAGCCAAGAATGGCATAGGAGTGGTTTAGAAGGTTTTCAATGGGCAAAACAAGTTTGGATCAAAGCATTGGGTGCACATGAAGCAAGGCATCTATTTGACAACAAGGTTTTCATTGGAAAGTCCAGAAGTTCAAGGATTTTGCAAAAATACCCCTGAACACAGTGAACTGAGCGTCTAGCTACTGCCAAATTCTAGGGCTTTGGCGATTGATCAATTTTACTCAGGCATTGCTTCGCCAACTATGTCTAGGAGGTAGGCGAAAGCAATAGGAATCCAATGGTGGTGGTTTCGAGCACTGAAGTGGCTGGACGGCGACGAACGGCGGCGAAGAAACACGGTGGCGACAATGCACAGCACAGCTACTGTACACAATCTTGGCATAGCGATAACTTGAGATTTGGCAAAGCATCGAAGGGTGATGCAGTGGAGTTGATGAGGACATCACTCCTTCAGATACACGCACCAACCATAATCCTCCGCTTGTTACACAAGGACTAATAACGCGCGGCCGAGCCCTATTGTTGCATTGCCAGGTGAACACGTTCCTAAGTTTATATATATATGGTTTTGTGAATGGTTGACTAACTAATGGTGATAACATTGTACTCAGGAACCATGGAGAGGACCAGCAAGGACGTGAGGACCAGCAAGGAGCCCAAGTCGAGTTGGAGTCCAAGACGGATTAGAGTTGGAGTCCGGTTCGGCCATCCAGGAGCAGCCTGCATTAAAATGACCATAACTACCTCATACGAAGTCTGATTGGGACGTTCTTATAGTCCACAGAGAAGCCCACGACGAGATCTTTCCACTGGACCTGGCCCTACATTGAAATTCCTTCTGGATCGCCAGAAATTGACAAAATAATATTTCGACCAGATTCTGATTCGGCCAAGTCGGTGCTGCGACACCTTGTTTCGGGCCTTCAGCCCATGTATTCCCTAGTAGGGCGTGAGTAACCCTAGCCATGCCGCCTCTTCATATACTCAGTAGTTGTCACTATTTAGATTTGGATTTTGCTTAGATTATTCTGCCATTGCAGTTTCACCGAACTCGGTTTGTGAAATCCCAACTCGTGAGCTTAATACAATACGCAATTCAGTTGCTTCTTCTTCGCTCTTGCTTGTGTTCTAGATTTGCAGCAGGAACAAGCCTTCGTGGCGAGGTCAATCCATGTGTGAGCGTGGTTGATAACCAAAGGAGCCGTGGTATAGCGGTTGCAAGTTTTGGATCAGTTCTAGATCGAAAGCCGGATCGTCAACGTCGAGTTATCCACCAATCGACTTACCATACCTGTCGGAAGATCAGGCACCATTTCCCATAAAGTGGTATCAGAGCTAGGTTTTCCCGTCCGGTATTCCTAGTATCCATCCGTTTATCATTGTTCCATCACCTAGAGTCTAGAAAAAGCCTTAAAAAAAGTTAGGGTTCATAGTCTTTCAACTGTCCAAACCACTTTGTGGCTTTGCAATTTCGTTTTTAGTTTTGTGTTGTTAAGTTTGTGTCCGTGGTCAGTTTCTTGTTGCTGTTTAGAGTCGTGTTAAGGTCCGCGAGTGATTTTACCCATCCCCAGTAAAACGGCCATAACTTTCACATATGGACTCCATTTTGGACGTTCTTTATATCTGCGGACATCTACAGAAAAAGTTACATCTGATTATTCCCCACTTTGTCGGGTTCAAAAAAAATTTTGAGCCCAAAATTGGCTTAGAATGTGCTGTTTCAGGCTCTGAAGTTTTTGTCGCCGTTTTCACCATTGCTTCAACTTCACATATCCGTTTTTGGTGCTTCCAGAAGTGTGAGTTTGCAACACCATTGCTTAAATTAGTGTATAAGACAACAGAAAAAGAGTGAAAAAAAAGAGAAGCAATAGGAAGAAAAAGAAAAAGAAGGTGATTTGAGCTTCTATTTTGCATCTGCTATTATCAGTTCTCAGCACTTGTTCCATAACCTGTTGATTTGAACTAGCTCTACGTGCACGTATAGGCCAGCAACTGTGACTAGCACTTCAGGTACTTATTCAGCTTTGCTAATCTGTCTTCAAATTTTGCTAATCCTTGCTACCATATTGTGCCATCCGAGCTACACTTCCTTTTGATCAGTTCAGGTTCATACTTGTAATCGTTGTGCCCACGCTACCTATGGTGTCACCATCCTGCCGGTTGTGCCATCCACTACTTTGGTAAGAGCCTTGTAACAGCATGGTAAGACGCTTTGTGAGAGTCCCACTTGCCACCACCTAGTAGTCATAGGGATAATACTCATGTGTTGTCTTCTATTTTCTACTACTAACCATGGCAGGATTGCAAACAAGAGCTCGAGGTGCAGAAGAGGAAAATGAAATCTGCAAGATGTTGGCCGACATCAGTGCAAAACTCGATAAGAACATTTATGACATGGCTCGAACCAACCGTGAGAACCAGACTACAATTGAGAGGATGGACCGGCGCATCTCCGACCTTGCTACCAGGTTGGACAATGCGGAGCAGCAGCGTCCACCTCATGGAGAAGAAGAAGAAGAGGAGCAAGCTGCCTCCCATGAAGTTGAAGTTGAAGACGCCGACCCGGAGGTTGTTGTACAAACTGAGCCCCGCAACATAGCTACCATCCACCATGCTGCCGATGATATTCGCCAACAGCAACAATTGCATCACAATCGACACGGCATGGAAGGTAACTATTTTCGTGGGAATGACGATCCGTTTGCTAAGGTAAAATTTTCCAACCCATCCTTTTCTGGTGCATATGATGCAGACGCTTACTTAGATTGGAGGATGACTGTTGAACAAAAATTTAATTCTCATCTGGTTCCTGAAGTGCAAGTCACCAGTGAGTTCAAAGATTTTGCTATCATTTGGTGGAACGAAGTAGTGAACCTTGGGGTAGAGCCTGATACTTGGGATAGCTTGAAGCGAGCTATGCGGAATAGATTTGTTCCTCCTTATAAATGTGATTTACTTAAGAAATTACAACGCTTGAATCAGGGGAATAAATCTGTAGAGGAATACTACCAAGAGCTATAAATAGGCATGTTGCGTTGTGGAGTAGTGGAGGCTCAGGAGGAAAAGATCGCTCATTTTTATGGGTGTTTACGACGTGCAATTTAGGACATTATTGATTACAAAGATTATAATAATATCAATAGGTTGTTCCAGCTTTCTATGTTGGCAAAAAAAGAATTGTAGGGACGACACGGACAACCAAGGACAAGAAGCAATTTCGGTGATACCTCTGCATCAAGGCCGACGCAGGGGCAAGCCAAACCTGCCCCATCTTCTTCTTTTCAGTCTGCTGCACCTTCAACAAATAGGACACGATCAACAGCACCACCTCCACCTCGACGAATTTCTGAGGTGAGCAAAACTTCTAATGTGCAGGCGCCAGCAAATAGTTCTTCATCGGTTGCTTCCACGGGTCGCACGACAAGGATTGTGTGCCACCGCTTCAAGGGCATGGGACATGTCATGAAGGATTGCCCAAGTCAACGCGCATACATTGCTACTGAGGATGGTGGGTACATTAGTGCAAGTGATGTGGAAGATGAATTAGTTCTTGCAGCTAACCAAGCAGGTGATGATGAGTTTGAACATGATGCGGACGGAGATGATGAGGAAACTTTGGCACTGCGGTGACGGATAACTACCGGACCTTTATTGTGCAGCGAGTGTTGAGCACACAAATGGAGCAAGCAGAGAGAGCTCAACGCCACATTTTGTTTCAGATGTCCCTCATTGTCAAGGACCGACGTGTTAGAACCATAATTAATGGTGGGATCTGCAACAATTTGGTGAGTTTAGATCTGGTCAAGAAGCTTGGCTTGACCACATGTGCACATCCCCATCCATACCATGTTCAGTGGTTCAACAACAGCGGTAAAGTAAAGGTAACACAAACTGCAACACTACAATTTTTCATTGGATCATACCATGATGTTGTAGATTTTGATGTAGTACCTATGAAAGCATGTTCACTTTTATTAGGATGACCATGGGAATATGATACTGGTGCTACTCATCATGGTAGAAGTAACAAATATACTTTTGTGCACAAAGGAAAGAAAATTACTTTACTTCCTATGACACCTTCTGAAATTGTGCACTTTGATAGAGAAAGAACTGAAAATGAGAAAAAGGAGAATGCTTTGAAATCTGAAAGTAAATAACGAAAAATGTTAAACCATCTAGCTCTAAGGCCGCTGAAATTAAGTTGAAGAGTGGAGTTCTCCTTGCAACCAAATCTGACCTTGCTGAAATTGAAGAGAATGATGTGATGTGCAATGCTTTGATATGCAAAGATGCTTTGTTTTCACTTGATGATATATCTAGCACTTTGGCCCCTCCTATCGCTAACCTTTTGCAGGAGTATGAGGATGTTTTTCCCGCTGAGATACCCCCAGGGCTGCCACCAATTAGAGGTATTGAGCATCAAATCGACTTGATTCTGGGAGCATCATTACCGAACTGTGCTGCGTATAGGACAAATCCAGAGGAGACAAAGGAAATTCAGCGACAAGTCAAAGAGCTTTTGGACCGCGGGTATGTACGAGAATGCCTTAGTCCTTGCGCTGCTCCTGTGCTTTTGGTTCCAAGGAAAGATGGTAGTTGGCGTATGTGTGTTGACTGTAGAGCCATTGACAATATTACAATAAGGTATCATCATCCTATTCCTAGGTTAGATGACATGCTTGACGAGTTAAGTGGTTCTATTGTTTTCACAAAGGTTGACTTGCGTAGTGGATACCACCAAATAAGAATGAAATTGGGAGATGAATGGAAAATTGCATTTAAAACTAAGTTCGGGCTTTATGAGTGGTTAGTAATACCTTTTGGTTTAACTAATGCTCCGAGCAATTTCATGCGTTTGATGAACGAGGTTTTATGTGCTTTCATTGGAAAATTTGTGGTGGTTTACTTTGATGATATCTTGATCTATAGCAAGTCGTTGGATGCACATGTTGAGCATTTGCGTTCTGTTTTTAATGCTTTGAGAGATGCACGCTTGTTTGGTAATCTTGAGAAGTGCACCTCTTGCACGGATCGGCCATCTAGGAGCAGCCTGCCTTGAAACGACCATAACTCCCTCATACGAAGTCCGATTGGGACGTTCATATAGTCCACGGAGAAGCCCACAACGAGATCTTTCCAATGGATCTAAACCCACATCTAAATTCCTTCTAGATCGCAGGAAATTAAAAAAATAACTTTCAACCAGATTCTGATTCGGCCAAGTCGGTGCTGCGACACCTTGTTTCGGGCCTTCGGCCCATGTATTCCCTAGTAGGGTGTGAGAAACCCTAGCCACACCACCTCTTCATATACTCAGTAGTCGTCACTATTTAGATTTGGATTTTTCTTAGATTATTCTGCCATTGCAGTTTCGCCGAACTCGTTTTGTGAAATCCCAACTCGTGAGCTTAATACAATTTGCAATTCAGTTGCTTCTTCTTCGTTCTTGCTTGTGTTCTCGATTTGCAGCAGGAACAAGCCTTCATGGCAAGATCAATTCGTGCGTGCGCATGGTTGATAACCAAAGGAGCTGTGGTCTAGCGGTTGTAG